>CM042675.1:46305192-47505192 GCA_023638005.1 Forsythia suspensa
CATGAGGGTGAATTTTAAGAGATGACAAGCAAAATATGTTGTTTTATCTCATTACTCTTAACTTGACGAGGTTTTTGAGTGAAAATGTTCCAATATGCATGGAATCGAATGATTTTCCGTGCACAAACTACATAACACTTTATACGTCGCATATAATTTAGTCAATATTGCTAAAGCTTTGTGGGAATCATTGGAAAAGAAGTACAAAACTGAAGATGTCGATTTAAAAAAATTTGTAGTTGGCAAATTTCTCGATTTCAAAATAATGGATTTTAAAACAGCAATAAATCAAGTCCAAGAACATCAGATCATCCTACATGATATACAAGCACAATGGATTGAGCTATGTGAATCTTTTCGAGTTCTTTGAATGATTGGAAAAATTACCACAAATGTGGAAATATTTCAAAATTACTTGAAACACAAATGCAATGAGACGAGACTTGAAGAACTTATTATAAGATTAAGAATTGTGGAAGACAACTGAAATTTTGACAAGAAATTCGAAAAGTTACAAACGGAAGCTAAAGCTAATTTGGTAGAGTCATGTGCTAACAAAAAGAGGAAACACTCTAGTAATAGTAAGCAAAAGGGCAATGCTAAAAATTCGAAAGAGAATGCTATAACCGCAGGACGACAAGACATTTAGCAAAAGATTGTTGGCAGAAAAAAGAAAAAAAACAAGTGCACATGACCGAGAAAGACAATCTATCTAATGGAGTGTCTGATATAATACTCTCAGTCGTATTAACATGGTAGACAATCCAATAGAATGGTTTGTAGACATTGGCGCTACTCGTAATGTTTGTGCTGAAAATGAGACGTATTCGTCTTATACTCCGATCAACGGATGACAACTATTCATCGACAATTTAGCAACATCAAAGGTTGTTGGATTGGACAAAGTAATGCTTAAAATGACCCCGGGCAAATGAGTAACTCTCATTGATGTGCTACATGTTCTAGACATTCGCAAAAATTTGGTATTTGGTGTTATGCGTATAAATAATTGATTTTAGACTAGTGTTTGAATATGACAAATTTATACTCACAAAAAGTAGCATGTTTGTGGCAGGGGCGGAAATTTGTACTCACCAAAAATAATTGCCCAATTATTTGAGTGGGTCATGAGGTTGAAAACAGAAATTTCTTTGGCTAAGTATATTTTATTCATCGAGTAGATTAATATAGTATATTTAGTTTCTTAAAACCAATTTCAGGTGAATGAGAAATTAAATATATAGTATGCCATTTAAAAATAAAATGTTGAAATTGAAAAATAATGAGAATTGGAAAAGTGTCAATCACACGTTGGAAAACTAGAAGCAAAGTGTTTAATTTAAACAACTCAAACTGTACAATTGAGTTTGGGCCCCATTTGTCATTAGGGTAATTACATCCACAATCCCCATTCTTTCATATTTGTAACAATATCCTCATCATTCAATTTTATTTGTATATATCATCCTCATTCTTTCATTAATTAGCATAGATGGTCCCCAAATGGTCTTTTGGACAATTTTGCCCATTTGTTAAATAAATAATGAAAAAAACATAATAAAAAAATTGCAATTTGAGTCCATAACTTTTGTAAAAGTGCAAAATGATATGTTTACATTCTATTATTTAAAACAATTAAAAAAAAAAAAAAAAAAACCCCCACCCCAACCTAAAACCAGTGGATCTCATCCCGTTATTGCATTCTAATTTTTTTAATAGACATTTGATGATTCATTCAAATTTGGCAGCTTAATTTATTGTTTTGAAAATTTGGAAGTTTTCTCATGTATCTATGTATACACGTTTCTATTCCAAGATAGCAACGCCTCTGTGAAATAACACGAACATTGGATAATCTCTTATCCCAGTGGGCAAGTGTTATCTTGCCCACATCCAATATGACAAGAGTGGGCAAGCCCACATCCAATATGACAAGAGTGGGCAAGATAACATTTGCCCATTGAGAATAGGAGATCACTCCTATTAATATATGAGCATATATGTGATTTTACTCTTTTAAAACACTTTCAAACTAGTTAGATAATAAATTCGATTCTTTTAAAAATTGCTACTAAAAATCACTCATAAACATCTTAAATTAGTTCTTTAAAAAATTCTATCTCAAAACTTTCAAACACATTTTAAATTTTTTTTGGCTTATTTGCACAAATGGTCCCCGACTTTTACACTTCTTTGCGGGTTGAGGACCTATCTTTTCATTTTTGGCGGTTTAACCCCTATTTGAATGTTTTTAAGCGACAATGGTCCTTTTCAACAATTTCCATCCAAATCTAGTGAAATTTTGGTGGAAGTTTTTATTTATAAAAGCCTTATTTGCACAAAAGGTCCCTGACTTTTGTAAAGAAAAATTTGCGACAAAAGTCCTAATATTTTAGAAAGTGTTGAAAAGTCCCATAACTTTCTAATCCTAACACATATGACCTAAACTTTTGACAATTTTATCCCTAACTTAAATAAATTAAAAATAACTCACAAACCTTTTAAAAATACAAATAAGTCCTAAATCTTTTTTTTTTTTCTGATTTACACTTAAAATAATAAAAAGTGTGTCATCAAGTCCCAAAACTTTTAATTTTGTTCACCAAAATGATATTTAAAATGTGTTTGATTAAAATCAGATATTTTAGTAAAAGTGATTGAAAAATTGTGGGACCATAAATGCGTGGTTAAAATTAATTGTTGACTTTGACTTTAACTTTTTAACAAAATCAAAATTGAAAACAAATGGGCTCTTAGAGTCTCTGATTTTGTCAGGTGGTGCATTAATTAACAAAAAAATTATCTACCGTGATCGAAATTTGACCAATTTAAAATTTTAATTTATTTTTCATATCAATTACTAGAGGTGGTAAAATGGGCCAACCCAGATAGCTTGGGTCTCGGGCATGGGGTGGTCTAATAAAAATTGATTAAATAAAAATTAGGTCGATTTAGTCCAGATCAACTAGTCTAGAAATTTTGGTCAGATAATTTTTGCCCAAGTCCCTACCCCACACTTCAAACACCCCACCCATCCCTCCTCCCATCCCTCCCTCCCGTGAAATGTGGGCGCCGGGGGTGGGGTGTTTGAAGTGTGGTGTGGGGACTTGGGCAAAAAAATTATCGAGCCCGATCCCAATTGGCTAGTTGTCTTGGGACTAAATTGACCTAATTTTTATGAATCAACTTTTATTGGACGACCCGACCCTGAGAGACCGGTATCTATCTCGGGTGACCCATTTTGCCACCTCTAGTAATTGATATGAAAAATAAATTAAAATTTTAAATTGGTCAAATTTGATCATGTGATAATTTTTTTTGTTAATGGGCAGGGTGGACAAAATCTCAGAGACTTCTAAGGCTGTTTGTTTTCAATTTTGATTTTGTTAAAAGCTAAAGTCAAAGTCAACAATTAATTTTAACCACACATTTTATGGTCCCACAATTTTTCAATCACTTTTACTAAAAATCTAATTTTAATCAAACACATTTTAAATATCATTTTGGTGAACAAAATTAAAAGTTTTGAGATTGATGACACATTTTTATTATTTTAAGTGTAAATCAGAAAAATAAAAAGATTTAAGACTTATTTGTATTTTTAAAAAGGTTTGTGAGTTATTTTTAATTTATTTAAGTTTGAGGTAAAATTGTCAAAAAGTTTAGGGTCATATGTGTTAGGATTAGAAGGTTATGGGACTTTCAACACTTTCTAAAATATTAGGGACTTTGTTGCAAATTTTTCTTTACAAAAGTCGGGGACCATTTGTGCAAATAAGCCTTTTATAAATAAAAAAACTCCACCGTCAAATTTCACGAGATTTGGATGGAAATTGTTGAAAAAGACCATTTCACGCTAAAAAACATTTGAAATAGGGTTAAACCGAAAAAATGAAAAGATAGGTCCTCAACCGCAAAGAAGGTAGTGCAAAAAAGTCGAGACCATTTATGCAAATGTTCAATTTTTTAGAAGTAATCTTATTTGTTTCATCTTGACTATACTGTTTATGTAGCAGAATAAAATAATAAAAAAAAATTTAAAATAATATTTTTGTCAAATATTTTACTCCTAAATTTTACTCTCATATAAACAAGTATAAAGGTAAATGTAAGTGAGAATATACAAATAACATTACTCATTTTTTTTAAACTCTCAATTAAATACAAACGTATCAATTTAGCTCACGTGTTGCTAGCGGGACACTAGGATGCAACACGTCCCGTTTAACATACTGCCTTGAGTCTAGAGCGCAATCATTCTACCCCCAAACGAATATTCCTCAACCCGCGCGTCACGACCACACTCCATCTTCAATCCAACGGTAGAAAGTAGAAACGGGTTAGTTTAGCTACTCGCATAATAGTTTTCATTTAATTAACATTGAGTAAATTACACCGGCAGTCACTTAATGTTTATAAAAATTTCATTTGAATCACTAAATTTCTATTTAATTTCAAATTTAATCACTCTATCACATTCAATCCCATATCATCCCAAACTTATGGTAATGAATATTTCACGTAATGACTACGTGACACCTTGAAAAAAAATAATAGTAAGATAGAGTTATGACATTGTTTTTGAATTAAAATATTATAATACGCTTTTTTTGTTTTACATACTTATATACATATGAGGCGGTTGAAATTTGAACCTCATTTGGGCCGGGCTCAGCCCTATTATCTTCCACAAGTTTTATGTGCTTAAAAAAAAAAAAATTGTTTTGAAGGCCCGATGATGAATTGATAGCGGCTCAGACATCCAAAATAATGTGTATGTCCAATTAAACTATCAGTCTATTTTGTCTTGATTAAACTATCAGTCCAATAACCACAACACAACCTTTTTTTCTTGATTAAACTATCAGTCCATTTTTCTTGATTAAACCATTTCCCTTCCACCGTTCCACGCTCAGCCATTTTCAGTTTCACGACCATATCACTTTTTAAAGATTATGACTTATTTGAAAATATTATATTCTCATTAAAATGGGGTCAAAAAAATTTTCGAGGCGAGAACCCGTGTGATTTTCCCTCATCGGGCCCACCTCTTTGCCATATCCTGGCTCCGCCTCCATATACATAGTTATTAAAACACAAACCTAACCAATTCTCAAGATACTATTTTGGCTCGAGTTACCTTGGTAGATTAATTGGCAAAGGAACTGGTCAAACACTATGTGAAGTGGATAGTTTTTCTTGAAATTCGGCACTAGTTCAATGTCTAAATTGATTCTTAGTAAAGTATAAAATCAATAATTTTTCTGCTCTTTACTTTTTATAGAGTACTATATGAAATTATTGTGCATGTGGTTAGAGAAAAAAGTATATTATATAATCAAGAAATGAGTATAATATGAAATATATACTTCTTTTTGTTTTTTAAGAAATATTTTTTAATTGGAATTACAGTTCAACAACGACTCATTGGTTGCGAGTATGTTTGTTAGTGTTCATAAACACGTATAAGTTGGTTAAATATTATTTTTATTAACACATTTTGTAGGCCTTATAACTTTTTTCAATTTTTTATCAACAAATTTTGTAGGATCACTGTTTATAATTTATAAAAAGTTTTACCAAGCATACTCTGAATTAGTGAGTTTATCCGATTCAATAATTGAGCCAGTTTCAGTTTAATAACTATGTTTTAATGGCATATTGTAGTGATAAGTTGATATGTTATGTAGCGATTACATGAAAGATCCATTGTGATATGAATGACATGATTGTCAATTAACTACCTTTTATCAAGAACGTGTGAAAAGGTTATGAAATTTGAAATCAAACTGAAACTCGGTGACCTAATTGAGATTTTTTGCAAGTTAAGTACCGCAGATGAAATGTACCCATTTTTCTCTCTCTAATTTTCACACTCTCCTAAACCCTAACCATTTAAGTAGACACATTCTTCGCTGTCTCTCTCCGCAACCCTCTCCTCTCTCTCTCTAAACCCTAGAGAGAGAAAGTAAAGTCCATCTCAATTCTCTGTTTTCAGGCTCTTAGATTCAATTTTATCATATCGCTTTAATAAGGTGTTTTATTGAAATATATGCACAATGGATCTTCCGAATTTAGCTCTAATTTTGCAAGGTGCACTCAGCCCCAATCCCAGTGAACGCAAAGCTGCTGAAGAAAGTTTGAATCAGGTACTGTACTAATTTTATTATTTCTAACAAATAAAATTCTCCTTTTTTTTCTTCTCTAAAAATGGACGAAGCTCGATCAGGTGAGGGAATTGTTTCTTACTAAAAGTAGTAAGGAATGTATGCATTGATTGAGTTTTTTTTCAGTTAATTTTGTTGAAGTTGTTGAAATTTGATATGATTGGATTTGAAGTTGGTTGGTTTTTGAATGGTCCTGCAGTATCAGTATGCGCCTCAGCATTTGGTGAGGCTGCTTCAGATCATCGTAGATGGGAACGTTGACATGGCAGTCCGGCAGGTGGCCAGCATTCATTTTAAGAATTTCATTGGCAAGAACTGGTCGCCCCATGATCCCGGTGAGTTTACGATTGTAGTCATATACATGTCTATGTTGTTTTTCGTGCAAAAGAGAGGACAGCTTTGGGGTTGCCCTAATGGTATTGATGATTTTTATGAAATTCCACTTAGCACGTGTGATTCAATCATCCAGCTGGTATAGGAATTATTAACAGTTTTCAAGTTATGGACTTTTTTCTTTTTTCTTTCTTTTTTTTTTTTTGAAATAACTAGCAATCTAGAGAATTGGGTCATTCAACTCACAAAAGCTGTCAAGTATTTGGGTGGTTCTTGCCTCTATGGTGTTGATCAAGCCTTTCCATGCTTATCATTTGAGCTCTATTTATTTGACCTGGGAAAAGCCATTTTGGGCAGCTTTTGTGTTGAATTTGAAAGGAATATGGACTAAAATGCTAAATACCAAATTTCTTTATTTGTATGGTGTACCAGTCAGAAAATGTGGTAGAAATGTTGTTTGCAGACTTTCATATACAAGTTAATGATTTCTGTCCGAATAGGTGAGCAATCAAAGATCTCCCTGAGTGATAAGGAAGTGGTGAGGCAGAACATTCTCAATTTTGTTGCTCAAGTTCCTCCGCTTTTGAGGTAGGTAATTTTGTCTGCTCATATTTACTCCATTTTGCCAATGGTAGTATCAATGAGGAAATTGCATTTATGTGTCGCCATTATGTTAATGCTCACTCGTCTTGTGTCTCTGAAAGATATTTCTCTTTAAACGCGACACGACATTTGTTATATATAATGTCCATTGTCTCTATCTGCCGAACGGACTTGTATTATTTATTACGTATTTAATTGTTTCAACTAACTTTTGAAATCTCTTTTGTTTGTAAACAGGGTACAGCTGGGAGAGTGCTTGAAAACGATCATTCATGCTGACTACCCAGAGCAATGGCCGACTCTTTTGCATTGGGTGAAGCATAATATGCTGGATCAGCAAGTTTATGGAGCGTTGTTTGTACTGAGGATTCTTTCCAGAAAATATGAGTAAGTTCGTGGAAATGGGCATCGATCTTAATTTTTGCATCTTTTGCTTGCGAAATAGAATGTTGAGGTCATTTTTTTAATTAATACTTAAGAGTCATGCCTATTTGAAAAAAAAGAAAAAAGAATCATGGCTGTGTGAAATAATTGTATCGATGTGTGCCAAGGATTGAAGGCGGTCCAATAACTAATCTTTGCTGTTTTCTGGTTGGATAATATGCTACCAAGTCTTCTTTTGCACTCTGTACTCCTCTTTTTATTTCTGTAATCTGTGGGGCAGTCGATCATCCTTTATTAGACATAGTAAGTGGAATTCATCAAAGTGTATTCCATTTAGTTTCATATTTGGGTGGCTTTTCCATTATGCATTCAGGCCCTCAAGAAACAAGGTCTCTCGTCAAGACCAAAAGGAATGTGCAATATATCAGTATGCATTCATATACACACACAGCAGCACAATCTTGTTCCATCTCTTCCCCAACATGAGAAATATTAGTCTTGACGACATGTAGGTCTGTAGTTTTCTCATGCTATTTTCCTTTCCTAAATCTTCCAACTCAAAAAGTTTCTTTTATGGTAGACAAGTCCAGGTCTATTGCTTTGATCTCTTTGTCAAATGCAAAGACCTAACCCTCGAAGTAAGCAAAGTTCCAACATTCTATACTTTGACATGTTGTCTTTAGTAGTTGGCAAAATTCCGTAGCACCTGTAATCTATTATGCAACAGTTCAATGCCAAACTCTAAAGTGTTTGGGGTATCTTGATTGGTGCAGCTACTTGTGCTACAATGGTTGGTTATCTACTCCTCTGCCTAGTGAATATCTACGAACTGTTCCAGTGCATCTATTGTGTCTTGCATGCTAATGCTTCAGACTGAATGAACATATACACATGCATAAAACATCTAGTGTGTCACCTGGTTGTTGTCTTTAGTGCTATAACCTATTGACACTTGTTAATGCAGATTCTTGTCATCAGCCTGGTTTGCCACATATTACGAAATTCTTTTATCAATCTAGGGAGAGAAAAAGGAAAAAAGAGTAGACAGTGTGTTACTATTTTCTGTGTTTTCGTTACCACTCACCCGCAAACATTTATGGTATTCCCGGTTTGTTCTGGAATTCTTTTTTGTAGTATGTAAAAGAAAAAGAAGTAAGAGAAGATACATTTTATGAAAAGAAATTTACTAGTCCACGCTCTCTTCCAAAATTTATTCATATCTACAATATTTTATGAAGTAATTTTCTTGTGATTTTTTACCATTACAGGTTCAAATCAGAAGAGGAGAGAACACCAGTTCATCATATTGTTGAGGAAACATTTCCTCATCTGCTGAACATTTTTAACCGGCTTGTACAGATAGCAAATCCTTCTATTGAAGTTGCAGATTTGATCAAGCTAATTTGCAAAATATTCTGGTCTTCTATCTATGTATGTTGATGTCCGTGAAGTTTCCAAACTTGTCTTCTTTCATTTTCCATTTATGGGGTTTGGGAAGGAATGTATTGAGTCGCATACGGTATACTTTTGCAGTTTGTTTCTCACAAAATCTATAAAGAAATGAACCTTTTTACCAGAAAAGCATTCTGTGGTGTTGCAGGCTATGCCTCATTGTCAGTCTCTGTCTGATAAAACCTCAAGTGCAAATACTTGCAATACCTTTTTGTTTGCAACTCAAGGTTTTTGACAGTTATACTTGGTTTTCATCTCTTTATGAATCAGATATCATTGGCACACTTACCAAGTAATTAATAATTTTCTTGAAAATTTAACTCAATTTTTTGCTGCCGGTTCAAAATAAGTTTGAAAATCTGGTTCCTGCAAAAATAAAGTGTTTCGCGTGTTAACCTTATTTTTGCCATTCTGTGTCTTTCAGTTGGAGATCCCAAAGCAGTTGTTTGATTCAACTGTGTTTAATGCGTGGATGGTTCTTTTCTTGAATATATTGGAGAGACCTGTCCCATTAGAAGGCCAGCCAGCTGATCCAGACCTCAGGAAATCATGGGGATGGTGGAAGGTGAAAAAGTGGACTGTCCACATATTAAACCGCCTTTATACGCGGTAGGTTTAATAGTTATATTTTTGATTCTGTTCTTTTAGATCCATACTTTGGTGAAATAAGGCTCTGACATTGATTTTCCTTGTTCTATCTTCGCTTTATCCCAGCTTTGGAGACTTGAAACTTCAAAACCCAGATAACAAAGCTTTTGCACAAATGTTCCAGAAAAATTACGCAGGAAAAATTTTGGAATGCCACCTAAACTTGTTGAATGTAATTCGTGTTGGTGGCTATTTACCAGACAGAGTAATCAATCTTATTTTGCAATATCTGAGTAACAGGTTGGTGCAATATGATAATTAGTTATTTCTATTTCTTTGCATTGTTTTTGTTTTTTACTTTTGTTTTATATCATCTACCCCCTCATCTTCAGTTTTATTATGCATCTCAGTAGATGTGAAAAGGAGGAGCATCTGGTTTCCATTTTCTAATGCTTGTATACAAGATGACTATGACTCATAGTTAAGGCCAATGACCTGGCTATATTTGCTCTATAGAAAATGTGGCTGTATGAGTCCACAGCTTGAAATGAATGGATTGATCAACTAGAAACAGTGTCTATTTAAATGAGCACTATTGATAAACCAGGCAATAGGCCTTGGGAACTAATAAGTTGTTTACAAAGTCAGATTGATGTTTCTAGTTCACGAGACAGCGCATGACAATCTTGTGCGGATTCTACAAGAGAGATTTTGACGAACAAAAATTGAGAATGTTTTCATCTTGTCTTGAAAGTAAAAGAAAACTCCTCGACTTAGAATTTTTTCTTTTTCGTTTTTAATCTCTGGAATGACTTAGATTATCTTTAGTAAGGTTTAACTGCACACTAGTCAACTATTGCTATACCCAAAGTGACGTAGATTGGAATTACATCACTTTTTTTCCTATATGATATAGAACATCGGGTTTGTTGATCTCCCATCTCCTCTGAAATCACAAGAGTTCCTTTTTTGGTGATACTTAGAGGTGGTCTCATATTTTTGAACGGTGTCTTCTCAGTTTGTGGCAGGGTTCTCTTTTTGTTAGTGTGCTTTATCTTACATTTCTTATAATATCTCATGTTCTGTCTCATGGTTGCAATCCCTTAACATAGTTTATTATCACCCGATAGATAGACTTTTTCTGGGATACATGGTTTTTGGTATCTTAGCCTTAACGTGACGAAATAGCATCCTAGCTTCACTGAATGCTTTTCACATTTAATGAAAAAAAAACTTGGCTGAACTAAGACTTAGGGTTCGTTTGGCACAACTCTTGTGAGGAGAGCTTTTGCAAGTAGAGGTTTTGGCAATAACACTTTTGTTAAAAAGTTGATTGATTGTTTGATTATGAATCTAAAAAGTGCTATGAATATTAAATTAATTGTGTGAATGCATAATTATAAAAGTACTTTTATATCAATTTTATATTTATTTGGCTACACAAATTAATTATTATATATCTCATATTAGTTATTTGGGTAATTTGCACTTTTGGTCCTTAACCTTTTAAATTAGTTACTATTCTACCTCAACCAATTTTTTAGCACCAGACATTTTCAAAGTTTGTTGCAAATCACGTTCCCATTGACATATTTTGACGGATTTGCCATTCTCTTTAAATAAACAAAAATAGAAAAAAAAGCTAAAAATAAAAGAAAATTGCAAATAAAGTCTCATAACTTTTAAAAAGCACAAAATAACTTCATCTTCCCCAAAAACCTACCCACCCCAACCCCATGGCCGAATGGTGGAATTGAACTCCAAAGTAAAACAATTTTCAATTCCAACGGTGCAGTTCTTTACACCTTGCAATCAGAATTTTCGTTAAGTGGAAATAGGCCAAAAATGCCATTTCACATATTTTGACACATTTGATCAAAAGTTTGAACAAAATGCAGCTTAAGTGCAAGGGTGAGGAGAAATAACAGTTGAACTTAAATAAACTAAGATGCTATATATTTTTAAAACAATTTCAACAGCTGCTATTACAGAGATTACGGAAATGTCATGCCAGGACCATCCTTCACTGTAGTTCTCTCCATCATAGACAGAAATAAAAAGACATAAGGTGCAACTTAAAGTTAATAAAAATAGAGTTATAAGTTTTCAGGGAAATCTAGAAGCTTCAATAAACCAAAGGAAGATCTTATGAAAATTTAACAAAGATTTCCATAGTGTTAGTTCACAGATTTAATGAAAGAAAAATAAAGGACCAGGATATGTAGAAGAAAATGATATATATTTTTATATCTACTTCCCTCTCCTAATAAAATTCAATTCAAAGGTTTATCAGTATACTAAAATTGTTTAAATTTTTACTTTGGAGTTCAATTCTACTATTTGGCCATGAGGTGGGGTAGGTTTTTAGGGAAGATGAAGTTATTTTGTGTTTAAAGTTATGGACTTTATTTGCAATTTTCTTTTATTTTTTATTGTTTTTAGTTTTTATTTTTTTTCTATTTTTGTTTATTTAAAGAGGAGGACAAATTCTTCAAAATATGTCACGTGATTTGCAATAAACTGAAAAATTGAGGATGTATGGTGCTAAAAAAATTAATTGGGGTACATTAGTAACATATTTGAAAGGTTGGGGACCAAAATTGCAAATTACCCTAGTTTTTTTTTATAAATAATATTTTTTCATATCTTATAATAACTATTAAAATTAATATTTTAGTTAAATTATGATAAAACAATTATTTTAGTATATATCATGTTAGTTAAAATTAATTTATTTAAATCAAAACATATTATGTGTAATTTGTATTATATTATTTGACATGCCAACGTTTATTTTTTACTATATAAATATTTGAAGTGACAATTTGATATAAGTAATTAATATGACAAATAAATTAATATTTTTTTTTGGATGTATTAATGGTTTTTGTTAATTTTTAAGTAACTTGCCGTAAAACCTCAGTTAGAGCTTTTTAGAGAAGCTCAAAATTTGGCTTTTCTAAAACATTTTTATTAAGCTTTTTTTTAGTCAGAAAGTGCTTATTGACTTTAGCCAAACAACTATAAATATAACCAAAAAAGTGCTTTTGGACTTCAAAAAGCCCTTCCCAACACACACTTAATCTGTTTGAGTGTAAATGTACTTAAATCCTGATTGCATGCACCAAAACCTACTATAAAATTGTTTTCAATTTTAACCATTGTAAATATGAATCTTGACGAAAGTGTCTAGCAATAGGCACATCTTGTAGTCAGTGCTATATTCTTTCCCTCTTCTGGAACGGGACATTTATTTGTGGCTTATAGGAGAGAAATGTTCTAGTTGTTATGATAGAGATTGGAGAGAGTGATTCTGAACCTTCTGCAAATGGTAGAAAATTTGAGTCTTTTTCGAGATTTGACATCCTGCTGAAGGATTGTTGATGTCATATCATGCGTAATATCCATGTTTTCAGTTTTTTAATATCCTTTTGAAAGGCCATCTCTTGATGCATCAACTCCAGCTTTTGCTGATGAATTTTTTTTTTTTTTTTTTTTTAAATAAGGGGATCAAAGGATTTCATCCCTCCCCACCCACTCCCAAAAAGGAGGTTCGAACCCAGTCCTATTGGCCTGGGAAGGCTTTGTTCTTACCACTTGAGCTAGGCCTTGGCCTCTTTGCAGATGAAATTTGTGTTTATTTAAGTATGATGATTTGATTGTAACATTTTAGCCAATGCCCTTGACCTGATACAGTTTTGTCTATCATACAGTATCTCAAAAAGTAATATGTACAGTCAGCTGCAACCAAGACTTGATGTTGTTCTGTTTGAGATCATCTTTCCTCTCATGTGCTTCAATGACAATGATCAAAAGCTCTGGGATGAAGACCCACATGAGTATGTGAGGAAGGGATATGGTGTGTCTCAGCTTCTGGTTTTTGATCTGAACTTAGTGTCATTTGTGGTGCTTTGTAATCCCAAACTGGGTTGAATTTCATATATTTATTATGTTACTGCAGATATAATTGAGGACTTGTATAGTCCTAGAACTGCTGCAATGGATTTTGTTAGTGAGTTGGTTAGAAAGCGTGGGAAAGAGAATCTTCAGAAGTTCATATTATTCATTGTGGAGATTTTTAAGAGGTACATGTCACCCAGTGTCCTATACGTCAGTTCACACAATTAGATCTCTGAATGATGATCAATATCATTTTCTCTACCTGTAGATATGATGAGGTACCAGTGGAATATAAGCCATATAGGCAAAAGGATGGTGCCCTTCTTGCCATTGGAGCATTGTGTGATAAATTGAAGCAGACTGATCCTTACAAGTCGGAGCTTGAGCGTATGCTTGTGCAGCATGTGTTCCCTGAATTCACTAGTCCTATGGGTCATCTTAGAGCCAAGGTATGTTACCCCATATTGCTTTCATCTCTTCTTTGATTCCCTGTTGGTGTGCAATTTTACTTTCTAAACCTTTCTGCAACCATTTATTGGTGAAGCATATTCCTTGACACCTATATTATTTCCCTTATGCACAAAAGCATAGAGTTCACGTTACATATATCTTATTTGGCTGCATTTCCCAAGTCAATGTTCATATGATGACTTTTGCATGAGATATGGACGGATTGGTATCATAACTATTTTTGGTCAGCTACTTAAGTTAGACTGCCTTCTTGAGTTGTGAGCTAACACTCCTGTTCCCTTCTTGCTCCAATATTTTGGATATTAGGCGGCATGGGTTTCGGGGCAATATGCACATGTTAACTTCTCTGATCCAAATAACTTCCGCAAAGCGTTGCACAGTGTTGTTGCTGGGATGCGTGATCCTGAACTTCCTGTTCGCGTTGATTCTGTTTTTGCATTGCGCTCTTTTCGTTGAAGCTTGCAAAGGTACAATTTTCAGGGCATTATTTGTAATTTGTCTCTACCATGTAACTTGAATGCGAATACTCATCCAAGGTCTCCTCCATTTTCTTCTCGCACAGATTTGGGTGAAATCCGACCTATTCTTCCCCAGTTACTCGATGGTATGTAATTTGTGAACGTCGACATGTTGTACTCCCATTACTTTTCATAGAGCAGCAGCCTTCTTACTGAATTTACTTTCGTTTTGAAATCCTATTTTAGAGTTCTTCAAACTTATGAATGAAGTTGAGAATGAAGATCTTGTATTTACTCTTGAGACGGTAGTTGACAAATTTGGAGAGGAGATGTCTCCTTATGCTCTTGGATTATGCCAGAATTTGGTGAGACTAAGATTGTTAATGTTCTGAATTCTTGTTTGCAAATTTCTGTCCTATCTACTGAATCGTGCATTATATATCTTAGGCTGCTGCATTTTGGAAGTGTATGAACACTGCAGAAGCAGATGAGGAAGGTGATGATCCTGGAGCTTTAGCAGCTGTTGGTTGTTTGCGTGCCATAAGCACAATCCTTGAGTCAGTCAGCAGGCTCCCTCATCTCTTTGTACACATTGAACCAACTCTACTACCTATAATGCGTAGGATGCTAACAACTGATGGACAAGGTAGTATCCTTTTTGAAAATGTTTAATGTTAATCATCATGTTATTTTGAGCATATCATTGATACCATCTTTCTTACATTTAATTTCCCCATTGAATTACATAACAAAGTTGCAAGTATTGAGGTCTCATAATAAGGCCGATATGTGTTAAAATGAAAGATATTTATGCGGGCGATTCAAATATATCTGGTTGCAATTAATTTGTCTCAAATGGAGATTATGGTTTCTCATAGTTGAATATTAGTGTTGTGCCTGAAATGAATGAAGATATCATCACCTTTTGACCTGGAATATTTTTCATTCAAATGAAAAACACGGGAGAGATGGTCCTTGGGTGGGGTAATGCGGGGGAGAGTGTATTTGTCTTATAGGAAAGCTTATAGCTGAAATCTGTTGGATTGATGTAACAAAGAAAATCGTATAGCTTGTTGGGAACTTCAGTTGTTGGATGAAGTTTGATGTACCGTGTTCTTTAAAATGCATGATTTTGCAGAGGTCTTTGAGGAAGTTTTGGAGATTGTGTCGTATATGACATTTTTCTCCCCAACAATATCCATGGACATGTGGAGTCTTTGGCAGTTGATGATGGAAGCTTTGGCTGATTGGGCAATTGATTTCTTCCCAAGTATGTACATGTGCAATTACTCCACATTTTTTCAGGAAAAGAACCTTTTATTGTGTTGCCTTTATGTTCTTGCTTACATTTGCTTGTTTCTTATTATGTTCTTGCTTACATTTGCTTTTTTTTTTTATTATGTTCTTGCTTACATTTGCTTGTTTCTTATACTTTATTAATGTGTTTCCTATGGTTTCATGGTAGAAGTTTTAGAAGCTTTGGTCTTAGACTCTTAGTGGTAATGAATCCGATCCTATTAATGTATGTCAGATGTGTTTGAGCTGGTTTGTGTTATGCCTAAAGCCATTAGGTACGATCCTCCTGTTTATTTTTGCACCTGGATGCTGTGTTTTATTATTGTTTCCTCCAGATTAATCTTTAATCGATCTGTGAATTAGTTTTCTTTCCCTGTCGAATGACTGAAGGAATCATGTCTTGTTGGTTTCTGAGTTAGTTTAAGATCTATTAAGAACAATGTCCAGTTAGGCTTTTTAACAAGTAAAATCATTTATAAACAAAGGAATTCTGATTTCTTACTATTTACTTCTGCTGATGGGAGTTTAAAGGAGCAATATTTAAAAGTGATATTATTGATTATAATTGATTCTCTAGTGCTGATTGTTAATTGTGTACGAACTGACATTTCTGCCTAATAATTGCCGTCCAACTATTGTCCCACTAATGGTTTTTTATATATGCATTCAATATTTTGGCATGTTCCCTGATGCTTTTTGTAGTTTGTTGTTTCCTATGTACTTGCTCCAGTGTTCAAGAAGGCTCTATCGAGTACCGATGCATTTTACCTGTGTGATATGAGGTGTAAGCCTCAACACAAACCAATAAAATAATTAAGAAAATATAGAAAATACAAAACATGCTTATAATAAACCATGAACCACCTAGAAATTCCAATAATAAAACAATTTAACAAAGTTAGAATCAAACTTGCTAACTCGTGAAATAGATCAATGGAGCAGCAGATGTTAAATAGTCAAATTTGTGATGGCATAGCAAAATTCTAATGTACTATTAGAACTAAAAAAGCTCTATAAGTCTTCAATATCACTACTAATAGGATCTCTTTAAGAGAATCTTGCGCATTTGATTATTCTATCCTCGTTATCAAGAGTTTTGTTAGTATCAGCAGTGTATTGTAGTTGTCTAATTTGCTAATTTTGTGTAATTGTAATTAGCTGGTTTTGTGCGATTAATTAGCCATTTGATCAAGCCATTAGATTTGATTTGAAGTGATTATAAATTGTAATATGATTGTAATTTCCTAATTTACACTAGAAGAGATGTAACTTTGGAATTTTTATTGTGTATGCTTGGTAAAATTTTTTGTAAATTATAAGCGGTGGGTCATTAAGAATATGTGGATAAAAAGTGGATAAAAGTTTTGGGTCCCATGAGATAAAAATGATGTTTGACCAGCTTATAAGCGCTAACAAACATGCTCCAATGACAATCCTAATTGTTTTCTCTTCAGTTTACCAAGTTTCTTCCCTGTCTTCTTCCTCATCTTTCACTTGCAATGTTTCCATCCCCTTCCCTACGTAGGCATAATTAGGAAAATAAAAATACATAGACAACAAGAAAAATATGGAGAGAAGGAAAACCAAAATACAGAGACAACAAGAAGGAAACTATAGAAATAAAAAGGTGAAGTTGTGTTGTGGGTGCCTTGTCCCTGACCATCTGCCACTGAAAGGTGCAACTTCACTTTGGAGAAGGGTTTATCGCACTTCTGTTGTATGAGGCTAGGGATGCTTGTGTCACTTGTTCTAATCTCTCTTTGCCAATTCTTTCTTTTCTCGTTTTTACTGCTGATTTGTGTTTAAAACAGCCCAGAAAACCTATAAAAGATTCTAGGCTATAGAAACCAACCTAAAAGCTGAGGTTAATAACAAAAAGCCTGGGCAATCAAGTGCACACCTCAGCTGCTAATATGCCTGTGCTTTGAGAGGTGTGTGCCTCAGTAAGATGAGGAGTAAACATAGAAGTGCATAATAAAAGTCTCATGTGAGGCAGGCCATAAGGAGTAAGCCTTGAGCACCTTTTAAAAAATGTACTTGCTAACATATTTAACTCAAATGTAAGCTCTTCTTTATGTGTCTGTTCTCCATGGAACACGTTTTTGTCTTTGGATTACCTTCTGTGGTATAAAACATTTTTTTTCACTACTTTTTCATGGAATTCAAAGTTAATTTTTGTACTTCTCAAAATTCTTTTCCATGATATTATTAGGCGTCATCGGTCGCGACTTAATGGAGCAGCTTTTATGAATTATTCTCACGTCCCATGGTTCTTGTGGATTTTTCACAGATATATTGGTGCCATTAGATAACTATATATCCAGAAGCACAGTGCACTTCCTCACATGCAAGGAACCAGACTACCAGCAAAGCCTCTGGAACATGATTTCATCCGTGAGCTAATTTCATCTTTGCCGAAGATTGGCCTCTGAAAAGAAGATAACAGTTATTAAATTAATTTCATCTCTTGTTTATAATCTTGTAGATCATGGGCGATAAAAATTTGGAGGATGGTGATATTGAGCCGGCACCTAAGCTCATTCAAGTGGTATTCCAGAACTGCAGGGGGCAGGTTGATCACTGGGTTGAGCCTTATATTAGAATCACCGTGGAGCGTCTGCGTCGCACAGAGAAACCTTATCTTAAGTGTCTCTTGATGGAAGTGGTAAGGAATTTGATTTTTCTCTATGACTTGCATTTTCTAGCCTGTCAAGGATCATTTCCTAGTAATAATTGTGATACTGTTCAAAAGGGGTGTATTTCATTTCATAAAAAATAACTAAACATTTCATAACTACTTTCTTCTGAAACATATTTGATTTCATTTTGGTTATCATCAACTTGAACTTCATGTTGCGCGGACCCACATGTAGCATGCACTCTTCATTCTTTTACCATTTATTACCAATTTTTCATTTATGAGGGGTGGGTAGATGGCGAAGGAACTTAGAAGAGAGTGATTATTCATATGGTCCCATTTTTATAATTGTTCAACTCATCTGCTTTTACCTTTTGTGATAGTTTTTTCTCCTTTCATTCTTGTTTTCTCTGTGTGTACACGTGTGTTGGGATTCAGGGAGAGCCAATTTGTTTTAACTATGTTCTGCTACACACATTGGACATTCTTGTTTATTTTCGCCTCCACATCTGATTAAGGTGACTTATTTTTGATATATAATATTCACTCGGCGTGAATCATGATTGGATAGACTGGTGAAAGGCAATTTTTCATCTGGGGGATGGTTCACTTGGTAGCTTATACTGCTCTGCAGCAATAAATAACCTTATTCTCTATAACGCTTTGTTTTTATATCTGGCTCTCATAGTGCAGTATTAATTGTGATTTCAAAAATATGGGGTATGCTGTTTTTTATTCTAGCGAGATTGTTTTCAAAGAATCTTTATGCACCCCACCACATTACAGCAGCAATTAGGGTTATCATGATTTTGTGTAATGCCTACTCTGAATACTTTTTGGTTGTTTTCCACTGGGGGGAAATAATAGATCATTGGTACACTAACTAGGTGCATGCGGGGAACTGAGAATGTGGCTCTTATCATGGATTGCTACTTGTTTGCTTATTTTTTCATTCTTTTACTTGGGGTTTCACTAATTGGGATTGCTTGTGGCCTGACCATTTGATGATCAATGGGTTTCTTTAGGTTGCTGATGCTCTGTATTATAATGCATCCTTGGCGCTCAATGTACTGCAAAAGCTTAACATTGCAACAGAAGTGTTTAATCTTTGGTTCCAAATGTTGGAACAAACCAAAAAAAGTGGAGTGCGGGCTAATTTTAAAAGGTATACACTTGTCTTGATTTCTTGCTATTTTCCTTCCTCTCCTGCCCGAGAGGCTTGATTAAGGATACATGTCATGTCAATGTTGCAGGGAACATGATAAAAAGGTATGCTGCTTGGGCTTAACGTCATTGATCCCTCTCCCTGCCGATCAGTTGCCAGGAGAGGCGTTGGAGCGTGTTTTCAAGTCTACTCTTGACCTGCTTGTTGCCTATAAGGATCAAGTAGCAGGTTGTTGCATTTATTCACCAATATTTCTGGCTTACTTTTCTGTTATCTTACCAAAATGAATGCCTATACACATTACCCATTTGTTCATTCTTGCATCCTATGTTATTTTATGTGCTTGTGTATTTGTTCTTGTGTACGCAGAGGCTGCAAAGGAGGAGGCTGAAGATGATGATGATATGGATAATTTTCAAACTGATGATGAGGATGAGGAAGGCGATGAGTTTGACAAAGAAATGGGTGTTGATGACGAGGATGGTGATGAAGCTGACAGCCTTCAACTACAAAAATTGGCTGCTCGGGTAGGTTTTACTTAAGTGAAGTTATTCTATGATCTTTTATTAAAGAGGGTGTACAAATGTAGTAGTATCTGGTTATTCAAGTAAAAGGAATTGACCAATTGTTCCTGAAAGAAGCAATTTACCAAAAAAATTGGAGAGGTAATATGTAAGTTTTTTGACATGATGTCTTAATTACATGAAGTCTTTCAAAAATTAATCAAAATATAATACTATTTTATAACACGAAATGAATCCCACACCAGGATTCTATTTTATCCATTCTTACCTTACTACTGCCAAGGTTTCTTTAGGCCTTAAAATCCTTTGCACACCTGCTGAGAGCTTTAAATTAAAAAGATTATATTAAATGGTAGCACGATCAACATGGAGTAAAGCCAGCTTAAAATAGAGATGACTTTAATATTGTTAGATTTTCTGTTTGATATTATTGTGCATTGGTTATTATAATATTACTTAGGTATGCATTTCTGTCGTGTGCTTTTTCAATTATTTGTCAGATCGATCCTGTTGTGTTAGAAAGTTTCCACCATAGCTAACTGTTGGAGTTGCAGGCTAAGGCTTTCCGGTCGACTGAGTCAGATGATGATGATGAAACAGATGATGATTTTAGTGATGATGAAGAATTGCAATCACCCATTGATGATGTCGACCCTTTTGTTTTCTTTGTGGATATTATTAAAGGTAAGCTGCTAGCACCTTTTCCTACTTTGTAGCCACATGTTTACTTAATATCTAGCTATTTTCTCACCCACATTCCCTTTTTGCTTTCCTTCTGGGATTTTTTTTTTTTTTGTTTTGCTTGTAGCTTTGCAAGCATCAGATCCAATGAGGTTTCAGAACCTCACACAGACACTCGATTTCCGTTATCAAGCGCTTGCAAATGGCGTTGCTCAGCACGCTGAACAGAGAAGAGTTGAGATTGAAAAACAAAAAATGGAGAAGGCTGCATCAGCTACTTCATGATTTCCGATGGTTTGAATGGTAAATCAAGCTTGGCTTTGCTGTCTGTGCTCTTTGATTTATTCTAATAATGGCACAGAAAACCAAGAGTTGTTGCAAGTTGTGGAGTTTCAATTGCTTCATTGGTCTTTGGTAGTCGGTTTTGTCTACATGGTCATTCAGGTTGCAGTGTACATTGCAGTTCCCAAAGATGAGCTCATGCGACGCAAGGAACTCAATTTGCTGCCCATTTTTTCCTGAGTGTAGGTTCGAATGAGTCATTGTCCAGTGAACGTTTCTTCTACATCAGAAGATGCCTGTTCTCGATGCGGGTCTTTTTGCAGTTGTACCATTTTTACACAGATGAAAGTCTCATGTCAAAGTAAACAAGGTAAATTTGTTAGAAACCCTTCTATTTGGTTTAGATGGAGGGTAAATGCATACAAGATTCATTATGTATGTTAGTAGGTATTTGATGACAGTATTTTGAATTTTTATTGGTGGGGGTGTGCGTCTACGGATATGTTTGTGGTCTATAGAATTTGTTACATAATTATTTGGTTTGGGTTAGGGAGATTTTGCGAAATGGAAAAGTGCTCGTATTCTTTTACATGTTTATTATTATTTGGGAGAATTTCATTCTGTATGTCTGTACCTCGTGTGGCTTGTTCCTGCTGCCTTAAATTTTCCTCTGCTGTACATGGTTTGAGAACTCCCAATGGTCGTGGGCTAGGATGAATCATCGAGGTTTTAGACAACCTAAACCTAAATGGTGCAAAAGGCTCAAACTCTCAATTTCTCTGCTGTCCAAATTTTTGCCGTTCATCCTAACACGAGTTAGGAGTCTAACAAGGAAATATAACGGATATGATTAAATAAGTGAATGTTTAGCTTTTGTATACTTGAATGTCGTTTGGCTATTTAAATTCTGTCGTGTCTAACTCTAACATGATTTGTGTATTCCCCGGTGAAGATAAGTCTTTTCTTGAACTATATGATATGATTCCTAAGTGTGAGAATGGATTGGTACAAATGTACGAGGATATTGAGAAGCAATTGGGCAGTGGAAGTGCTTCCAAAAGTATAGAATTGGCAAACAGCTTGATGCTTAAAATGAGTAAAACTTTCAGCCAAATTTCAGTTGGGTCATTGAAAAGTTTTAAATGTCAGCTACCGTACTTTAAATTGACACAAATTACGTAGTTGGTAACTATATCAGGCCGCATTGGCTAAATGGTCGTGTCAAACTTTTGGAATCGTAGAAGAGTCGTTTATATCAAATAAGTTTTAGAGACCTCTTTTATATATAAAAGACATAAATACTTTTATTTAATAGTATATGTTAACAAGTGTTCTGTTAACATACATATCACACGCCTGTTGTGGTCTATTAAGGCCAATTTTGGCTTTAACAGGTCAAAAATGTTTTAACAGTCTGTTAACACAAATTTACACATTTTAACTGATTTTTTAATTAACTCACTTTAATTGAATTCAGATTTATAGAAATTTAAAGTAAAAATTACAATTCATATTCAGATTTATACATGTTTTCATATTTTATACTACAAAATTCACAATTTCTACTGTAAGTTAGAAGAAGAAGATAGATGGATGATTTCTACTTTGAAATGAGATTTTTTACACAAATGAAATGAGTTGGATTCTAATATTGAAATGTGTTTAATATTAAAATCTTCTCATTTTCAATTTGAAATTGTTTGAAATAGTTATAAGTAGGGAAGAAGGCTTTACTGACTAAAATGGGTCAAAGACCATTTTAGAAAATTGACACGGCCATTCAGCACTAATCTCGCAACCATATCGTAAGTCTTAAACGTAATCCAGAACACTAGAAAAAAAATATATAATCAGTAATTAGTAAATACTTGTTTTCATATATATTATATTATTTGAAATTTATTTGTTTAAATTATACATCTTGTGGGATTTCTATTATATATTATAACACACCAATGTATAATATATGTTTGTTATATGAAGTAAAGTTAATAACAATTTAAAATGATAAATTAAAAAAAAAAATTAAGATAAAAACATGTCATAGACTCTCGCAAATTAAAATTAATTAGGAGTTAAAATGTTTTTATTTTATTTTATAGTTGATGTATAGAATTTTTTTGAATATATTTAAAAATTTAAATGTTTCATCAAATACAAATTTCGACTTCTTGTGCTTTTTACAAAATTTTGAATTTGAACTTCTTCAAAATAACTTTAAAAAGCTATTTTATTTTCCATCAGTAAGCATCGCAAACTTGAAGACATAGTTTACATTTATTAGTAGACAATGTTTAGATTTATTTTTATAATAATGCATAAAAGTAAACTAATAACATGGTCTAGTATGTACAGTTTTATTTTATTTTCTACTTGCTTCGTTTCTCTTTTCCTTGTCACAGAAGTTGGCGCACATTTGGATCATAGTTACTAAGGCTTGGTTTGGTATTGACAAGGGAGTTGAATCGGCTCACTGAGTCACCATGTCATTGGTCAAACTAGTGGTTCAATGTTCATATGTTATTATTTTTTTTAAAATTATTAATTGAACTACCTAAATCATGTAGATGAATTTTTTATTTTTGAAAATAAAATAAAAGTTTTAAATTGTTTATTGTTGGTCACAAAATAATGAATCTGCTCTTCTAATTTATTTATGTAAAATATATAGCCCCGTTTTCTTACCCACAGTGGGCAAGAATTATCTTGCCTACTGTCTACGTGGCATGCCCTGTCAGCAAAAAATGGCCACATAGAAATATGACACGTCAGCACAAAAAATTACAATTCCCTCCCCTTCCCCGTTTCCTCTCCCAAATCAGTGTCCTAAATCCCCCACCCACCTGAAACTCGCCGCCGGCATTCCCAAACCCCAACCAATCATCTATACGAAATCCATCGCCGACATGATCTCCACAAACCAAAATCACCACCCATCCTAAAAGCCCAACCCAGCGGCATTTCCAAACACCAACCTACCGTTTGGAGGGATTTCTTCCTCCTCGCGACCCAAACGGCAGTGATCTCCATTGTGTAGATCCCCCGCAGTTGGTTGCGAAACCAAGGGAGATGAATCCCATTCTTTTTCACAACTAGCTTGGCATCTAATCGTGACGATTTTTCACACGCGCCGCCGCTACATCGCCACCGCTGAGAGAAAGCATGTGCCTCGCTCCTGCCAGTGGCGCGTTCTATTACAGCTCACGTCCGGTGCTCGAGCAAAACCCTATACCGGGTCGCTCTGTCATCACTCGGTGTCGGAGTTGAAAAATTCTTTCACTCATCGCTATTCTTTTTTTATTGGAAAAATTAATCATTTTTAATCTTTTTTTTTTTTTCGAGATTGAGTGTTTGGTATACGAGAAAAAGTGGAGGAGATGTGATTTAGGGTAGTGGAATGGTGGTTGGTGAAATGGTGGTTGGTGATTTTAGGGTTGGAGATGTGGTGGTGGTGGTGGTGGTGGTGGTGGGTGGGGGGATTAGGGCACTGATTTGAGATGGGATGGGATGGAATGGTGGGAAATTGTAATTTTTTGTGCTGACGTGTCATATTTCTATATGGCCATTTTTACTGACGGAGCATGCCACGTAAGCAGTGGACAAGATAATTCTTGCCCACTGTGAATAGGAGAACGGGGCTGTTAAAATATATTATATAATAAAATATGTTCCAAGTCGTTTCAATAGAAGTCAAAACTTAATTTTTTTTTTCCAACTTTTTGTTAATGGATGGTTTTGTTACTTGAAATCAATTACCCACTCAAATTATAGTTTCAACATTAAGTCCTTGTTTGACAAAGTTTTTATAAAATTTTTAGTCGGTCAAATTTTAATTTTAATCACACATTCCATGGACTCATAACTTTTAACAATTTTTCGACCATGTATTATATCAACTTGTATCAAAATCTGCTTTTTTTTTTTTTAATTGAAACTTAGCTAAAACTTTGTTAAACTTAGGGACTGGGATAGTGTTATGTTGGTTGAAAAACAAAACAACCAAGACAAGCCCCTCAAAATTTGAAGATTTATCAAAAAACCCGCAATTTTAACTTTAACTGAACCGGTTCAGACTGGATCAGTTGCCAAACCGTTCAAATACATTAATCCGACTGGGACCAGATTTAAAGGTTTCCAATCAAATTTGAAACATTAAATCAAAATTGCACATATAAGTGTCCTTTTTCAGCTAATTAATGTCACCTCATCAAGGACCAGTCATGTAAATTAAACTAACAAATGATGCATGTTAAAAAGAGCCAAAACACCCTTATAGCAACTCTTAGCA
Source organism: Forsythia suspensa (assembly GCA_023638005.1). Taxonomy (NCBI): domain Eukaryota; kingdom Viridiplantae; phylum Streptophyta; class Magnoliopsida; order Lamiales; family Oleaceae; genus Forsythia; species Forsythia suspensa. The sequence goes on from CM042675.1 coordinate 46,330,423, forward strand.
TGATGGCATAGATTGATTAGTAACACATTGGATTCATCAAAAAAGTCATGTTTGTCTTCAACAATATCCAGCCAAAGCCACTTAAAACATAAAAATTCATTACATAATTATTTACCTAAGTGAGTCAAGATCCTATTGATTAAATCTTCCTTTCTCCCAGACAAAGAAAGGTCATTTGCAGTCAGGTAGTACTTCAGCTGTGGCACAGTCAAGTCCTTCAACTGCAAAACATAATAAAAAGGCACGAAGATGGATTACGAAGGAGGATATAAAAAGTTACGAGGGATTATTTTTTGTTTGATCATATTTAAACTGTAGTGTGTCCCCGAACAATATTGATATTATCATCATCCTACTTAAATCCACAGTAGATATTTTAAGACGAACTTATATTGTAGTCACCTTTCCATTGTCTGCAAGGTCAGACCAGTCAATTTTTGCTGACTCCTCAGTCGCCTTATCAGCAATTGCTTTCCGTTTTCTGGAGGTGTCGCTAGTTTTTCCACCGGCAATCGAGTCGATCTCCTCGTCAAAGTTTTCTCCATAGACAGAAAGCTTGAACTCTTCCAATGCTTTAACAACACCCGGTCTTCCATTAAGAAACCAAAACAATTCATGTTGTCAAACTTTTGCCGACAGATCCATAGTAGAAGACGGAATCTAGCAAATTAAGTGTTAAAGAGCATGCTTGGCTAAGCTTAAAAAGTTTACTTATAAGTAAATAAGGAAGTTCTAAATCAATAACCTTTTTTATTGGTCAAAGTTGGAAATAAGGTAAGAGATACTTTCACAAAAAAGTAAACTTTTTTTACAAAGACAAAAGTAAGCTATCCAAACATTATTAGAAAGAAAAAGTTACTTTTGTTAAGCAATGTTGAAAATTCTCTAACTCTCTATTACCTGGCCATGCCTTCTTCATCTGGAAGAGTTTCATCTCTGATGTCAGGCATCTCGTCCTCATCCAGTGCCAGAGCCTGTAATACTGCATAGTGTCTCTGCAAGGCTGTTAATGGTATTGAGTTAATGGGTGGTTACTATTAGCGGACTAAGGAACAGTGTGACTGGTCCAACCTTGCAGACAATGAATTGTTACTGTGACATCATGTATGTAATACAAATATTGTGAAATCTCATGTAAAACTAGAAAAAGAGAGCAAGATTATAAGTACCAATAGAGAATACTATAGCATATAACTGAAAAATGATGCACAACTCCAACTAGGCGTAGTATATTCTTTTGATAATGACAGTTAACCTGATTGTAATTTGTAGCACACTGCAATATGTACATGCTATCCACTCGCTAAACATTGCCATTAAATATGAGACAGAATAGAGATCATATATATGGAAATTCAAAGTACTTGTAAAAATTACCATAAATGTGAAAATTTGAGAGTATTTAGCATTATATTATTGTCTGATTAAAATTGTTGTTTACATTAACTGTAGCAACTTATATTCCCTTTGAGCCAGAAAAGGTTAACTTCGAAAAATAACAGAATTGAGGACATGGAAAAATTATGCAACTGGCACAAATCTTGAACGAGGAAGCAGAACTCTTGCAAAATTATAGGATTGAGTTAATGGATCTTTAGAAACAGAATGTTGTTAATACAAAGCCAAAGTTCCCTCGAACGAGAAGTATGAAAAAAAATCAGATTAAGAACCAAATAGAACTTTTCGTTCCATAATGACAGAATGTCAAAGAAATTCTTGAAAAATGGCCCTGATAATTTGGTATCTTTGCTTAACTGTGTAATTAAATAAGGATTTTCAAGCTTCGTTATAATGTGGACAATATGAAATGACTTTAGATTGTATAATTTGACAAGTTTAAACAGCATTCTTCGACTGATCATCTTGCTGCAACAAATTTTAATGTTGATGTATAAATAAGGAAAAACTATTCTCTATGTATACTCTTTCTGCTGACAGAGACATGAATCCACCACCTCGGTAGAAAGCATGGTATCCCACTCATTAACTTTCAAATATACATCCAAACTACAGAAATTTGAGTTACGACTAAATAACAATTAAACAGGATGATCCATTCAATGTATACTTCCCAAATATATGATTACACTTCAAATAACTTACCAGGGTTAGAAAATTGGCAAACTGAAAAACTTTTTAAATCTACACGTCTCACTAATGCAGAGGCACTCTTAATTTGGTCATCAGTTGCTCGAGGTGCCATGGCATTTGTATCAGTATGAAGCTGCAAGATTCCACCATATTCTTTAATGCTAACTCTTGATTCTATTAAGAAACTTAACCATACTTCCTACCTCTTCAACAGGTCTGATATCATCAGAATATGGAAGATATATCATATGCATTCCAGGTGGCTCAACTTGACCACTGGTACTCATTATCTCCTCCTGCAGTTCCACAGATTTGTGAAAATAATAATATTCAGGTTAAGTTTACATAAATGTTGTGAATTGGCGAAAAACTAGGGAGCCGCAAATATAAATTAGTGAACCAAAATAACCAACTCATTGCTCTGAGCAATATTTTCCCGGAAAACACCAAGAATATATAAATAATGAGAAGATTACATATGGAGATGATAAGAGATCCTCCCATCAAATGAGAAGACTACATACGGAGATGACGAGAGATCCTCCCATAAAAAATTTAAAAGGAAAAGATTAAGAAAGAACAGCTCTCAATTCACTTAAAGGTAAATCAATGAGATGCAAGAGCACCTTCTACTAGAGCTCAAAGAGAAGATGGATAATCCTATTCCAAAATCTAACTCACTGGCATATACAGCTCTCAATTCACTTAAAGGTAAATCAATGAGATGCAAGGGCACCTTCTACTAGAGCTCAAAGAGAAGATGGATAATCCTATTCCAAAATCAAACTCACTGGCATATGTTAGTATCAAAAAATTGTAGCGGCTCTCAGTCTCACCAAAATTATCATAAAGCAACCACATTGCCAAAAGAGAATCTCAGCAATTGTTCAATCATGTCAGGCCAATTGTCTTTTAGGTTTCACCATATACATTCAATGCAAGTTATGTTAAAGTTTCAGTATGGACTACCAGATAAAGCATTGTAATTTCATTAACATGTAAAGTACTATGATTGTGATCTAACCTTCCTCCAGACCCCAAATTTACTAATGCTTATGAAGTTTGTCTCTATATTGCACAAGCACAATATGTTGACAATGCTACAACTTTCTACACATTTCTTCATCAGAAATTGAAACTACTAGAGTTTTTATCTTTACCAGATGTGGTAATTACCTACCGTGGATACATTTGCTCTCAAACAATAGACAACTACATTATGTTCCAGCGCTGGAGATCTAGAAATGGTAGACCCTAAACAGGGTCACAAAAGTAGCCAGAAAATGTTTATTGCTGTCTACTAAATAATCTGAATTACTATTTAGTAAAAAAGGAAATAATATGTTCTTATGAATGAAATGATTAAAAGATCATGTAAAGAAACAGTAATAAGAAATCCATGTGTAAATCCAAAAGTGTCGGCCAAATAGCAGGACATCCATGTACTTGTGCATCCTATAAATGCAGCCTGCTGAACCACCTTGTCTAAAAGCTTAAGTCATTAGAGAGCCCATAGATTATTGAATCATCATTGATTACAAAACATTAATATGATGCATGATGCACGTTAAAGTGTTCGTACTAAGGGATGTGGTCATCTAGTTCCATATGCCATCAGTTGAGTTCCATTGAGAGGAAAAGCTTATATTCTTCACCTACAAAGTGATTTAAAAACAAGTTAACTGTGTGCAGGCTGTCTATCTTTCAAGCAGTGGTATCTTTGTTCTTTTCCTGGTCCCATCACTCCAATCGCGCTTTGAAACAATTCTTTAGTGAATTAGAATTTAAGATCCTTTATGGAATTATTTGCTATTAGTCTTTCCCAACATGCACTTCAATGCTTCCTACTTAGACAATGAGTTGACTTGCATATAAGCCGAGCCTGTATTACCAATTTTTAAGATATTATGGAGTGCCACGGATCGCATTCTCTTCCTCACATCGTGATTACTGATATATAGTGATTGCATCGAAGAGAAAATAACCTCTCATATTGTTACAGAAAATAACATCTTACTTGTGCGACCAGTGCCACCAATTGAGGATGAGTTGAACTTCCATAAAATGCAACTGCAAAACTGCAATTCAAATAAAAAATATGTAAGGAAACATAAAAGATATAAAATTTACAAGGTGCTGCCCATATTCAACTACCATTCTTCTGCTCCCAAACCTATAAATCACAACAGAATTTTTTCTATCTTCTTCTACTGCTTCCTTTATTTTTACTTTTGAAGTCTCTGGCTCTCTATGCATGTAACTTAAATTGAAACACAAGAGATACATATGGTGTATATAAACTAAGACACTTGTAGTATGCTAATAGATCCCCTATACAAGGACCTTGAAAAGAAATGCTGAAACAAACAATGGTTAAAGGTCACTGTCATCACCTAAACAGACTACACAAGGGGAAGCAAGTGCTTATTCATGTATATGTTTTTGCGCATGTAATACTGACAGGGATGTGGCAGAAACTTGAAGTACTCAGTCTGTTAGCCTTCGGTGGCTCCAGAATTACATCCTTCATTTTATTTATAAACAAAAAAAATATCATCTTTCTGTATATTAAGAAAACATGTTGAGCATACTTCAAGATAACCAGAGTTTAAAAGGATTAAATGAGGTAGCGAGGCATCTTGCCTTCGTGAGGCAAAGCATTAGCCTTGATGTGCATTAAGGCATAAGCCTTAATCTATTCTAATTCTAATAATTTAAAAATCAATAAAAACACAAAATTATACTCATAGTACCATAAACAAAACTAAAGTCATTATAAAATATTTACGATTAGAAACATAAATGAATCAACAAAATAGCATATAATAAATTCATAACGTAGTAATCTCTTAAGCAGTCTATGAACAATAAAAATATAGAATTCGGAGAAGAAAAATTGATTGTAATGTATTATTCTATGATATACAAAGCCTTAATTTATGCACCTACACAAGGACTGCATAAGGAAAGTTTTATATGAGGTAATATTCTATCTAATGACAATTACAATTGAATTAGGAAACAACATATCTGGTTGACTATGTATTTTTGACGTTATTTTCCACACTCCTCCTCATGCTAGCCCAAAGATGCCGATCATTCCCAACTTGTCTAGGCATCTATCAAAAACCCTATTTCTGAACACCTTTTCTGAGAATATCTGCTAATTATCTATCAGTAGGAACATAATGCATATAAATTACTCCTGACTCATACTTTTCTTTAATAACGTGTTGAACTGGATTAATAGTAATGTTAATGGCTGCCTTATTGTCACAAAACAATCTCATGGGGAATTCAAACTGTATTTTCAACTCTTTAAGTACTGTTTGCAGCCATAAAAGCTCACATATACCTTGAGAAGCGGCGCTTAAATTTCTCGCAACAAAATTTATCACTGCTTCTAGCAACTACACCCTGTTTTTGCTTCTCCACTCACTAAATCTCCTCCAACAAAAGTACAACACCAGACATAGACCTCCTTTCACTTACCAAAGCCTGAACAGTCAGCATATGCTTCAACACTCATCTTTCTACTCTAAAAATCAATTATTTTCCAGGGGCCTTCTTCAGGTACCGGAGAATTCGATCCACAGCTCCCAGATGTTTTTCTTTTGGATAGTGCATGTATTGGCTTACTACTTACTGCAAATGCCAAGTCTGGACGTGTGTGGGATAAGTAAATAAGCTTTCCTACCAATCTCTAATATCTCCTAACATCTATGGAGGCCCCTTTTGACTCATTGCTTAACTAATGATTTTGTTCAATTGGAGTATCTGCTAGTTTACAACCTAGCATACCAGTCTCCTTAAGGAGGTTGAGCTTATACTTCCTTTGAGATATAAAATACTCTTTTTTTTTTTATCTGGCAATCTCTATTCCTAAGAAGTATCTTAGTTGTCTAAGATCCTAATCTCAAATTCTTTGGCTAAGATTTGTTTCAGTTTATTTACTTGTTGCATCGTTTCATGTCACTATAACATTATCTACATACATAATGAGAATTACAATGCCGGTATTACTTGAATGCTTGAAGAACATAGTGTGGTCTGACTAGAGTAGGTTGTGACTCCGACTACAGTAGGTTGTGACTTCAACGACCCTTGACAAAGGTTTTATTTGTGGCTAGGGTTTGCGCATGAAGTGCTCTGATACCATATGTGCAATGACTATAGAATTTTGGACAAGAAAATTGATTTTAATGTATTATTCTTTGATATACAAAGCCTTAATTTATACACCTAGACCAGGACTGCAAAGGAAAGTTTTATATAAGGTAATATTCTATATAATGACAATTACAATTGAATTAGGAAACAAAATACCCGGTTGATTGCCCTTTTCCCCGTAATTTTCCACACAGAACACTAATCCACAACAAGAATTAAAAATCTACAACAAATGAAACAACTGATCAACAATTTGCAAAAACTTTGCTTGCTTTGATTTCCAAAAAAAAAAAGGCACAAGAACGTGAGCAAAAAAAGAAGAATATAAAATTTTGAGAAGAAGAGCGAAGTAACCATCGAAGGTATCGCATCACCATTTTCCACAGAAAATTTGCAATGTCGCTTGAGGGATTGAACTTTAGTTGTAGGAGACAGCCAAAGCACACTAACTTCTTCTTTTCTAATCTCCATTAGTTTTATTTTTTAGTTTGAGGTCTGGATTGTGTTTAAAATACTCGAGAAACCCTTAAATCTTTAGAACTAGGAAAAAACAATAAAAAAAAAGTGGTAAAAAAACCCATAGAAGGAAAGACTAAGAAGCACACACCTCAACTGCCTGGAGGCCATGCCCCGAGGTGTGCGCATCATTAAATCAGCGCATAAAGCCTTAACAAAAGGCATTGAAAGCATAAGCTTTGAGCTATGATGCACGGATATGAATAAGCGTGTCCGATACGACATGTATCGGATAAGTCGACACGCGATTTTCGAAAAAGTTCCGACACTGATATGCCGCCAACACGTCGATTAAATATTTTTAAATTTTTTTAAAAAAATTTTATAACCTAAAAAAAAAAAATTTCTATACTTAATGCATAAAAAACAAATACTCAAATATGATTGACCTATTTTAACATTAACAAACAAATAATTAGCCCATTGACCGGGCGATAAAGTTTGACATTTTTTCTAAACCTAAACACAAACCCGGCAAAGTGTCCGATACGTGTCCGACACCTGCTTCTTAGGCTTTGAGGGTCCTAATGAATGCCAAACTCCAAAATCCAGATGCACCTTAAACATTTTTTGAAAAACTAACAATAACCATATACGATCAAATAAATGTGTGAAGTTCTCTTATCAATACTTTTGCAATCAACTAAGAAAAACTGTATGTCTACCAACCGCTTCAGCCGCAACATGGATCTGTGGAGAGCAATGAAAATGCTAGTACTTCCAACCACTCCCTGCACCAAATCTCTAAATAATTAATAAGTATGACATTATGCACAAGAAATAAAACAAGATGGCTAACAAAGAAATTAATGCGAAATCAAATGACAAGATGGACAAGATGGAAAAGAATATTATAAACTTTAGAACAACAAACAAGACAGAGTTGTGAGTTAGTTCAATTATAATTTACCAACATCAAGTGTTATTATAACAATGAGTTCCTATATTTGTAGAAATGGATTGAAACAATAAGTTTATTTGATGATAACATAAAAAGAAATGTTATGGTGAGGCCCTCGGTATGCTTTGTCCCCTGGTAATTTTCTGTGTCCTTAGAACACAGAAGGTAACAATAAGATACCTTTGTAGTATGAATTATCTATATATGTAGAAAGGCCGGTATTATTTGTATTCCAAAAGACAACTACCAGTGCATAACCGAAAAGGTGTATTATTGGTATTAAAATTGTATAAAATTATCTTTTTACTGATAACAACTCAATTTCTGTGAGATATTTTAACCTTGTGAGATATTTTTCCCTTTCTTGTAAAATAAAAAATGCTAGAATAGGCATCAATAAACAATTTCTACCAAAATTTGCATCATGTATTAGAGCCCAAAACAAATTCCGAACATATAACCCTTGCTGGTTATTAACCATAATCTAACACAATGTTGGAGGTGACCTCTGAACCGATTAGTCTCCATCTTCTTTCCAGCCCCTATTATTCATGAAATCATTCCCTTCAAATAAAAACCCATAAACTTAATGGCAATATTATTTACAATGGTCCCAATCCGTGAAATTCTTTGGTTGAGGAAAAGGAAAGATGGGTTTCCTTGATGGCACCAATACTGCTCCTTCAACAGATCCAACTTTTGAGAAATGGGACTCGGCAAACTTTATGAGGATGTGATAGCCCATCAATTCCATGGAGCCTAAAACCAGCTGGAGTTACCTTTTCCTATCCACAACAAAGATATTTGGGATGTTTCTGCAATCTCCTACTCAAATCAAAATGATTCTCAGTCATACGAGTTAAAGGGAGGTTATAAACATTAAACAAGGTTGTGTCACTAATGATTTCACTAATGATTTGAATAGCAAGAGATGAATATTTATCAGGATTTTAATTGGAAGTGGGCAAGGATGGTGAAAAATACAAGTAGTTGGTGGAGAAAAGTTTTCAAATTTTTTGCAGGTTTAGATGAAAATCTTGATCAGGAGCGAAGCTGTGTTCTTGGCAGAGAATCTATTCCCTCAATTGGAGAGGTATTTGGAGCCATACAAGGAGGAGAGTTGCCATGATGGGTGGAGCAAAATCTGGATATGGAGAGCAACTTGGAAACCTCAGCACTTGCAGTAAACAAGACTGATGTTATCGCACCTTAAGGAGGACAGAAAACAGGGCCAGAAAAAAATGATGATCTTTTGGTGTGATTTGTGTAAGAAATCACGCCATAATTGAGAATCATTCCTGAGAAGAACAGGCGTGATTGGGACAACTATATGAGTAATAATAATGGTTTAACAAAGGATACCAAGATGCTGCAGAATCATGTAAGAATCCTATTATCGAAACTTCATTTTCTCTAGAATCTAATCCGGCTATGATCTACTCTATGCATTATCTACGAAAATTATACTTATCCTGAAGTTCTGCCTGTATAAATTAGGAAAATGCACCAGTAGAGTGCATTTGGAACGCCCGTGTGTGAGGTTGTGTGACGTGTGTGAGAAAAAAAGGAGGGGGGGGTTTGTTAGTCATGGGCTGATTAATCATAAAGCATATAGATGAAATCTCAATACAATATTGGTAAAAACTGCCGGTAAATGAAAATGATACAGCAAATTAAAAAAAAAAAAAAAATTACTGCATATATGTACACTAAAACAGGGAAAGCATAAACATAAGCTATAAGAAAGAAACCTCATCACTTGGGAAAACAAAGGTCGATGGCTTCAAGTTGTGATAATCCTTTAAGCAACTTAATGGCTTGAAACCTAGAAGACGAAGAGGTCCAGTTGAAACTCTCTTAATTTCTGAAAGTTCATCCGTCGAGAACATGATGCTCTCACTGGCAAAGAAAAACTAATCAAACTCCAATTATTGTATAAAGCAAAGCAAAACAATGAGTAAGAAATGGAATTGTAATTCTAATATATTTAGTCTTGAAGTTGAGTGCATATCATTTTTATGCCCAGGTTAAGGTAGGAAACAATGAGTAAGCATATTGTGTTATGAGCACATAGTGAATAGACACGTGTCCGACCCACGTCCTATATGTATCTAATTAGTCATGATCTAAACCTATGGCTTCTTCCCCATATGGCACACCAAACATGATAGAACAACTTCTAGTGATGGCGTTAGTTCTAAATTAACTAGTTCTTGGCTGTGATTAACTTGTGCCTAGTCTTTGATTGATTAGGTGTAAACTAGGATTGGAAGTATTTAAGGGGGATTAAGAGTAAGCACAATTAATTAGAGATTGACTATTCCAAGTATGATTGATTATAGTAATTAAGTGGTATAAGTCTTTAATCAATGATTAGTTCATCATAACTAAGCTATTGCATGTAAATAAGAGGCTGATGATAGACCCCCCATACGCTTTACATATGTGAAGCGGGGGAAGAGGCAAGAAATAAGCTACACTTAGTGTGAGCTTGGCAACAGTGGATGGATTCATTCTTGTGGCCATTTCATTAGCTAGTTATGAGGGAAGGGGGGTAGTGTGGGAAGTTTGCAGAATAAATTGAAGAGCGGGCAAAATAAGGGGAGGGGGGATTCTATTGGGGACATGTGAGTTTTTGTGAAATTGAGGATGGGAAGAGAGTAAGCCTCTCGAATGGCTACAACCTTCTTCTTTTTTTATTGTTCTATTAAGCAATTCATTGAGTAAAACAAACTTATGTCAAAAACTGTTTACACTGCAATACATCATTTCTGTCAAAATTGTTCACAAACTCAATTTGTAACTAAGTTCTTATCAATTTGGGTATCACAACAACCCATCCTGGGAAAATGACAGCAATAAAAAATGAACGTGGAGGAAAGAGAACTGGGATCTGTCAAAGGAAACTTGCAGAAGCTGAATTTGCAGGAAAAAAACGTCAGGCTGTCTAGACAAGCTCTATGTGGTGGAGAAGGTTGAAATTGCACCGGCTTGCTGAGCACCACGAATAGGGGCGGAGGGAAAAGGAAAAAGATACAGAGCTACAAATGCCTCCGATTCACCCACATAGCTCTGGCGAACCATTGGAAAAATGGAAAGTCGAGGGGACATCTTGCGCTTTGAGCCTCGACCCATGAGGTTGGAGATGCCCGTGTTTGACAGCAAGAATTTGGACACGTCGTTGTTTAGAGCAGAACACTATATCACAGTGAATATGATGACGGACTCAGAGAAATTAATGGCCGCGGCAGTGTGCTTTGGCAGGGAGGCCTTGGCTTGATAAAGTGCGAAGATGGCCATCGTCCGATACATATTGGGGTGGACGAAGATCCTCTTACTAGAGCTTGATTTCAATCCTCCTAAGTGGGACGATTTGTGAAAAGTTTCTAGCCCTAAGGCAAGACAACACGGTGGATTGAGTATAGATGAATGTTTGAGGTGTTGGTTTTGCTATTGCCGAAGGCGCCAAAGGAAGTGCTTGAAGGAAAATTCATCAATGGCCTTCAACCTGAAATTCGGACTAAACCCCGGATATTGAAATCGACGGGATTGGCCCGCATCATGGAGTTGGCATAAAGGATTGAGGACCGCATCATTTATCTTATAGAAGCCTAAGGCGGCGTGGGCCCTAACCGCATGAAAGGACAGGTGGTTAATTATAGCCCAAATTTGATTTCCCAGCAGCTTCCTTTGATAGACAAACACATCACACATTCAGCTCCAAGGTCACCAGCTACACCAAAAAATTCCCCACCCTTCAGAGGCCTCACTAATGCCAAGCTCCAACCGAAGAGCGAGAAGGGCATTTGTTTCCGATATGATGAAAAATATTCCATTGAACACCACTGTCGGGATAAGGAACTTCAGGTGCTGGTCATTAGCGAGGATGTAAATGAAATAGAGGAAGACACCGCCGTTGAGCAAGCATCGAAATAGGTTAAGGGAGTCGGCAATACAATAGAACTTTCCATCAATTCAGTGGTGGGTCTGATAGCCCTGAAGACCATGAAGCTCAAAGGGGTATAACGCAACAAGAGGTGGTGGTGCTCATTGACTGCAGTGCCACCCACAATTTCATCTCCGTCAAGCTATTGCAGAAATTGAGCTTCTGTGAACAGGCACTTTGGATTATGGGATTCTCATGGGCACCAGGTTGGTTGTTAAAGGAGAAGGGATTAGCAAGGGCGTGGTTTGAACATTGTAGAACATCGATGTAGTTGAGGATTTTCTTCCCCTTGAATTGGGTAGCTCCGACGTCGTACTCGATATGCAGTGGTTATAACGTTGAGGGGGAAATGCATGTCAACTGGCGCACACTCACCATGACATTTAAGGTGTGTGTCGGGGGGGTGGAATTTCACGATGATCCAAGTCTGACTAAATCTTTAATATTCTTGAAGTCGATACCCAAGGCATTCAGAGAACAAGGAAGGGATGTACTGCTTCAATTTTGAAACAATGTGTGTGGGTATTTAACTCAGTCAAAATGAGCTTCCAAGTGCCATATGGGGTGTATTGCGACGGTATCAGTTGGTGTTTGAATGGCCCAACAATCTGTCCCCGAATAGATCCCCTGATCATGCCGGGGGCTGCCCTGGTTAGCATTCTGCCCTACAGATTCCCCCACATCCAGAAAAATGAATTGAGAAGTTGGTTCAACAGATGCTAGCTGCTGGAATAATTCAGCGTAGCAAGAGCCAGTTTTCAAGTCCGGTTCTCCTAATAAAGAAGGATGGGAGTTGGCGGTGTTGCGTAGATTATGGGGCATTGAACAAAATGACGGTGCCTGACAAGTTTCTGATTCCAGTGACTTATGGGTTGCTGGATAAATTGCATGGGGCAAGCATCTTTTCCAAAATGATAAGGTTTATTGGATTAGAATCATCTACCATTACAGAAAATATATATCGAATGAAACTCTAATCAATTAAAGGCTCGATTCTCAAGGGTTTGCAAAATTATAAACTAAATGCTGACATGTGCAGTAACCTTACTTCTTGTAAGTCTGAAAACGTTTGGGAGTCTCCTGCACCAGAGCACCAGTATCCGCACAGATGAAAGATCTATCAGTCTGCAACAGGTATCAGAACCATGATCTTCAGAATTTATTATTGTTACGACTCTTCTAAGTTTAACAATGACATAAATTAAATATAGCTACATAAATAGGTCTTAATTCCACATTAGAAAGGTTCAATCCCGTGCGATTGTATACACATGCTGACTAAACAACATTTGATAGTTTAATACCTTCAGAGGAAGGTTAGTGACTGAATCAAGCCAAGTGATTGTTCCTGAGACCAAAAGGAGAAAGAATAAGTGATCAATACCCAGATGGAAAACCCTATTGCAACAGCACAAAACAAACCTGGATTGGTTGGACGGACTAAAGCGTAGGTATTAACTTCAATAGCCATGGCATTGTAAATGATAAACTTAATTCTTCGTATTTTGCGCTTCCTGAACATCCGCTTTTCTCAATTGGTCTTTCATGTCTTCAAATCTGAAACGAAAAAGAATGATTAGGAATGACCAATTGATCTTCTGCAAGCGATTTGTCTAACACTGGGCTAAAACTAATTTACTTTCTAGAACAATTCATACAGAAGAAACCATAACCAGCAAGGCAATTATGAACCCAAGATTTCCTTGGTAGACAGGAAAATAAAATCAACAGACTACACTTAAATGGAAAATGTGAAATATGATAGGAATGCATTGTGTGCACAAGATCCACAAACAAGCATTAATCAGAGATTTAAAAACCAAGAAAATACCAAAGGCAAAATTTATAAGTTTCTTAATTTATAAGATAGGTTCTGGTCAAACAGATATGGAAATTCAGTGAAGAAAACTGCTGAATGCACACCTCTCTCCTACCAAGGCCTTGAACTGGGTCAGGTTGGTTCCCTCCAATCCAAGTAACTCCTGAATTCATGAGAGATTGAATTAGTTACTAAAGCAAATTACCAGTAGAAGGAAAAGAAAGAGTTTCAATTCCAGGTGTCAACATACAGAATAGAAAAGGGACACGTTGAACTCGTCATCTGGTTTACTCAAGGGAAGAAGTTCAATAGAGATGCCAAGATCTTGAGCATCCTGCAAAGTATCAATGAATTGTTTGGGTTTTCTGATAATATAATATTCTGAATGCAAGTCATTACGCCAAATCAAGCATCTTTGTAAGCTCCAATAAGACTCCAACTCTATGAGTGTGTGCGCTTGCATGCATGCATGCATTAGTGTATGCATAAAATGAGTTATTACTTTGGCGCGCTGTAATGTCGTTCTCATCATATCCATTTTTGTCACTCCCTTGATATTCCCAAAAGGGTCATCCTCATTAGTGAATAATAGAATCCTTTTGTCAGCTGTTTTTGCAGACCTGACATAGTCACATCACTGCCATTACTTGCATAAATATCTCGTAAATGAAATATAACCAAATCTTTTCTTAAAGAAAGCCTAGCAAATGATAGTAATAAAAAAACATAAGAAATAAATCAGACCCTTTACGCAACAGTGCTTGTGCAACCCAAAGAGCATTGTAAAGAGAATTGTCACGAGACCCAGGTGAGATGCCATATTTGCTCCCAATTTCTTTACTAAATGATTCTGCATCCATAAACAATCAGGCAGAAAGCTAATAATTTAATTCAAGTCAAAAAAAGTACTCAATAGTAACCATATAGCAGCTGAAATTTCAAGGAACTATAATTTCAGTGAAGACAAGAGAGTTATACAAGAAGTTCCTTCAGACAAATTTAGACCTCAAGTTTCTCTAAATATATGTTTTTCTTCCATACATTCACTGGACAAATATCTCAGGCATGTTGAAACTCAGTAGAGATTTGTACGTTTCCTATGAATGTACAAGGGAACTTAATTAATCATGTTCAATAAGAATTACAGAACCAAGCTTTTAAGCTTTTAAGTATGCATAGATTTAATAAATACTTCCTCAAGTTTCAGACTTAAGGTGCTAAACAAGAAGGAATCAAGAAGTAAATAATGAAAATGAGAAAATGCAAACCAAGTAATCCTGCCAGACAAGTCTTAAGTAATTTGTTGTGTGTAGGTTCCGTTTCACAATGGTGAGCTTTTCTAGGTTGTTTCAAAAAGATAGAGCCCTCTTGCTTTTGATCTTAAACGCTTCAAACTAAGATAAGTGGATCATGAAACCTTTGTAGCTCAGACTGGGGACTGGGTAGGATCTAGGAGTTGAATACACAGATTATTATATGAGACACGGATGTGATAGCAAAGTGTCTCGACTTAAGACGTGCATGGGGCATGTCATAATAACAGTAGTAGCTAATGTTAAAATGCTCTAAAGATGCTTATCTCAAACATGACATTTATAAAACAGATTAATGCATTTCTAGTATTGCATTTTCAAGAAACAATATTTACTAAAATTGAAAATAAAAATTAATAAGAAAGAACATTAAGTTACTTAGTTAGTAGATTGAAGTTATTATTTAGTTTCTGGAACTTATATTCAGAGAGTCATGTTGTTTCTTGAAAGATCGGACATATGACAAATCCGACACGGGTACAACATGGTATGCTGAAGTGTCAAAGTAAAATAAGAAAAACCGATGTCTTTTCGATAAAAATAACACGTTAAGAAGTTTCAAGACTTGGGAACTTGGAGACCCACACATGTTAACAATTCAGCACAATAATTTGGTACCAACCAGTTACCAGATGAAGACTTACCTTCTATGGAGTCAAATTCTTTGATAAGCCTAGCAGTTGGCCTGTCTAACTCATCTCGTTCAGGAGCATTAAAAACATAAACACCATTTGAATCCTGCAAATTCTTCTTTTCCCTCTGGAAATCATGCAAGACGAAGATACTTCAGTATTGGAAACCAATAAGCTTATTACTGAAGTAGTCTTCTAGAATATACTGTGATATCGAGTAGTTTGGTGTGATATACATAGCAAGTTTGCAAAAAATTAGACGAAGGAATCAAATGATTAATGACCATTTCACCCATGAATTTGAGCTCAATAAAACTCCCACTTGTTTGAAACTTTTGAACATAACTGTTATTCAGAAGTCCTACTACACTTCTCCATTACATCCACGTTCATCATTTGACCATTCAATATCCCATTTCCATTTTCTTTTCCTTTACCTTACTTCCTTGTGATGCATCAATCACTTCTTCACATTCCTGGCTACTTGTGACGGTTCAATACACAAGACATTCTCACTACAGATTTTATTCTCCAGACTATGTGCAACTAAGTTTGACAAAAAAATGGAACTATTAGAGTTTTGAGGATATGATGTATGAGTTAATGTGTATATTTTTTATTTCTCAAATGTCTTGTTCTTTTGCACCCAGTGCAAGTCACGACTATATTCCCACAATTTGTCAAATAAAATAACCACCACTTATCCAGAAAAGATCCACAACTGCAAAATCACAACAGTATTTATAAGAAGTAAAGTTATAAAGGAGCACTACTTAGGTATAAAAGTATTAAAGAGAACAAGAAGAAATAGAAATTGTATGTCATAAGCACTTCTGATGGGCTCCACAAGGCCTCATAGGGTTCGAACCATTTTAGCACATTTAACCAAAAATTTGATTTAAGCTATTTCTGAAATTTATACATACAATTGGGAGCCCATGGAAGATTTGGCTAATTCTAAGGTTATTATCTATGAAATATAGGTTAGAGTCAATTTTTGATAAAAATATTAAATTGTTATGTAATATTTTCATGATTGTTTATTCATTCAGTTTGACTCATTTCAATTTTGCATAGACCCAAAGAAACCATATTCGCGAGGGCCAAATCACAATATTGTTTATTCATTCAATTTGACTCATTTCAATTTTGCATAGACCCAATGAAACCATATTCACGAGGGCCAAATCACAATAAAATATTTTAAAAGAACGAGGTATGAAAAAAGAGCCAATGTGGTTCAAGGTTTGATCTCATTGAACCTTTCAGTATAGTAGTGCTAAATCGAACTGCATCACAAAATATGATTTATGTAGTTGACCCCAAGTTTATGGAGAATATGGCAAAGTACAGTTTTTCGGGGTGATAATGGAAACAATTCTTGATTTTGTTGTTGTTGTAGTTGTTCTCAGTATGCAAAACCAAAGGACCACAAGAACCTACAACCATAACCAATATAAACTTAAACATGTTTAATAGTGTTCATTCAAACAAACTGTTGGAATAAACTATTTCTGGATACTATAGATGTTAAACATTCTATAATGAGAACATAATTTCTCGTCTACACCAATCAAAATTAAGAAAAGCAAAACCTTTCTCAGGCAAGTTTTCAACTTTAACGAGTGATTGAAAGGTTCATTTTCTTAAATATCACAACAGCCTTTTTTTTGCCTAATTCACTAATTAAAATTATGACTTGCAGCTTATGGTGATTCTGTTAACTCTTAGGGCACATAAATACACACAATAAAAAGATGATGAGACCACTGAGTCACACAGCTACTTCCCCTGCCCCTACTATGTCCTCCTATTTAATATACATTTAATTGTCTCTTTCTTTCCAAATAATATGTAGAGACTATTATATTGACAACCTAATTTTACTCTGTATGCACCTCTTGCTCTACCAAATAGTTTCCATAAAGAACTCTCACCTTTCAAATAATGGTTTGGGAAACCTAATATTCTACTGTGATAGAACAAGCACGGTATCATAAGAATTTGTGATTGAAGCAACATGTGATGTTCACAATAAAAGAAAATACAAGTCAAATAAAAATAAGGGATACTACAAAAATGTCAAATTCATGTATTCTCTTGATTTAAACGATGGACAGAGAACTGTAATCTGATATCAGACTCTTACAGTATTAAAGAAGCATATTGCAACTTCATCATAAGACCTATTAATAATTTGAGTCCTCAAAGATTGTGCAATGCAACCAACAGCAATTTGAAAGTGAGTAACATCCTTGTGTTCTTCCTGCAACATTCAAATTTTATTATAAATCCATTCTCTGGTATCAAAAGGAGAAGTTCAAAAATACTATGGAGACTTGTCTGCAACAAATACTGAAAATGCTTTCATTAATGCGTGCAGTGGATGAAGGTGGAAGGATGCCGATCCGACACACACACACACACACACACACACACACACACACACACACACACACACACACACAGAGAGAGAGAGAGAGAGAGAGAGAGAGAGAGAGAGAGAGAGAGAGAGAGAGAGCTGACTGGCTATTATTGATCAACTGTATTGGCAGCAACAAGGTCAAACTGGGCAAAATTTCAGATTTAACAATGTACATGAAAAGGTTCTGCAGTTCATTTCAACTGGATTTGATGTATATGAGAACAATTCATAGGGTATAGTTAGTTTATTGTATGAAGTTTGCATCAAGTGCAAAAGATCAGGGGTACCCAAAGGGAGAAAAATAAACTTTCTTTAGCCCATAGAATAGATACAAATGAGCCACTTTGAGGTTCCCTTCGAAATGAGACATGAAATCTTGGATAGCCAGTCAATATCCGTTGCAGAATGCAGGACTGCATCAACTTTGACTATAGTCCATTTCACGGGTGTCAACTAGTTTACCAACACAAAATCGACAGGTTCAGGCAATCTTAGTCAAGTTCAAGTTTTTGAGAGGTTCACACAATTCTCCCTTCAGTCTGTAGCAGGAACCCAGAGAGAATTCAATGGTGTGTGTCAAGGGACCCTCTTTTCGATTTTCAGAAGATACTTTGAGTATGTTTGTCTCATCTGTATATCAAATCCACTAACAAGTAACTTTATTTTAGGGTTTAGACATGTTTATCTATACCTAAAGTTATTTTGTTACATATAAGCAAGTTTCCTATCAAAATAAGTAAGTTATTTTGAAGTGACCAATAAAATTACTGGAAAACCTTTACTAATTTAATAATATCCTTACCTTACTATTATAAAATATTAAAATACAATAATACTAATTTAAAATATTTAAATTCTCAACATACAATTATTAAAACAACAAATTGTTAAACTAATTTAAAATATTATAATTTGAAATTCAAATATTAGAATTGGAAAATTTAATATTTGACTAATAATAATTTGAAAATTAAAACAATCTAAATTAGTAAATTGGTGAAAGATGAACTTCAATATTACTTAATTCTTAAAATTTAGTATTTAAATAGTACATTGTTAATTGTTAACGAGGCTGGAGTCAACCAAACTAATCTTTTTATGTCATTATGCTACTAAAAGGTCCAATAAGTCAAATTTCTAACCACCTAAGACCATATTAATTTTGGTCTACTTCTACATCCTTTAACTTGTCCCATAATGATGATCCTTTAAGCACAAGGCAATGTAATTGAAACGAGATACAGCCAATATATCACCTCATTTCTCCAAAACCACACAATTTGTGGGTCCAGGGATTATTAGAAATCCACTAATTTGCCAAACATGCTTTAAGTAATATGATTGGTTAAAATCGGATTATCTTGTTTGGTAGCTACAATGATCTTCAGTCATGAGAACTGATTCTAAACTGGGAATATAGCATCTAATATTAATGTAAAGCTGGAACTCTGAATCCCCTACTAAAGAATTCAAAGACATTAATGATCTTAAAATTTCTCTTCTCCCATCTCGGCTATAAGTTTCTCTCACATCTGCTAATTCATGCAGTCTCTCTCTCTCTCTCTCTTCCCCCTCCAGGACGTAACAAGCATGACAACAAGGGCCACGTCTGCTTATTTTGTCCGTGTCTCTATTAATATTTGAATTTCAGAACAGTGAATATTGATTATACTCTTAACTGAATATGTTCTTGCAGCCTGTGAAGAGGACCAAAAGTTGCAGCAAAGAGTTTGACAGATGAACCTACAGGTTTGAGTATCGGGGGAAATTAAAAAAAAAAAAAAAAGGTTTAAGGGTTTAATGATGAAATGGATTGATAGGGTCCATGTGAGAGATTGATTCATGGAGGATTTGTGAAGCTAGGTAGCAAATGGTTTCATATTTCAACATCTATTTGTTTTGGTTATAGAGTGCATATATTCAAAAGCTATGATTCCGTTCTACGGGTCATCTTCATGGTATCTCCACCTCA
Organism: Forsythia suspensa; assembly: GCA_023638005.1. Taxonomy (NCBI): domain Eukaryota; kingdom Viridiplantae; phylum Streptophyta; class Magnoliopsida; order Lamiales; family Oleaceae; genus Forsythia; species Forsythia suspensa. The sequence continues at coordinate 46,350,208 of CM042675.1, forward strand.
ACTTGTAAACATGTGTAGACTGTTCTCATCATTTTGAAGTAAATAAAAATAGAGTAGTAAAACAGTGGAAAAACTAAAAGGAGAGATGAACAAGAGAGAATTTTTTTGTTGGAGATCATAAGATTAATTTTAGTGTCAGGAAATTTTGACTATTATAGTATTTTGAAAGCAAAGTTTCCAATGTTCACTAATTCATCAAAACGCCATGAAATCTTGTTCCTACTTAGATTACTGTCCTGCAAGACAGATGCCTCTACTGACCTCTGAAACCATATAAGTTTAACTGTTGCTAGTCAATAACTGGATTGACTTGTTATATGATAACTATGAGTTTGTTTTTCTGTTAGGTCAATTGAAATTTGCAATTGATGTTAGTTATTCTTAATTTGCATGCTAGAAAATTTTATTGTGGGGAATTTTGTTACATGTGCTTTGCTAAATAATATGACATCATGCTAAATTTTCTGAATGGACAACAGATATTTAATTCACAATATTTGGAACTATGCAGTTTGCTATGATCAAGCAGCACCTGCGCCCCGTGTTGGCGGCGAAGCCCAGACAACCTATATCCACTGGTACTTTTTGCAAGTTTAAGGACTTAACAACAATTAGTTTAATTAACATGAGGGCTTACATTGTGCACGAGCATTGAATATTTGAATGATTCTGATAGGACCTGATATTTGTGTGTTTAATTTTGCAAATTATCTCAAAATCACACAACCGACTCCCAGGAAATTCACTAATTCATGCATGTAATGCAACTCAATAGAAGATAGGAAAGGATTGTAATTTTTGTGATTTTTTTCTCTCTTTTGATTACAGATGGACAGCACCGTTCTCCTGCCCACAGTGGGCAAGAATTATCTTGCCCACTGTCGATGTGGCTTGCTAAGTGTTAAAAAAATTCCACCTGGGATATGTCCACGTCACGTTAAACCATTCCCAAACCCTAGTCCATTCCCAAACCCAAACACACCCCATCTCTCTCTCTATCTCTCCTCCCTCCGGAGATTTCCATCCCCCAACAGCGCCTCTTCAGCCGGCGCCTTCACGACCGGCCAAACCCAGGCGCCCTGGCGACTCCACGTCACGTTAAACCACTCCCAACCCTAGTCCATTCCCGAGCACAAACACACCCAATCTCTCTCTCCCCTCCGGCAATTTCCATCCCCCAACAGCGCCCTCTCCGGTGATTTCCATCCCCCAACAGCGCCTCTTCAGCCAGCGCCTTCAAGACCGGCCAAACCCTGGCGCCCCACTGCGGTATGGGCTTTATACTGAAATCGGCACCGTTCACGAAAACTTGAAAAAAAAAATTTACGAGCTTTGCTGGAAAAATTGCAATCGGTGTTGGCCGCTGGTATATGTTATTGTCCATTAACAACTGAGGGTGGAGAGGCCCTCCACTGGGAGCTTTGGGCGGGGTTGGCAAGGAGGAGGGTGCGGCGGCTGAGGTGGCGTACTTAGCGACGCGGTGGAAGAAGTGGTCGACTGGAGATGGCCAAGACTTGTGTTTTGGGGCGGAGTTCAAAGCTCTCGATATAGAGCTACGGGAGGCGGAGGAGCGGAGTAATGAGGCTAAGAGCCTCCGGAAGCCATGGCAGAGCTATGATGATTTTTTTGAGAGAGAAAGCAGAGGAATGGACAGATCTTGTTGTTGGGGATGGAAATCGCCAGAGAGAGAGAGAGAGAGAGAGAGAGAGAGAGAGATGGGGTGTGTTTGGGTTTGGGAATGGACTAGGGTTTGGGAATGGTTTAACGTGACGTGGACATATCCGGTGTGAAATTTTTTAACACTCAAGAAGTTCACATCGACAAATGGACAAGATAATTCTTGCCTATCACAAGGCGGGGAGAACGGTCTTTGTCACGGATGGAATGTAAATTTAACAGAATTGAATTACAATAAAATGAGCAATTCGAGAGGCTCTAATCTCCCATGATTTTCCTGATACTCCCCTTCCCTTTTTTCCTCTCTCTTATTCCTCCTTGTTGCTATTCCAGAATCTTCTTCCCTTAAAGGTTTGCACATGCAACTTGGTTGGAGTCACCTGGGCCCCACCTGGCCTCCCACAGCTCCTTATGAATTACCTTTCTTGTACTTTGTATACTTTGCTGTAATTGGGGGCTTATCATTACCCCTTCTTTCAAAACTCACCTTGTCCTCAAGGTGTAAGGCGGGAAATTGCAAATTAATGGCGTCAAAAGGTTTCCACGTTGCTTCCAAAGGAGGCAGCCCCTTCCACTCAATTAAGACCTCATTGCCATTGATATTTTTCCCCGTCCCTGGACGCATGCCTCAAACAGCTTCCGGCTCTACTAACATTTCCAATTCTTCATTGATTTGTGGGGGCAGCCCCACCACTTCTTGAACCGGCCCAACCGCCTTGTGTAATTGAGATATATAGAACACTGGGTGGATATGAGCGGATGGGGGAAGTTTCAGTTTATATGCCACTGGTCCTATCCTCTTTTCGATCAAAAAAGGTCCATAAAACTTTGGTGACAGCTTCTTATTAGGGCGCAAAGCTAGCGACTTGCGCCTATAAGGTCGGATCTTCTAGTACACCATTCCCCTACCTCTAATTTTACCTCTCGCCTCTTAGCATCCGCACTAGCTTTCATTCGTGACTGAGTTCTACTCAATTGTGCCTTCAAGTTCATCTAAAATTATGTCCCGATCAACCAATTGTCTTTCTATTATATCCACTAGAGCTGTCCCCTTATCATAGCGGATTAGTGGGTGCGATTCACGACCGTAAACAACCTGAAATGGTGTGGTCTTGGATGCGGTATGAAAGGAGGTGTTATACCACAACTTTGCCCATGGTAGCGAGTTGGACCAAGCTTTTGGTTTCGTTGACGAAAAGCACCATAAATACATCTCCAATGTTCTGTTTACCACTTCGGATTGAATGCTTCGGCTCAATTTAGTGCGAAACATTTCCTCCCAAAATCTGCTCATAAATTTTTTGAAGGATATTAGGGCTGACTTTTTTGAAGGACCCCAGAATGCCCTCCTAGACTGCTGTTATGTCCTTCATACAATAGTAAGGATATTAGGGCTGACTTTTTAGAATAACTAGGTGTCCTTTTGTAGAGTAATCCCTCGCAGTAGCCTCGAGGGGTGTGAGAGAGTCAGCTTCAATTTCCTTCAAAATTTTTTGTAATTCCACATCCTCTTTAATCTCCTCTACTAGCTGATCGAGCGAAATTACGTGGGAGGCACCAATAAGGCTAATAATTCAGTTGCAAAGTTAAACTTTGATAACGCATCGTCTGCTTTGTTCTCTATTCACGGCCGATAGTGTATATCAAAATGGTATCCCATTAACTTGATCAGCCACTTCTGATATTCCAAACTAATTTCTCTTTGTTCCAACAAGAATTTTAAGCTCTTTCGTTCTGTCCGAACCACAAATTTCTGTCCCAAAAAGTAGTGCCTCCATTTCTGGATGGCAAATGCAATAGCCATGAGCCCTCTTTCATAGACAGATTTACATCAGGCCCTGGTTGAGTACATGACTGTAGTAAGCTATCGGTCGGTGCTCTTGCATTAACACCACCCCAAGTCCAAACCTCGAAGCGTCGGCGTCAATCACAAATTGCTTGTTTAAATCGGGAAATGCTAGGACCGTCACCGTCACCATGGCAGCTTTAAACTTTTGGAAGGACTTTTCCGCCACGTCATCGCAAAAAAAAGTTATCTTTTCGCAACCTGTCTACAAGGGGCTTTGCTATTTTTCCATAATCTTTGACAAACCTCCTATAATATCCCATGAGTCCAAAGAATCCCCTAAGTTCCTTAAGGTAGCGTAGGCTAGGCCATTTGCACATGGCTTGGATTTCGGACTCATCAGTTGCTAACCCTAACCTGGGATATGACATGTCCCAAGTACTCCATCTTCTCTTGCCCAAATTGACATTTTTTTCCGTTAGCGTAGAGCTTATGATCAGCCAACAGCCCCATCACACACTTAAGATGCTCACAGTGTTCCTCCAAAGTTCGGCTGTAGACAAGTATGTCATAAAAAAAAAAAAAAAACAAATACGAAACATCACAACTGGGCCTTAAAAACCTCATTCATCAAGGATTGAAATATTGCCGGAGTGTTAGTCAACTCAAAGGGCATAACCAAGAACTTGTAGTATCCCTCATGAGTCCTAAAAGCAATCTTCAAAATGTCCCCGACTGTTACTCGTATTTGATGGTACCCCGCCTTCAAATCTAGCTTCGAGAATATACCTACCCCATGTAAATTATCCAACAACTCTTCGATCACCGGGATTGGAAACTTATCTAACACAGTCACACGATTTAGGACACGATAATCCACGCAAAAATGCCAACTCCCATCTTCTTTTTAACCAACAATACCATGTCCTAATCCACGCAAAAATGCCAACTCCCATCTTCTTTTTAACCAACAATACCAAGCTGGAAAATGGACTAGTGCTTGGTCGAATTAGGCCGGTTGCCAACATTTCTTGAACCAACCTCTCTATCTCATTCTTCTACACATATGGGTATCGACACGACCTTACACTTAAAGGAGTTGTCCCTGGCTATAACACAATCGAATGGTCTATGCTTCGGTTGGATGGTAATTCTTTTGGCTCATCAAAGATTCCTTGTGCTTGTTCAACACCCTTTGGAGGATCTCGGGACTCTCTAACTAAATGCTATCGAAGTTCGCGTGATGCACCTCAATTCCAAGAGCACGCCCACCCCATTATCCCAAAATGCTTTAATCATGAATTTCATGGACACTACTAGTGTTTTACTCATACTAGGGTCCCTTGCAACAACACTGATGTTCCTCCGACCTTAAATGACATCTTCAACGACTTCCAATTCACTCGATGTACCTCCCAATGTCGTGAGTCACTTCATTCCCAGAATGACATCCGAACCTCCCAACTCCAATGGTAGAAAATATTCTTCTATGTTAATGTTTTGGAGCTCTAACTCCACTTTCCTGCATACAATTGCACCCCGTATTGCCAACCCTAAACCTATGATGACGTTGTACCCCGTAATGACGGTTTGTGATGGGTCCAATTTCTGTACCAATTCGAAGAGATGAAATTATGCAAAGCTCGAGAATCTATCAAGCCCATGACCTCTTGCCCGACAATTTTCTCCTGGACCTTCATTGTTAGTGGTGGAGTTAGCCCCACCACCAAATTGAGGGACAATTCCACCATTTCTCCCACTTTGTCTACTTCTAACGTAGGACCCATGTCACCTTCCTCGTTTTCCCCTTCGGTTGCCTCTAACTCTTCCTCCTCTTGCACCGACAAAACTCGTAGCTCTTTATTTTTGCACCTATGGCCAATGATGTATTTTTATCACATTTGAGACACAACCCCTTCTCCTTGTTGGCTCAGAGCTCGGCCTTGCTTAGTTTCTTGATGGGTCGATTATTGAGATTTCCCGTGGACCCCACCCTAGCTCCGATAGGTGATAAAGATTTTGGGGGAAAGTGTGCTTTATTTGGGCTTATCGGGTGGGTTTGAGGAGGGTATGGGTTTCTTTATCTAATTAGGCCGGTCCACAGATGGGTTTCTTAACACCCTATTTTGGTCCTCAATCCTTTCAGCCACTGCCATTAACTAGCTCATTCCCTTGGGTTTAAGTAATCGGACCTCTTTCCGATTTCGAGTTTAAGCCCATTTATAAAATTTCCTTCCAAAATCGCCTCAGGTAACTCTTCCAGTGGTACGGCCCAGTGTTTCAAACCTTCACCGATAGTCTCTAACAGAGCTTACATGATAGAGAGCCAGAAATTTTTCATCTAGTGACCCTTCTTGGGATTGTCGGAATCTCTCCAACATCTTTAGCTTCAATTTATCCCAACTTAACATCTTCCTATGCTTCTTCTCCCATTGGAACCAAGCCAACGCCTCCCCGTCCAAACACAAAGCCACCGCTTCTACTCCATGGCTTGCTATGGTGTTTTCATGTAGTGTTCCACTGTCACAGGTATCTCCGACTATTTGCCACCATCCGAGTCCTTACTCTTTCTCCTCGTTCTTGATAATCCCATTTGTTTTCCTTCCAAGAAAACTTCTCCACCATTGTAGCCATCTGCCATTGGAACTCAAATTTCACGGAATCCGTGCTAAACTTCACTTCCTGGTGCAATTCTTCAATTTTTCCCTCCATAGTCCCCACACGATCGGCAATTGTAATCCCCATGATCGTTGATCTGATACCAAAATGATATTTGTGTGTTTGAATTTTGCAGATTATCTCAAAATCACTCAACTGACTCCCAGGAAATTCACTAATTCATGCGTGTAATGCAACTCAATAAAAGATAGGAAAGGATTGTAATATATTTTTGAGATTTTTTCTCTCTTTTGATTATAGAAGGAATGTAAATTTAATAGAATTGAATTACAATAAAATGAGCACTTCGAGAGGCTCTAATCTCCCACAATTTTCCTGATACTCCCCTTCCCTTTTTTCCTTTCGCTTATTCCTTTTTGCTGCTATTCCATAATCTTCTTCCCTAAAAATTTGCACATGCAGTTGGTTGGAGTCACCTGGACCCCACCTGGCCTCCCATGACTCCTTGTGAATTACCCTTGCTACCCTTGTTAAGATCTCCCTTCTTGTGCCTCGCATACTTTGCTGTAATTGGGGGCTTATCAGATTCCTAGTTGCTATTATTAATAAGTATTTTATACCAGAATCCTATATAATTTAATTTTGTGGAAGAACAACTTATTTTATTTCTCGAGGATCAGGGAGAGATCCATCAAGATAGCCTGGCTGCGAGCGCAGCCTTTCAAAAGAACAAAGGAAACACTGTGAAATCAGTCAAATCACGGAACCCAACTTTCTATCAAACAAAAATTGCTTCCTCCCTGGAAAATAGCAAATAGCTTAAAGTTCAAAAAAAGAACTGAAAGCCAATAGACTAAATAATATGTACAATTAAGTAAAATAATTCTCATAAAACAAAAAATATGAATAGACAAATGCAGTAAAAAGAATGGAAAATCAACAGGAATATTACGATAACATAGAGAAAACTAACCGAAGGGCAAGTAGTGGAGAACATTTTGGGGGAAGCGTCCACTAAGTAAACCAACAGCTCTTTGGTGGAATCTCTTTCCTGCCAAATTTCAAATACCTATTTATATTTAAAAATACATTAAACCATAAAAATTTACAATTTCTAATGGGCAGATAACAAACAAAGCATGTGTGTGTGTGTGTGTGTGTGTGTGTGTGTGTGTGTGAGAGAGAGAGAGAGATTTGAACCTGATAAAATTCATTTTCTGGGTCTTCATCGTCCCGAAAAACGTCGTCTGGGTCAATATCCATAACTGGGCACTGTTTATTGAGCAGCAAATCAACAACTTTTGGCTTACTGGTTTGTAAATTGTAGAGATAAAGAGTTTTATATATATATAATAATTATGCATTGTATATGTATGTGCCTCTATTCCATTCCCTCTTCTCAGATCCCCTGCCTTCTTTGAGAAGCTTTGAGATTGGGTAAATTCATTTTTTGTCCATGAAATTTCAATTCGTTACTAGACTTTAATTTATCTCAATCATTCTTGTAAAGTTGTAATGTTAATCTCTTTAACTTAACATCACAATCCTATAATTCCGGGGATTGATTTTGGAGAAGTTGATTTACACGTTTCACAATTTTTTTAAAAATGATTATAAAATAATCTTACTCAGCAGCAGATTTTGAGAAACAATAAAATGATAACTTTTCAGATTTTGTTTTTAATTTTTTCACTTATATATAATTAAAATACCCATTTTATCCTTAATTAATTAAATTAATTTTTTTAATATTCATTTGAGAAATTGAATTGATGCAAGTTGGATGTATAAAAAATAATGTAAATTTAATTAATTTTTGCACTATATGACTATATCTTTATTTTGTAATTTTTATAAAATTGAAAATTTATTAGGTGTTTATTTTTTATTTTAAAATAATAATAGTGAATACATTGTCTTGTTAAAAATATTTGACTAGGAAAAAAATGAATTTTATCACTCGTGATAATTATAATAATACAAAATAACATTATTATAATTAATGTCCTTTTTTAGTAATTTAATATTGCTACAACAATAAATCACTTTTTTTATCAAACGCTCAAATAACGCTTTTAAAACATACAATAATTTTGAACAAGAATTTACCAAACACTTATCTCGATTCTTCCTATACCGATTCTTTTCAGGACAAATTGTGTTTGATTCTTTTAAAAGACGCAATAATAACAAACCAAGCCTTAATTATATTTAGAATGCAAAATTTGAAAATAAATTGTACTTAAAAATTGACGGAAGCATACTTAGAACTATATTATCCTAATTTCACGATTTTGCTACCACAATATAATTAGGTTGCATATTTACCTAGAAACAAATATTAACAGGAATTTGGACGTAATATTTAGTAATGGACAATGAAAGTAACTAATGTTGAAAATAAATTGAAGTTTAGTGATCTAATTGTGACAAATTTAAATTGGGTGACCTAGTTGCGATTTGACTAAAAGTTGTGTGACACAATTAGTTCAAATTCTTAATTGCTCTTGGTTGCTTTGTTTGATCATATTTAAAATTACTTGTTAAAAAATAGATAAAATAAGAGTCATATTTGTTACACACAAAAAAAAAAGACATTGATACTTATAAGCACTTATAAAAAGACCAAGTTCATAGCCTCATGTTAGAAGTTCCATCCTATTAAAACTGCCAACAATCATCAACAGCCTAAAGAAAGAACTTTTCATCTAAATGGTTTGTATCCAACTTTAAGATCGAGACTCTAATTGAATTGAAAGTTTGAGGATTTAAATGTTTAGATCTAAAGGTTAGGAATTAGGGATGGTAAAAAAAAATTTGTCGCCCCGAACCCGCCCCGCCCCGCCTCGTCCGTCCTGTTTATTCAAGTTATAGGGCGAGTTCGGGGCATGATTTTCTGTCCTACATAAGTCGTAAGGGGGTCCGAGGCGTACCACCTACCCCCCCCACCCCATAATATTTTTTTTTTGTAAAATCATAATATAATATAAATTAAAATTTTGTTAGAAATAGACTAAAGAATAATCAAACTCGGGTTGAAATTATAAACTATAAATTTCAACTACTACACCACAATCTCATTTTTGTTTTTTTTTTTTTGTTGGCTACAAATATTTTAAAAATATATTATTTCTTTTATTTTAATTATTTTTTTAGTTTTACAAAATAAAAAACAAAAGAAAATTTTGTGGAACGGTTGGCGGGTCAAATAGTTGGCTCGTGTCCACGAATTCGCTTGGGCGGGGCGGGATAAAATTTTCGTGGGGCATGATGGGGCCATCCGCCCAATTGCCATCCCTAGGAACTAAGGCTATATGCTCCATAGACTTGTGAAAGAACCTTCCTTTGAATGGTTTGTATTTAATTTTAAGATCACGGTTATAATTGAACTGAAAATTTGAGGATTTAATGTTTAGGTCTAAAGAACTAAGGCTATATGCTCTATAAGTTGAGGATCGATGTTGCAATTTTTCTAAAAAATACTTGTAAGTGACTTTTGTAAAAAGAAAAAATTGGTTTATCAAGCCTTTCTACATGCCAAATTTTAATGAATTTTTAAAATTTATATAATTATAAGTGCTTTTAACTTAAATTTTAATAGATTTTATTAAACTAAAAATATTCTAACTTAGATTATGAAAGATACTTTAAAATTTTAGATGTCCTTATAGGTGGCAATTGGGCTGAGTTGCTCGTGGGCTTGTCAACTCATCCCATAATGGGCCCGATCTCGTCGCGGGACGAGCTCGAGCTTGGGCCGAGAAAAAATAAGACCGAGCCTGTTTGGCTCAGGAAAAAGACGAGTCGGGTCATGGGTCAACCCAACGAGCTGGCTCATTGGGTTGACCCATGAATTGGTTCATGTGACCGTTTGATGTAGAATTTTTTTGTTTCAATTTTAGATTTATTTCTTATAAATACCATCTCTCCCTCTTCTACACATCAATCTCTCAATTTATTATATATCCAAATTCAACATCAATTCTCAAATCTCATTATCTCTCAATATTATTTTATAATTATTTGTCTCAAATCTCATTATCTCAATATTAGTTTATATTTCTAATTTTTTTTGTACTATATTTCTAAATTTCTACTACATCTTTTACTATTCTCTTCATAATTTATTTGAAATAGAATACAATCGAAGACATGATGATTTTATTAGTCTTAATGACATTTCAATTTCTCGTGATATTGTTGATGAGTTTGGTAGCAATGATCTCGATTAATTTGGATAACATTGAAGAAGATGTTGACACATATACAAATACAACCACCGATTCTAGCATTAAACGAAAAGTCAAAAAACAAAAAATTAAGTGCTGATAACATTTTGAGTTGGTGCTCACTAGTAAACTAATGGACGGAGTCCTAAGCACAAAGCACAGTGAAGAGAAGTTAGCGTGGTAAAAGGAGATATGCACAACCAATCTAAACAGACACTTGAAAAAGTGTGTGTTCAAACACAGAGGGTTGAAATCTAATTGGGCACAACTTTATTTTGAATCTCGTAGCAAGCTACAGTGGTACTTCCGATTTAAACAATTGGGTATATTTACAAGACAGCCCGCACTGTAAGAGAATGCTTCAATTGGTGGCAAGTGCCGAGTTTCCAATAAACTTGGTGGAAAATCCTCATTTCAAGAACTTCATACAAAAATATCTATAACCAAAGTACATATCTATTGCTAAAAATACTTTTGAGAAAGACACTATTGTTTTAATTAATAAAAAGAAATAAGTTATTATAAGTGATATTAATAATTATAATAGCTTTTTATCTTTCACTTTTGACTTTTGGACCAGTAATAACCAAAAAAGTTATATGGTTACAACTGTATACTACATTGATAAACACTAGATAATGCATAAAAAGTAATAGCGTTTAGAACAATTGACTATTATCATAATAAAGTTAATAGTTTTCATGTTTTACTAGGTATTTTACGTGAATTTAATTGTGAAACGAAGATTCATAATTTTACTTTTGACAATGCCTGCCCCAACAATGTAGTAATTGAAAAATTAATTCAACATTTTCATCCAGAATTTGAAGGTATTTTATTTCACATTCATTGCATATGTCATGTTTTTAATTTAATTGTGAAAGATAGGTTAAAATTCATAGATGTACAATTACAAAAAATTAGATACGCTATTAATTATATTACAGTCTCACCAGCTAGAAACTACTCTATGTGTTGAGAATGGAAAGAAAAAATATTTTTGCATTGATGTAGGCTATAGGTAGAATTCAACATATCTCATGCTTGAATCTTGTGAAGGGTACGAATATTGCATTACTACATATTATAACGACTGACACTCAAACGGTCGATAATATGATTTGCAAATATATGACTGAGAAATATGTGCTCATATTAGAAAATTTTTGAATTTTTTGTTCGACTCAACAAATACAATTCATGTGTATATTATTCAATTACTCTACTAGTTCTCAATCATTTCTATTATATTGTTAACAATTTTAATAGATATAAAATTTTGCCTTTTTCTAATATTATATATGTGATGGAAACTAAATTTAGAAAATATTATGAAGATCATGTGTCATTTCCGATGGTATATATTATAGATCTCATACTTAACTTAGAGGGTACGAAAGTAATCATAATGGCAATTTGACAAAAAGTAATGTACATAAATCCACTAACGTATGGTAATTTAGAAAAAAAATTTATACCAAATGCATGAGGTCTACTCTGAAAAGGTCGGTAGAAATGTTATACGCCCCTTGTTCCAACACATGTTTCGTTATCACTTGATGATAATGACTTATGGAGTTAACTTAGTTCAGTTAGGGGTAGTCAACATGATAGTGGTTCTTCTTCTATTTTTTCCTTTTCCGTTCTAGTGATACACCTTTATAGTTAGCTAGGTATTTTGCGCACGACATGCTAAATATTTTAGATGATGAAGAGATAATTTTTTTTTATATACTACGATGTTAGAGAGAAAATGAATGTCAATATCCAATTCTTTGCAAGTATGGCCCACGATCTACTAACATCTCCGGTATTAACTGTAGCATATGAGTCTGCTTTTAGTATATGTGGCAGGATTTTCTCTGATTACAAGTCAAAACTTAAAGACGACATATTAGAAACTTTATTGTGTTTGAAGGACTGGGAGGATGCCGAACTTCGGATCCAATATAAAGTGGACAAAATGATGTCTGAATAAATTGAAGATTTGAATACAAAATACTTAAATTTGTAGTAGGTATTTTTGCGTAAATATTTGATATATCCTTCATCTTATTTTAACAAAAATAGACTTACTTGTTCATGTTCAATTTTGCTTACATTCAAAGTAGTCGGTTCCAAACTTAAAAATGAAAGAAGAGGGTTTTCAACTTTTAAGTTTTAACAGAAAAAAATTATTATACTTTATTTTTTTTAATTTTAAATTATTTGAAATAATATTTAAAAATAAAAAAAAAAAAAAAAAATCGAGTCGAGCTCGTGGACCACTCGACTCGTGCAATGGGCCGAACCAAGCAACAATTATAGGGACAAGTCGAGCTCGAGCTCGGTCTCGACTCATTGCCACCTCTAGGTGTCCTCAACAATTCGTGGATATCATTAATTGGAATGATTTTAGTAGATTGTAGTAGATTTCTAACATATAAATGTAAATACCAAGCTTTTTAAGAATTCAACACGATCCCTCATATTTTCATATATTTGAGTGGATTTCGACCCCATTATTATTATTTTTTTTATTTTTAAAAAAATTCATATTCAATTTATGCACAATGAGTGGTCAAAATATAAAGGCCACAAATACATGTTACAAATTCCATTAATTTTAATAATTAGATTATTATGATGTAACAAGCATTTCAAGATACAAACTCTTTCTTTATTTTTCAAGCAATATTTTCTTGTTTTCATCTTTAACTAATTGAGTATCTTTTTATTCAAATCCTAAAAAAATTGTAGTTTGGACATCAAATTCTAAAAAATAATTCAAAAATTCAATGTTCTTTTTAAATACACGGGATCAATATGCACGCACGTTAAATAATTTGTTTAATTTCAAAATAAAACACATTATATGTATATAATAAGTTAAGATCTATAAAAAAAATTAGTTTCAATATTTTAAAATCCTTGAAAATCCATGAAATTCTATAATAAAGAATTCTATTAAAATCATGAGAATTTCTATTTAAATTCATGAAATCCATTAAAAATTGAGTGGAAGACAACCCATAGTCTTTTATAATTGCATTTCAATTGAGTAGTTAATCAAAACAATCGAAACACTTAGTATGTCACTCGACTATTAAATTAAACTAGTTTTAAAACACTTAAACACAAGTACAAAATTCCTTATCATTATATTAATCGTCCATGATCCACCCATACACTTGCTGGATTACATTCATAGGTGAACTCATGGCATTGAGATTTATTCTGGTGGGTGGACAGCCACTCAATGAACAGGTAAGTTCAACAAGGCCCTTTTGTTATGAACACACAAGCTGAGATTTAAGGACTATAGAAGACTATTCTTGCAGGAAGAATGGGTTTGAAATGGCAAAATGGAGATCAAAATGTGTGGAATTAAGCTCAACTATAGCATAAAAGTATATACTACTAATCCTGCGTTGAAGCAGTAATATTATTGTGTACGGGATTTTCCTCTAACAGCATGTGTGGTTAAGCTCCAATATCAATATCTAATCTTCTTGTTGCTGTCCCTTAACCATTTATGTTGCTATATGCTCGAATCAACCTCCTTCACGACAACGCACCTCAACATTTCTATGCACAAGAACTTGACATAATTTCACTTTTATGAATCCAAGAGAATGATATTATATCATCTAATATACGCATATACAAGCTGGCACAATGACCTCAAGGGGAACAAACAATATATAAGCTACCAATGAAGCCGGAAACTGGCAGCCTGCATAAGTGGGTGAGCTAAGTATGCACCTATAGTCAATGCTGTTATCGTTAGATATGGCAGTCGAAGAAATTCCTTGTAATAATCTTTCGGCAACTTCTGGCGCCCATCGAGAATAGCTGCAAATGGCACGACACTTGTTCTTTCTTTTACTGCTTTAAAAGCCTCACCATATCGTATGGCCAACCTCCGGTCTCCATTCCATACACCAAATAGATGGTGTGCAATCAAACCCACAGATGCTGCCACCGCAACAGAATTCCCAATCCAAACTGTGTGAGCCATGCACCACATTACTTGCCCAACCATCTGAAAAAAGAACAAAGAGAATGAGCGCTTGCTTAGTATATGGTATTAGATCATACTGGACATTATGATGAAGCTTCTTTTGCTTTTTTTAATTATGTCCAGTGTTGTCTAATCCACCTTAAAGATACCCCAAGAGTGAAAACTTAGGGAGATGGGGATGAGGGGGTAGTAAGGGGAAACTTGGAGGCAAGGGACATAGAACACATTAATAGCAAATTGACAAGGTGCACTAAAGCTTGGGAATAGATCGAAAGTAAAGTAAATATAGAAGTTTAACATTTTCACTCAATTCTAATGAACCACTAGTCTTTGAAGAACATCCTCCCGAATGCTTCTCAAAAGAATCAATATATCTGTTCTTCATGGTTATCTTTCCGATTCCATGAAATAATGAAGATAGCAGACAAGATAGAATTGGACTTGGCTTGATTATCTTCTAGAGTCCAAGAAAATGGAGAAAATGCATGAGAGCAGCAAAGCAAATACAAATATTATCAATCACAACTTTGTAGCCTAGATTTATACAGATTATTCTAGTGGGCACCATACTTCTATTCATGCCACATGATGAGAAATTTTGCCCTTAATGACTTTAGTAACTACTTTGAAGAAAGTTTGCATAAAACTGGAGTAATGATTATTAGTAACTACATAATTTGACAACCCACCGAATCTTCCATATACAGTGAAGTATCAGGTTTGTCATAGTTCTTTAACCTATTATGTGACGATTAACTTAGCACAGCATGAGCTGTAAGAATCCATTCAATCACATTATTAAATAAAAGAAAAAAAAAACAGGGCAATTATAAAAGTAAATATAGGGTTTTTTTTCTCAAATTAGTATTAAGTATTAGGAATTAAAAATATTAATTTCGGGATGTGGAACAGAGCAATTACCATGGTGTTTCATCAGTAACTACACATTAGCAGCTTATTTAATATATATTATTAGAGAGCCAACAGCAATGGAACATCATACCTGCGGGTGCCTCGTAATTCTCATTATCCCGGTTTCCCAAAGATGCATTTTGGGCTTCTCAACAGCTGCAACCTCGAGTAAATTGAAGGTTGATGGGTAGAGAAAAAGGAAGGAAATAAAATTAGAGAACCAAACAAGTTCATGTAATGCAGGAACACCCTGTAGTTGCCATAACTGTACACCATCATATCTATGGTTAATGAAATAAACCTGCAGAGACCAAAAGATATTTTTAACACACTCGTCAAACTAGAATCTATTAAGTATTATATGTATATGCCAGAAATAAACAAACTAGTAAAATATAATAAACATGGGATGGGAACTCACAACTGTACTAAGAGCTAGTGGAACTGCTGTTCCAGCAAATAATACACGGAATGCACGTTCTCCAATGAGTTTCTCACCTATGTCTCTCAGACTAGCTAAGCCACTATGAACAATTCCGAAAATGAAGATAAGTGTTAACATTACAACCTGCAGAAAAGTGGTATTGACAAAAATCAGCACCAGCTACATACTTTCAATTAGGATTTATGACTAAGGATGGATGATAAATAGCTTCAAGGAAGAAATCTATCTACAGAAATTGAAGGATCATTGACCAACTTTATATCAACAAGACAATGGAAGGTTACAGACGTCGAAAATCTTTTCAGACTTCCAAAACATAGCAGAGTTATGTTGTATCATGAATAACAAGTTTCAGAAAAGCAGAGTTCATGAATTACTATAAAGGTGGGTTGAAGGGGCATTGATGACCAAATTAAAAATAAATGGCCA
Source organism: Forsythia suspensa (assembly GCA_023638005.1). NCBI lineage: Eukaryota > Viridiplantae > Streptophyta > Magnoliopsida > Lamiales > Oleaceae > Forsythia > Forsythia suspensa. The sequence continues at coordinate 46,366,308 of CM042675.1, forward strand.
CTCAATGGCTTCAAATACTACGCCTCCATACATTCATTTCATTTTTTTCATCTTCATCAATCTTTTCAAAAATTAATATGCTTTCCAGAAACCTAAATAAGATCCTTAAAGTGCAAAAACGATTCAGACGTCTAACAGTAAATGTGACACAAATTCATGTAAGTTTCAGAAGTATGAAACAACTTCAAGCTGATAAAATAATCTAATATGAAGCTTAACTTTAGATGTATAAACTATGATCCAGTCGTTGTGAACAAATTTCCTATAAACTAGAGCTCTTTAAGTACATAAATTGAATGAAACGAGCTTCAGTTTTTCACCTAATTCGATCATATCCAACCATCAGTACTCCAATTTTTAAGAAACCACTATACAAATTTGAGAAATTAAGCTTCAAACCCATATTGAATTTGTACTTCAACTGCCAATTTTCTATAAAAGATAATTTGAAAAATGATTATGATTATTTGAATTAACATTTATAATTGAACTTATAAATGACGGACATGTCTGTATCAAAAAAGGATTATAACACAAAAACAAACTAAATAACTGTAGAGAAAGCAAAACGTTAATCTAAAACCCGCAAACGGACGTATCAATTTTCACACTAAGCAACACAAGTTGAACCAATCTAAACCAAACATTGTCTGAATTCAAACCTCAGGGCTGTCGGAAATGCTCGAAACAGCGTCAATGAAGGATTTTCCAAAGCCAGTGGAGTTATCAATCCACGCCACATTAAGAACATAAAGTACAACTCCCAAAACACTCATAAAATAAACCCATGACAAAATCTTCTGTTTCGACAAGTCGAATGCTGCAGAATCTTCCCCCACCAGAAATTCATTCCTGTCGGATTCTGTTCTTCCAACCTGAACTAAAAACTTCTTTAAAGGGTAAAATTGATCTGGTTTTTTTGCTAATTGGGTTCTGAAAGGCTTAATTTCTATGGGTTTGAGGTAAGCGAGAGAAAAACAAATGGGTTTTGAACAAAGAATTCTGGGTTTGGGTAAAGGAAGTTGGGGAGAAAGAGGGTGGGACGTTACAAGAGAAACTGCCATTTTTTCAAGCTGTAATTGTCTGTGGAGTGTGATGTTGGAGTATATCATATATGTACACATATATTATTTGCTTTTACAAAAGTCGGCGAAAAAGGTATCTGAAACAAGAAGTGCTCTTCAATGCTGGTTTGGAATTTGGATGGTTAGTTGAAATGAAAAAAATGATAGAATAACCCAATGGTGGACCACATTTTGTGCACTATTTTATTCTCTATACACACATTTTGTGCACTATCGGTATAACGGTACTCTCTCTCTCTTTAAATTAAGGGAATTTAGTGAAAATGATCCTAATGTTTGTTTTTTAGCACGGATATTTTTAACTTATGAGTTTTATTATACAATTAGTTTTTAATTAATGAAAAAGATCAATTTATTTTTAATTTTAATTAAAAAAATTATATTTATATTCTTAACATTTGCAAAACGTGCAAATGAGTCTGATATATTTATCTTTTATAAAAAATTAAAAAAAACTAACGAGGTTTTTTTTTTTTTTTTAATATTAAGACTTTATTCATTAAATTGATATTATATATTTTATGAACTATTATGAAATAATTAAAATTTAAGTTTATAATTATTAACAAATGTGTTAAATAAAATTATTAATTTTATTATTAAGTAATTACATTATTTAACACTTAAACTTTTTTTAAAAAAAAAAATTTGTTACAAACTTGATCATCGAATACTTTTATAATTGAGCTATTATTTTATTAACTACAGATATTAGAGCTCCAACTGTATTATTCATATTTTAATTTATTGTTTTAGTATTATTTTAAATAAAGAACACATAATTTATAAATTAATTTTTATTAGTATTTTGTTAAATAAAAACATAAGATTATTTTAAATATATATATATATATATATATATATATATATATATATATATATATATATATATACAATTTTTATTTTTTATTTAACTTTTATTCAAAATTTTTTAACACATCAATTATATATATTTTAATTTTGAAAATTTAATTGACATGAATATATTGATATATTTAGTCGATGTTACAAAAAAGGCGAAAGCGTGTAGCTAGGTGTGGATCTTAGAATTTAAAGCTTTTCGAGTTTAGGCGAGGCCTATGCGAGAGCAAGACAAAGGAAATGCGAGGACGAAGCGTGAGGTGTAGCTAAGCGTGGAGGCCGAGTTTCAAGTCTAGGCGAAGTTTAGGTGGGCTTTTTAGAACAATGTATTTAGTACGCTAAATTAAATATTATTAAATAAAAGTACATGACTCATTTGCACCTTTTGTAAATGATATAAATCCAATTGTAATTTTTTAGAATTAAAATTAAGGATATATTTATCTTTTTTATCAAATAAGAATCAATTGTGCATTAAAACACATAAGTTAGGATGTCCATGCCAAAAAAACAAATTATGAACTGTTTTCACATTTATAACAAAAGTTACAGACTATTTACGCCAAATTTTCTTAAATTAATAATGTTGACTATATGCAAAATTTATTAGGTAAAAGAATTATTAATTTATCGATCAATTAATAATTAATTAAATAATTTATAGAATACATATATAATTTAATGGGTTAATTTCACTGATGGTCACTGAAGTTTCATTGAAATTACAAAACCGTCACTGAAGTAACAAAATTTCAGCGGTGGTCAATGAAGTTTACTAAAGCTTGCACCAAAGGTCGCTCACTGAAATTCTCCAATTAATTTGATGACGTGTCACTTGTAAATATCCATGAGGCGCACATTTGGATGACGCGTGACAAAATTATTGACACGTGGACTTCACCCACTAATTATAATAAATTTGGACCTCAATGAATACCTCTATAATATAAGGACCTAGCTGAAAATATTTTAAAATAAATTTTATAATAAATAGTTCAAAAATTGCATCTAAGGTCCTTCAACTTTTTATATCTTCAAATTTTGGTCTCTAAATTTTTAATTATCTTTCAATTAAGTCCTTCAAAAATTATATCTTAAGTCCTTCAACTTTTTACATCTTTACACTTTGGTCCTTAAATTTTTAATTATCTTTCATTTATCTCTTCCAAAAATTGCATATTGGGTCCTTCAACTTTTACATCTATACACTTTAGTCTCCAAATTTTTATTATCTTTCTGTTAAGCTCTCCAAAAATTGTATCTTAGGTCCTTCAATTTTATACATCTTCAAACTTTGGTCCTCTAAATCCTTCATTTTAGTGGTCAAAATAAGTACAATTTTAGTGGTCAAAATTATTATTTAATTAAGTTTGGGATACATTTTTTTTAATACTTCTTGACTTCCTCTTTGATAAAGATAATTAAGTTTCATATCTACCTTATGTCAGTGGCGGAGTCAGATATTTTAAATTGGAGGTTCTCAAATAAGGGTAGGCTAGGGAAACCCCTCTTATGGGGTTGTCTCTGAAATTTTATTCTCAAACTATAATTATTGAACCTATTTTTATAAGAATATAAACTTTTTATAAGTCATAATCTTTAAAAAGCTTACAAAAAGTCATTGCACAAAAATATTCAAAATCTAAAACTAGTCAAACTCTTCTTATTCACGTTGCATTCTACAAAATTATCCTCCAAAATAGGAAGATTCGGTACATAAATAAAATTAAATATCACTCAAGCTCAAAAGAAAAAAGAAGCAACATGTCTTTATTAATTTTGAATTATCATTTGAGGAATGTGTCAATCATTTGTAATTGAAAAATTGGAGCAAATGGTCCCTAACCTTTGTCCTTAGTGTATAAATAGTCCATAATCTTTGTTTTTTTGGCACATCAGTCCTTAACTTATGTGTTTTGATGTGCAATTAATCTTTATTTGATGAAAATGACAAAAATACCCTTAGTTTTAATTAAAGAAAGTTAAAATTGGATTTTCAACATTTGTAAAATGTGCAAATAAGTTTGATACATTTATTAAATAATATTTAATTTAGCATATTAAATATATCGCTATAATCGTGTCAATTAAAATTTTTATAAAAGAAAAATGTAAAATTATTACAATTTATGTATATGTAATTGCTATATGATGTGAAAAACTTAAATAAAAATTAAGTTAAATAAATAACAAAATGATATAAATTTATGACATTGAATCAATCTTATTATGTTTTTTAACATAAAAATACTAAAAAAAATAATTTACACATTGCATGTTCTTTATTTTTGAACGATAAATTAAAATATGAAGAATATAATTTCAGTTCTAATATTTGTAGTTAATAAACGAATAGCTCAATTAAATAAAAATATTTGAGCATCAAGTTTGTGACAAAGTTATTTTTCTTTTTATGTTGTAACGTTAAAATTAAAGTTTAAATTTTAAATAATATGATTACTTCATAATAATAAAATAATTTTATTTAATACGTTTGTTAATAATTATGAGCTTAAATTTTAGTTATTTTATAATAGTTCGTAAAATATACAAAATAATTTAGTATATTATCAATTTGTTAGTTTCTTTTAATTTTTTATAAAAAATAAAAGTATTGGACCCATTTGAACTTTTTGTAAAGGTTAATAATCCAATTGAAATTTTATCTAATTAGAAATAAGAGCATATTTTTCTTTTTAATTAAATAAGGACCAATTGCGCACCAAAATACATATGTTAGGAACTTATGTGCCAAAAAATAAAGGTTATTGATCATTTCTGCACTGAGGGCAAAGGTTAAGGGACCATATGCACCAATTTTCCTTTGTAATTTTGTATTATTAATTTTATTAGGTCAATAGGTACAATTGTCTTATATTAAATTGATATTGGGTCAATAGATTCAATTGTTATCCATTAAACTGATATTATGTCAAAGTTATATTGCATATTAAAAAAATTAAAAATTTAAAAAAAATCCCAAAAGTTAGGAGGTCTAGGTCTCTCCTGAGATCCCCTTACTCTGTGCCTGCCTTGTGCATCTATATAATATATCACTTCATTGTCTTTGTCCTTAGTTGGGATTCGAAAAGTTGGAACATTAACCGTTCAATAGCACAAAAAAAGCACACATTTCAGTCGTGAGGAAAAGGCAAAAAGAACCGGAGAGGGATATGATTACTCATGTCTATCTATTTAAAATTGCATTCTAAAAGAGTTGCACAACGAAAAAGACTTCTAGAGTAAATTGAGCCATCAAGTCTTACGTTCCAGAGTTGATGGGTCAAAAAATAAAAGTTTGGTGGCGACGTGACAAGAAGTATTATAAAAGAATAATCAAATCTTTTAACCCTTTAAAAAAGAAGAACGCAGTAGCATATAAAGATGGTGAGGAGGAAGTTTTAGACTTTACCAAAGAACTATAAAGCGAATTGAACATAAAGATTGGTCAGTGAAAAGGAAGGAATTCTTCCAATTCCTAGTGCTTCAACTCATATGTTCAATAATCCTAAAGCTAATTCTTCAAAGAAGATATGCAAGGATGCTTCTGGTCGATAGCTGTTAGATGCCACAAATCAAGTAGGTGAGGATGTTCCATCTGCGCAGAAAAGGGATAGAAAATCCAATTCTGTGCAAAAACTCGAGGAGGGATTTGAATTCTCATGGTTGCCTGTTGAAACATCTCATTCTAAAAATAGGTGCACAAAATGAAAAAAGTACGGTTTTGATAATCCTAAACTAATTATTCTCACCCTTCAAAGAAGAAACACAAGGTTGCTGGAAAATAGGTGACAACTCAAAGTAACAAAAGGATAAAAGGGTCAAAGGAAGAAAACATAGTGTATGTTTGGATAAAGGTTTCTGTAAATTATAAGAAGTGGATCTTACGAAATTTTTAGATAAAAATTGTGGGTCAAATAGCATACAAAACCTAGACGAATGTACAAAGAAAGCACATATTTTGCACGCCTACTTTTAGAATACACATAAATCCTAGATCAATAGCACAAAGGAAGCACGACTTTGTACATCTTCTACTTATAAAATACACGTAAATCCTAGACTAATAGCACAAATGAAGCACATGTTTTGCACATCTACTTTTAAAATACATGCAAATACTAGAATAATAGCACAAAGAAAGCACAATTTTGGAGTTTGGAGCACCACAGGATGTATACTTGGCAGTTGTAATTAGAATTTAGAAGAATTGGAAAATCACCCTTTCAATTTTATGAACTATAGTCCTCTTTCTTTTCACTGATTTTGCAAAACTCGTTATCCCCCTCCCCCCCACCCCCATTTAGGTGACTGTTTGGGGGTGGAGTGGGGAGCTTTTTTTGGGTGGGTGGTGCTTTGAGGGGAAAAAGATGAAGCTCCTTTTTCTTTCTTTCTTTTTTCTTTTTAAAAAAATTGTTTTGAAGATTTTTTAAAAAGAAAAAAAAATTAAATAATGAAGTTAGGCTGGCCAGTGGCTCAAAATCGGGCATTTACATGGATCATGCCAGTCTAGTCTAGTCCCGTCCAATTTTTTGTTTAGCCCGTCCAAATTGGGTTGAACTGAGCCAACTCGTTGATTTGCCACCTCTAATCACAAAGTAAGTTTTTAGCTGCATATATTTTATGCAATTCATCTAGTTAGTTAATTTATGTCAACTCCTTGATCTACTTATTGTGCTGTAGTTTTTCGTATTTTCTGATATATCAAAGGAATTATCTTCAATGTACTTCATTTTTCTGCAAAATCATCCTTGGAGCTCTCTGTCCATTTTAGATGCTGATTGGGTTGATGATCCTAGTCATAGGCGATCAACAATTGACTATTGTATTTTTTTAGAAGATTCTCTAATTTAATAGAAAGAAGTAAAAAGCAAATTATGTATTTGATAATATTGATAACGATATAATTATGCGACGATTTCAAAATGTGAAAACACGTAGGCAACGTTTTTGTTTTATATTTTAAATTTTGTTTTAATTTTTTTTCCTGTTTGTGCGACTTTTTTCCTTCCACGTTGTATCTCCAACTTCTCTCAAATCTCGAATTTCATTCTTCTCCAAATACCTAGATTTGCTATTTTTAAAAAATAAAATTTTTTCCTAATCAGCTCATTTGCACAGACGCCTCAAAGCCCTCAACCCACAATTTGAACCACAAAATTGGATGGGAGATTTGACGGTTGAATCATACTCTAAATGTTTCTTTTAAGACGATGTATTTGACAATATTGATAACGATGTAATTATACGACGATTTCAACGTGAGAACGTGTAAGGTAACATTTGTAGTAATGTATTGAAATATTTTTATTAATGTTATGTTGCTTGAAAAAAAATTAGTAACTTAATTTTTGACCCCACAATAAAGAATAGATGGCTTTGCCACTACTTGTAATAATGTCTTTAATTTATGTATCAACCAAACATATTAAAATTGATTATAATTTTGTGCGACATCATCTTAAATATGGCAATTGGCATCTTCTCCCTCTTGGTACTGAAGATCAATCGACATATATCTTTACAAAATCTTTGTCGTCTCGATGTTTCTCGTTTCTACAATTCAAACTCAAGTTGGTTTCAACGGTACCACCTTAAGTTTGCAGGGGACATTAGTCTTGTTATGGACACAATCCCATAAAATATGAGATTACTTCAATCAAGATCGCAATCCATGTTTCAAGGGATCAAGTGAATCACAATCCCCACAAATTATGTGATTGAATAGAGTGTAAATAGTATTCTTATTCATGTATATATATCAGTGTTATTAAACTCGAATCGGCTCGATCGGTCTGACTGAAAAATCTGCGATCCAGTGCCCCAACTGGTCTAGTTCTCTTAATTTGTTCGTTCACCAATTGAATCGTTTACAATCCAAAAAAATCGTCAATTTTTTAATTAATCCGGTGACCCGTAATTTTATGACCCGTCCGAATCATTACATAATAAAAATTATCAAAAAAATTTATTATTTTATTCTAGCCAAAAGATGCACCAACCAAGTACTCTTCTACTCTATTAATGAGATGTTAATGCAATAAAGTACAATTATTTTTTTTTTTTTTTTTTTATACAGGAATTCACATATTATTAGTTGATGATATTGTTAGTCTTATACTTATTTTGCTAAATACATTTCTAGTGTTTTGTTTGATTTGGACTTGTAAAGTAATATTTAGTCACAAAATTAATATAATGTTAATTTATTGGATTGTTATAATTCATGATTTTATGTTACAAAAATTAACTTATCGGTTGAACAAGAATTGATCCCCCGATTCAACCACCGGACCACCAATTAAACTAGCAACCCATTGACCTGCCTCCTTCTTCGAATCGATGTTCAGATCGAGTTGGATCGGGTCTGATAACTGTGATATATACAAACAATTATTTTTGTACAGAAATTTGACAATATATGAAATACGTATATTCATTTTTCTCTCCAATTATAACAAAGAAAATGTATAAAGTCGAATATTCATATAATAAATTTTTTTAGTAAATCTTCTTCATAGACCTTCCCACATGACACTCCAATTTCCTTTTGCAACCACTTCGATCCTCGTAGCAAATAATTTGCTAAAACTTGTAGATAAAAAAAACGAGTATAAAAATACATAACAAATTTTCGATATTTCAAGTATCAATAAATGAATCAAACATAATCATAACCTTGTAGTTTAAATCAAGAAATTGAAGAGGCGAACTTTGAATAAGGATGAAACTTCCAACAAAATTTTGTTTCTTGAAACCGTTGGACTTATTTCCTCATTTCTTGGCAAAAATTATTGCACTTTAAGTATATGTAATTACTATATAATGTGAAAAATTTGAATAAAAATTAAGTTAAATAAATAACAAAATGACGTATATAAATTTATAACATTTAATCAATCTTATTATGTTTTTTAACATAAAAATACTAAAAAAAATTAATTTATACATTATGTGTTCTTTATTTTTGAACAATAAATTAAAATATGAAGAATATAATTTGAGCTCTAATATTTGTAGTTAATAAACGAATAGCACAATTAAATAAAAATATTTGAGCATCAAGTTTGTGATAAAGTTATTTTTCTTTTTATGTTGTAACATTAAAATTAAAATTAAAATTTTAAATAATATGATTACTTAATAATAATAAAATAATTTTATTTAACACGTTTGTTAATAATTATGAGCTTAAATTTTAGTTATTTTATAATAGTTCGTAAAATATACAAAATAATTTAGTATATTATCAATTTTTTAGTTTCTTTTAATTTTTTTATAAAAAATAAAAGTATTGGACCCATTTGAACTTTTTGTAAAGGTTAATAATCCAATTGAAAATTTATATAATTAAAAATAAGGGCATATTTATCTTTTTAATCAAATAAAGACGAATTGCGCACCCAAATACATATGTTAGGGACTTATGTGACAAAAAATAAAGATTATGGACCATTTCTGCACTGAGGGCAAAGGTTAAGGGACCATTTGTACCAATTTTTCTTTGTAATTTTGTATTATTAATTTTGTTAGGTTAATAGGTCCAATTGTCTTACATCAATTTGATATTGGATCAATAGATCTAATTGTCATCCATTAAATTGATATTATGTCAAAGTTAAATTGCATATTAAAAAATTAAAAAAAAAAAAAAAAAATCCCAAAAGTTAGGAGGTCCATGTCTCTCGTGAGACCGCCTAGCTCCGTGCCTACCTTGTGCATTTGTATAATATATCACTTCATTGTCTATGTCCTTATTTGGGATTCGAAAAGTTGGAACATTAACCGTTCAATTGCACAGAGAAAGCACACATTTCAGTTGTGAAGAAAAGGAAAAAGGAACCAGGGAGTGATATGATTACTTATGTCTATCTATTTAAAATTGCATTCTAAAAGAGTTGCACAGTGAAAAAGACTTCTAGAGTAAATTGAGCCATCAAGTCTTACATTCCAGAGTTGATGGGTGGCGACGTGACAAGAAGTATATAAAGATGGTGAAGAGGAAGTTTTAAACCTTACCAAAGAACTATGGAGCGAATTGAACATAAAGATTGGTCAGTGGAGAGGAAGGAATTCATATGTTCAATAATCCTAAAACTAATTCTTCAAAGAAGACATGCAAGTATGCTTCTGGTCGATAGTTGTTAGATGCCACAAATCAAGTAGGTGAGGATGTTCCAACTGTGCAGAAAAGGGAAAGAAAATCCAATTCTGTGCAAAAACTCGAGGAGGGATTTGAATTCTCATGGCTGCCTGTTGAAACATCTCATTCTAAAAATAGGTGCACAAAAGAAAATGGTACGGTTTTGATAATCCTAAACTAATTCTTCTCACCCTTCAAAGAAGAAACACAAGGTTGCTGGAAAATAGCAATAGAAGACAACTCAAAAGTAACAAAAGGAAAAAAGGGTCAAAGGAAGTATGTTTGGATAAAGCTCTCCGTTAATTATGATTTACGAAATTTTTAGATAAAAATTGTGGTTCAAATAGCATACAAAACCTAGACGAATGTACAAAGAAAGCACATATTTTGCACGCCTACTTTTAGAATACACATAAATTCTAGATCAATAGCACAAAGAAAGCACAACTTTGCACATCTTCTATTTTTAAAATACACATAAATCCTAGACTAATAGCACAAATGATGCACATGTTTTGCACATCTACTTTTAAAATACACGTAAATACTAGAACAATAGCTCAAAGAAAGCACAATTTTGTACATGTTCTACTTTAAAAATATACATAAACGCTTCTAGTATCTTGGAGTTTGGAGCACCACAAGATGTATACTTAGCAGATGTAGTTAGAATTTAGAAGAATTGGAAAATCACACTTTCAATTTTTTGAACTATAGTCCTCTTTCTTTTCACTGATTTTGCAAACTCGTTATCCCCCCCCCCCCAAAAAAAAATTTAGGTGACTGTGGGGGGTGGAGTGGGGAGCTTTTTTTGGGTGGGTGGTGCTTTGAGGGGAAGAAGATGAAGCTCCTTTTTCTTTTTTAAAAAATTGTTTTGAAGATTTTTAAAACGAAAATAAATAAATAATGAAGTTAGGCTGGCCCAGTGGCTCAAAATAGCGGACCAGGTCAGTCCAGTCCAATTTTTGTTTAGCCCGTTCAAATTGGGTAGAACCGAGCCGACTAGTTGATTTGCCACCTCTACTCACAAAGTAAGTTTTTAGCTGCATGTATATTTTATGCAATTCATCTAGTTAGTCAATTTATGTCAACTCCTTGATCTACTTATTGTGCTGTAGTTTTTCGAATTTTCTGATATGTCAAAGGAATTATCTTCAATGTACTTCATTTTTCTGCAAAATCATCCTTGGAGCTCACTGTCCATTTTAGATGCTGATTGGGTTGATGATCCTAGTTATAGGCGATCAACAATTAGACTATTGTATTTTTTAGAAGATTCTCTAATTTAATGAAAAGAAGTAAAAAGCAACTATGATTTGATATATTTGATATAATTATGAACAAAAACTATAATATTGTGAGATCCAACGGTGAACAGACTGCCCAAAAGAAAAATCGATATAGGATTAGTAATCGTACTTACCCCGATTTTTAAAATATGAAAACAGCGTAGGCAACGTTTTTGTAATATATTTTAAATTTTGTTTTAATTTTTTTCCTATTTGTACGACTTTTTTCCTTCCACTTTCTATCTCCAACTTTTCTCAAGTCTCGAATTTCATTCTTCTCCAAATACCTAGATTTGCTATTTTTAAAAAATAATTTCTTTTTCCTAATAAGCTCATCTGCAAAGACGCCTCAAAGCCCTCAACCCACAGTTTGTGCAAAGCCCTCAACCCACAGTTTGAACCACACAATTGGATTGAAGATTTGACGGTTGAATGGTACTCTAGATGTTTCTTTTAAGACGATGTATTTGACAATATTGATAACGATGTAATTATACGACGATTTCAACGTTTGAGAACGTGTAAGGCAACATTTGTAGTAATGTATTGTTATTAATGTTATGTTGCTTGAAAAAAAAATTGTAACTTAATTTTTGACCCCACAATGAAGAATGGATGGCTTCACCACTACTTGTAATAATGTCTTTAATTTATGAATCAACCAAACATATTAAAATTGATTATAATTTTGTGCGACATCATCTTAAATATGGCAATTGACGTCTTCTCCCTCTTGGTATTGAAGATCAATCGACATATATCTTTACAAAGTTTTTATCATCTCAATGTTTCTCGTTCTACAATTCAAACTCAAGTTGGTTTCAACGGTATCAGGTACCACCTTAAGTTTGCAGGGACGTTAGTCTTGTTATGGACACAATCCCATAAAATATGAGATTACTTCAATCAAGATCGCAATCCATGTTTCATGGGATCAAGTGAATCATAATCCCCACAAATTATGTGATTGAATAGAGTGTAAATAGTATTCTTATTCATGTATATATACCAGTGTTATTAAACTCAATCGGCTCGATCGATCTAATTGAAAAATCGGTGATCTAGTGCCCCAACTGGTCCAATTCTCTTAATTTGACCTTTCACCAATTGAATCGTTTACTATCCGAAAAAATCGTCAATTTTTTAATTAACCCAGTGACCTGTAATTTTATTACCTGTCCGAGTCATTACATAATAATAATTATCAAAACTTTTTATTATTTTATTCTAGCCAAAAGATGCACCAACCAAGTACTCTTATATTCTATCAATGAGATGTTAATGCAATAAAGTACAATAATTTATGTTTTTTTTTCCACAGGAATTCACATATTATTAGTTGATGATATTGTTAGTCTGATACTTATTTTGCTAAATACATTTTTAGTGTTTTGTTTGATTTGGACTTGTAGAGTGATATTTAATCACAAAATTAATATAATGTTATTTTCCCTAATGTTGAGAAACTTGTCTTATCAAAATAACATTTGAAATACCATATTATAAAATATCACCCGTTAGGACTTAAGATATTTTATAATGTTCCATACTAAACATGTATTCTCAACATTTTTTAAAGCCTATCTCAGTGCACTATGGTGGACCGATTGTACATATATTGCACTATCAAAAATCATTAGATGGATAATATTAGGCTCTGACCATAAGCCAACTATAGCGGGGGTAACTTTAATGTTGGCATGATGCGTATAAGTATTTTTGCATATAAAATAGCATTCCCCAGACAAAAATGGGAATCGCTTTGTTCTCAATAGTAATGGTTTAGAATTTAATTGGACGCGTTGAAAAACAATAATGCTAAACCATTTAACATCATCTCAACTAATATTTATTAAAAGTTTGAGATTTAGACTCACTAGTATTGACAAGACACATCACCGTCTTGATTGTATAATCTAAAAATTATGCTCATAATTTAAAATTTGTGCAAGTAATCTCGCAAACTTCAAATTGCGAATAATAACATCATACAATCATCTAGTAGATGTATCTATTAGATACAAATAATATATAGATGGTCAACATGGAAGGTGATGGGGCCCCATAAATCACCTTAAATAACTTTACGAAATGCGAGAAATTGGTCCCGATTTTACCTAATGAAGGTCTACCAGTTTATATACAATGAGAACAAGCATCACATGAAAATTCATTATATTGAAAAATCTTCTGGTTTTCAATAGATATTCTCATCAATAATTCACATCATATTGATCCGGGATAGTTTAACCGATAATGCCAATCAATAAAATTTTTAGGACATTGAACTTCTAGTTCAATATAGTACTTCTTCAAGTGTATCAACATTCTAATATTACACAACATTAATATTCTGAAATTGTAAAGTTGTGCTTCTTCAAAGTAACAACACAATATTCTTTTTAATATTTTTACTTGCTGCATTTCTTGAAACAATAATATCATTTTCTTTTAAAATATTGATATTCATAATATTATACTTCTTCAGGAGTATTAATACAATATTTGTATAAAATAATATATCTTATAAAATTACATTCTTCTAAAGCAAGTAATATTTGACTGAAATATTAATATAATGTTGTACTACTTCATGAGCAACAACATATTATTATTTAAAGATTCACTCATCATGAGCAAAATCATACTATAAGTTATATATTTTACAATTATACTCTTCGAGAGTAACTAATATGTCAGAATATTAATAGAATGTTGTGCTTCTTCAGGAACAACAACAAATAATTTTAAATATATTAAACTTTATAAAAATTTGCTCTTCAGGAACAATAGCTTAATATTAGATCTTATGAATTATGCTCTTATATTCCGCCAGAATATTAAAGTAACATTGTGTTTCTTCAGGAGCAACAACAAATCATTATTCTTAAATAAATATTTGCACTTCAAGAGTAATATTATAATATTCTTATAGAATATTATATCTTGTAAAATTAGGCTCTTTGGGAGCAATTAATATTATACTGGAATATTAATATAATATAAATCTTTGCTTATTATGAAGCAACAAAAAAATACTCTTCTAGAATATTTATATGTTAGGTTTGACATATGACTCTGTCAAAATATTAACGTTGTGTTTCTTCAGAAACACCAACATATCATTATGAATATATGCTCTTCAGGAGCAATAATATAATATATATCAATTTAAGATTTGTATAAGTTTCTATAAAAGAAAAAGAAAAGAATCCAAAATTATGGGATTTATAGAAATAAAATAAGGAGAAAATATGAATTTTGAAAGTAATGAATATACAATCATGGATAATTAGAATTGGTTAGGATTGACATTGTTGTTAATTGTTATTATGAATCATCAGAATCAGCATACATTAACAACGTCTTGTGATCGTATAACACTTAAGTAAAATTATGACAAATTTAAAACATAAACATTACTTTATTTTAACTATAATATTATGATTGATGATAACATACCCATGCTTTAGTTGCAGATTAGATTTGAAATATAAAAATCATTCAACCACCGTACTATAACAAAAAGAATACCTGCTGAATAAATTGGAATTTGGGTTATGAAATCACATCTCTGTCGAATGTTTTTCTTTAGTCTCATTTTTTATTTTTGGAATAGAAAATAATACATATTTGCTAATTTATTGGTTAGAATGTCGTGCTGATAACGTGTTATGAAACTATAATAGTAGAGAGAAAAAGAGAAGAGAATAGAGAAAGTCAAAACTCAAGTGTCCATTTACTATAACAATGACCCTTATTTATAGGGTTTCAAAGAGAGTTACAACCTGATTAGAATACACTCTTCTGGAATAAGTAAATAACTACATAGACATCTATATACAACTAAATAGTCATTCATCATTATCTATAATTTTACAACAAATGTTAATTTATTGGATTGTTATAATTCATGATTTTATGTTACAAAAATTAACTTATCTGTTGAACAAGAATTGATCCCCCGATTCAACCACCGAACTACTAGTTAAACCAGCAACTCATTGACCTGCCTCCTTCTCCGAATCGATGTTCAGGTTGAGTTGGGTCGGATCTAATAACTACGATATATACAAACAATTATTTTTGTACGGAAATTTGACAATATATGAAATACGTATCTTCATTTTTCTCTCCAATTATAACAAAGAAAAGGTGTAAAAGTCGAATATTCATATAATAAAAAAAATTTAGTAAATCTTCTTCATAGACCTTCCCACACGACACTCCAATTTCCTTTTGCAACCACTTCGATCCTCGTAGCAAATAATTTGCTAAAACTTGTAGATAAAAAAAACGAGTATAAAAATACCTAACAAATTTTCGATATTTCAAGTATCAATAAATGAATCAAACATAATCATAACCTTGTAGTTTAAATCAAGAAATTGAAGAGGCGAACATTGAATAAGGATGAAACTTCCCACAAAATTTTGTTTCTTGAAACCGTTGGACTTATTTCCTCATTCCTTGGCAAAAATTATTGCAATTTAAGTATATGTAATTACTATATGATGTGAAAAATTTGAATAAAAATTAAGTTAAATAAATAACAAAATGACGTATATAAATTTATGACATTTAATCAATCTTATTATGTTTTTTAACATAAAAATACTAAAAAAAATTAATTTATACATTATGTATTCTTTATTTTTGAACGATATATTAAAATATGAAGAATACAAATTGAGCTCTAATATTTATAGTTAATAAACAAATAGCACAATTAAATAAAAATATTTGAGCATCAAGTTTGTGATAAAGGTATTTTTCCTTTTATGTTGTAACGTTAAAATTAAAGTTTAAATTTTAAATAATATGATTACTTAATAATAATAAAATAATTTTATTTAACACGTTTGTTAATAATTATGAGCTTAAATTTTAGTTATTTTATAATAGTTCGTAAAATATACAAAATAATTTAGTATATTATCAATTTTTTAGTTTCTTTTAATTGTTTTTATAAAAAATAAAAGTATTGGACCCATTTGAACTTTTTGTAAAGGTTAATAATCCAATTGAAAATTTATCTAATTAAAAATAAGGGCATATTTATCTTTTTAATCAAATAAGGACGAATTGCGCACTAAAATACATATATTAGGGACTTATGTGACAAAAAATAAAGGTTATAGACCATTTCTGCATTGAGGGCAAAGGTTAAGAGATCATTTGCACCAATTTTTCTTTGTAATTTTGTATTATTAATTTTATTGGGTCAATAGGTCCAATTGTCTTACATCAATTTGATATTGGGTCAATAGATCCAATGTCATCCATTAAATTGACATTATGTCAAAGTTAAATTGCATATTAAAAAATTTAAAAATTAAAAAAAAAAATATCCAAAAGTTAGGAGGTCCATGTCTCTCCTGAGACCGCCTAACTCCGTGCCTACCTTGTGCATCTGTATAATATATAAATTCATTGTCTATGTCCTTAGTTGGGATTCGAAAAGTTGGAACATTAACCGTTCAATAGCACAAAGAAAACACACATTTCAGTTGTGAAGAAAAGGAAAAAAGAACCAGAGAGGGATATGATTACTTATGTCTTAAAATTGCTTTCTAAAAGAGTTGCACAATGAAAAAGACTTCTAGAGTAAATTGAGCCATCAAGTCTTACGTTCCAGAGTTGATGGGCCAAAAAATAAAAGTTTGGTGGCGACGTGACAAGAAGTATTATAAAGGAATAATCAAATCTTTTAACCCTTTAAAAAATAAGAACGCAGTAGCATATAAAGATGGCGAAGTGGAAGTTTTAGACCTTACCAAAGAACTATGTATTGAATTGAACATAAAGATTGGTCAGTGAAGAGGAAGGAATTCTTCCAATTCCTAGTGCTTCAACTCATATGTTCAATAATCCTAAAACTAATTCTTCAAAGAAGATATGCAAGGATGCTTCTGGTCGATAGTTGTTGGATGCCACAAATCAAGTAGGTGAGGATGTTCCAACTGTGCAGAAAAGGGAAAGAAAATCAAATTCTGCGCAAAACTCGAGGAGGGATTTGAATTCTCATGGCTGCCTGTTGAAACAACTCATTCTAAAAATAGGTGCACAAAAAGAAAAAGGTACGGTTTTGATAATCCTAAACTAATTCTTCTCACCCTTCAAAGAAGAAACACAAGGTTGCTGGAAAATAGGTGACAACTCAAAGTAACAAAAGGATAAAAGGGTCAAAGGAAGAAAACTTGGTGTATGTTTGGATAAAGCTAATTATAAGAAGTGGATCTTACGGAATTTTTAGATAAAAATTGTGGATCAAATAGCATACAAAACCTAGACGAATGTACAAAGAAAGCACATATTTTGCACGCCTACTTTTAGAATACACATAAATCACAGATCAATAGTACAAAGGAAGCACGACTTTATACATCTTCTACTTTTAAAATACATGTAAATCCTAGACTAATAGCACAAATGAAGCACATGTTTTGCACATCTACTTTTAAAATACATGTAAATACTAAAATAATAGCACAAAGAAGGCACAATTTTGTACATGTTCTACTTTAAAAATATACATAAACCTGTTGACCCCCAAAAAAGGTTGCCAACAGGATCTCCACGCTACCTATGCCCACGTGTGCTTTCCTCTCACTAAGACTGTTACGCGGTTTATTCAACCACGTAGATCACCTCCCGTCGGGATGGGAGGAAGACAAAAGGTAAAGAAAGCACTCTCAAAGCAAATGTGAAAGCCTGAGGGCCTCCTTCTAATAAATTCCCAGGTGGTTGTAACACTTACAAGTAATTTAGAAAGGAGGACTTGTTATATGTGTGGTGATATTAATATTTTCAACATCCCTCTATTGTGGAAATAAGCTTAGTATTTATAGGCAAATTCTACAAGAATGAACCCCTTTGATGTGCGACACGTGGTTCCATCTGAAGGGTCCTTGAGTCCCATCTTTGGTGTCACGTCATTAGCATTAATGAGGAAGTTACTTTCAGCCGCAAACTAAGGGGTTATGACTGTGACAAACCGCATTGGCAGGCAGTCCCATCAATCTTTCAGAGATTGAATCACATGTTTGGTAGGGAAGGCTTTCTTAGCACGCAACCAGGGTCGGATTTTGACAGCCTCGGTTGTCTAACCACCTCGGCACAAATAGCCTCGGTTGACTAACCTCCTCGGCACAAATAGCCTCGGTTGACTAACCTCCTAGGCATAAATAGCCTCGGTTGTCTAACCACATCGGCACAAATAGCCTCGGTTGTCAAACCTCCTCGGCATAAATAGCCTCAGTTGACTAACCTCCTAGGCATAAATAGCCTCGGTTGTCTAACCACCTCGGCACAAATAGCCTCGGTTGTCAAACCTCCTCGGCATAAATAGTCTCGGTTGTCTAACCACCTCGGCACAAATAGCCTCAGTTGTCTAACTTCCTCGGCACAAATAGCCTCGGTTGACTTTGACCGTGCACACGTGGAGCCCAAGTGGGTTGGGACGTAATAAAACCCTTCTTGTATCTTGGAGTTTGGAGCACCACAGGATGTATACTTAGCAGTTGTAATTAGAATTTAGAAGAATTGGAAAATCACACTTTCAATTTTTTGAACTATAGTCCTCTTTCTTTTCACTGATTTTGCAAAACTCGTTATCCAACCCCCCCACCCACCCACCCACCCAATTTAGGTGACTGTGGGGGGTGGAGTGGGGAGCTTTTTTTGGGTGGGTGGTGCTTTGAGGGGAAGAAGATGAAGCTCCTTTTTCTTTTCTTTTTTTTAAAAAAAAAATTGTTTTGAAGATTTTTTAAAAAGAAAAAATAAATAAATAATGAAGTTAGGCTGGCCTAGTAGCTCAAAATCAGGCATTTACATGGACCTGGTCAGTCCAGTCCAATTTTTTGTTTAGCCTGTTCAGCTAGGGTCGAACTGAGCCGACTAGTTGATTTGCCACCTCTACTCAAAGTAAGTTTTTAGCTGCATATATTTTATGCAATTCATCTAGTTAGTCAATTTATGTCAACTCCTTGATCTACTTATTGTGCTGTAGTTTTTCGAATTTTCCGATATGTGAAAAGAATTATCTGAAATCATCCTTGGAGCTCTCTATCCATTTTAGATGCTGATTGGGTTGATGATCCTAGTGATAGGCGATCAACAATTAGACTATTGTATTTTTTTAGAAGATTCTCTTATTTAATGGAAAGAAGTAAAAAGCAAACTATGTATTTGATAATATTGATAACGATATAATTATGCGACGATTTCAAAATGTGAAAACACGTAGGCAATGGTTTTGTTTTATATTTTCAATTTTGTTTTAATTTTTTTTCCTATTTGTACGACTTTTTTTCCTTCCACTTTGTATCTCCAACTTCTCTCAAGTCTTGAATTCCGTTCTTCTCCAAATACCTAGATTTGCTATTTTTAAAAAATAATTTCTTTTTCCTAATAAGCTCATCTGCATAGACGCCTCAAAGCCTTCAACCCATAGTTTGAACCACAAAATTGGATTGGAGATTTGACGGTTGAATCATACTCTAAATGTTTCTTTTAAGACAATGTATTTGATAATATTGATAATGATGTAATTATACGACGATTTCAACGTATGAGAACGTGTAAGGCAACATTTGTAATAATGTATTGAAATATTTTTATTAATGTTATGTTGCTTGAAAAAAAAATTGTAACTTAATTTTTGACCCCACAATGAATAATGGATGGCTTCACCACTACTTGTAATAATGTCATTAATTTATGAATCAACCAAACATATTAAAATTGATTATAATTTTGTGCGACATCATCTTAAATATGGCATCTTCTCCCTCTTGGCACTGGAGATCAATCAACATATATCTTTACAAAGTTTTTATCATCTCAATGTTTCTCGTTTTTACAATTCAAACTCAACTTGGTTTCGACGGTACCACCTTAAGTTTGTAGGGGACGTTAGTTTTGTTATGGACACAATCCCATAAAATATGAGATTACTTCAATCAAGATCGCAATTCATTCAAGGGATCAAGTGAATCATAATCCCACAAATTATGTGATTGAATAGAGTGTAAGTAGTATTCTTATTCATGTATATATACCGGTGTTATTAAACCCAAATCGGCTTGATCGGCCCTGATCGAAAAATTAAATCGGCGATCCAGTGCCCCAACTAGTCTAGTTCTCTTAATTTGACCGTACACCAATCGAATCGTTTACGATCCGAAGAATCGTCGATTTTTAATTAATCCGGTGATCCGTAATTTTATGACATGTCCGAGTTATTACATAATAAAAATTATCAAAATATTTTATTATTTTATTCTAGCCAAAAGATGCATCAGCCAAGTACTCTTCTACTCTATTAATGAGATGTTAATGCAATGAAGTACAATAATTTAAGTTTTTTTTTTTTAACAGGAATTTACATATTATTAATTGATGATATTGTTAGTCTTATACTTATTTGATTTGGACTTGTAGAGTGATATTTAGTCACAAAATTAATATAATGTTAATTTATTAGATTGTTATAAATCATGATTTTATGTTATATTTGACAAAAATTAACTTATCGGTTGAACAAGAATTGATCTCCGATTCAACCACCAGACCACCAGTTAAACCAGCAACCCATTGACTTGCCTCCTTCTCGGGGTCGATGTTTAGGTCGGGTCGGGTGGGGTCAGATAACTACGATATTTACAAACAATTATTTTTGTACAAAATTTTGACAATATATGAAATACATATCTTTATTTTTCTCTCCAATTATAACCAAAAAAAAAAGGTGTAAAAGTCGAATATTAATATAATAAAAAAAATAGTAAATCTTCTTCATAGACCTTCCCACACGACACTCCAATTTCCTTTTGCAAACACTTCGATCCTCGTAGCAAATAATTTGCTAAAACTTGTAGATAAAAAAAATGAGTATAAAAATACCTAACAAATTTTCGATATTTCAAGTATCAATAAATGAATCAAACATAATCATAACCACGTAGTTTAAATCAAGAAATTGAAGAGGCGAACTTTGAATAAGGATGAAACTTGCAACAAAATTTTGTTTCTTGAAACCGTTGGACTTATTTCCTCATTCCTTGGCAAAAATATTTGCTATTTGTGCAATTGTTTTGCAATTGTTTTTCATTTAGGTTGGACAAAATTGGAATTTTCTAATTAATTCCCTCTGCAAGTAAAAATAAATAAAATAAAGTGTTCTAAACATAAAATTCTGATTTTATTTATTTAATTAAACACATTAAAAATAATATATTCTTCCTTATTCTTGTAGGATTTGCATGCAAGACTTGATATATGTCTCCCTTATATATAAACACGAAAGGGCTCACAATGTTGTTTTTTAATGTTGAATTTGGTTCGTTCAACCTTGGAAACAATATTTTGAGCTCCGTCACTAAAAATGACAAAGAAAAGTAAATTACAGAAACCTCCTTTCTTAATATAAATTTTCCATTTCACCTTTATCTCTTATACTTACTTATATATATAAATTATATTTGTTATCTATTTGTCTTTTTCTTAATTTTAATTTGGACAAAAATAAATTGTTTTAATTTAAAAAGTTTATATTTTTATCTTTTTGTACATATTACTTTCATCTCAATCATATTTTTGTGAATATTGATTTCCCATAAAAAAAAATGAACAAACTATAAATCAAAAAATATAAAAATACTTAATGAATTTTCAATTATCTTTATTAAAATATTTTAAAATGTGTATTTATGTTGATTTTTTTATTATTTGGCAGTCGTCTTTGTAAAAAAAAAAAAAATAAAATCATATTTCATAATTTTTTTTTTATAATGATATGTTTTTGAACTATAATGATCTCATCTAAAGCACAAGTATTAAAAAGTATATCTTAAGAAAATGATAAAATAGAAAAAAAAAACTACAGTTTAAATATAATCAAATAACAATTTTAAAATAGTATAAAGGGGTAAAATAAGAAATATATATTTACATTTTGCTGATTTGGAGAATCTATTTACTAAAGTTTATGGAATTTGCGAAAATGGATAGATTGTCTAGGTAATTGTCATAAAACTCAAAAGGAAAAATGAAAGCATGGTCAAGTGGACATCTAGCCCACGTGGTCCAGTCCTAATGTGCTATGTGGCTGGGATGTAAAGCTCGCGTGAGACAACCCCCCAAATACGTGGGCTAACCCATAACTCAACTCAGGCGTGCTATATATTATAGCATCTCTAATTCATGAATTTCTAATAATTGCCGTGTTTTGCATGCTGGATCCCCTACTATTCTACATTCTTCCCAAAGGTGTGTATGTTGTGCGGAGCAGAGCTGTTGGATTTGGAGCACAAAAGAAGTTTTTATTTTATTATATAAACAACATGACAATACTTTGGTTATGAACACAACACACTCTTTTGTGATCTCACTCATCACTCATTACCTATCACTCATTACCTCATATCCACTACACTAACATCCTATTTATACTTGGTTACAATATTTCTAGAAAGTTCTACTATTGGAGGTTAACAACAAACTAGAAAATTCTAGTCCCTAACCATGAAAGCACTTCATTATTCTAGATCATTCTTGATCTATATGGGACAAGGAAAATTCTAGATAATGTATTTCATAAGGAAGAATCTAGAACATTCAAATAAGTTGGTGATAATCTTCAATTCTCCCCTTTAGCACCAACTATTTGATTTAACTCTTTTCTTCTCATAATCCAACCTGTGTCTTTGTACTTCTCTATTGATGCATCTGGTCTCCTCCTTACCTTGTATACCCATTTGTAGGATATAGGATTTACTCTGTCAGGTATTGGCATCAAGTCCCAAGTCTCATTTTGTTTTAGAGCCACCATTTCTTCTTCCATTGCCTTTCTCCACTCCTTGTGTTGGACTACATCTTCAAAGGTCTTCGGCTCTTTGGTACTTTCATATTCTTCTACCACTGCATTAGCGTACTTGGGATTTGGCCTTCGTTGTCTAGTTGATTTCCTTAGTTGTGGTTGAGGACTCCTTTGTATCTCAACTTCTTCTTGTTGGCTCGATCTATTCTCTTCTGGTGTTGGTTCATGTACACCATTTTGCCATGGACCTTGCGTTGCCCTCGTAGGTTCTTCTCCGTCGCTTGACTCCTGTGAATATTCAATTTCCTCATGGCTCTGTTGTACTTCCACAATTTCTTCTTGCAAATTATCTCCAATTTCTTTTGAATCTAGCAGATCCACCCTCTGCGGTGTCCACTTATACTCTGTTGTGTTTTGCAGCTTTTCCTTGTCGCCTGTCATGTGATTGGAACATCCTGAGTCAACAATCCAATTATTTTCATAATCTATCTGTCCAGGACGACCGTCATGAGTGCCGATTCTTCCTGAAGTCTTGAACTGCACACCTCCTCATAAGTTTGTTCAGTTAGTGCGAGCGACGCTTCAGCATCCCACTCTTCTTCACTATTATATTTTTCTTGCTCGTTGGAGGTTGCCATATTTCCTTCTACTGGCTTTTTCCTAAATCGGCAATCTCTTGCGTAATGACCTCGTTTGCCACATACAAAGCAAAAGCCATTAGGTCGCCCATATCTATTGGACAACTGACGTCTCTTGTCGCGATTTTCTTGAGCTCCCATTGTTTGAGAACTTTCTATGCATTTTTCTTCTTTATTATTTTGTCGAAGGGATCGGCCTTTTCTCTTGTAGCTAAATAATGCCTCATCTTCTTTCTTCAGTGAGACCCCTAGCATTTGCTTTGTCAACGCCTCTTGGTCGGCTAGCAAATTTTCTAGATTGACCAATGAAGGTTGCTCGCCAACCAACTTGTATTGCTGCGGCAATAAAGCCTCTAAATTCGGGTCTCAATCCATGTATGATTATTCTTCTCATCCTAGACTCGAAATTTTACTTAAAGAATCTAATTCGGAGATTTCGTGACAGAGAGATTTTACCTTGTTGAAATATTGTTTTATCATCATCTCCCACGAGTGATGGATGAAGAGCTCGTTCTCCATAAGCTGCAACCTTAGATCATTTTCTTTGAAAAGCAGAGCTGCAAATGTGTCCCATGCTTCCTTTGGCGTAGACTTGTCCCTTATGTACTCCAATAATTCATCATCAATTGTTGTCTTTATCGTAAACATGGCCTACCTGTTTTAATCTTCCATTTCTTGAGCTCGGCGTCCTCCCGGTGTCACTTCACCGCCGCCAACTACGTCCCACAAGTCTTGGGCTTGAGATAAGACTCCATGCATGTCTGCCATGTGGTGTAGTTTTGATTGTTGAGCTTCTTCACTCCGCCTATCACTTGTAGGTCGCCCATCGTGACTTGAATAACCTCCTCGTTACCAAGCAAGCTTTATTGAAGCTTCACAATTTCAATTTGTGCACGATCTCTAAGCTCGAAAATAATCTCCACTGACCGCCTTGCTTCTGGAAACACGTGGCCCTCAATCGACTCGCCTCGATACCACTTGTTGGATTTGGAGCACAAAAAGAAGCTTGTTTTATTATATAAACACTTGTACAATACTTTGGTTATGGAACACAACACACTCTTTTGTGATCTCACTCATTACTCATTACCTATCACTCATTACCTCATTTCCACTACACTAACATCCTATTTATACTTGGTTACAATATTTCTAGAAAGTTCTACTATTGGAGGTTAACAACAAACTAGAAAATTCTAGTCCTAACCATGAAAGCACTTCATTATTCTAGATCCTTCTTGATCTATATGGGACAAGGGAAAATTCTAGATAATGTATTTCATAAGGAAGAATCTAGAACATTCAAATAAGTTGGTGATAATCTTCAAGAGCATCCTCCATACGCTCGGGTGGGAATGGGGGCATTACAGTTACCGTATTGTCTTTCTAGCTAGACTATACTACGAAATTTTTATCGGCCTTTCACAGCCGATTCGCGAGCACAGGCTTTTGATAATAGAGGATTTCTTGCTTGCTTTGGAATGAGAATTTTTTTTTTAAAAACAGATGCTTCGGGATCCAGAGATTTCTCCGTTGAAGTGAAATTTAAAATCGGATCGACTGAAACAAGTATCCGATCTTGATAGCGCTCACTCATTGATATAACAGTATTTTCAATTAAAATTTATACATAAAATATATTACAAATAATTTTTATTAAATATCTCTCTACCCGAAATACAAATACTTAAAAGACCCACTTGCCACAAATAGTTGGTCAAGAACGTACTAGTTCTATTTTTAATGTTGCCACACATGTAACCTAGCTACTCTAGTTGAATCATAATATGAATGGAAGCTTGCAATTCACTCTTGAAATCACGTCGAGGCTTGCAATTGGATTGGAGAAAAGATAGAATCATCTGTGAAAATGGTGACTTAACATACACGAGAGAGGATCAAATTGATGATATAGAGAGTAGACCCCATCATGTTTAAAGATAGAAGTTGGGTTTGTGGGCTCAAACTAATTGCTTAATTTAGATGATTAATCAGCAAAATTAGGTTGAGTTGTACAGTTAAGCTGACTAACAACTCCATCCCCATTACTCACTTTTTTCCCACCAAACTTTGGGTTTTTTTTTTAGTAAAATTTCTAAAATAAAATCATTCTATCTTATTTATGAAGCCAAAATTCTAATATAAGACTTCAACTACAGATATCTTGTCTGTATTTTGAGTTTGAAGCTTGAATTTGCATATGTTTTAAGAAATGAGAGATCGCATGGAAAGATTTGCACTTATTCCATTCTCCTTGGGCTGTGAATCTGATTCATGTGTTGCAGTTGCCACCACTCATCAATTACCTCAAAACAAATATACAGACTCAACTTTTCTTGAAACAAGTACTCTCTCTCTCTCTCTCCCTCTCTCTCTCTATATATATTTATATGTATGTATTCTCTGTTTGAATTTTGGGCATCATTTTGAAGGACAAAAGGAGGGAGCGGGAAGAGAGACATCAATGAAGAAAAGAAGGAGGGGTTTCATGGCTCTTCCAAAACCATTTTTCTCCAAGGGCATGCATAGATTGATCAAGAGCCTCAAATGTTTTTCTCAATTGTTTGGTAAGTATATGAATTAACATTTTGTTACTTGCCCAAGTTTTCTTTTTTTTTTTTGGCCGGGTTTTTCATGTCCTTGTACTTGCTGTAAGTAGAAGATTAAGAGCCTGTTTGAAAAAAAAAATTGATAAACGTTTGAGTAGATTTTGATAAAAATAATAAAATTTGTAGTTGAAAATTTGATAAAAGTTGTGGATCCTATTAAATATGTAATTAAAATTAATTATTGACTTTGACCTTATATTTTTAGTTTTTTCCAACAAGGAAAAACACAAAAAAACAAAAAAAAAAATAAAATGCAAGATTGATTTGGTATGCATAATTTTTATATTCCTATATAACATATGAAGTACTTTATTTTTATGGGTATAGATGGTATAAAAAAATACTATGACCACTGAAAAATCCTATAATAAACTCTAGTGGTGGACCAACATGGAAATTGTAGATAAGCTCAAGTTTACCTTTAAAATAATTATATAATGACTTTGGGTAAATAGCAAGAGATAGAGTTTTTATACTAAGAAAAAGTTAGGGAATTTGTTATATATATATTTGTGTGTATAAAAAATATATATCTTTTAAATTGACCCTTACAAAAGTTATTGGGGTCAATTTGGTTTTTGGGAATGAAAGTATAGGGATGTCATAGATTGTGTCTGTCATTATAGAAGAAGCTTGACACTGTAGTGTTGTATTGGGTGAGCTACTGACTTCAACATTTTTCTCTTAATTTTTTTTTTTTTTTAAAAAAATTGAGAAAGTTCATCATTTGATGTCGACCATACACAATATGGCCTGTTCCAAAATGTATCCAACTTTAATTGGAATGATGTTATTTATCACTATTGATGATGATTACTAATTTATGTGTCAGTGTAGTCCAGATTGGGGTAAATAGATTTTGGACAGTTGAGCAGCCACACCTAATTTAAAAAGCTAATCACAAGGATGAAGATTAGGATCCACGTTGCTACAAATTCTCCCCATTCATTACGGGATTTCTTGATATTATTGTTTCATCTCTAAATTACATATCCCACGAACCGGGCATTATAAAATCACTTCTTTAACTAGATTTCAGATTCCCATATTAAATTAGTGAATACATGTTTCACTTCTCAAGTAACCACCATAAACATGACCTCTATGACATTCCCTAAACATGGTTGGATACATTGGTGTCAAAATAGATAGAGCGGTCTTAACCTGACTTATCTGGTGCATGTAACATAGGTTCGAACCGTCTTCCAAATCTAAGGATTGGCCCAGCACGTGAACTACCAAGATTGCAAACCAAGCCAAGCCAACCCGCTTTTTTATTTTTATTTTTGGTTCTTTTTAAATTAATATAATTAAAAATTAAGCCACGATAAAAAAAATTGAGTATTCTCATTAATGTGCTTGAAATTGCTTGTGATTTCAAGTTGAATTTACTAGTATTAGTGGATGCATCATTATAGTTTTAGTTTATTCTAACTAAGTTGGCACATACTTATCTAAAACTTTAAAAAGCATAGATGAACAAATTGAGAGCGTGAGAAGTTAAAGCATATGAGAAGTAGGAAAAGAGTATGTTGTGCGGGAGATTATGTGAAAAATATACAAAAATAAATAAATATTTAGAGCGGAAAAAAATAGTTTTTCAAAAAAGAAAGAGAGATTATAACTTAAAAAGAGAGTCGTTGGGTCTCATTCTCATTCAAATGCTCTATTTTCAATTTGAAAGAGAGGCCTATCGATCTTTTAATTTTACTCTTATTGTTCGACTTTTTATTAAGTCAGGCCAATCAATTAATCTTCATGGGTTATCAGGGTGTTAGCGCTTTGAAGATTGTAAATATTCGACAATATTAAAAAAAATAAAAAATTTTAAAAAATTTTCCGTTATTTTGTATATTATTGTCTGC
Organism: Forsythia suspensa; assembly: GCA_023638005.1. NCBI lineage: Eukaryota > Viridiplantae > Streptophyta > Magnoliopsida > Lamiales > Oleaceae > Forsythia > Forsythia suspensa. The sequence continues at coordinate 46,394,619 of CM042675.1, forward strand.
TACGTACGAAACGTAATATCAGGATATGTTTAGTACGTAGTATCATTTATCAATGAATTGTATTATTAGCAAATGTTGATATCTTTGGTTCTCTATGTATCTATGTATCAGTTTACAAGGAAGAAATGGAGGAAAAGGAAATTGAAATAGGGTTTCCAACAGATGTGAAGCATGTAAGCCATATAGGATTGGATGGATCAACAACAATTAACCCAGTTCCTGAATGGAAAAATCTTAAACCTCCCGAAATTATTTCTTTTCCTTCTATTACTTTAGAACAATTTGAACTTGCAATGGCTGCTCAATCTCATGCCCCTCTAACTACTATTACTTGATCCAAATTATTTTATTTTTGTTGTGAGCAAGCAAAAAAAAAATTTATTTAATTTCTTGATGACTTGTTATTGCAAACATCAATGGCCAAAGAAATAATCATTTGTTGTTGTAATTCTTTTTTTTTTCTTTTTCTTTTTTATGGGTTATATATATACTGCAATTCGAATTTTATCTTCTTGCTTATTTTACGCGATAAAAGACGTTGGATAATCAAGACCGGGCTTTCCCTGCTTGCTTATTTTACACGATAAAAGACGTTGAATAGTCAAGTCCGAACTTCTCTTTCATAACTGGTTGAAAACCCTAAGACAACTATCATACAATAAGTGCTTGTTTGGCTAAGCTTTTTTAAGCTTATAAGTTGATTAAACATTATTTTATCTATACATTTTGTAAACCCTTAACTACTTTTACCACACATTCCTATAACACAAAATTCCACAACTTATAATCTAAAAAAACTTTATCAAACATATATTAACAAATTTTGTAGCATTGCAATTGGGGTATATGATACCAAGGTCAAATCCTAAAACACTAGAATGTGAAGGATTTGATTGGTTAAGAAATGAACCAATTGAAATTTACATCTGTTTAGAATTAAACATGCATGAGTAGCGAAAAATTAAAATTTAATTCCATAAATCATGTCTACAATAATGTTATAGCGTGATTTGTGATATAAATCAATACCTCTTGAAGAATTAACTTTGCAGAAATTGATTTATCTTGCATAGGTACAATATGTGGCAACTATGTTGACATTCAATGATAGGTCCAATAAAATTTGAGAATATGAAACCTATTTTATTGGACACATATCATTCAATGTTACATAGACTAGTAATTATCACCAATAGTTAGAGATGGCAAATGGGCTTGGTCGATCTAGTGAGAACATCTCTACGGTTTCACAAAAAATCATTGGCTCGCGACCAAACAAAGGAGGCAGGTTTCTCCTCATTGGTTTCCGGTGGGGACTTGGGCCATTTAGGAAAAAAAAAAAGGTCCAGCACGGTGTCTGCTGGGAAGCAAGGGGAGAAATCCCACCCCAGTTGTTCACAAGTCCGACGACCCTTTTAGGGGTGGGGGTGGGGGTGGGGACTTGGGCCATTTAGAAAAAAAAGGGCTAATTCGGCGTTAGTCAATTGGACCCAACAAGTTAATCATGTCGGGCCAAATAGGCCCAATTTAATTTGGTCAACCCATTTCTTTTACGTATTTCAGTGATGATAAATAAAGATTACTCAAACTCCGATAGTTAAATTACCAATTAAAGTTTATTATAAATTAAACTATTAGGGCCACATTATAATTAAATGATTTGAGCCCATTTTTAATTCCTATCCAGCCCAGCCTAAAAATTAATCAAGCCCATAAGTGACACACACTTTTCACAAAGAACCAATTGGCTCTATCTAAGAAATCTCAAAATAAAATCGATTCGGTCCAGAACAAATATAGTTGAGAGAATGTTGTCGGAGTCATTAAAATATGAAAAATGACTTTAACAAATGTTTTTGTCATGATTTTAAAAATATTTTTAAATTTTTTATTGAATCTGGAATTAAATAAACTATAGTTGGAACCAATTTACGACAAGTATTGTCAGAACTCAGAAGTAAAGGTTTTGTTTAGACAGGAATTCATTGGGCCTTTAAAGGATGTTAACTTTAATAATTTAAATAAGGCCCACATAAGGGTTATGTATAGAAATTTAGGAAACTTGTTACATTTATCATCCATTACATCGACGACTTTAATTTATTTCTATAAAACTTTTAATATACTTTCACATAATAAATGATATTACTATTTATTATCGTTTTTGTCGAGTATTACAACTTGGGTCTGGACATTCTGGCTTGAGACAATCCACTACATTAAAGGACCAAGAAAGACCGTAGTATGGGCTGACTAGCGATTAAAAACGGATTGTGCTAGACTTTTCCAATATGTTGAACGTTTGACATGAGTTGTGTCATGGTCTAAAATTTTTGTAGTCGGTCGTGCCCGCATTGACATTTTTCGAGAAAATCCAATAAAAATATAGGATGCAAGTTGCATTGAGTAATTCAAAATGTTCTATTCGTTAGACTTTACATATCTAATATGTGTTTTTTATTAATTATAATATGAAAGAAGATAACTTAAATGTAACATATAAATGATTACATTAGTAGTATGACCAAAGTAATAAAGAGTACTGTTGGATTTATGGCTGCAAAGGCATGGTCAAACGTAATACTTATTAATCTTAACATTAAAAATGTTAATTTCAATCATAAGTCTTATAAAAATTTGGCCGCAAATCTAATTGATGGGACTAGAAATGATTCAGCTATTGATTTTCTTGTTCAAATATTTAATTTATTAATTAATCACTTTGACATTTGCAGTTAATTCCTTTATCTAGAAGAAGCCCAACTGTATTAAACGTCATAGATCCGTTCATTGTACGCCCGTTAATTTGTAAGTTTAAGTCCTAATAATCCATTATTACTAATTTAATTTGGACTTAATTTCTTGATGACTTGTTATTGCAAACATCAATGGCCAAAGAAATAATCATTTGTTGTTGTAATTTTTTTTTTTCTTTTTCTTTTTATGGGTTATATATATACCGCAATTAATTTTATCTTCTTGCTTATTTTACGCGATAAAAGGCGTTGGATAATCAAGACCGGCTTTCCTCGCTTGCTTATTTTACGATAAAAGACGTTGAATAGTCAAGTCCGAACTTCTCTTTCATAAGCGGTTGAAAACCCTAAGACAACTATCATACAATAAGTGCTTGTTTGGCTAAGCTTTTTAAGCTTATAAGTTGATTAAACATTATTTTTATCTATACATTTTGTAAAACCCTTAACTACTTTTACCACACATTCCCTATAACACAAAATTCCACAACTTATAATCTAAAAAAAACTTTATCAAACATATATTAACAAATTTTGTAGCATTGCAATTGGAGTATATGATACCAAGGTCAAATCCTAAAACACTAGAATGTGAAGGATTTGATTGGTTAATAATGAACCAATTGAAATTTACATCTGTTTAGAATTAAACATGCATGAGTAGCGAAAAATTAAAATTTAATTCCATAAATCATGTCTACAATAATGTTATAGCGTGATTTGTGATATAAATCAATACCTCTTGAAGAATTAACTTTGCAGAAATTGATTTATCTTGCATAGGTACAATATGTGTATCACCAATATATGTTGACATTCAATGATAGGTCCAATAAAATTTGAGAATATGAAACCTATTTTATTGGACACATATCATTCAATGTTACATAGACTAGTAATTATCACCAATAGTTAGAGATGGCAAATGGGGTGGTCGATCTAGTGAGAACATCTCTCATGGTTTCACAAAAATCATTGGCTCTTGACCAAACAAAGGAGGCGGTTTCTCCTCATTGGTTTCCGGTGGGGACTTGGGCCATTTAGGAAAAAAAAGGTCCAGCCCGGTGTCTGCTGGGAAGCAGGGGAGAAATCCCACCCCAGTTGTTCACAAGTCCGACGACCCTTTTAGGGGAGGGGGGTGGGGTGAGGGTGGGACTTGGGCCATTTAGAAAAAAATCAGGCTAAGTCCAACGTTAGTCAATTGGACCCAACAGGTTAATCATGTCGGGCCAAATAGCCCAATTTAATTTGGTCAACCCATTTCCCTACGTATTATTAGTGATGATAAATAAAGCATTACTCAAACTCGATGGTTAGCCCAATTAAAGTTTATTATAAATTAAACTATTAGGGCTACATTATAATTAAATGATTTGAGCCCATATTTTAATTCCTATCCAGCCCAGCCTAAAAATTAATCAAGCCCATAAGTGACACACACACTTTTCACAAAGAACCAATTGGCTCTATCTAAGAAATCTCAAAATAAAATCGATTCGGTCCAGAACAAATATAGTTGAGAGAATGTTGTCGGAGTCATTAAAATATGAAAAATGACTTTAACAAATGTTTTTGTCATGATTTTAAAAATATTTTTAAATTTTTATTGAATCTAGTTGGAATTAAATAAACTCAGAAGTAGTTGGAACCAATTCATTGGGCCTTGACAAGTATTGTCAGAATTGCTAAAGAAGTAAAGGTTTTGTTTAGACAGGAATTCATTGGGCCTTTAAAGGATGTTAACTTTAATAATTTAAATAAGGCCCACATAAGGGTTATGTATAGAAATTTAGAGGAAACTTGTTACATTTATCATCCATTACATCGACGACTTTAATTTATTTCTATAAAACTTTTAATATACTTTCACATAATAAATGATATTACTATTTATTATCTTTAATTTTTGTCATAAGTATTACAACTTGGGTATTTATATAAAACGGACATTCGGCTCGGATGTTGAGACAATCCACTACATTAAAGGATCAAGAAAGACAGTAGATGTATTTTTGACTAGCGAATTAAAAGCATATTGTGCTTGGACTTTTCCAATATGTTGAACGTTTGACATGAGTTGTGTCATGGTCTAAAATTTTTGTAGGTCGGTCGTGCCCGCATTGACATTTTTTTTCAGAAAATCCAATAAAAATATAGGATGCAAGTTGCATTGAGTAATTCAAAATGTTCTATTCGTTAGACTTTACATATCTAATATGTGTTTTTTTATTAATTATAATATGAAAGAAGATAACTTAAATGTAACATATAAATGATTACATTAGTAGTATGACCAAAGTAATAAAGAGTACTGTTGGATTTATGGCTGCAAAGGCATGGTCAAACGTAATACTTATTAATCTTAACATTAAAAAATGTTAATTCCAATCATAAGTCTTATAAAAAATTTGGCCGCAAATCTAATTGATGGGACTAGAAATGATTCAGCTATTGATTTTCTTGTTCAAATATTTAATTTATTAATTAATCACTTTGACATTTGCAGTTAATTCCTTTATCTAGAAGAAGCCCAACTGTATTAAACGTCATAGATCCGTTCATTGTACGCCCGTTAATTTGTAAGTTTAAGTCCTAATAATCCATTATTACTAATTTAATTTGGACATATTTAAAAGACTTTTGGAACCCAGTTTTGAAGATTTTCCAAACCTGACTTTGAGTAAAACTAAAAAGTAATCTAAATATTTTATTAGTGCCTGGGAAAATATTCAACACTGGATGTTAGCTTAGCTCTCTTCTTCAAATTTTGGTTCAAAGTGACGATTTGTGTTTGTTCCCAAACTTTGTTTCAAAAAAAGTGTTTTGTTTTTGGTTTTTAGACTCTTAAATTTTTCAATGGAATGTTTGACGAGCAACACGAGAGTCTGACGTGACATCTATATATAGAATTCCAAAAATAACAAATGTAACACATATTTTTTTATGAGAAATGTAACAACATGTGTTACAAAAATAAAAACAGTATTTTAAAAATAAAAGAAGTTAGATAATATTTTATATTTTGTAGTGTATGATAAAATTGTCGCTTTAATTTGTTACAACATCTCCTTTACCTATGTAACCATGCAACTAAATGAGACCCTTGTGAAACCTAGAATTGTCGTTTTTTTTTTTAGCCCAAATCCTTTTTATAATAATTTATTGGTGGGTGGATAATCGGTAGGTTTTTTTTTTGGAAAAATTGCCTATAACTCAACGGAGGTGACTTGTTCCAAATTAGGTCAAAATACTTTTTAAAATTACCATTAAGTTATATTATTTCAACCATATTTCAATTGATTCCATAATTACCCATGTGATCTATATTAATTAGAATTAAATTCGATTTAAATTTTAACGGAGAAGCGCACGTGGCCACCATCTTCTTCCACGCCTCCCACCGGCCATTACACCTCAGCGTTTTACGACTTACCGCCAGCCACCCAAATCTTTCCCACTATTTTCGTGAGTGATAATAATGGATTTATATTTATTTTCTATTATTCTTCTTCCTAATCATGTAAAAGATAAAATTTTAAACTTTAACAGTCTACAATTGTTATCAGATAATTAAGGTGATTCTGAGAAGTATTAGGCGGCCCCTAGGTTGCAAAATTTTGAAAATAATTACTTCTTGAATGATTTTTCATATTTTTCTTGAATTACATTGTTTTTGTTGAAGATATTGTTTTTTGATATATAGGAACACAATTGTTTTATAATCATTTTTTGATCGAATAAAAAAAACAACATTAGTTTCATATACATCAATATTTTTATGTGTTTCAGTATATTACTATTATACATTCATGTGTATTTTTTGATATTGTATTATAGAAAACAATATCGTAATAAAACAGTATCACAAACAACATCTTATTAAGAACAATATCTCGTGATACAATATCACAAATAGTAACTTATTAACAACAGTATTTCAACATCTTAATATAACAGTATTACAGATAAAAGTATCTTAATATTTCAGTATTAGAAGCATATTATTATTTTAATATAACAAGCACATTAGTATCAGTATCGTTATAAACAAGTATATTATTACACACACTTAAAATAGAAAATTCCGACACAACAAAAGAACAATAACAATAAAACTAATATATACCGCTTACATGTGGTGAGATCTGACCATAACGTTACGTTTCAAATTTAATGATAAGTCAATATCACGAAGCTGGATTGCAAAAGTATGAAAAGTTGGATTGCAAAAGTTGGATTGAAGGTCAAGCAAAAGTATGAAAAGTTGCTTGAGGTGTCGGCGGTGGGTGCAAAAGTTATAAGCGCGTCCATTTGAAGGTCAAAGAGATCATTGTCCCAACAACAAGTATTAAGTATATGGGCATTTTGAAACTCATGTAAACAAACAAAAAAATTCAGAATTTGAGGGTCAATCAAAGTATTGAAGCTTCAAAAAAAAATTAAGAATACCTTCATTAACACGTCAAAATTAATCTTAAATCAATTTACCATCATTAATTTGCCCCAAACTACTTTTCTTCAAATGGGTTCTCACCAACAGACGATAATAAGATAAATAGCAAAGAAACGTACCAATACATAAACGACAAAAAATAATTGGAACCAGGATTCAATAAATAGCCCAACAACAAATTATTCAAAAATATTAATCAAAACCTCTTCAATTTGACATTCTGAAGTACATAAAAAAAACATCACCTATTGAATGTAAAGACATTTTCTGGATTGTCATGGTAATGCAAATTGTTTAATTTGTTTCTCTGCGAAAATTAAGTATACGTCTCAATAAATATTCAGATTTTTCAATAGACGACTTAACATTTCAATGCTACTTTAGTTTGCGGAATATAAACATGCATCAACATAAAGTAAAAATTGAACTATGAACACCAAGATCATCAAGTGATAAAACCCCAACTGAGAAAGTGTCCATGTGACCAGTAGAAAATCCACTAAGAAACAAAAGTTACAACTAAATGATTTTTGAATTTACAAAATTTATAACCTCCAACTAAAATTTAAACCAAAAATAAATACGGAATTACAAGACACATAAACTTCATGTTTTGATCTCGACCACGTCACGAATGGAATCAAGACCTCATGTCTTGATTTTTATACCAATTTGTTTGTAATATCGATTGCAATCCACCTTAATCTTACACCAACTCGTATGGATTTTGTCAAGTCAACGCTTGTAATAATCAGGCTCACACATTTGTCACAAGCAACTCCAAAATTTAACACTAAAAATGTGTTTAAAAAATGTGAATATTCCATATTGTAATAATTTCTTTAAATCTTTTCAACAATTAGACATGACAGTCTGTATTTAGCAATTTCTTTGAAGAAATAATGTTCTTTGAAACTTTTGATATATATGGAAACACAATAAGTAAAATAATATGCAATAACCAATCACCTTATTGTGCATATGAAATAAATAAGTTTCCATAACTCATAATTACGCTATGTATAATAAGTAAAATGATATGCAATAATATGTGTTGACCCTCCCGTTGACAATTTTTCAAAAATTGCGACTTTCTAGAATTTCTGAATTTCTTTTTGCACTCATGATCTATTTTTCAAATTATTGTCTTTCGAGTTGAATTTTGTTGAAAAACTAGGGTATCTTATCTTTATTATTTTCAAGCTGTTTTCAGTTTTGTAAAACATTCAATGCTTGTTTACTATGTTGTTTTTGAAATACATTTCGAAAACAAAGTTAAATTTATAACACAAAACTCAAAATATATTTTTGAAGTTTGACAAGAAAACAATTTATTTAAATAAAAATGCTAAATTTCTTAAAAAATAAAAATTATAAGAAAAATAAAATTATAAAATTATAAAAAACAAAACAATTTTTTTTTAAAAAATTAAAATTTTATAAAAAAGAAAATAATAAAAAAATAATTCAAGCTTTTATTGGTTATATAAATAAAAAAATTTAAAAATTTAATTTTAATAAAAATAGATCCACTTCATTAAATTTTATTTTTTTATTTCCTATTTTGTCAATTTATTAGTCCTCCGTCCCAAAAAGATAGGTATGTTTTACTTTTTCATTTGTCTCAAATTATAGACCACTTTTATTGTTGAGATTATAGTTGATTTATTAGTTTTGTAATATGTCCATATTTAACGTGTATTGTTATCAAATTTCAGCTAACTTTAAAATTTATATATTACTCAATAATATAGTAACATAAAATTGTTTTATTTTCATGAATAATCAAATTTATTGAATAAAATGTTATAAAAATTTTCTCAAAATTTCAAATAAAACTTGTTTTCTAATTTTTGTTTTAAAAAATTATTTTCAAGAACGACAAACCAAACGTATTTTCAACAATATTAAAACAGACTCTCAAAATAGAAAAATGAAAATGAATTTAAAACTCAAAATTCAAAATTGAATCGCAAAGATAATATGTCCTAATAATTTTTTTAAAAAGGTCTAGTTGTAAATAATGGTCAACAAAAGTCAAACATTTGTTGTAATTAAAAAAGGTAGTAGAAATGGGGATTTTGGTGCAAATGGTCTCCAACGTATGTTCTTATTGCGTTTTTGGTCTCTAACATTTTATTTTGTCTAGGAGATTCTTTACCTATGCAATTGGGTGCAAAAGTGGTCATTGTGGATGGATTCCGTCCAAATTTGTCGTTAGTTGAGCGCGTAAAGTGGACTCTCATTTAACTTGTCTTTACTTGCATGGGCAAAATAGTCACTTTTCTTTACTTCTTATTTGGTTAGTTTCAGCAAACAATTGCTACATATACATACACTTTATCTCTCATTTGAAGTAGTGTTTGATTGAAATTAGAAAAAGTAATTGGAATCTAATATTTGTTGGTTTCTTGACATATCTAAACCTTGGAAGACATTTTTTCGCTTTCCAGAGAAGCAGGTGAACCATTGTTTTATTTCTCTTTCTCTAGTAATGAGTTATCTGCAAAAGTTCATAATTTTTGAAATTTGTTTTGCCAAAGAAGACAGATGATCCTTAGAAGATTTGATTTTCGAATTTTATGTGCGGAGTGGCTACAATGTAGATGAAGGGTTAAGGTGTTATAATATGTTGTAATGTGTATTGTAGTTGTTGGATGAATAATGAAAATGTGTGAAGATGGTGCTTAGATGTAACATTGCTTTTTGTTTCATTATGTTGAATGTGTGGAGATGATGTATAGATAGTCTCTAACCATTTCAGTAAAGGTGTGTGAATAGTCCGTAACGTTTCAATAAAGGTGCATATGTGGTCCAGAACATTTTCAGTAAAAGTACACAAGTGGTCCCTAACCCTTTCAGTAAATGTGCACAACTCGATCCCTAACGTAAGTAAAATTGTGCAATGTTAGTTCTGAATCTATTGAAAAAGTTGCACGAATATTCCACTCAAACAACATTTTCAGAGAAAGTTTCAATTGGTGTCATTTACACATTTGCAAAACCAGAGAAATTTTCTATAAAAAAAAAATACATAAGATACAACATCTGAGACCTACAAATTATGAGTGTCATTTACACACTTGCAAAATTAGAAACACTCCATTTGCACACTAGTCCTAAAAAAATTTCATCTAACGCAATCTTCTTTTCTTCCAATTGGGTTCAATTTACGTTTTTTACAATAATTGAATGAGGGGTTTCTCGCATTTCAGTGTGGTGAGAGTTTATTTTTCTTCAAAATTCTCAGATGATTGCTGGGTAATATATAGACATGCTAAGCAAAAAAAAAATGTGATTTGACCAATTTAACCCTGCAGATAAAGACAAATTAAAAGAGATTTCACTTCACGTGCTCAACTAATGGAAAATTTGGACGGAATCCGTCCATGTCCAATGGCATAGATTAGGGACTATGTAGTCAAAAATAAAAGATTATGGACAAAAAACACACTAAAAGCATACATTACAGACCATTTGCGCCAAAATCTTTAAGACCATAGATAATTCTTTTCCAGATACCATGACTCTATCTCAGAAAACAAATGGAAATGAGTTGGTGCATACTGCCATCATATTGCATTTGGCCAGTAATGTAATAAGAAAAGTGATTGAATAAAAAACCACTCATAACATTTGGAAAAAATTAGAAGCTCTTTTTCAAACAAAATCTCTTTCAAATAAAATATATCTATTTAAATATTTTTTAAATCTAAGATGGATCTTTCTATTGATCTTGAACATAATTTTGATAATTTTTCAAAATTGTGCCAAGATTTGACTCGGTGTGATGAGAAATTCTTAGATGAACATCACGATATTATTTTGTTGAATGCTTTGCCTAAATCGTTTAAGAAAGTAAGAAATGTTATTGAGAATGTCGGAAACCTTCTTATTACGAATATTGTGATAGATTTAATTAGGACAAAAAATCTGGACATTCAATTTATTAATCTTAAATATGTTAAAGGGTAGATGAAATGTGAGAGACACATAAGTACACAAGTAAATAGGTCAATGGAAATCAAGAAAATCATTATAATGCTGGAAATAAAAGGAAATACAGAGGAAGATCTAAGGCCTAAGATAAAAAGTGTTACGATTATGGAAAAATAGATTATTTTTAGTTAAAGATAAATTTGAAGATTGTTGTAAAATTATAGATAATGATGAATGACTATTTAGTAGTATCTAGATGTCTATGTAGTTATTTATTTACTTTAGAAGAGTGTATTCTAATCAAGTTGTAACTCTCTTTGAAACTCTATAAATAAGGGTTATTGTTATAATAAATTTACACACATGAGTTTTGATTTTCTCTATTCTCTTTTTTTTTCTCTCGACTTTTCTAGTTTCATAACACGTTATCAGCACGATTCTCTAACTTTCTTTTCTAAACCGTAGTACAAATCAAATAAGTTATTATCTATTGCAGCATATTCTTTCTTAAAAAATTAGTGATTGTTTTCTAGATCTCAAAAAAAAAAAATCTCATCTCTATTTTTATTTAACTATTTGATACAATATTTTAATGTGTGTACAATTTACATAATTCATTTCTTGGAGAGTAATGTCGACCATCTTTACGCATAAACATTCTTGGGGCTAAAAGAATGGATCTATCTACCTCTTATGATTTGCCACTCAAACATCTTTTAGACCATCATTATTTTTAACTATTTTTTATTAAATTATTGCGTGCTATTATGAAACACCGTGTAAATTATGGCATGAATTTTTTGTTGAATTTTATTTTTATAAATCGTTTGTTAATTGGATAACCAGAGGCTCTATTGCATAGAAATTTAACTTAGGACGGTGTATTCAATTAAGAGTTGATAGGACTTTTATAGAGTTTAAAAGTATAAGAGCATCTTCAATGTGCTCTTTAAACATAAAATTCTCTCTATTTTAAAGAGTCAAACTTTAAAATTATGTTTCAATGGATTCTCTAAATTAACTTATTAAAATAGAGAGGTTTGGCTCTCCAAATTTGGAGAGCCAAACCCACTCTCTACAATTAATTGCATTCAAACAATTTCAATTTTCAATACTCCAAATAATGATTGAATTAAATAGTGTATACAAAATAAAACCGAAAAAATGAAATAAAATCATATAATAATTAGGAGAGAGGCATGTTAAAAGAAATAAATGCAAAAATAATAAATATTTATTGGAAGAAGTAAAATAAAGTGTTAAAGATAAAAGAGATTGTTGGAGCACTTAAAAAAATTTACTCTCTAAATCTATAGATGCTCTCTAAAATGCCAAATATGCTCTTTATAAATAGAGAGTCTATTGGAGATGATCTAAGTGTATTCAATTCAGACTTTTTAAACTCCATAAAAGTCTTTAGGTATTCAATATAGATTTGTAAAGACTTTTAAAAAGTATTATAAAATCATGCGATATTCAATTCAGACTTTTTAAAATCCTACGAAATTCAGGAGTATTCAAAATATTGATGATTTTTAATGACTTTATATAGAATTTAATATGTAATAACTTTAAAGCACAAAGTATAAATAAAGTGGGAATTGTGCTGAATGAATGGGTGACCCGGCCAATTTTTCAAAATGGTCGTTGACCCATTTTGGTGTGTAAATTACCAAATATAACATTGTCTCCTTCCCAACTTATAATCATTCAAACGATCTCAAATTCATTTGTCCGTAAAAAAAGAAAAGATTTCAAGGTTAGAATCTAACCCATTTCAATGTTAAAATTCGACCCATTTCATTTACGTAAGAAATTTCATTTCAAAGTAGAAATTCATCATTTTTTAACTTCTTCTTTTAATTCACGGTAGAAATTATAGATTTTGTAGTATAAATCACAAAAATATGTATAAATATGAGTATGAATTGTAATTTTTTTCTTTAAATTTCTGCAAATATGGATTCATTTGATGTAAATTAATTGAAAAAATCAGTTCTAATTATATAAATTTGCGTTAACAGACTTATAGTTTGTTAACATATATTCATACGATCATGAGTCTGTTAACATGTATGAATACCTGTTAAGGCCAAAATTGGCCTAACATATTTCAAGTCTGTTAACAATTTTGGCCTGTTTAACGGTTTGTTAACAGACACCTATTAACAGACTCATGGTCTGTTAATCGACCATATGTTAATAGATGGTTAGTTAACAGTCGTGAGTAAGTAATGGTATTTATATCTTTTATGTTTAAAAGAAACATTTAAAACTTATTTGATATAAGTTACGCTCTTCTGCGATTCCGAGGATTTGACAAGGTCATTTAAAAAATTCACCCAAGATATTACAATTTCTCTCATATTCACCATAAGACTTTGATAGACTTTAAAAGAAAAAACATCTTTCATTTCCTTATTTTTTTATATGCAATATTTCTCTTTTCTTTTTCCTTCAACAAACTGTAGAGTTAAGATTAATATTCTTCTTTTTTCTTCAATGTGATTCTTTTTTCCTCTTCAATATATTCTCCTAACTTTTTTTTTCCTATTTATTCTTTTAATATTTTTATCTCTATTCAATTTAATTTTTTTTTTAATATTCTCTTAACTATTTTTCTATTTTTTTTTTCCTTTTTTTTTTCTTCTATGAATTTTTAGAGATAATTAATTTTTTTTCTTCAATATTTCCATAACCAATTTCTCTCTCTCTCTCTCTCTCTCTCTCTCTTTCATTTTTTTCTTTTTCATTAAAAATAAGATAACTTTATAATTAAATTCTTATATAATTGTTGATTGCAGTTTATTAATGAATTTCATCAAGTTAAAAACTATTTTTTATTAATGTATTTTTTTTTTTTTTTTTTCTATTTAACTTGATGAGCATGGTTGTGTATTTTTTTTCTTCGTCTAAATTGGTATTTTGGTTATTTATTTATACAATTGTAGTGACTAATAACGTGTTATCTATAGATTATTAAATATAATAAGGGAGACAATTAATTGGATAAATTTTGTTGTGGGAAAATATTTTACAATGAATCGCATGCCATAATTTTTTGAATTATCCACAAATCATTTGAAAGTTTATAGTATGACCCAAAAGAAAAAATAGAGTGGGTTATATAATTAATTTTTGACGAACTTGTAACAATTAAATAGAACATTAATTTTTATGAATTTATTAATATTAATATAATTAAATAAATTATTATTAAAATTTTCTCTTGCGACAATTTTTTTTATAGGATATTAAATTTTTATATTTAAAATTTTTAACTGAGAAAATAAAGTCTATTAAAATCCATAAAAGTATGTGAAAGTTTAAGAAAATTTTCAAAATAAAATCTATAAAAATTCATAAAAGTCTGTAAGAGTCTATTAAAATCTAGAAAAATCGATAAAAATTAATAAAATCTATCAAAATCAATCATTTGAAAAATGTCAATCAAAACTTTTAAAAGTTTAGATTAAATACACCTTATATTCCAATTTCTCTCTCTTTCTTTTGTTAATTTCTTTTTGGTTGATTGGTTTACTTTCGTTTATCAAAGTCAACGCACCAATTGATATTATTTTTGGAAAATATTTTTAGTATTCAAAAATAAAAAAGGAAGAAAAAAAAAAAGACTTTTGATTACAATTCTATTATTATTATTGCAAGTGTTGCATTTTTTTTTTTTTTGCATGTAGAATTGCTTTGGATATTTGATTGATTGTTCTCAAATTATAATTTATATAATTTCTAGGGTGAACACGATTCGATTTGGACGGTTTGTGGTAAATTTTCAAACTAAACCACTTAAAGCGGCTTGAAATTTTTTCAAACCAAACCAAACCACTTCACTTTCGAAACCAAACCAAACCAAACTGCTTTTTACGATTTGGTTCGGTTTAAAACCACGATTTAGCAAACAAATAAAAAAAATATCGAACAAATTAAATCATAAATATTAGTCTAAAATATCATAATAAACAATAAATATTAGTATTCTAAAAGACAAAAAAGTATTAGCATAAAAATAAGAATATAACAAATGTATTCATTAATTATAATTAAATGATATAATGCTAGTAATAAAAGAAAATGAATAGAAATATCAAATACGATAATACATGCTATAGTTTTCTCTGAATCATCTAATACATCTACTTCATTTAAACATTGACGAATCACTATAGATTTATTGTTACTATGCAACCAATTCTTAGTGCAAATCACCGCCTCAACCATCTTTGCACTCAACGAACTCTTAAAGGAATCAAGAATCTGACCACTGGTATTTGAATGGCTAACACATTTTTGACAATTTGAGAGACAATCTTGTACTTAATTACATTCAATTTTCACTAAAGTAATATGTCGAAAGGCTCGTTGGTCCAATCTTCACAACGATCATTTAAATAATCCACCAAATCATTATTTTTAGCTTGAGCT
This sequence comes from Forsythia suspensa, assembly GCA_023638005.1. Taxonomy (NCBI): domain Eukaryota; kingdom Viridiplantae; phylum Streptophyta; class Magnoliopsida; order Lamiales; family Oleaceae; genus Forsythia; species Forsythia suspensa. Next base: position 46,410,207 of record CM042675.1, read on the forward strand.
TCTCGAACAAGTCTAGCTTTAAAATTGATGGAATGAATTTAGAAATATTCAAAAGAGTTTGTAAAGAACTTGGGCTACCATATTGAGTAGCATCTTTTGATGGTATTTTCTTATAACATCTACAACTCTGGCAAAAAATAAACTAAATCGCTCCAAAGAAAATAGAGAATTTGCTTGAATTACAAATCGAATCACTCATTAAAACCCATAGGAAGTTTGGTGAAAGAAAATTAGAGTATAGTGGTTGTTTAGGCGAAGGCAAATCAAGAGTTTCAGGAGCGGTGGTGGAGATCAATAAAAAACTCTAGAGAGAGAAACCATAATATGAATAATGGATGGATTTTAATTGAGTTGTGTATTTCGTTTAATTGGGTTGAGTCTAATATGGATAATAGATGGATTTAGTTTTAATTGAGTTGAATAAAATTGAAAAAATTAATTTTTTATTTTTTATTTTTTTTATTTTTTATTTTTTTTTTTTTTAATTTTAAACGATTTGGCGGTTTGAAACGATTTGGAAAAATTGAAATCTAAACTAAACCACTTCAAAGCGGTTTGGTTCGGTTCAAAATCAAAACGTTGACGAATCCACGTAGACCCAAACCAACGGTTTTAAAAAGCGGTTTCGGTTCGAATTTTAAGGTTTGACGATTTTGTTGTTCAGCTCTAATTACTTCTATATTATATTTCATTAATATATGTTCAACTATAATTATTATGAGAAATTATAAATTCTTGAACTACATTTGTTTTTCAATTATATATTTTTTGAAAAACATAATTTTATAATTCTATTAATATTCCGGAAGAATATTATATTGTATTTCAATACCTAGACTTATAAATATTTTAGAATAATATTTTATTGATCTCGAAAAGCATAATTTGTTAGATGTATTATTAAGTTATTGCTCCCGAAGAACGTAATTTTATAAATCTAATGTCTTATAAGAATATTATGCTATCACTCATGAACAGTAAAATTCTATACAGTTCAATTTTTCAAAATAATTTATTTGTTACGAATAAGTTAACGTTATTTAATATTTCGCGAGAATATAAAGCGTTTTTCAAAATCTAATATTATTATTGTTTCTGAATAGCAAAATTTTATAAAGTTTAATATATTTAAATTATTTGTTGTTGTTTTTGAAGAAGTACAACATTATTTAACATTCTGGCATGATAATACTTACTCTCGAAGAGTATAATTGTATAAGATTTAACATCTATTATAATTTTACTCTTGATGAGTAAATCTTTAAATAATTTAATATTCTTAAATAATAATATGTTGTTGCTCCTGAAGTAACATAATATTATATTAATATTCCAATCGAATATTACTTGTTCTTTAATAGCATAATTTTATAAGATATATTATTTTAGAAAAATTGGCGCAAATGGCCCATAACCTTTGCCCTTATTGTGCAAATGGTCCCTAACCTTTTATTTTTGGTGGAGTGGTCCCTAACATATTCATTTAGGTGCACAATTTGTCCTTATTTGATAAAAAAAACAAATATGCCCTTATTTTTATTTAAAAAAAATTTCAATTGGATTTCTAACATTTGTAAAAAATACAAATAGGTCCGATACTTTTATTTTTAAAAAAATTAAAAGAAACTAACAAATTGATAATATACTAAATTATTTTGTATATTTTACGAACTATTATAAAATAACTAAATTTAAACTAATAATTATTAACAAACGTGTTAATTAAAATTATTTTATTATTATTAAGTAATCATTAAAATTTAAACTTTAATTTTATCATTACAACATAAAAAAATAACTTTATCACAAACTTAATAATCAAATATTATCATTTCATTGAGCTATTCGTTTATTAACTACAAATAATAGTATTTTTGTTTTTTTTATCAAATAAGGACCAATTGCGCACTTAAATGGATAGATTATGGACCACTCCACTAAAAATAAAATATTATGGACCATTTGTGCACTATTGGCATACGTTAGAGACTATTTGCACCAATTTCTTATTATTTTATAAAAATATTGTATTAATATTAATATCAATATTTTAAAAGAAAATGATATTGTTGTTTCTGAAGAAACACAAAGTATAGAAAATATTTCAAAAGAATATTGTGTTGTTGCTCCTGAAGTAGCACTACTTAATTAAACGAATATTATATGACTGCTTTTGAAGAAGCATAAATTTGTACATATCAATATTATAGAAAAAAATATCGTGTTGTTGCTCTTGAAGAAGCACAACTTTACAATTTTAGAATATTAATGTTGTTTAATATTAAAGTATTGATATTCTTAAAGAAGTACAATAAACTTATAAGACAATTCTCAATTCTTCATTTCTCAATTCTTGTGAGACAAAGAACATAAACTTGTTCTCCAAATAAATAAAAAATATACTTGCTAAATTGTATTGAATCAGAAGTTTAATACTTCGAATTTTATTAATTGACAATACCGGTTAAACCATCCCGGATCAATATGGTGCGAATTATTAATGAAAATAACTATTGAAAACCAGAATATTTTTCAATATAATGAATTCTCACGTGATGCTTATTCTCATGGTATATAAACTTGTAGGTCTTCACTAGCTAAAATTAGAACTGAATTCCCGTATTTTTGAAAATTATTTATGGTGATATATGAGGCCCCGTCATCATCCATGTGGACCATCCAGATATTATTTGTATCTAATAAATATATTTACTAGATGATTGTATGGTGTTATTATTCACAACTTGAAGTTTGTGAGATTACTTGTCAAATTTTAAATTATGAGTATAATTTTCAGATTATACAACTAAGACAATGATGTGTCTTGTCAATACTAGTGAATCTAAATCTCAAACTTTTAATAAATGTTAGTTGAGATGATGTTAAATAGTTTAGTAATATTGTTTTTCAACGCCTCCAATTAAATTATAAACTATTACTATTGAGAACAAAACGCTTCCCATTAAATTTTAAACTATCACTATTGAGAACAAAACGCTTTCCATTTTAGTCTAGGGAATACTATTTTATATGCAGAAACACTTACACGCATCATGCCAACATCAAAGTTATCTCTGTTATAGTTGGCTTATGTTCAGTGCCTAATATTATCCATATAATAATTTTTGATAGTGCAATATATGTACAATCAGTCCACCATATTGCACTGAGATGGACATTAAAAAATGTTAAGAATACATATTAAGAACATTATAAAATATCTTAAGTTCTAACGAGTGATATTTTATAATATGGTTTTTTGAATATCATTTTGATAAGACAATTTTCTTAACATTAGGGAAGAGAAATTAAGTAGTTGGAAAGAATACATGAAAATTCAGCATATTATATTTTCTAGATCTTTGGACAAGACAATATGAACCAGAAGTTCGACAAATAACTCATTTGTAAATTATATAATCGATAGATGCATTTACTGACCAAAGAGATTAAATCAAATCTCATATATCAGCTCTAAATGCTCCAATTTATATTAACGTCCTTGAAGGACAATCTATTAATATTATATCTGGTAAATTAATGACACATCTGAAGCGTTAGTGACATTTGATTCTAAAAAATTCTCAAATTAAAAATAGAGCCAATTATACAGATGGTTCTATTGATGAGGTGTATACTATTGGAGTGTATATAGACATAACTAATTATAAAAATTCCATAAGAGATTAAGTTAGCTGAAATAATAAAACGAAAAGATATCGTTAATTTATGTTGTTATGATAAAGAAATGGATTAAAAAATAAATGTTGTTCACAACACTTTTGTATATAAAGAAGCGTTTCATATTATGAAAGGTAGCGAGGATATTGAAAGAAATCTGTCAAATAATTAATTGGCCAAATAAAATAATGCAATCCAAGTAAATTGAACTGATTAGAGAAATCTGAAGTTTCTGGACATATAGTATAAACATCTAAATGTGTATACTTATGTGAAAAGGAAATGAGAAAATGAAATTGTAACATGTAATGCACAACTTTTAACATTATGAATTTCGTAAAGGTTTATGTAAAGTAATCATAAGTCGATATCTTGTTAGCTTATCAATGCATGTCATATATGTATATAATGAATATTGTTATAACTAACTCATCTCTTGTGACAAATAAAACTATGTATATAAATCTCTGGAGGATTTAATATGTCTGAAGCATATAGTTCAACTTTCAAGAACTTAATCGATCGAAGTACATATATGAAGTGATATTATAACGAGGGGAGTAAATATGCGTTGTACTATTTTTCTTGACTAATGTTTTGTCCTATTGAATTTTCCAAGCAAGGTTTTTAATGATACAACTTTAATGGTGTATTAAAATAATTATGTATTCTTTTTCCTTTACTAGGATTTTTGCCCATCGGATTTTTTTCTAATAAAATTTTAACGAGACATATTCTATGTGTAAATGACATCCAATTGAAAGTGTTATGAATTTTATAGTTATGGATGTCCATAACATATAAATAATTTTTCCTCATCATAACCATATGATTATACTCTCGTGTACTATAAATTATATACGAGACCCCTGAAAAGAACATCAACAATATCTGTTTTTAATATAATTGAATCAGACCATCATGCTGACTACAGTCAATCAGAGATAATGTATGAAGATGATATTGCTTGGATGTTATAACATGGAGCATATTTCACCAGAATTGTTTTATACAAATTTTAAGAAGATGGCGGCATTGAAGACATTTGACGCACAAGATATAGATAGCTCGATACAAGTTTTTTTTAATTGATTGAAATCAGTTGGAGTAGCTGTACTCTTTTTCCTTTGCTCAGGTTGTCCCACTGAATTTTTCTGACAATGTTTTAATGAGACATCATTTGATTACTCTAAATTTTTGATATTTTTTTATTTGAGTGGTATTTTTATCCCATTGGGTTTTTACCAAACAAAATTTTTAACGAACCAGTTATTGTATAATAAGTCATTCAAAGGGGGAGTGTTGTAAAATTATAGATAATGATGAATGACTATTTTGTTATATTTAGATGTTTATATAGTTATCTACTTACTACATAAAGTGTATTCTAATCAAATTATAACTCTCTTTGGAATTCTATAAATAAGGGTCATTGTTATAATAAATTTATACACTTGAATTTTGACTCTCTATTTTCTTCTCTTTTTCTCTCTACTTTTCTAGTTTCATAACAAAGATAATATTTAAATAAATACATTTGATCTCTTTTAATAATTGGTCAATTACATGGCACTAAAGGCAATTTTTTTTTTTTTTTTTTTTATATTTACATTGAAATCTCGCATTCTTTATTTACTAGTTAGACACACGTGCGTTGTACGTGTTTTTGTAATTATATTATTAATTTTTAACATTTTCAAATTTTTTATTTTTTAATTGTTAATAATTAAAATGTTAAAATAGCAATTGCAATAAAGATAAAATAAATATAGTTGTTTGATAACATGTTTTGTATTGTTTGATATTGATATTTTATTTACATTTATAGAAATACAATTAGAATCAAAGATGAGTTTTATATAGTAGTAATATAAATAGTAACTTGAATTCAGTGAAGAACTTTTTGTGATTTGAGCTTTGATAATTGATGAACTATTGATATCAAATCGTATGGAATTAATGATATATTAATAGGGATCTTCAAAGTTGTATTTTACCAGAAAAGAATAATTATTACTTTTATTAGGGAGAATGTAATAATTGACTATATAATATTGTACATTTTTGGAATAGTTACTCATTGTAAACAATATTTTTTGTGTATGTTCTCTTTTTATTAAGTGCATCTAATATATTATTAATTAAATTAAAAATTAAAAATATTTCATATATTAGTTGTCAACTATAATCAATGCAATCCAATGTATTCAAAACAATCTTTTCATCTCCATGATTTGAATTTTAATTCGATAATAAAAAAAAGTTACAATTTTTTCATTCATTTTTAAAAAAAAAATTCATTTCTCATTTCTTTCATCTACGTAAGAAAAAAAAAAATTGAGATCGTATTTTCACCTTCATATTTAATTTAATATATTAAATATTTATAAATTTTAAATGTACATTTTATTTAAATTGTTAAAAATTTAATGTATGATAATAATGAATAATAAAAGAGTAACAAATAAATATTAAAAGATAATTGCATTCATTTAAGTACAATTATAATTAGAGATGAGTTTTATATGATGATAATACCAACAATAACTTGAACTCAATTGAAATCTTTTTGTGATTTAAACTTTGATGATTGATGAACTATTGATATCAAATTTTATAGTATTAATGATCTCCATGGCTGTATTTTACAAAAAATAAAATTAATAATTACTAATTTTATAGTAAGAAAATGTAATAATTGACTACATAATATTGTACATTTGTTAGAATAGTAGTTCATTGTGAATAATATTCCTTTTACATGTTCTCTATTTATTAGACGTGTTTAATTTGATGACATAAATGAAATGTCATAAATTTGAGTAAGAAACAAAAATTAAAGACGTGTCAATACTTGTTTACAATATTGTTAACAGACAGAAGTAATATGAGAAGAACGTTCTATATATATATATTAATTAAATTAAATTAAATTAAAAATAAAAAAGTTTCACACATTAGTTCTAAACTATAGTATATGTTTGGTGGGGTTTAAAGATTTTGAAAAAAATTGGTAAAATATATAGTTGAAAAGTTGATAAAAGTTATAATTCCCACAAAATATGTAGTTGAAAATGAATTTTAAAAAAAGAACTGAATCAATCATGCTAGTAATCACTGTAATCTAATGTATTAAAAATAATCTTTTTATATCTATTTCGGATTTTACAACTATGATTTGAATTTTAATGCGATAATAAGAATTGGTTTAGTATTCTTGTGCTTTTAAAGAACTAGTTTCTTTGTCTTGCAAAAAAGAATTATTTATGGGAAGAATCGAGATAAGTATTTTGTAAAACTCTTGTTTCAAAATTGTTGTATGTTTCAAAAGAAGATTTGAGCGTTTGGTAAACAAAAGTGATTTATTCTTTATAATTGGTATCAAATTACTAAAAAGGATATTGATTATAATTATATTATTTTCTATTATTATTATTATTATCATGAGTGATAAAATTCATTTTTTTTCCTAGTCAAATATTTTTTAACAAGACAATGTATTCATTATTATTATTTTAAAATAAAAATAATAAACACCTAATAAATTTTAAATTTTATAAAAGTTACAAAATAAAAAGTAGTCATATAGTGCAAAAATTAATTAAATTAATATTATTTTTTATGCATCTAACTTGCATCAATTCTATTTTTCAAATGGTATTAAAGGAATTAGTTTAATTAATTAGGGGTAAAATGAGTATTTTAATAATATATAATTAAAAAATCTAAAAGCAGAATATAAAAATTTGTCGCTTTTCTATCGCTTCTCAAAATCTCTCGCTAGTAGAAAGTCGATTATTTTATAATCACTTTTAAAAAATTTGCCAAACGCCTAAATTAACTTCTGATTGTTTGAGAATCAGTCCAAAATTAATTCCAAACGGGGTCTAAACAAAGTTACAATTTTTCTCATTCATTTTTTTTTAAAACTCATTTCTCATTCCTTTTATCTACTTAATGCAAAAAAAAAAAAAAAATTGAGATCATCTTTTCACCTTCATATTTAATTTAATAGATTAAAAATTTAAAAAATTTAATTGTATATTTAGTAAATTGTTGAAAATTTAATGTACAATAAGGATGAACAATAAAAGAATAATAAATAAAATATTAAAAAATAATTATATATTAATGAATACTAAAGTGAATATGAAATTTAAAAAAAAAAAATTAAGGATAGAATGGTCCAAAAATATTTATCTATTTAAATCTTTTTAGAAGTAGTATAGATATAGATAAAACTTGTACACGTATTAAATCTTTAAATAAAAATTGAATATGATTTGCACGTAGAAATAGCCTCATTAAAGACAAAAGTAAAAACGATGGATTCTTAAATTAATGATATGACGGTGCTTTGAGATACAGGTGGGTCCAGCTGAGTAACATATGAATCAGACATGACACTAGTGTCGTGTTTCATTAATTATCATCTTCAAAATAAGCGTGTGTCACGATAATAACTTATTTAATGACGTTTTCTCTTGTATTTATCTTCTATTTTTTCAACATTTGACTTGTCCCTCTAACTTTCAAAGTTTGAGCTTTGTTCAATCAATGAATACACGTGTGCATGTGCAGACAGACATAATCTTTATTTTAAGGTATGTTTAATTTATAATTTTTAAATACTAGACTTAGAAACATATATGACAATCAATTTAAACAAAAATCGATAAAGTGACATACATGTTAAGAATATAGTACTAGATATTACAATGAATGAATTTTCTTCTCTTTTTAAATACGGACAAAACGTTTTTGTTTTTTTTTTTTAAAATATTGTTAAATATTAAGTTGAAAGAAGAAAAGACTCCAAGAGCATTTTTTTTAAAATCAAACTTAATTTTAAGTATATCTTTATTTCTATGTATATTTGTGTTGGAATTTAATGTGATTAAATTGGTTTTAATAATTAAGAAGGAACCACACAACAAGAGAAGTGAAATTTTAACCAACTCATAAAACATTTCTACTCCCATAGCTACATCTTAAGCTAGCCTTAGCTAACCAACCGCAATGGTCAATGGTTCTAACTCCCAATTAAGCATAAAATTTTATAGTCGCAATGGAGTTCAAAGAAGGTGTCACCGCTTACACATGTAAGTATTCTCACGAGTATTTAGTAAATTAACGTCTTATCTAGTTGCAGAGGATAATAACTAGTCAGATCTAGTGACTTACTAAATACGGAAAGATATGACTCGACAGATTGACGAATTGGATGCGATATTTAGATTTTCTTAATGCATTCTTGGCTTTGGTAAGTTTGATAGAACATGTGGATAAAAAATAGGTAAAAATTTTGGGTCTTATAAAATGTGTAGATAAAAATAATATTTGACCAGTTTATAAGTACTAAAAAGCACTCCCAAACATATGCTCAATAGAGGATGAACATCCATGATCCACCACTCTGTTAGCACTAATATATGAGTGAAATGTGTATTAAAGTGAATTGCCACATGTAAACATCACGAGTCCTTTCAATCTGTAAATTTTATTAATTTTAAAATCTAATTAAAATTTTCACTTATTATTTTATTTCGAATAGATTGTCGAAAGCATTTTGGGTAAGTAACATGTTTTAAGTTGTGCCAAACACGCACTTAAAATTCATCAAATTTTCATATGGGACCCAATTCAAGAGTATAATATAGGAAAACGAGAAAAGAGATGCCTACACTAATCATGTCTTCTTGATTGACGAACAATCGGTAAGATTCGGTCAATGCCAAATTTAACAGGTGGGCGTCTAAATTTCGAGATTCAATGATTCATTCACATTATTACCAAAGTAATAGTAATACTCATACGTGAATACGTAATGGGTAGAATCGAATTAATTCAATTTTTATTGAAAATTATAAAAATGAAATTATTGAATAAACTAATTGTTTAATTTAGATGATTCGAAAGTTTTTCAGTAGTGCTAAAAAAATAGGCATTGCATAGACTAAACTCTTTAAATCTTGATATTCTTATTTTTCCTTCTATTAATTTGGTGTGATTTCTTCCATAGCAATTATGCCTCAATTTTCTCTCTCTCTCTCTCTCTCTCTCACACACACACACACACACACACACTCAATTTTCACTTTGTTTTGAAATAGGTGCATGAAAAATTGTAAAATAATAAATAAATTTTTTTTTTTTTAAAATATAGGGGTTTAGCTCTTTACGAGAAAGTCAAATCCACTCTTCAAGAAATGGATTAACTATCTATATTATAGATTATGAAGTTAGTGAATAGCTTCTTGGAGATGTTTTTAGAACATCTTCAATGAATTGTATTGATTGTAATATAGGTGGCGTGCAAGTTATAAGAGTTGATTTTTATATGACATTGAAGTCTAACAAATAGACAATTACGTAAAAAAAAAATGGTCTTCAGTGACTTCTATTTATAACATAATATGATGTTTAGTGTGTTTTATTTTCTTATAATAAAAATATAACCATATCAAATGAGATAAGAAATAATCCATCTGTTCCACAAACATAGACTGACTTCTATTTTCACATAGATTAAAAAAATTTAATTATTATAATTTTAATTATATTTTTCTTAATATATTATATTCCTACATTAATATGATAGTACGTAGTTTATATTTGTTGAAAACAATACACCTTAAATTGGGACATATTAGAAAACAAAGAAATTAATTCTACAATCAACAAGAAATCAAAGTATAGAGCTTGTTTGATTTTCTTTAAAATTTTGCTAAAAAGTTGAAGTCAAAGTCAATAATTAATTTTAACAACTTATTTTATGGACCCACATTTTTTTACAACTTTTCAACTACATGTTTCATCAACTTTTATAAAAAAACTGATTTTAATCAAAATTAAACATACTCATAATTTAGGACAGATGAATAAAGAAAGTAAGTATATCTTTATAGAACAAAATGATTATAAATTTTAATGCGTAATCATGTTAACAGATCTTTTAAATTTAGACAGAGTTTTAAGTTTTTGTCCAATATAATATATACTTTTGAGTAATTTTGGGCTCTGCCCCTATTCCCACGCTAAGTTAAACAAATATGATATTCTCAAGAGTTCAAGTGTCAACTCGAGTTGCACGTGAATAAAGGTATAACACAAAAATTCAAGTCTAAATTTATTAATAGAAGCCTTTTGGCATGATTTTCGAGATATACTTAAGTCAACTCCATCAATCTACTTAAAGTATAAAGTAAGGGTGCGTTTGATTGGTCTTCTTTTCCATGGAAAATCCAAATTTTCCACCCATTTTTCATTTTTTGCGCTGTTTGATTGAACAAATTTTTCATGGAAAAAATTTTCCATTTTCTTGCACGTGATGGTGTTTTCCACCAAAATGAGGAAAAGATTTTCTTGGCTAATGAGGAGATCAAATTTTCCAGGGCAAATGTTTGAAAGCAAGAAACCTTTTTATCAATTTTTAAGCAAATTATTATTTTTGCTTAAAATTAATAATTTTTAAGCAAAATTATTAATTTTTAAGTTGGCAAAATAATTTCTTGGCAAAATTATTAATTTTTAAGCAAATTATATAAAATGCTCTAAATCATTAAGTTGCTCTAATTTTTAAGCAAATTATTAATTTTACTTAAAATTAATAATTTTAAGCAAAATTATTAATTTTTAAGTTGGCAAAATAATGTCTTGGCAAAATTATTAATTTGTAAGCAAATTTAAGTTGCTCTAAATCATTAAGTAAATTTAATGTAGTTAGCTAAGTTAGTCAATTGTGTTTATTCAAAATATAGGGCATTTTATTTTAGTTTACGTAAGTGTAAATCGTAGGCCTCATGGGAATGTTACTATTTCACTCACTTTTACGTACTTTTATAACGAACCCATATGCATGTGGGAATTCAACGTACAATATATTCTTTTTTTCATAATTTGTATTAGATTATATAAAATGTATGGTGGAAATATGCATAAAAATGGTAAATTATAATTTAACAATTGTCAATAGTAAACTTTCAATTTTTCTCCCCAATATTTGTCATGGAAAATGTGATAATTTCCTAGAAAATAGTTCTTTATCAAACAACAAAAGTTGGAAAATACTACATTTTCCATGGAAAATAAAGACAATCAAACACCAAAAGATTGAAAATCACAACATTTTCCGGGACGAATTTTTATCCAATCAAACACACTACATTTACAATTCCAGGAAAATATTTTCTTAAGAATCATTTCCATGGAAAATGTTTTCTTTCCACCCATTTTCCACGCTTGCAATCAAACGCACCCTAAGATACATTAAGATTTTCAACAATGTGAGAGTAGAGATGTCGATGGGCTCCATCCATTCTACATCTTTTGAGTCTTTTGAAAGGTTAAACTCCACATATTTCGTCTTTACTCAATAATTCCATTGTTCTTGTGGAAGGATTCAAAAAAACATACAAACATTTGTAAAGAGCTTTGTAACACGTTCAATGAAGTCCTAGAGTTGAACAATTTCTAAAAACTGCGAAGTTAATCCTTTACTCGATATGTACAAGTGCTATACGTGTCCATCAATTATATATTTCATTGGCAGACGCCATTCTACATTAGTACTTGTTTGCTTAATATTAAAGTATAATTTAAACTGGTCAAATATACTTTTCAACTACACATTTCGTATAATTTACAACTTATTACTTACTTATTATTCACATATTTCATATAACTCACAACTTATAAGTATTTAAAAAATAATTTCAACTCTACAAAATATACACTTAGTCAATAACATAGTCACAAACAATGAAATTATATATAGAGTTGAGTTGTCACTTTTCACCATATATTAAAGAAATTAAAGATTTTTTGAAAGTTTCATGTGGGCTATCATTTTCGTCAATAGTGTGAAACAAAGTGTTTGAAAATATATAGTGAAATTAGAATATTAATTTTCAAACAATTTATTTGGTTAGGATTTGACAATTATAGTACCATTAACCAATCTTACAAATTTTCAAACAATTTATTTGATTAATATTTGACAATTATAGTACCATTAACTAAACTTCCAAATTGGTTTTGACTAAAATTCTAAAACATATCCTTGCTTTTCAAAACTAATAAAGCACAAAGAAAAAGTGCACCCATACGCACACGGTAAGAAAAGTGAGACTTGAGTTGCTCTTGTAATAAATTATGAGAAATTATATATATTGTGGTTATTGAGAGTAAAAACCGTCATAAAAAAATTACTCGTGTATCCTTGTAACAATCGAATTGTATTGAAATGGTTTTTGAAACGAAGTTCATATTTATAAAAAAAGAAATTAGAATCACCACAAATTGTATATACAATTGTCACTACTTAAAAGTTAGCGAGCATATTATTTTCTTTATATTCGTATTAAACACAAAAAAAAAATTAGAATTTTGATATTTAATATTTTAATTGAGTTGAAAATTAGGTTCCTATCCATGAAAATTTACGAGTTTATCATCAACCTTTTAGCGTCCACTCAATCTCCATTACGAAAACCATCTAATTTGAAGTTAAAATAGACTCGATCCTCAAATATCCATATTTTTTGAAGGGTAAAATAAAATTGTCATTATACTGAATATTAGTTAAAAAAAATCCTTAATCTCAGTATTATTTAATGCTATCGATATTAATCTGTATATCTCCCATTTCTTATATGCTTCAATTACAAATTTCAATTTGCTACGGCTATGCTTGGTACACTGAATTAGGTCATATAAAAAATTCAATGTAAAATTATCATTGCTAGTAGTAAGTAAATGAGATTATGATGGATTAATGTGGATATTATTCTTTAAGTTTTTATTCAAAAAAGTCATTTGCACAATCAATAAAATTACATTTTTAGGTCAAATAGGAAAAGATATAATAAATAATATTATTTTGAATAAAAATTATAGAATACTATTTACATTAATTCATCGTAATATATTCTATCTAATAATAGAGATTATAATATCTCCAATGTATTCTGTCTATATTAGTCTACATGACAGATAAAATAAAGAATTTTCAGTCTATGTAACATTACATCTATTGAATAGACGGTCAAATTATAAATTCATATCCAATGGTTTCATTCTAAAACTGATATTAACACTTATGTGATATTAATTTTTTTTAAAAAAAATTGGCGGGTCCTCAATTTTTATTTAACTCGTTTGTTTGTTTTTTAATTTAATAAAATGTTGAGTTTGATTTAAATTTGCTTGATTACTTCATCTAGAAGTCTGTCTAAATTTAGATGGAGATTATTTTTTTGTGTGCCACATCAGCTAAACAGAGTTCTCGTCAGCATGCATCGGAGATTGTTTTTTTTTTAACTCCGTCTATCTTTGCTTATATGGTCACGTCTAAAAAACTATAGGCGGAGTGTATTGGAGATACTCTAATTTTATACTACTTTTTTTTAATGCAGTCTAATAAAGTAAACAAAACGCGATCTACATAAAAACCTATTTTAAGACACACGCCATTGCTAATTACCATTGTTAATTCTCACCTTGAACGCCATAATAATCTATTTCATGCTTTCTTTATTGTAATTATCTTCTACTTTGTCGTTTATTTTAACTTGAAAAAATAATACTCGAACCAAAGTCATTAACCCTTTGACAAGGGTAATTATATTCACACTACAATTTCTATTATCTACATTACATTTTAATTGTAATAAATGTCTCCCAATTTTTGACAACTTGACACTTATGTCCCCAACTTTTATTCGTCGCATTTTTATCATTAACTTTCAATTAATTTTCACATCTTATCTTTGATGATAATTTGTTTAAATATTATACTAATGTGTATTGAAATGAAGGATAAATATTTTGTCATTTTTTTTATCTGTTATTTATTTTGCTTATTCAAAAATAAGAGATGCAAAAAAATCTTTTACCCTCTCCTAATTAACGTTTTAGATAGAAACTATCACCAAAGATAAAGATAAGATGTGAAAATTAATAGGTTGATAATAAAAATCGATAAAAAAATTGGAAATATAAATGCAAAATTGAGCAATAGCTGGAGACCTTCATTGTAATTAAAACGTGGTGTAGTTAACAAAAATTGTGGTGCGAATATAATAACCTCTTTGACAATATAACAAGTTCGTTTTGTCTTGTAAATTTTCATAATTGTTCTTAAAATTTACTTTTTTACCCCGTCGATCTCCCGTTTACGATTTTAATCATTTTGTATCATTAAAAAGACACGTGACTATCACATGTTTGATTTTTTGCAACATAAACAAATTTTTATAAAGATTAGATAAATAAATAAATAAAGTTTGAATTGTTGAATATGCAAATACAAAAGATTGCTGCATAAAAATCTTGATTTTCAGTGCTTTCTTCTAAGGTGATTTATAGTTGTGATAAAATAAATAAATGGTCCTTATTTACATGGACGGATCCAGAAATTTTTTTAAGATCGAATTGTTCACTTTAAGATCGGAATAAAAAAATTTACACTACAAAAAACAATTTTTTTCGAGGTCCCACCCATCCCTACTCAGTAATGTATGAATAATGTATGAATAAAAAGTCTTGGAGAAATTGTTGCAAATGGTCCTTAAAGTATGCCAATATTGCGCAAATGGTCCCTAACTTTTTATTTTTTGTGGAGTGGTGTATAACTTATTCATTTAGGTGCACAATTGGTCATTATTTGATAAAAATAACAAAAATACCCTTAATTTTAGTTAAAAAATTGCAATTGAATTTCTAACATTTACAAAATGTGCAAATAAGTCCGATGCATTTATTAAACAATATTTAATTTAGCATATTAAATATATCATTATAGTTGTGTCAATTAAATTTTTCATAAGAGAAAAATATAAAATTATTGCACTTTAGGTATATGTAATTGTTATGTGATGTGATGTGAAAAACTTGAATAAAAATTAAGTTAAATAAATAACACAATGGCGTATATAATTTTATAACATTAAACCAATCTTATTATATTTTTTAAACATAAAAATACTAACAAAAATTAATTTACACATTTTATGTTCTTTATTTCTGAACGATAATAAAACGATAAATTAAAATATGAAGAATATAATTTGAGCTCTAATATTTATAGTTAATAAACGAATAGCTCAATAAAATAATAATATTTGAGTATCAAGTTTGTGACAAAGTTATTTTTTTTGTTGTAATGATAAAATTAAAGTTTAAATTTTAATGATTACTTAATAATAATAAAATAATTTTAATTAACACGTTTGTTAATAATTATGAGCTTAAATTTTAGTTATTTTATGATAGTTCGTAAAATATACAAAATAATTTAGTATATTATCAATTTGTTAGTTTTTTTAATTTTTTTTGATAAAAAATAAAGGTATCAGACTTATTTGTACTTTTTGCAAAGGTTAGGAATCCAATTGAAAAAATTTCTAAATAAAAATAAGGGCATTTTTGTCTTTTTTATCAAATAATGACTAATTCTTGACTAAAACACATATATGTTATGAATTTGTGTGTTAAAAATAAAGGTTATTGACCATTTGCGCTAATTTCTCAAATATGTAGATAAAAATAATATTTGACTAAAAGAGTACCACAAATATTTTGTTGAGTTATGTATGTGTGTTTGTCGTTAAAAATACAATATGTTAAATAATTCAAGTTTTCAATGAAAAAAAGTATATTATTCGTATATATTATGAATTTAAAGAATATTCATTTAGAACAACACGTTATAGTTGGAATAGACCAATCAGACATTTTAATTCAAGAAATTGTGACAAGGGATTCACATTCATCGTACAATGCAAAGATATGTTAGAAGAATAGGTTACATACCATTGTCTTTCAAATCATGTCTTCCTCATGGACCAATTATTCTCCACAGATTAGGCAAACTTCACATGTATTACAACACTTGGTTGGTTACAGTTGTGGTTCATTTTGTCGGACTATATTAGGGTTGAAATGTTGTTCGGTCGAACTCTTTTCCAATACAATGACCTATCAACCATCGATTCAACATTGGAAGGTTACATTTTTCAATTGTACGCCTTCTTACGTCTTACTAGTTTTATTTGATAGAGACTAATATATTGACTAACATTGTGAATTTATTAAAGCTAAGTGTCTATCAATGAACTATAAAAAGTTGGGTACCATTTTGCAAAGAGGGAACAAATTCAGGTGAACAAACACATTTTTAATAACTATATTAAGTACACGAAATTAAATTTTAAAATAAATAAAAATAAAAATAATTTTTATTGAATTCTCGATTTCACTATAAAACTTCATTGAACGAATAACATATTTCAACAATTTATTTTGAAAAATAAAATAAAATAAAAGACTTAAAATTAGTATTTAATTAATTCCAAAGACCAAAAGTTTTGAATGATATGTTATTTGTATGCCCCATGCCACACGAGCTTCATAAATAAAAGTTCAAAACGTAACAAAAGTCAACTTTCCATTTTTCAACTCTATAGGAAAACGACAAACCTTAAAAAAAAAAAAATTAACTTTTTTATTTCCACCAAGTATTGTCTCTCATTTTCTTTTTCTTTTTTCTTTTTTTTTTTTTTTTTTTTTATGGATAATCCGCTCCCTACTAGGACATGTTTAGAAGTTAGGATTGATTTGACGGTATTGCACTTCTTTTTTGGACATTTAGATCGATCGTTAAGATCACTCTTATGTGCTACGTTTTAATAACTCTTTTAAAATTCAAACTCACTTTGACCGCTAAATCTTAACAAAATCTTTTATTATATACTTATAGATCAATTCCAAATGTTAGGTCAATGATTAGATGAAGAACCACTTTGCATCTTCCCTATATGTAATGCCCCAGGGCATATCTCCAGTGGCAAAGGAGAGGGTGGATAAGGCTCAGCGCGACGGAATACAGGGTTCGAATCCTGAAATATTGGATTTGTGCTTGTCGTCATGGCGGAGTTCTATATGGTTAATAGCTCAGCTATCCATGTTCTCTCCACCCTGGCTCCTGGAGGTACATCCTGCGATTTACTTAGGGATAGCAACGGGGCGGGGCGGCCATTCCCATACCCGCCCTGTCGGAAATTTTGGAAAGCGGGGCGGGGACCGGGGCGGGTATAGAAAAATTCCAATTTATCGCACCGTTTAATTAATTAATTAATTATATTATTTTTTATTTTTTACATACAATTTAAATTTTAAAATATAAAAATAAAATAAAATAAACTATTTAGGGCGGGTTCGGGTAATGCGGGGCGGGCCCCCGCCCCCGCTTAGTAATCGGGGCGGGGATTCCCCGCCCCATTAGGGGCGGGGTGGGGCGGGGTTTTTTGTCATCCCTAGATTTACTTCCTCCACCAAGGGTCTAGGACAAGGTCGGTGGGGACCCTCAAAGTTGAGGTTCAACTTTTTTATATGTAATGCAAGAAGTTTTTCGGTGTATAGACATATTTGACTTTTTGAATATTTTTAAATAAATATTTTTTTCCTATTTATATAAGTAAACAAATTGACAATACTTTTAGAAAAAATAATTTAACTATCTTTAATATTAACTAATAAAAAATTATTCTTTTTTACTAATAAATAAACTTCCTAATAAGTAAATGTTTAATTTGAGCTTAGCCAAACATGCAGCTAATTGGGATCCCTTGCCTTCATGCCACATCATGAATAATATATAATTAGTGACACTAAACTCAAGATTATGATGATAATTAGTGCAAAAGAAGACATTTTTTTAATTTAAATTCATGATTATGATGAACTATTGGCATGGAGGCGTGGCCAAAGCCTGTTAGACAAGCGAAAAGTGAAATGTTTCTATAAACAAAAAACGTGGTAGCAATTGTGGGGGACAAGGACACAACAAAAAAAAGAGTTGTCAAAATCCACTAAAGCTTGTAACGCATTAGTAAGATTTAAGAGATAGTTTTACCAAACATTACAAAATATAAAAATAATTTAGAAGATATTATCTAAATTTTTTTATTCTAAAAATATTATTTTTATTTTTGTAACACTTGTTGTTATATTTATTACATTTCTAATAAAAAATGTGTGTTATATTTGTTATTTTTGAAATTTAAAAATATCGAAGAATAATTATGAAATTTTAATAAAAAATCAAGTATGTAACAAAATTATTACTGAATTTAGTTCTAGCATACATGTATTTAACTTTGAGTTATGATTAGAGGTAACAAAGTCATCTATTTCACACATTGTTGAGTCTATTTCTTCTCTTTTAAAGTGGTGATGACGGGGTGACGCGTGATAACGTGCATGAAAATAATAAATACTCGGGAAAAAATGAAAACTTATTCAATTTTTTGTTGAATAGTAGGAATACTACAAAACCTAGGAAACAAGATTTATTGCTTCACACATAACCGGTGAGTTGTGGCATTTTTAGTTTTTCTAGTAGTGGTTTTGACATCATGTCCTCAATGAAGGGGGAGTGACGATTGGTGAAGTACTCTTTAGATACGCTTTTTTGTTTTACTTCTAGTTCGGTTATGTGCTTTTTTAGCCAGCCTAACTCTTGGTGTTCTCTTCGTTCTACAATTAAACCAGGCCTGTGGTAAGCAGGGTCAGGTCGATCTCCTCTTCTAAGAGGCGGGTCTTGCGTTCCCAGGCAGTCGAACATTCTTTCCTCCTGTCTGAGACTTCGAGCTCTTTGCATAGGTGGCCGTCTGGTGTTATTACTCTGCTCCTAGAGAATTCTTCTCTAGGAACTGCAAGTTAATTTCTCAGAACGGGTGGCCGAACATCCCTATTTCAATAACTCAGGTGGTGGTTGTTCAATTTTGTTCAATGTGTCATACTTGTTAAGCCGTGGAGCCTAATTTGTTGCGCTACGTAGAGCTGAGCATGGATTGACCTTTGCGGTAAAGTCTCCATGGGGGTTGGAAGAGGGACATGCGTCTTCCTCCCAGGGGCTAGGAGGCAACGCCTCCGAAAGGTACACAATATTTCTATTTGCTTATGTAAGGGTGTTTTTGAGATTTTGTCTTTGTAATTAGGTTGTTCTAGTATTTTATTATAACTAGGAAATCTTTATTGGGTTTCCCTACAATTTTATTATAATTAGAGAACCCTCATTGGGTTGTCTTAGAATTTTATTATAATTAGAGAAAATTCATTGGGTTGTCCTATAATTTCATTATAATTAGAGAATTTTTATTGTGTTATTATATATATGATTGATCTCTTATAAACAAAAATTATCATTCATTATAGTGAAAATAGTGTAGTGGCTGAAGACATGACATAGTCTTACATTGAGGCGAACATATATAAATTCTGGTGTTCTTTATTATTTGCCATATATGTATTGCTCAAATCCTAACAATACTGCAATAGTGAGTTGTTCGATGACTTCACCTACAACGGTCAGTTGGGGATTTTCAGTTTTCACAGAATCACTTATGACATCATGTCCTCAATAGTTGCTTGGAATACTTATCTCATCAAAGTTAGTTCTAGAGTGTCTCCTCAATCCCAAGCTCTGGCTCATTTTGTAAAGTGGAGATGTCAAGAACAAGGGAAATAAGTATATTTTTGCCCTTCTTCTTGCGCCAAATTGTCGATGTCTCAAAATGATGTGATGTTCTCTGATCAACTTTCAAGAGATTTTACTAAAAATATGTTACAATGTTGGAAGGTTACATTATTATAAAGAAATTTTAGTTCGGAATGGGTGTGAGAGAGCTTTAGGCCGAGCCATTATGTTCTTTTCCTTACTCCACCAATCTCCTTATATAGGCAGGCAGATAGAAAGAAGTTATCTTATTTATGTCAAACTAAAGTGCTTTGACCTTGAGATTTGTGCAACCGTCCCTATTGATGCAATTCGATTGATTGGTGAGATAAGTTGTAGTGGAGTTATGATGATTTTGGGTTCTATCCCTGTGGCCTAAGCCGTCTTTTCACCACACTAATTGGTTAGTTTGGGAGGCGTTGCTAATAAGTGCGGATTTTGCACTTATTTTAGCCTTTTAAAAATGGATAATTGCGAGTTCTTTCAAGTTATTTACTACTTATTTATGTTCTTTTGATTATTTAGGTAAAAACCCGAGCTTGGATGGTGATTGGAAGAGATCCACGCAAAAAATGAGCAAAAAAGACTAAATTTGTGCAAATCGAGAATTTTGAGGACCAAAAGATAAATATGTCTAAAGATGGAAGATCAATGTTGCAATTTATGGAGGACTGATATGAAAGAAAACCAAGAATTCAAGGACTAAAGTCAGCATTCCACAAAGTTCAGGGACTGAAGTGGCAATTTCAAGTAGGGTCCAAGCTGCAAATGATCTATGCGATCGCATGGCTATAGTATCATGCGATCGCGCTCGCTGTCCCAAAATTTCGTGAGAATGAATTTTCCTCATGCCATCGATGGTTATTTTTCATGTCGATCGCTTTTTTTTCTAGTTTTGAAGGGCATTTTGGAAATTTGACTTTTCACGAATTCTAGGGTTTAAGGAGCCCTTTTTTTGCATTTTGGAACACACTCTCCCTATTCTCTTATACTTCATACACATTAGAAAACTCTCCAAGAAGAAAGGAAGTTTTTGGGTTCTTTGAAAACTCCATGGAAATGAGTTTTCTTTGATTTTTGTACATCATTGTGAGCATTTTGTAAATAGAGAAAGATGAATGGAGGTTTATAGTGGACAAATGAAGATGACCATGGGCTCAAGCTAAATCTTTCATTTCTCTCGACTTTATCAAATCCGGTGATGTATTTTGTATCTATTTTCCATTATGTCTTTGTAAATACTATGGGTTAATTTTATTTACTATAAATGAGATGAATCCATTTATGAAGTTTTAAAGTGCATTTTTCTTGTTATTGATTCCTTATACTTGGCTTTTATGGTTGTTTATTATCAGGCTTTATTGTGTATTGAGATGATTGATCACCATTGAAATGCTTTTGTGACTTAGTTTGCTACTGGGAGGTTGAAATTAGATTTAACACATTTAATTAATAACATAAGATTTATAGAATGTAGGAATACTCTTTTATATTTTGTGCAATTACTAATGGATGTTTTTGAGTTTTAATGCATTTTTACATATACGTTCTCTCGGTAGGAATGCTGGGAGTCTTGTGTAAAATTAGGTTTGGCTTTACTAGGGAGAGATAGCTAGACATTTTAGGAGCATTGATTGCCATATTAATCTCATTTTAGAATTGATAATAGAAAATGAAACTTTAAAGTAGAATAATTGGTGAAGTCGAATTCCTAGTATCTTCTTCTATTTGATTTTATTTCCTACAAATTTCTCTTTTAGTAATTTTCTTGTTAGCTTATTTTTCATCAACCTTTAATTCTTAGTTTAATCATCAAAACAATATGTTTTATTGTGTGTTTAAAATAGGGTTATATTGATTTGGATTCTAGCAAAATTATTTATCCTCGTGGGTTCGACACTCTCTCATCACTTTATTACTTGAACTCGACCCATGCACTTGCAGTACATATTTTAGCGAACAAGTTTTTGGCGCCGTTGCCGGAGATAGATTTAATTAGTTAGATCCTTGTTATTTCTAGCTTTACTTCTTTTATTTTATTTTATTTTTCCATTTAAAATTTCAGTACAACGTTTGTTCTTTTTAGGCACATTATCTTTGGTGGATGTAAGATTTTGAAAATCTTGAGAATTTGGTGTTTGACCCCGAGATTGAAAGAACGTTTAGACACCGAAGAAGAGAACAAAGAGAAGCATGACATAGAGTGAACACCATGGCAAACGAAGAAGATCAAATGGTTGAGATAGATGAGGATGATTTGCTAGTTGGGGATATTATTACTCCAGCTGTGGTTCAAAGCCAATCTAGCATAGCATATCCGACTTATGGGAATGATAATTTTCAATTGCGACCGGATGTCATCAACCTCTTCCAGAATACTCTTCAATTCTATGGGCGTTCAAATGAAAACCCTCGTATCCATCTATCACGCTTCTTGGAAACAGTGAGCAATTTTGAATACCAAGATGTCAACATGGAAGCTATCAAATTTAGATTATTTCCACATACTTTGAGAGATGGAGCAAGAGAGTGGTTGAATTCACATTCTGCGAGGAGTATTACTACTTGGAATGATCTTGTTCAAAAATTCAAGAACAAATACTTTCCTCCCGCCAAAGTTGCAAAGTTGAAGCATGACATCTCCATATTCAAGCAGCAAGACACAGAAAATTTTCATAAAGCTTGGGAGAGGTTCAAAGAGATGGTTCGGAAGTGTCCTAATCATGGTATCAAGAAGACTTTGCAAGTTCAATATTTCTATGCCGGATTACTTCCACATTGTCGTTCCATTGTTGACTCATCCTCAAATGGGTCAATCAACACAAAGACAATCAAAGAGGCATGGGTATTATTTGAAAGAATGGCTGAGATAAGTTCAAATTGGCGAGCTGATAAAAGAGTAACTAAAAGAGTAGCAGGGATGCATGAGGTTGGTGTTATATCTGCTCTTTCTGCACAAATGGCCTCCATGGAGAAAAAGATGATGGATATTATTGCTCGTAATCAGACAGCTCATGCTATTCAGACGCCTACTCTTGAATGTGATGGTTGTGGAGCAAACCATTCAACCGAAAATTGCCCACTGTTGACCAGTTCTTTGACATCCACTAAGCAAGCTTGTTATGCTCAGAATCATCATAGTCAGCGAGGTAATATCTAATCCAACACATATAATCCAACTTGGAAAAATCATCCGAATTTTTCATGGAGCAACAACCAACATCAAAAAGACACTTCGAGACAATAATCGAATTTTCAACAAAAAGGAGGTTGGGAAGAAGCTATGGCTCAGTTGGCACACCAACAGTTAAAATTTCAAGAACGAACTGAGAAATCTATTTAGAGTATCAGAGCATCCGTGAAGGGCTTGGAGAATCAAATGGGACAGATGGCAAAACTTCTCTCTGAAAGACAACAAGGGCAATTACTGAGCAACACTGAAACTAACCCAAGAGAGCAGCTTAAAGCAATTACTACAAGAAGTGGGGTTTAGTTGCCTGAGATAGAAGTCAAAAGAAATGTTGCCACTCATGACAAGACACCCTCTATTGATTATGAACAAGTGGATCAATCTAATGCACAACAATATTCTAGTCAAGAAAAAGATTTGGATACTCCACCTACTAAGGCAACTCCTCAAGTGAAAGCATATGTGTCCAATCCCATTTCTGCAAAGATTGAAAAAGTACAAGTTGGATAAGCAATTTGAGAAATTCTTAGAAGTCTTCAAGAAATTGCAAATCAACATCTCTTTTGTCGATGCCTTAGCTCAGATGCCTAGCTACGCAAAATTTATGAAAGAAATTCTATCTAACAAGAGAAAGCTAGAAGAGCACGAGACAGTGATGTTGACTGAAGAGTGTAGTGCTATCTTGCAGAACAAATTACCACCTAAGCTTAAAGATCAAGATAATTTTACTATTCCTTGTACCATTGGTGATATTGATTTTAATAAAGCTCTTTGTGATTTAGGTGCAAGTATTAACTTGATGCCATTTTCTGTCTACATGAGATTAGAATTGAGAGAGGCAAAAGCAACAACGGTTTCTTTACAGTTAGCCGACTGATCAATCAAATATCGTAGAGGAATCATTGAGGATATCTTGGTGAAAGTTGACAAATTTATTTTTCCTGTCGACTTCATCATTCTGGACATGGAAGAAGACAAGGATATTCCTCTAATATTGGGTAGACCATTTTTTGTTACTGGAAGAGCTTTGATTGATGTGCACAAAGGCCATATGATATTAAGGTTAAATGATTAAGAAGTGGTATTCAATGTCTTCAAAGTAGTCAAGTATCCAATGGATTCTGACATTTGTTTCAGGGTTGATGTGGTAGAAGAAATGGTAGCAGAATCTTTTGCACTAAATCATTCTCAAGATCTACTTGTGACATGTTTAGTTCATTCTTTCACCGATGCTTTCAATTTAGAAGAAACCAAGCCCATGGTGAAGCAATTGGAGGCAAATCCAACTTATAAATGGCAACCACCTTTCCAGGAGCTTAGGGAAAAGTCAACAAAGTTACCACCATCTATTGAAAAGCCATCGCAGTTAGAACTCAAGCAATTGCCATCTCACTTGCGTTATGCTTATTTGGGTGATGATTCTACACTTTTGGTTATCATTGCAAACTCTATCAGTAATTTAGAAGAGGAAAAATTTCTACGAGTCCTTCGAGAGCACAAAACTGCAATAGGGTGGTCTATCTCAGATATCAAAGGCATTAGTCCTACCGTAAATGCATCTCGCACAAGATTCTCATGGAAGATGATTTTAAGCCATCGGTCAGGCGTCAAAGAAGATTGAATCAACATCGCAAGAGGTAGTCAAGGCTGAGGTGATAAAACTTTTCAATGCGGGGATCATCTATCCTATATCAGACAGCGCTTGGGTCAGTTCAATCCAAGTAGTACCGAAGAAAGGAAGAATCACAGTGGTGCCCAATGATATCAATGAGCTTATTCCAACCAAAACAGTTACAGGATGGCGAGTTTGCATTGATTATCGCAAACTCAACACTGCAACTCGAAAGGATCATTTTCCTTTGCCATTTATCGATCAAATGTTGGAAAGGTTAGCCGGGCATTCACATTATTGATTTTTAGATGGATATTCTGGATATAATCAGATTTCGATAGCATCAGAAGATCAGGAGAAGACTACATTCACATGTCCCTACGGTACATTTGCTTATAGAAGGATGCCGTTCGACCTATGCAATGCTCTAGCTACTTTCCAGCACTGTATGATATCCATATTTTCAGATATGGTGGAGAAATACATTGAGGTCATCATGGATGATTTCTCAGTCTTTGGAGCATCTTTTGATGAATGTCTTTATCATCTATCTTTAGTTTTGCAGCGTTGTGAAGAAACCAATCTTGTCCTAAATTGGGAGAAGTGCCATTTCATGGTCCAGGAGGGAATTGTATTGGGGCACTTAATTTCAGCAAAGGAAATGAGGTTGACAAAGCAAAGATTCAAGTAATTGAGAAATTACCACCTCCAACATCAGTAAAGGGAATTCGAAGTTTTCTTGGGCATGCAGACTTCTATCGACGCTTTATAAAGGATTTCTCAAAAATCACGAAGTCACTTTGCAACCTTTTGGAAAAACATACCCCTTTTTATTTTTCTGAAGAGTGTCTACATGCTTTCAACACTCTTAAAGAAAATCTTGTGACAGCACCGGTTTTGGTTACACTTGATTGGAGTCTACCCTTTGAGCTAATGTGTGATGCTAGTGATTTTGCAGTTGGGGTAGTGTTGGGGCAACGCAAGGATAAATTTTTTCATGTGATTCACTATGCCAGTCAGACCTTGAATGATGCGCAGCTAAACTTTGCCACCACAGAAAAGGAGCTTTTTGTAGTGGTTTATGCTTTTGATAAATTCCGGTCCTATCTTGTGGGATTGAAGGTGATTGTCCATACAGATCATGCTGCTCTAAGGCACATGTTTGCAAAGAAGGATGCTAAGCCTCGACTCATCAGATGGATACTTCTACTGCAGGAGTTTGACATAGAGATCAGAGATAAAAAGGAGAGTGAAAATGTGGTCGCCGACCATCTATCTAGACTTGAGATTGGAGAAGAGTAGCGAAGTGGAGAGATAAATGAAGAATTTCCTGATGAGCAAATCTTTGCAGTTGACGAAGTACTGTGGTATGCAGATATTGTCAACTTCTTTACCAGCAACATCACTCCACCAGAAGGTTGTAGTGTAGTGTTGACGTACACCATATTTAGCCAACACTGACTCAAATTGGCGATTGCAAAAGTGCTTATCCCCATCACTGATGATTGCTCGTGGAGTACCAAAACGGGTAAAAATATGCTTTCTCAAGAAGTTGATCACTACCCAGCCATCATTGGTGAGTAATACCACGGCCTCCACCCACTTTGAGATATATCAACCACCAACAACATATATTGATTAGAGAATGATGGTGGAAATGGTCCCATAAAGTCAATACTCCAAACATCAAAAATTTTAACTTCTAGAATACTGTTAAGAGGCATTTCATTCTTTCTTGAAATATTCTCTGTCATCTAGCATTGATCACATATTTTCACAACTCTGTAGGCATCTTTGAATAAGGTAGGCCAGTAGAAACTGGACTGTAATACCTTTGCAGCAGTTTTAGAGGCCCCAAAATACCTTGCATATTCTGATGAATGACACTGCTGTAGGATATCCATTATCTCTACTTCTGGTGCACATCTCTTGATTATCTGATATGGTCCCCTTCTGTAAAGAATTGGATCATCTCAAAAGTAGTGCTTAATGTCTGCAAAGAACATTTTCTTTTGATGGCTAGAGAGATCTGGTGGAGTGATGTTGCTGGCAAGGAAGTTGACAATATCTGCATACCATGGTGCTTCCTCAACTGCAAAGATTTGCTCATCAAGAAATTCCTCATTTATCTCTCCACTCCGCGACTCTTCTCTAATCTCAATTCTAGATAGATGGTCGATGACCACATTTTTACTCTCCTTTTTATCTCTGATCTCTATATCAAACTCCTGCAGTAGAAGTATCTATCTGATAAGTCGAGACTTAGCATCATTCTTTACAAACAGATGCTTTAGAGCAGCATGATCTGTATGGACAATCACCTTCGATCCCACAAGATAGGACCAGAATTTATCGAAAGCATAAACTACTACAAGAAGCTCCTTTTCTATGGTGGTATAGTTTAGCTGAACATCATTCAAGGTCCGACTGGCATAGTGAATCACATGAAATTTTTTATCATTGCATTGTCCCAACACTACCCCAAATGCAAAATCACTAGCACCACACATTAGCTCAAAGGGTAGATTCCAATCAGGTGTAACCAAAATCGGTGATGTCACAAGCTTTTCTTTAAGAGTGTTGAAAGCATGTAGACACTCTTTAGAAAAATGAAAAGGGGTGTCTTTCTCCAAAATGTTGCAAAGTGGCTTCGTGATTTTTGAGAAATCCTTTATAAAGCGCCGATAGAAACCTGCATGCCCAAGAAAATTCTGAATTCCCTTTATTGATGTTGGAGGTGGCAATTTCTCAATTACTTGAATCTTTGCTTTGTCAACCTCAATTCCCTTTGCTGAAATTAAGTGCCCCAATACAATTTCCTCCTGGACCATGAAATGACACTTTTCCCAATTTAGGACAAGATTGGTTTCTTCACAACGCTGCAAAACCAAAGATAGATGATAAAGACACTCATCAAAAGACGCTCCAAAGACTGAGAAATCATCCATGAAGACCTCAATGTATTTCTCCACCATATATGAAAATATGGATATCATACAGCGTTGGAAAGTAGCTGGAGCATTGCATAGGCCGAACGACATCCTTCTATAAGAAAATGTGCCGTAGGGACATGTGAATGTAGTCTTCTCTTGATCTTCTGGAGCTATCAGAATCTGATTATACCCAGAATATCCATCTAAAAAGCAATAATGTGAATGCCCGACTAACCTTTCCAACATTTGATCGATAAATGGCAAAGGAAAATGATCCTTTCGAGTTGCAGTGTTGAGTTTGCGATAATCAATGCAAACTTGCATTCCGCCATCCTGTAACTGTTCTGGTTGGAATGAGCTCATTGTTATCATTGGGCACCACTGTAATTCCTCATTTTTCTTGGTGACTATTTGGATTGGGTGACCCAAGCGTTGTCTCGATATAGGATAGATGATCTCGCATCTAAAAGTTTTATCACCTCGACTGACGACTACCTTTTGCGTTGTTGGATTCAATCTTCTTTGTATTTGGATCGATGGCTTAAAATCATCTTCCATGAGATTCTTGTGAGGACTGATGTCTTGTACCAGAAGGTTGTAGTGTTGACTATTTAACCATTCGGTTATGTGATTTGTCCATATCGCAGAAATGGTTTAATGGAGACACTAGTACACTTAGAGTGTATTGAACGGACCACGTGTTGAATTTAATTATATAGCATGACCATGCAGAGAATTAAATTCGATTTGATCATCGAATATTTCATTTAAATCTTTGACAAGATTGTGTATATCTTTTTGTTAGTTTGATGGTTTTTTGATTTATTAATGAGTGAGATCAATTTAATTGATTAAATGAGAGCTTGATAATGAGCGAAGTACAGAACCCAAATCCGTGTCGAAAACTGTCGCCCTGAAAAATTGGACGAGTGACAACTTAAGTATTTTCTGTTAATTAGTTATAAATTTGAGCTCAGTGTTTAGTGACGGCTAAACTTTGACATCTGTAAAATACATATATTGTGGGTCAGAGGAAAGTATTATAGCTTTCTGTAATCTTATATATTCCTAGAGTGCAGTCTTTTGTCTTTAGTAGAAAAAACAAGAAACTAATAATTAGATCGAGTGGTATAGGGTCGACTAGACAGAATCTAATTATTGGAGCTTGAAAAATATACGCCCGAACAGGTCTGTGGTAGCTTTATAAAGTTTTGGGATTAATCACTGTCAATATAAAAGTTATGGACTTATTTATAATTGTAATATAAGTTCGAGGATTACATGTATAATTAAATCAATTCTAAGCTAAATAGACTCGGATGCAATAGGACTCTTGTCATTGTTTGCGATTAGGACTCTTGTCCTATTTATATTACATTGCATGTGACGTGAATTTATTCCAACAATTAAGAAAAGAGAAGAGAGAAAATTCTTAAGTCTTTTTTGACTTGAATTTTATCTTCTTGGTTTCTAAATATGTCTAGTCCAAAAATTAGTTTTTGATTCAATCAAAGGGTGCCCACACGCCAGTGTAATCTATACCTGAGAGAATACTATAGAAGACTTGAACAATGGCAGTACCAAGTTTGTGAATCAAAAACAGAAAGTTCGCGAATCAGATCAAGATCCAATATCGTTTATCGATTCATGTACAATACTAAACTCTTAGTACTTAATTATAATAAACACGTGAACGCCTAACAAAGATCCTAGTTTTTTGAATTAAATAAATTTTTTGTTTTCTTACTTATTCTTGTGCCAGTTTCCAACCAGTGGTATCAGAGCGGTCTAGATCGTTCACGTATTTGTTATACTTTCTGGATTTGATAATTGCATGTTCTAGTCAAGCGATATCTAGGAATATTTATTTATATATGATGATTGAATGATTTTGAAATTATTTTAAACTGTGATCCAATTATTTTGTGGCCTCATTTGTTCATTGTATTTCGTTATTTCTAATTTGTAACAAGATCGGTGGATTACGACTCAATTATCTTGATTTAATTTTTAATTCCAAAATAGATTTAAAATGTGAGCCCTAAAATGGGACTATATAATTTTATAATAATTGAAAATTGAGGAACGGGCAGAAAAAAAACCCCAGACAGAGGAGAACGATCGATGCATCGATCTCGCTCGATCAGATTGGCGCAGCCGTTGCGAGATCACGATCCGAAGCGTGTGGGCCTTGTACATATCAGAGATTTGTGTACTGGCAGAGGCGCGCAAATCTTGGATCTACGCGATGGTGCGCATGCACATATCCAAGATTTGCGCTATCGGTGCGGTCGAGCAGATCTTAGATTTACGTGGCCGGCACACCACGCAGATCCAGTGGTGTTCTTCGGGTGAATTTTTTTATAGATTGATGAGTTTCGGGCCATGGTGTTTTCCAGTGGTGGTTGATTTTTTGGCATGAAAGTCTTAAGGAAATATTGGACTTGTTTGGCAATTAGAGCTAAGTTTTGGGCTGAAATTTCAAATTAAATATTGGGCTTGGGCCCAATTGTTTTTAATATATTTCTTGAATCTTGTTTTGGGCTACAAATAATTGTTAATTTATTGATATTGTACGTTTTAAATATTTGTTTAAAATATTATTATTTTTGTAAATCATGTCATATAGAAAACTTAGAATAGACTTCATTTTATCGAAATATGGGTTTTCCTCGATTGATTTAATTTAAATTAAATTTTTCTAGAAAGAAAAATCTGTAATAATTAAACTGTATGTTAATTTGATTAACGTGAACAATTGATAATTATTTTAAATTAAAATCTATTATTTTAAAATATTGAGTGGATGAGGGTATTTATTTAAATAAAAGCCCATGGTCTCTTTTTGTCAATCCATAAGTAATACAATACGTTAGCCTCGTGTCGGTAACGCAGCAGACTCCCTATATGATGGCTACGTGATTTGGGTTACTTGATTAGATTCCTATTTGATAAGATCGTTTAGCTAGAATTTGAGATCATCTTATAGATGACGAGATTATTTTTCAAGTATTTGGAGATTTAGGCAAATGTTGTACACTCAAATCGAGATCATCTATGAACCTCTTATAGAGGCTCTCATTTATGATCTTGGTGACCATTTCTATAGAGGGGCATGTTGGATCACAAGGATCAAGTAGTCGTTACATTATTGTAATTTTATAGATCTACATATGCATTCATGCATCATATGTTAAATTCGCTGGTTAATTTTAATATGCAATAATTTTTTATTTTTCAACAAAATTTCTCTCAGTCTATTTTTTGTTATCTTAAAACAAAATCAACTTACTGGATAAAATTATCTGGATTGGAAACGTAACCTAATGATTGTTCTCACCGTTGAGAAAATTAATTTTGTGCTTGAAGAATATTAGCATGGGACAACTACTGAGACTGCAAGCAATGCTAATAGGGATGCTTATGATAAGTGGGTAGCTGCAGAGAAGTAGGCTCGCTCTTACATTTTGCATCGATGTCAAATATGTTTCAGCAGAAGCACGACAGTCTTGAAACCTCTTATGACATAATGAAAAGCCTTAATGACATGTTTGCACATTAAAGTAGGAAAGCTCGGTTCGAAGTCATCAGTACCTTACAAAACATCCGTATAAAACCCAGAACGCCCATGAAGGATCATATGTTGACTATGAATGGACACTTCAATGTGGCGGATAATCTGGATGGTACTATTGATTCAGATACTCAGATTGATATGGTATTAAACTTTCTACCTTTTCACAGTTTATTGTGGACTATCACTTATACAAGATGGATATGCCATTGACTGAGCTAATGAATGAGTTGCAAAATGTGAAAAAGTCGTATTGAAGCTAAGGGTGGCGATGCTTATGCAGCGATTGATAGCTCTCCTGTTTCCAAGCCGAAAGGTAGAGGTGTAAAGAAAATGAAAAGAGCTAGAAAGAAGCAGAAAGGCAATTAAGACCAAAGCAGATGGAAAACTGAAAGGCAAGTGTTTCAGATGCGATCAGAAAGGACACTGGAAGAAAGACTGTCCTGATGCACTGACAAAAAATAGCAAGATGCTGATGATTCATGAGAGTAGAAAACTCAGTAAAGACTAATTTACTATCACAGTCGGCACATGTGCAAAAGTTTCGGTGAGAGCTGTAGGATTAGTTTATTTTATTTCAGTAGTGGTATGTGTTTAATTCTTAAAGACTATTATTATGTCCCACATATAAAGTACAAATCTATTTCCCTTTTCTTGTTAATAGGACAAGGTTATTCTCTTGTTTTTGCGCTAATGTGCTTTACTTTTTGATGAATAAAGCTCATATTTGTGCCTAATATTTGATGAACAGTTTTTATATATACTAGTTAGAAACGTGTGCGTTGCACGTGCTTCTGTTATCATATTGTTAATTTTTATTTTCAAATTTTTTATTTTTTAATTGCTAATAA
This sequence comes from Forsythia suspensa, assembly GCA_023638005.1. Taxonomy (NCBI): domain Eukaryota; kingdom Viridiplantae; phylum Streptophyta; class Magnoliopsida; order Lamiales; family Oleaceae; genus Forsythia; species Forsythia suspensa. The sequence continues at coordinate 46,442,567 of CM042675.1, forward strand.
TTGAAATATTAAAGTAGCAATTGCAATAAATAGAAAAAAATATGGTTGTTGATAACATATTGTTTTATATTGTTCAATGTTCATATTTTATTTACATTCATAGAAGTACAATTGCAATCAAAGATGAGTTTTATATAGTAGTAATACGAATAGTAACTTGAATTCAGTGAAAAACTTTTGGTGATTTGAGCTTTGATAATTGACGAACCATTGATGTCAAATCGTATGGAATTAATGATGTACTAATTATGGATATTCAGGGTTGTGTTGTACAAAAAATAATAATTATTAATTTTATTGGAGAGAATGTAATGATTGACTATATAATATTGTACATTTATTGGAGTAGTGACTCCTTGTAAAGAATATTATGTGTATGTTCTCTTTTTATTTAGCGCGTCTAATTTGACGATATAAATGATAACAACATAAATGTAAGTAAAAAACAAAAATTAAAGAACAATTTTCTCTCTCTCTCTCTCTCTCTCTCTCTCTCATATATATAATTATTAATTAAATTAAAAATTAAAAAAGCTTCATATATTAGTTGTCAACTATAATCACTGTAATACAATGTATTCAAAACAATATTTTCATCTCCATGATTTGAATTTTAATTTGGTAATAAAAAAAGTTACAATTTTCCCATTAATTTTTTTTAAATCAATTTTTCATTTCTTTCATCTACGTAAGGCAAAAAAATTTGAGTTCATCTTTTCACCTTCATATTTAATTTAATATATTAAATATTTACAAATTTTAAATGTACATTTAATAGATTGTTAAAAATTTAATATACGATAATAATGAAAAATAAAAGAGTAACAAATAAATATTAAAAGATAATTGCATTCATTTAATTACAATTACAATTAGATATGCGTTTTATATAGTGATAATACCAACAATAACTTGAACTAAGTTAAGACCTTTTGGTGATTTAAACTTTGATGATTAACGAACAATTGATATCAAATCTTATAGTATTAATGATGTTTAGGGCTGCATTTTACGAAGAATATAATTAATAATTACTAATTTTATTGTAAGAAAATGTAATGATTAACTACATAATATTGTACATTTGTTAGAGTAGTAGTTCCTTATGAACAATATTTTTTGTGTATATTCTCTTTTTATTAGGCTTGTTTGATTTGACGACGTAAATGAAACGTCATAAACGTGAATAAGAAACAAAAATTAAAAAAGTGTGAATACTTGTCTATGTTGTAAGAATATCGTTGATGGACAGAGTAAGAATATTGTTGACGAACATAAGTAAAATGAGAAGAACGTTCTATATATATTAATTAAATTAAATTAAATTAAAAATAAAAAATGTTTCACACGTTAATTTTAAACTATAGTATATGTTTGGTGGGGGTTTAAATATTTTGAAAAAAATTGGTAAAATACATATTGAAAAGATGATAAAAGTTGTAGGTTCCTAAAATATGTAGTTGAAAATAAATTTGAGAAAAAAAAAAGAACTGAATCAAACATGCTCGTAATCACTGTAATTTAATGTATTGAAAATAATATGTTTATTTCCATTTCAATTTTGACAACTATAATTTGAATTTTAATGTGGTGATAAACAAAGTTACAATTTTTCTTACTCATTTCTTTTTTTGATTGAAATTCATTTCTCATTCCTTTTATCTACTTAATGCAAAAATAAAAAATAAAAAATTGAGACAATCTTTTCACCTTCATATTTAATTTAATAGATTAAATGTTTAAAAAATTTAATTGTATATTTAGTAAATTGTTGAAAATTTAATGTACAATAAGAATAAACAATAAAAGAGTAATAAATAAAATATTAAAAAATAATTATACATTAATGAATACTAAAGGTGAATATATAATTTTAAAAAGTTTGTAAGAGTATAATGGTCTAAAAATATTTCTTCATTGAAGCCCATTTTAGATTAGTATAGATATAGATTAAACTATTCCACAAATGAAATTAATAATACTTCTACAAACCATAATAAACAAAATGCATATCATACTAGTGATACGTATCTATGACATCTTAGACTTGGACACATCAATCTTAACATGATACAAAGATTGACAAAGAATGGTCCACTCAACTCAATTAAGCTCAAACCATTACCAGTCTGTGATTCATGTTTGGAAGAAAAGATGACTAAGAAGTTCTTTTTTAGCAAATGAACATAGAGCCAAAGAAGTATTAAAACTAGTTTATTCTGATTTGCGTGGACCCATGAGTACACCTACGAGAGGCTATGAGTATTTAATCATATTTACAGATGATTACTCTAGATTTAGTTACATTAACCTGATGACTCGAAAGTCAGAGTCTATTGATAAATTCAAAGCATATCGAACTGAGGTCGAAAAATATTTGGGTAAAAGTATAAAGACATTTTGATCAGATAGAGATGGCGAATATCTCTTAGGAGAATTTAGGGACTACTTAACAGAAAATGGTATAGTTTCTCAACTGATTGCGCCTGGTACACTCCAACGGAACGACGTTTCAAAAAGAAAAAATATGATACTGTTAGATTTGGTTAAGTCAATGATGAGTTTTTTAACTCTACCTATCTCATTTTGGAGATATGCACGAGAGACAACTGCATATATTCTTAACTTAGTTTCATCTAAGTCTGTTCCAAAGACTATCTTGGAATTGTAGAATGGGCGCAAACCAAATTGTCTTCACATCCGAATTTGGAAATGTACGACTCATGTGCTGAAAGGAAAGACAGAAAAGTTAGAGTCTAGGTCAGAAATATGTCTATTTGTGGGATACCTTAAAAGTACCAGGGGATACTATTTTTATAGTCCTCTAGATATGAATATTTTTTGTCAGTACAAATACGACCTTTCTAGAAAATAAGTATATTAATAAATGTTAGTTCAAGAGTAGAGTAGTTTTGGAATAAATAAGTGGGAGCGATTCCACAACATTAATTCCTGAAACACAACATAGTGACAGACGACCTATGGTATCGCAAGTAACTATGGAACGTTATCTGAGTGGAAGAAATAATTCATCATCTAGTCCCAAAGATCAAGAAAATGTTCAAGGTAATGATAAGGTATTTGTGTCACCCGAAGGTGGTACCATCATTGATGAAAATGTTACGATTCAAGATCCATTGTCCATCAGGAAAAATTAGAGGATCATTAGAAAACTTTCTAGGTACTTGTTAGTAGAAGAATCCAAACCAGTGATCTCCATATAACAAGTAGATGACTCCCGACTTCATTTAACGAGGCTATTGACAAAATGATAATTTTTATGGTACTTTATGTGGACGATATTCTACTAATAGGAAATGATGTGGGAATGTCATTATCTACGAAAGCGTGGTTGGCCCAACAGTTTTCATATGAAGAATTTGGACAAAGCTAGCTGTGTTCTAGGCATTCAGATCTTAAGAGGTCGAAAGAACAAGATGATAGTTTTGACCCAAGCTACATATATTGACAAGATGCTTGTTAGATTTGCCATGCAAGATTCCAATAAGGATAATTTGTCATTCAGACATGGAATCCAACTATCTAAAGATAGTCCTGAAGAGATAGTTGAAATGAGTAGAATACCTTATGCGTTTGTAATGGGGTAGTTTCATGTAAATTAATTTATGCACTATACCTTACATTTGTTATGTTGTTGGTATGCTACATCGTTATTAGTCTAGCCGGAACAGAACATTGGGTAATTGTAAAACATATCCTTAAGTACCTTCGGAGAACAATGAACTATATGATGGTTTACTCTTTACCATTGGGGTATATGGATTTCTATTTTAGGATTATACTCTAGAGCAAGTGGGAGAATTGTTGTGTCTTAATGATGTATTATATTGTTTGACTTCGGCCTTCCTCATATGGGATTTACCCAAAGTATCGACTCATGTGTTTAAATCTTTTGCCAGGTGGGCTATATTGACCAAGTCAAAAGAGTACCCAAGCTTATCCGACATAGGACCTCATATCACTGACAACAAGAATCATGGAAAATACTCGGCAAGATGCCATACGTGCAAAATTAAACATAAGACAATTCACTTCATACCACATTTCATTAAGATTATTCGGTGATCAAATGATTACTCTACGCATTTCTGAAAGTAATTGTATTAAAGAAATTTTTCAACTTGCACAACGTATCTTACCCAAATCCCTAAAGCATTAGCAATGACAGAAATGAAAGTTATGAAAATGCAGCTTTTCGTTCATCAACAGCCTAAGAAAATGCTTTGTAAAATTTATGAGATAAACAGAGATGGGTGTGCGTCTGTGTTTGCTGTTTTGAGAGAGAGAGAGAGAGAGAGAGAGAGAGAGAGATAGCTCGGTGGAAAAAGAAAAATAGAAGTGTGAGGGTAGGAGGAGTTGAGAGTTAGGGGTTTGATGAAAAATGGAGGATAGGGTAGGGTAGGGTAGGATAGGGTAGGTTGGGGTGGGGTGGGGTGGGGTGGGGTGGGGTGGGTGGGGAGAGGGAGGGAGGAGGGAGAGGGAGAGGGAGAGAGAGAGAGAGGAGAAATAATGATTGTCGTCAAAGGTTTTTGATTCAATCATTTACTAAGTTATCTTACTTCGTACTTGTTAGATTGTTAAGAGTCTAATGTCTGACCCATGTTACTGTTAGATTGTATGCCCAAATAGTATAATTTTATTGTGATTAAATGACAATTTATATTGAATAAAACTTTGGTTTGTATTCATTTATTATTAATGTATTTGTTTAATGTTGAGCATGTAAATAAAATGTCAACGATAACTTGTGATAATATAAATTGAGTGCTTGTGTTGAGAAGTATAGTGTGACACAACTTATATTTTGATCATAATTAAAATTGTTTACAATAATGTATGAGGGTTGACGCCTTGTACCGGAATGTTGTAGTGTTGACTATTTAATCATTCGGATATGCGATTTGTCCTTATCGCAGAAATGGTTTAATAGTGACACTAGTACACTTGGAGTGTATTGAACAGATCATATGTTGAATTTAATTACATAGCATGACCTTGCGAAGAATTAAATTCCACTTGATTACCGGATATTTCATTTAAATCTCTTGAAAGGATTGTGCATATCTTTTCGTTAGTTTGATAGTTCTTTGATTCACCAATTGGTGAGATCAATTTAATTGATCAAATATCTCGATGAGTTGGGAGCTTGAGAATGAACGAAGTAGACAATCCGAATTCATGTCGAGAACTGTCGCCTTGAAAAATGGGACGAATGACAATTTAAGTATTTTCTATTAAACGGTTATAAATCTGAGCTCAGTGTTTAGCGACGGCTAAACTTCAACATCTTTGAATTAGTTCATAGGACTGTTGAAGAAAATGTAACTAAAGTTAGTGAGAATAATTAGAAGTGCAAAATGGTCATTTATGCTCGTACATAATTATCGAATATCGGACAGGGATAAAATATATATACGGTAGGTCAGAGTAAAGTATTACAACTTCTATAATCTTATATATTCTGAGAGTGCAGACTTTTGCCTTTAGTGAAAAAAGTAAGAGACTAATAATTAGATCAAGCGGTATAGGGTCAACTAGACTAAATCTAATTATTAGAGCTTAGAAAATATATGTCCAGACAAGTATTGTAGTAGTTCTATAAAGTTTTGGGCTTAATCACAATTAATATAAAAAATTTGGACTTGATTGTAATTGTGATATAAGTTCAGGGATTACATATGTAATTAAATCAATCCTAAGTTAATTGGACTTGGATACAATTAGGACTCTTGTCCTTGTTATATCACATTGCATGTGCTGTGAATTCATTACAACAATTAAGAAAAAAGAAGAGAGAAAATTCTTAAGTTTTATTAGTCTTGAATTTTATCTTCTTGGCTTTCTAAATCTGTCTAGTCCATAAATTAATTTTTGATTCAATTAAAAGGTACCCACACGCCGGTTTAATCTATACAAGGGAGACTACCATAGAAGACTTCAATGTTGGGAGCACCAAGTTCGTGAATCAAAAGCATGAAGTTCGTGAATCAAAAGCATGAAGTTTGTGAATCAGATCAAGATTCAGATAAAATACTGAACTCTTAGTATTTAATTATAATAAACACGTGAACGCTTAGCAAAGATTCTGGTTTATTGAAATAAAGAATTTTTTTTTTTTAATTTTTCGTCTAATTCTCGTTCCAGTTTCCAACGGCTACCACGTTTGCTAGCTATTCAACATTAGTTGTCATCATCATTAGTTTAAGTGGCAGTGGACCTCTTAATTCATGTCTAATAAATTAAAGAGTAATGCTATTCATATTCGCTCACTACCGGTAGTGAGTCTACGTGCTATTATTCAATTTGAGTAATTATTCATAATTGTTGACTATAAATATATTACTCCATTGGAGTAAATAATTACTCCTATTTTGTAATGGCAAGCTGAGTAAGGAATTATAAATAGTATTATTCCAAATTAAAATATATAATAACTCCATTAAAAAAAAAAATCAAGAGGTCAGTCCACCACTACCAAGACTCGGGATCATCACAATCATTATGAATATGATTATTCCATTTCCTATCATCAAAACTTGGTTAATAGTTTATAAGAAAATTCAGTAGAAATTAAATAACAAAATCCATTTTTTTGCTGGTGACAAGGGCATAAAATATAAAGTACAAACTTGAAATTTTTACATATTCTCCCCTTCTCTTCTCTACTTAATTTACAATATAAGAATGCATTGAAATAAATAATTAGGAGAGCATACAATTGCACCAATACAACATACAAACATTAGATCATAAATCTTTAAGAACAATTAAACTCAAAAATTTGAAAAATCTCAAAGTAATTATGAAGATGATATATTAAACCATTAGTCTCAGTTTATTTTTGAGTAATTTCATATAATAAATTTCCTAGATAATTAACAAAACATACATTAGGTTAAAAGATGAATTCTCCTCCACCAACAAAAATATATGAACAAGGCTGAGGAGTTCACACATACATTTTTCTTCATGTCCATTGAGACTGAACCAAATTCACCATTTCTAAAGCTGCATTTGTCCATTGCAATGCGTGGAAGCTTTGTGCATTCAGAAGAAAATCTTTGGCTCTGTGGATCAAATTATCAATGCCTTCCCTTTGCACCTGGAGACTTTTTGGACATTTTAGCAAGCTGATGTAGGTTTCCAAGTCATGAACACAAGATGGATTATGCATTTTAAAGAAATCAAGAAGCAATTCTACGCCGACATGGGCGTAACACGAGCAGCTCCAAGGAAATTCATATCTCCCTCTGAAAACCCTAAAATTTTCATTGAAAACAAACCCAGGTAGTTTTGTTATGGGATCATTCACATTTACAATTCTAAGTACTTTTACTCCTAATTCTTCACACCTTTCTTTGAAGCCTGAGTTTCCAACTCTTGGACCTCCAAATGAAAATACTGTTACTGGTACTTGCTTATTACCTGAAACATCCTTATTCAATCCGAGTTCTGATATATCATATGCTAAAAGAAGTGCAAGAGAGCTCCCCATGCTGTGTCCAGCAAGTGTTATGCTAATTTCTTCACCTTTAAACTTGTTCAGAATCCTCGAAATCTCCGAAAGGAGTTGCTCCCTACAACTTTGAATCCCGAATTTGGAAGCACTTTCATTGGAAGTATATAAGCTTAGAAAACCAGCTTCCACCATTACTTGAGGCCTATCGTTGTTGGGATCGAGTCGAGCCGGTGTCAATGAACTCATTAGGTTTGCAACCCATTCTGAGTTCGTCACTGTTCCTCGGAATGTAATTAATATATCTCTTCTTCCAAGTTTCCGAACCTCCTCATCCTTTGACATTGCAACATATCCAATCCATCTGCCACAGCATGAGTTATTTTCGATTGGAATGTTGATGTCAGGTGTTGCATATACGTATTTGGTGACTTCATAACCTGAATCACCCAACCCAACTTCCCTTAGTATGTTTTTCTTTCCATATTTGCAATTCAAGTACCTTTTCGATGTGGGGTCGAGATCGAAAGCCTTGTAACAAGCAGTGACGAATTCTCCGTACCGAATTATCTCCTCCCTGAGAAGAGAATCCAAGGGTTCAACTAGATTATCCCAGTTGTTCAATCCCTGAATCTCTTTCCAAACACGAGCCAATCTTGACTCCATGGCTTTACTGATTCTTGTTGGTGCACTGAGTACAGCAGATTGCTTATATGATTTGAAATCATTCGATGATTTCACGAATGGCACTTGTGTAAAAGAAGAACATTGTCGTGTCATAGGATCTGCTGTAGATGTAGCACAAGAAATGCTACAATTTGTCATAGAAAGCACCGAGGAAGCCATGAATTATGTACTTGGATCCTCACAAAGAAAGAGATCTAGAGAGAGACAGAGAGACAGAGGGACTGAGTAAAGGTGAAAATTGTCAAGGATGCAAGGAGACATTTATACTAGAGGACAGAGCGTTTTCTGTCATGGGTTTATGAAAAAATGATCATATGATACCCCGTATGGGGTGTGTGTCGGGTAGGGTGGGTACGAGGTCGGAAGTGTAAAAGAGAGAACATTATAGAGAGAGAGTAGAGAGAGGGAGACAACATGTTTGGCAAGGCTTTTGACTGGAATTACAAAATTGAAAATTTGTAAAAATAAGTGGTCGGTTAGGGGTATGTTAATATTTAATTGGTCCTATTTGCGGCTGTGTTACAAAATCAATTATTAATTAGCCTCATAACACGTACAAGCAAGAATACTGTCCCCATCTAACTCTGAGCAAAGTCTTGATCAGATCACCAATTTTTAGTTTTATTTCAACTCTAATCGATTCGCTAGATGTTACTGACGGAATTTGTTTAACCGGTCAAATATTATTTTCATCCATATATTTCGTAGGATTCACAACTTTTATCTACACATTTCGTAGGATCCACTGCTCATAATCTACAAAAATCTTTACTATAGTCATGCAAATTTATATAATAAAAATGTGAATGATATTAAAGAAGGCTTCTTCGCTTTTAGACCTCTAATTTGACCCGATAAGAGGGTTCGGAATCGCCCGCCAATGTTTTATTGAGCTGAAACAAGAGTACACGAGGGAGGTGCACATAAGCCTTATGTGTATGAAAATCTAACATGAAAACTCGCACAGAGTAGTAATTTGATCAATACCCCACTGGATCTTCCATGGTCCACTTATTTGATTATTAATACATCTAATGGCGATTAAAGAGTTCGATTCAATTTAGAGACACTCTTGCCCCAATTTGTTGAAGAGTTGGATTCTTCCAAAAAAATTAACGTTCACACAGGCAGATCCCTTTGACAGAGTAACTGGATTTGTAATAAAATTAAAGTTTAGCGACTTGATTGAGACTTTTTAAAGTTGAGTGACTAAATTGATACATTGCTCAAAGATGAGTAACGTCCAATAATGCGTTTCCCTGTTCTTAAAGTGGTTGACTTCAAAAGCAATGGTTATAATGGATCTATTTTTAAATGACAATTAATATTATGTTAAGCCACGTATAAAATGTATTTAATCTAATTTTTGTACATACACACGTTAATACAAGTCTATATTTAGCAAAGTATGAAAATGTAATCATTTTTTTTTGTGTGCATTTTAGGAAACAAAGTTGAGTGAACCAAATATTGTCTTTAATATTTCACACGAAAAAATGGGAAGAAATATAGGAAAGGAGTGAATCTTTTTTCGAGGTAGATTACAAAATTACAATTATTTGATTCCATTCACATTACTTTTTTCGATTTTCTTCGGTTATAACAAAATATATACAACATGTCAAATAAAAAGAATAATAATATTTATCATTAGTAGATATTATCACTATTCCAGGTGATAATGCAATCCTTGATTTATTGTCTAATGTATTAAAATGCATCACAACTTCATTAGACAATGAATCAAGGAACCCACTACCACATAGACTGGTGATCATCTTGGTACCAGCACTTACTATAAATTCCTCTTAAGGGAGATGTCAAGGTTTGAATCGTTAGAGACGCGATAGAAATTTAGTTTGTGTGCAAAACCCTCAGTAGATAGATTGTGTGTTAACGGCACACGGAATAGCTCCTAGGTGAAATGTTTGTAGGAAAAAATTTGTGGTCGTTACAACTCTCAGTGTATGACATTATTGTACGGAATAGCCCTTAGGTGAGAGACTTGTAAGGAAAAGTATGTAGTTGTTACAATAAACGTGCATTTTTTTTAACGATCATGGAATTTCTCTTACAAACATTTTGTCCAGGGGCTATTTTGTGCATTGTTAGCTGACCTACTCTGTCCACTAGGGGTTGGATCCCAAACTGAATTTCTTTTGCATCTCGAGCTATTCAAACATGTTAGAGTTCGGTGACTCGAATTCTGTTGGGTTAACCCCGAAAAGTTTACAGTGCGACATATGAAATGAAATAAAATTATGAGAAAAAATATGGGTTTGTGGTGGTAGTGGAAGGATCGAGTCGAGATGACTTGTTTTGTAAGGATTAAGATTCTCCTCGTACGAAAAACATGTTTTATCAGGATTATAATTCTTTTTGTACAAGTGTGTGTGTGTATATATATATATATATATATATATATATATATGTATGTATGTATTCTAGAGTTAATTTTTTTTTCCTTTTTGTAACTATCTTTGATATAGTGGATTATTCTCTCCTCTGTCCGTGTATATTTCTTTTTTTTCTAGGGTTTCCACGTTAAATCTGTATATTCTTATTATCCTTGTTGCCTATTTTTCATTCATACTATAACAAAACCATTAACCTCCACCTTTAAGAGGAACTTATGGTGAATGTCGGCATCAATTAGAAAGAAACTTTATAACTAGTCAATTTTTTTTTCTAAAAATTAAAATAATCTCCTATAAAATTTTTATTATTGAGTATGTCGTGCAAAATAACTATAGTGCTCTTTTGTTAAAATGTCCACTGGGCAACTTAGACAAAGTTATGGGGGAAGACCATGGTGTCTCAATGGAAGTGAAAAAAAAAAAAAAAAAAAAAACATTTCCTCAAGTGAACAGCTGTTCATTTATCCAAAATGACCTTAGAAAGTCTGGACTCTAGAGAGATGGCAAGAGAAAGTAATAAGATTGTACTTTATCTAGCAAAATGATTTTCTCTCTCACGTGGACGTACGTGTCAAACTACAAATTCATGTTGTAAATACTTAAAAACATATTTTTATTAACGAAAAATTACCTACGAATGACATCTATTGCTATCATTTGCAGAAACAAAAGAAATTGGACGTTAACATTCACAAACTTTCCAATGGTGGTTGGTGAAAAGCAACAAAAATTCTATTGGTGGAGATTAATAGTATTCACCTACGAACTTTCCAATGGTGAATCCATTGGTGAAATTAGTTTATTTTGATTTTGGTTTATTTGTTTTGACTTTTTCACGTTATACCGAAAAAAAGCAAAATAGATTTTTAATCAATCAGGCCTCAATCACACGGAACATTTGTAGAAAAATAAAATAATTTAACCATTTATAAAAAGATTATCGATAGGTGAAAGTAAATATCACTTATACCTACGGATATTCTGTAGGTTAAATAAACTACTTTCAAAATTTATTTATTTATTTAAAAAAAAAAAAATTAACCTACGAGCGCACACGGACAAAGTTTTTAAAAATAAACATGGTACATTAATTACAAGGAGAACATTATAGTATAATTAAGATTAATTTCATCCTAATCCTGATCCTACTAGTTGCCACCAACTAAGCAGTAGAAAAATGCATGGCCATGGCCAAAGTGTTAAGGCTTTAAAGCCCTGGTGGTCCATGCTCTTGATGTATATATATAATTACTTCGTTTAAACAACCTCCTGGCTCCATTGTTGAAAATATATATATATATATATTTATAAATAGGTATATATTATATTAATATATTGACTTAAAATATTATTAAGTTGATCTAAATATTAAAGTGGATCCTATGATCCATTTTAAATGGGATAATATTTGAACACGCTCTACCATGTGATTAAATATTCGTAGTAAATTTTATTGTTCAAATCTATTTATGAATGAATGAGAAATTCAAGTCAAAAGTAAAATTTTAGAATTGGACAAAATTAGTTTAAAAATGAAAGAGACAAAGTTTAAACTGTCCCACATTTGAAAAGAGGAGGACATAGATGCTATTGAGCTTTTACCAAATCCCACGCGCATCGCCCGCCCTTCGGGCTATGCATAGGTCATGGACTCACGGGTCTGGGTCATGAATATTTGGGCTTAGTCCGAGTCTATATATTATTTTATTTTGTATTTAAATTCGGGTCTTTCCGATTGTGACACGTGTTCAGAAAGCTTTTTTTTTAGACAAATATGTATGTTTAAATACAAAACTTGTTCACGAAGGACAAGTCTTTCCAGACATAACATTTCTTTGAGTTTAATTTTATCTTTTTGGATACAACTTTTGACTTATTATAAATAGACCCCACTTTTCTGTAAAACAATCACTTCATATTTTTTGACTTTTCATATTGTGTCATGTACTTTATAACATTCTATATTGAGTCCCTACATATTTAAAAGAGTAAAAAACTAGTTCCAGTTTGCTATTTCTTGTTATTTGAAGTACTGTTATCACAAGAAGAGATCGTTATATCATGGGAAACAATTGTCATTCGATCGTAGACACTTGTGCGTGACAAATTCGTCTAATTCATTTTAGTGTTATTTTCAAGTAAATTTTTAATTTTTTTTTTGTTTCAAACTCGCAGTAATTAAAAAAAAAAATTTTAAATCCTACTTTTCTCCAACAAATAAAAGCAAAATTATAAACCGAACCAGTTTTGATCGATTTCTATAACTATTAATGCACCAACCTCGCTTCAATGATTGTTTCAAAGGTCAATTATAAAAGCAAAATTATATTCGTTGGTTCATGTGTGATTCTCATTCTGTTTCTATAGAAATGAAAACTATTATACCGTGAGAGACAATAGCTTAAGATCTCGAGCAATAGATGAAGTAAAAATGTCTTAAAGACATAATGTGAATTTCTTAGATTCGACTAACTCTAAGCTAAATTTACTTTACTTATTCTTTAAATTGTTATGCATGATTATATATTGCACTAGAAATCTTCACCCCCACATTAACATCAATATTATTATGCAAGATACCTAGCCGTTAAGTTCTTGTCTCCTCTCTATTCAGGATTTTTCACATTTTTCTTTTCTTGATGTAAACAAATAAATGAGTGTTCAAATAATGATTTGAAAGTACACAAAATCTAAAGCATTTCACACTTTTAATGTTAGTGAGGTTACATTCCTTGTAACATTAAACAGTGGTCTTCTTCTCCATTGTATCTAGCCTAATTCACTTTTCTTTACAATTTCAGACCAAATTAAGGCACTCTTAATCTACTTTACAGCTTGACAAAAATGTTAGAATTAAAAATAAAAACATGTTTCTGCATTGTACAGTCATTTTAATCAAATTTAAAGCATGTCTAATAAAAGACTTTTTTTACTGTCTCCATCCTCCAATGGTGTAATTTGAACAGAATTTATTAAAATACTTAATTCCTACAAAAAGGGAGCATGTAATATTTGTTTACTGCTCTTTATTGATTCTTGTCAAACAAAAATGTAATCAAAAGTTTGAACAAGTGGGTCCCATTGTTGTTAGGCCATTCTCAGCTACAGTATTAGAAAATGCCATGCCATGCAATATAACCCATAATTTTCTCTAATATATTAAGGCCATCTTAGGTTTCCATATTACACTAATTTACAAAAGGTTTCTCTTTTCGTTTTCCTGTGTACTTTCAATAAACCTTAACTAGTGTATAGATAATCAAAATAACAGCCCAAAAATTAAAAGAAAAGGAAAATTATGGAGTCGTAATTCATCCATTTTCACTACAAGAAATCTCTACAACAACTACGACAAATAGCGGCGATTTTTAAGTCGTCACTATAGAATAATAGATATAGCGACGACACACTCGTGTCGTTGCTATAGTATAAGCAGAGATATAAACGACGACAATTATCGTCTCTATAAATCAATTTAGTTGCCCTGTTGTTTTGAAAGATGGCGGGAAGCTTTGCCGCTTTTTCTTTATTTATAGAGACGACATTTTTTATCTATAGCGACGACATTGTCGCATCTATAGATGAGAAATTTATTTATTTTTTTAGTTTTTTTAAAACCGTGGTGTAGAATTTGATATTTTACTAATAATATATTTTTTACTTTTTAAGCAATTATTGAAAATGTAATATATATTATAAAAACAAATATATTAACAAAAAATATTTTCTCTTCAATAGTTGGGTTGCAACTTCACAACATTTAGGTCAAGAGTTCAAATCATATCTCAACTATTTTAAAATAAAAATGCCAAACAAAGCTTAGTGGGCTGGGTTAGCCCTTTGGTGGGTCGGATTTCAAACCAATAGTTGTAGGATCAAGGTTAGGGTCTGTATTTATGGAATTTTTTTTTAATTAATAAAATTTTTTGATGCCTATAGAGACGACATTGTCGTCGCTGAAGAAGTTGCGACTATAGCAACGACAAAATGTCGTTTTTGTCGTTGCAATAAAACTATAATCACTAGCCTATAGCGACGATTTTGTCGTTGCTGTAACACTATAGTGGTGACTTTTCGGTCTATAGAGACAACAAAAGTTGTCGCTATAAACAACATTTCTTGTAGTGTTTTACTCGATAAAACTAAACATAGATGGGGTAAATTATGCTAACATTTATCATTTTTTAGTTTTGTAACAATATTATCTCTATTCAATTTTATTCGCGGATATCGTCTTCATCCTTTCATTAATTCGCACAGATATTCCTCAAATGATATTTTTGACAATTTTACCATCTAGCTTAAATAAATTAAAATAACAGAAAAAAGAAAATATAATGAAAAAATTATAATTATGATCCCTAACATTTTTAAAAGTAAAAAATAGTTTCTTTACATTCTATTATTTAAAACAAATAATTAAAAAAAAAACATTTTCTTCTCCAAACCTACCCCACCTATGACCAAATCCGGAAAGATCTGTTTTCGCATGAAACTAGGGAGGATTTCTCCCTTGGTTTCGGACCTAAACTTCGACGTGTTTGAGGTCTGAAACCTCTCGATTTGGTCATAGGGTGGGGTAAAAGTAGGGTAGTGTGGAGAAGAAAAGAAATTTCCTTTTTTTTTGTATTTATTTCTTTTTTAATTATTTTAAATAATAAAACGTGACTTTTATTAAATTGATCAAATTTAGATTACGAGTTTAACTTTTTGTTAACTAACGAACATTTGGACGAAATTCAACCATACTCTAAAAGTCGAAGATGTCAGATTAGAAAGTTTGAGACTTGATGACATATTTTTTATTATTTTAAGTGAAAATCTGTATAAAAAAAAAAAAGTTTATGATTTTTTTGCACTTTTAAAAAAGTTACAATAACTGTAATTTTTTTATTAAGTTTTCTATTTTTTGTAATTAAAATTTATTTAAGTTATGAATAAAATCGTAAAAAATGACCATTTGGATCTATGCTAATTAATGAAAGGAATGTGACGATATCCATGAATAAAATTGAACGAGTGTGATATTATTACAAAGCTGAAAGAATAGAGACTTAAAGTATAATTTACCCATACAGATTCAACACCAAAAATCTCAAAAGCTATAAACATGTTCAAAAACAATATAGATAATTATAATAACAATAAATCATATAAGCCCTAATTTCGCTCTTGCTATTACATGCAAAAGTGAATTCCTACATTGAATAAGCAATCAGAAAATCGACTCTGATACTATTTGTCGGAATTTGATTCTTTGCACCCATTGACGGAGGGGAGGGCCTTTGTAGGTGGAAAAAAATTATTTACCTTTTTTTATGTTTTAAAAAAAATAATCAAAAAAATTCCTATTCACAAACTCCAAATAACCCAACTTAAAATGGCCCAAGTCCCCAACCCAAATTTTTTTTAGGGTAAATTGAAGGCAGATCACTGTTTTGACACTTATGTGCTCTAAAGTCATATAATCAAAACTTAATTCAATTAAAGTCACATTTTAGCGCTAAAAGACCAACATATCCTTACAATTGCAAAAAAAAAAAATGCTAATTTAATGATGTTGTTTTATTATGATACTGTTTTGTTGTGATATTGTTTTGTATGATACTGTTTTATTGTGATACTGTTTTATTTAGATAATGTACATTGATATATTTATATCATACTTTTATCTTTGATACTGTTTTATTATGACAATGTTTAAACCTATGATCTTGTACTACTAATGGGAGATTTTAAGAACAGTATCATTACTTCAACTATTAAAATATCTTGTACTTAGTTTTATATATGATACTGTTTTGTCTAGATAGTGTGCTATGGTACACTTACACTATACTTTTATCATTGATACTGTTTTATTATGATAATGTTTCAACATATGATACTGTTTTAATCTGTGATAATGTTATTGAATGCAAACAGTATCAACGGTCTTATAGAATTAATAGAGCATTTGAAGAACAATATAATTACTTTAACTAGTAAAACATCTATGATACTGTTTTAATTTATAATAATATTATTGAATACAAACAATATCAATGATTTTGTACTACTAATGGAATATTTTAAGAGCAATATAATTACTTCAACTAGTAAAACATATCTATAATACTGTTTTATTTAGATAAAGTGATATGGTATATATTTATACCGTATTTTTATCTTTGATACTATTTTATTATGATAATGTTTCAACCTATGATATTGTTATTTTATTGAGTTGTAGTTTGTGTATGTGATACTGTTTTATTAAGATATTTTCATGTATGATACTATTATAAGATACATTTATCTGTGATATTGTTTTAGTATGTGTGATACTGTTTTGACAAAAAAATTAAAGATTGTCATTTTAAGTTAAAGAGACGATTTGAAACACTTAAAATCTATCATACACAGTAGCAAAGCTACTGGTATTGATCGGCTCGTCGAAGACCATTCTGAAAATATATTATAATAAAAATTCTGAGTATATATACGAATTCTATGCTCGTTTCTGTTATCAAACTATTTTGTTTGTGATACTATTTTATCTGTGATACTATTTTAGTTTGACAAACTAAATATTGCCGTTTTAAGCTAAAGAGATGACTTCAAACGGCTAAATTTCATCATTAGTAGTGGTAAAGCAACTAGTCTTGACCGGCTCGTCGAGACGATTCCGAAAATATATTATAATAAAAATTCTGAGTACGTTTGTGAATTCTACGTAATTTCTGTTATGATACTTTTGTGATACTATTTATTATAATACAATATCAAACAACACACATGACTAAAAACACAAAGAAATAATCTAATGACTACTAGCATTCATCCCTACAGAAATTCAAGTTGCTATTTACAGCAACAAATCATGGCCACAACCAATATACTTCCTAAATATTCGCTATAAGCTCATCCCATATTTTGTTGTCCTCACATTTTGTTCAAACGACAGTAGCACTTTTTTAAGAGAGACAAAACATCTTCTAGAGAAATAGAACTAACTACATTATCTGACGAGGATGAAGAACTACCAGCATTCAAAGAATTAACAATAGGAATAGCTAGTGGTGGATGAACCTTTCTAAAATCTTTCCTGAATTCACAACATGCTCACAGACAGACCCATTCTCGTGGTACCACTGCTCCACCACCACCTCCACCTCCACCTCCATCACCACCACCACCACCACCACCACCACCGCCGGAATTGAAGTTACCCATTCTCATGGTACCATTGCTCCACCTCCATTCTCGTGGTACCACTACACACAGTCATCGGAATTGAAGTTATAATTTTCGATTACAAGCTCTGCAGATGAGGTTTGTAGAGATAGAAAATGCACCAGATGGAAAATATGGATCACAATGGTATTTTGGAATAATTTAAAATATTGCTTAAAATATAACTTATTGATAATTTTAAAATTGTTTTGATCTAATTTGAAACAACTCACTTGCAAGTGACTTTTAGACAATTTTCTAATTTTTTTAATACAATTTTTGCCCAAAACCAAACCAAACCAAATTGATTAATCCAAATGTGATACATGCTACACTTCTTCATCGTAACAATGATCAACCATGAATCCAATTGCAAATCTTTCTTCCATTTTCACTCTATTTCCTCAACTTCAAGCTCCTCTAATTTGCTTAGATCAGCCCTAAATCTGTTAACCCTCATCTATTTTCACTCCATTTCGTCATATTCAAGCTCCAATAAGTTGAAATCAACCCTAAATCTGTGAACCTAGCTCGCCAGCTCCGTTTCTTTTCTTCCCCGATCGACGACTATAAAGTTCGACGGAAAATTATTAGGTAAACAATGACTTGCCCTTACTTATTTGACATTTTTTGAAATTGATTGGAATTTGCTTATTTTGAGATTTTTTTGAAATTGATTGAAATTGATTGAAATTGATTGAATTTAGAATTACTTATTTTGACTTATTGGGATTGATTGTTCGCACTCTCTTGTTTTTTTTGGTATATTGGAATTGGGAATTGAGAATTGATTTTTGGAATATTGACATGGTTATTTTTGACTTTTTATATATTTAATTCAATGTCAAACATTAATGAAGAGATATTTCAAACTATTATCTCAAATTTATACTAGTGAGCAAAATATTGATAAAATGAATGTTTGATATAAAAGTGATAAAATTGATATTCGGGATGCTGGAAATGAAATGGATGTAATTGATGTTCGGGTCTTTGGGAATGAAATGGATGTAATTGATGTCTTTGGGAATGAAATGCATGAAATGGATGTTAATGATGAAGTTGATGATGGGGATAAAATCAATATTGAGGATGAATGAGATGAAATTGATGTCGAGGATGAAATTAATGTTGAGAAGCATATTTCGATTGAAATTACACAACTTCCTTCAAGATCCAATATTAAGAACTCCAATTCAAAATATAAAAACGTGTAGGAAACGTTTCTAAATTTCGTTAATATTATGTTGTTCCAAAAAAAATTGCAACATAATTTGGATCCCTCAACTCAAAATATTTGGCTCCACCATTGTTCGCACCACCATATATTGATATGGGATGCTCGAATCAAATTAAAAATTGGATCGATTGCTAATAGAAAGCAATTTGAATTCTTGAACTACGTATTTAAGAAATCAAACACGGTGTTTTTAGTAGATTATATTGAAGCATGCTTTAATAAAATTATATGATCTGAACTTCAACCTCTAAGTCTTCTTCAATGTTCTTTCAAGAACAACGGTCAATCAAAGAACAAAAACAGGTAAGAAGTTTTGTAGTTGGGAGAAAAAGAAGAAAAAAAAATCAACTCTCTCTCACCAAAATTTACCCAAAACTGTATGCCACCATTTACCAAATATGATGCACGATTTTGAAGACATAAATAGACCCATAATCCATGCATTTTTCTTTCAATTGTTTTTAGCTTATTTCTTTTTAAGCAAAAAACTATTTATGTGCAATTATTTAATTGTAACTAGTTTTTCATCCATCGCAATTTGTGTTCTATGATACTCCCTCCGTCCCATAAAATTTGTGTTCTATGATAATATATCTATATACCAACAAAAAAAAAGTAAATTAGTTATAAAATAATAGGATCAAATACAAAATAGCTTTGTGGGGACGGAGGGAGTAATATATAAATAACATAATATTACATAATATTATTTCAATGAAAATTTAAATTTCACAAGAGCTAATTCAAATTGTGGAAAACTTCTTTGAAGACAACATTTATGGTTGAATTGGATGATACGTA
Source organism: Forsythia suspensa (assembly GCA_023638005.1). Classification (NCBI taxonomy): domain Eukaryota; kingdom Viridiplantae; phylum Streptophyta; class Magnoliopsida; order Lamiales; family Oleaceae; genus Forsythia; species Forsythia suspensa. The sequence continues at coordinate 46,462,404 of CM042675.1, forward strand.
TTCTATCTCTATGACAAATTAGTATCTTTCCTGCATGGTTTGTAACTTTGGAGACTGCAACATAAAGTTGTCCATAAATAAAAACTGGTCCTTTCAAATAAAGTCCTACATGCGATAGCAATTGACCTTGACTCTTGTTAATAATCATAGCATATGAGACAATTAAAGGATATTTCCTTCTTTGAAATTTAAAAGGCAATCTTGGATCTAATAGAGTTAAAGTCATTCTTGGAATGAACACTTTATGTCTGCATTACTTCCTGTAATAACTTTAGCTTCCAGAACATGATGTCCAAGTTTCGTAATGACGAGTTTAGTCCCATTGCACAACCCAGCAAAATGATCGATGTTTCTTAACAACATAACATGAGTGCCAACTTTTAACCCCCAGCTTATGATTAGGCACCCTAGAATATCTAATATCATTCAAAAACTCTGGAGTATGGAAATCATCTAGTAAATCAATATTGGAATTTGATTTGGAAGCTGGATTAGAACTCAAATGTGATCCTTTTGTTTGATTAAGGGAAATCATGTATTTGTTGACCGTTTCAACATCCTCGAGCATTAGGGCAAGGATGACCATTTCTTACAAATATGAAGGATCGTTGACTCTTTTTGAGAAAGAAGGATATGTGCTCTCCACTATTGATGCAACTGAATCTTCTTACCCTTTTATCAAAAATCATCAGGTATTTCAATAGAAGCATAACCATCATTGGACCGCCAATTGTTCCATCTCCAATACTTGATATCCTATATGTAAAAGCTTTTAATTCAATGGAATCAATGTCTGAGTTATGGCCTTGATCTAATGCCCCTGTGGGCATTAGATCAAAACCGGTCTGAGTTAAGGTTTTGAAGCTTCATTTTTTTGTCAATTTCAAAACTTTATAATGTTGCCATAAATATGAGGAGTTGATAGTTGCAAGCATGATATCTTGCCTACTACCTTTTGGAATAACATGCAAGATCTATCTGAAATCTCCTCCAAACACAACGGTTTTACCTCCAAAAGGTTGTTCCAAACACAATGAATTGTTGAATCTCATAATATCTCGTATGGTCTTGTCTAAGGCTTCAAAAAAATATTTGTTCATAAATCATAGGAGCTTCATCTCAAATGATAAGTTTAGTATTGACAATTAACTCAGCAAGTGGACTCTCTTGTTTAATGTTGCAAGTTGAATCTTTATTGGGAGTAAGAGAAATATCAAATCTTGAATGAGCTGTTCTACCACTCAGTAGAAGAAGAGATGATATACCACTTGATGTTACGGTTAGTACGATTTGCCCTTTGATCTTAGCGCTCCTAATAGAGCTTTCCACACAAAGATTTTCCTGTACCTCTGTAACCGTAAAGAAATAATACCTCACCTCGATCACCCTCAACATCATGCATTATTGTTTCATAGACATTCATTTGCTCATCTGTTAAATTTGATAAAAAAAGAAGTGTTGTGTTCTTCAACCAAGGTGTTTCTATCATAACGCAACTCATCATGAATAAGCATGTTATGGCGAACATAAATATCAACGATCTCATGAAACGGCATTGTTGGAAAATCATGAAGACTTTTTCCATGACCAAGTCTTTAGCTAACTAAATCTATCACATAATAACATGATTTTCATGCGGATAACATATTTACTTCTAAAGAGTCAAATAACTGCACAATAGTCTTCACCCCACTGGCCCCACTTGCAAGGGAGTAAATAGAAGCGGAAGATATCTGACTTTTCCTTTGAGAGATACATTATTTTCCAGTTAATAATAGCCTTATAATGAATTTATAAGGAATCATCAGAAAAATATATGGAAAGTATTAATGAAAATGGTGAAAAAACAAAAAAAAAATATAGATATTAATTAAATATTATTAGTCGTACTTGTCACGAAATTCTTTAACTTCATCGATTTGAACATTGACTATAACTTTCGAAACATAGTATATATTACATATTTTGACTTCAACTGCAATTCATGAAACTCTATATTAACCAACTACGTCAAAATAATCAACTATTATATAAAACAAATAACACATCAAACCAACCTCTGAATTTTTACTGGTTTCGGATTATCAAATTCCGAAATATTATTAACTTCATCAGCATAATCACCCACAAAGTGTAAGACAATTGATTTTCCCGATCAAATTATGCATGTAAAAGAATTGAAATGTCACATATCATTAAATGTACACCAATAAATTACATTTTAATTCCACACACAATAAATATTATAATTATTTTACAAAGTCGTACTCCAAATCCTCGAGCACAAAGTCAATCAGTTTGGTAGTTCTTTCGGATATGTCTTTAGATCAAGCGCTGTCCTTGGCAACAACCTCACCAATTATATCTGAACAAAAATTTTAACAAAAAAATTGAAGAAAACATGGACCACAATAATTGTACGTTATCAATTATTCGATAAATAAAAAAATGTAAACACGAAATATTATGCAATTGTTACCAAACTATCATACCCAACTTCTATAACTTGCATGAATATTTGGTGCCGACATTAATTCAAGGAAAGACCTGAATAGATAAATTTGCGATGGAAAACTATCATACCCAACTTCTATAACTGGCGTCTTCGGCATAAAATTGAGTTTATACTTGTAGATTGTCTCATTGAACTTCATACTGTTGTACCCAATCACAAATTTTTCATCACATATAGCAGCCCTCGCGGATCAATAACTTAAATGTCTGAACCAAACTGCGTTTCACACTTGCATGAATTCTTCCACCCTAATAAAGATTAAAATTGTGATTACTACTCTACAAAGAAAGTGTTTTTACTATAAATTTAAATGCTAATTAGTAGACAAGATAAAAACACAAAAAATAAAAAAATAAAAAAATAAAAATGTCTACCAATGTAAAACACAAAGTGACAACATGTTTTAAACTTCTTTCTGATTTTAAAAGTTACAGTAAGAATCATTATACAAAAGAATTATTCAAGATCTTGATAGATCTTTCTATTTCTAATATACTATTAATATTTTATTTACCCTTCTTTCGACCGATCTGGCGAAGAAATAGGCAGCTAATCAGATCTAACGTTTCGACATTCTGACTGACGAATAATTTGTAAATGTCTTCAATTTTTCGTCTCGATTTGTAAATATATTATTGAATATGAACCAATATATTTTTTTCTATGCTTGAACAAGAAATAGACTTTAAAATTCAAATGATGATGAGGACGTAATCGGTATGGATTTTTATCATTTTTCTGGTTCTACATAGTTTTTCTATCCAGACAAAATAAAAACACAAAAATAAAAATAAAAATGTCTACCAATGATACACAATATTAAAAGAGTTTAAAAATATGACAAAATACCTCTCTATCAACGAATACTATCTGTACGTCTCTTCATTGTTTCCGTAACTGGGTATCTCCCAAATGTGCACAACTTTCACAGTCCATTGTGTTTTTGTTGGATTGATTTCTTCGAAAAATTAAGAATCGACGTCATTCCTTTAGATAAGATTATTGTCAACATAAATGAAAGAAAAAATTAGAGGCAAAAATTTTAATATCCTTTTATACACAATTTCAAAATACAAATGGAGACTTAAATGAACAAAAACATACCTACAAACAAATCAAGTATTTTGTTTTAGTTTTTTAATGGAAAATCGATGCAAATGGTCCCTAACATTTTTTATTAGTGTGTAAATGATCCATAACCTTTATTTTTTGGTATAATCAGCCTCTAATCTATGTGTTTTAGAGCTTAATTAGTCATTATGTGATGAAAAAGACAAAAATATTATTAGTTATTAAAAAAATTACAATTGGATTTGTAACTTTTGTAAAATGTACAAATATGTCCGATATATTTATTAAATAATATTTAATTAAAATATTAAATATATAATTTAGCATATTAAATATATCAAGATAGTCGTGTCAATTAAATTTTTCATTAAAAATATAAAATTATTGCGCTTTAGGTATATGTAATTGCTATGTAATGTGAAAAACTTGAATAAAAAATAAGTTAAATAAATAACAAAATGAAGTATATAATTTTATGACATTGAACCAATCTTATTATATTTTTTAACATAAAAATATTAACAAAAATTAGTTTACACATTATGTGTTCTTTATTAAATAGCTCAATTAAATAAAAAATATTTGAGTATCAAATTTGTGACAAAGTTATTTTTTTTATGTTGTAACGATAAAATTAAAGTTTGACTTAATAAAATAATTTAAATTAACACGTTTGTTAATAATTATGAGCTTAAATTTTAGTTATTTTATAATAGTTTGTAAAATATACAAAATAAATTAGTATATTATCAATTTGTTAGTTTCTTTTAAATTTTTATAAAAAAATAAAAATATCGGACCCATTTGTACTTTTTGTAAAGGTTAAGAATATAATTAAAAAAATTTAATTAAAAATAAGGGCAAATAAGGGCATATTTGTATTTTTCATCAAATAAAGACCAATTGTCCACCAAAACACATAGGTTAAGGACTACTGTGCCAAAAAATAAAGGATAGAGATCATTTCCACACTAATGGCAAATGTTAGAGACCATTTCCTTTTTTTAATACTAAACTTACTATATATACCAAAGCACGAAATCATGCCAAAGGCAAAAAAAAAAAAAAGTGCATAACCTATTTACTATTTCAAACATGAACTAATGCATGTTGGAAAGTATCATGATGCAATTGTCATTTTATAGTGCATGACTTTTTGTAGGTTGAATGTATAATTTTCTTACTTTAATATTAATTGCAAAATCAACAGTCACATTCATATATCAAAAAAACTAATTAAGAATTTAATTTAATCATATTACTAATACAAATCACTAATATCTTAAATTTTAATTAAAAATTTAATTTAATCATATTACTAATATTAATCACTAATATCTTGTATATGCGATCAACATCACTATTATTAATATTTAGATAATAATTTTCTATCATATTAATATTATACGTGCATTCAATACAACAATAAATTGTCGGACAATCCGTGCATTCAATAAGTGCATTCCTAGTACAATAGTGTTGGAGACTGAGATTTAGACATCACAAAATTAATTTTCTCGTGATGATCAAACATCCTCCACAAGATTTGATTTATTTCGATGCATTCAAGCTGGATTAAATAAAACCGTAGAACACATAGGTTTGAAGAAATTACCCTTGTAGCGTGTTGTTCTTTAAACTTTCAAAGCTCCAAACCCTCAAGCCTTCACCGGTGTTCTCCAAGAGAAGCTATCTTGGTGTGTGGTCACCTCTTTGGTTCTAGGTTATACTAGGTTGGGTTTTCTTTGTCAAGAGAAAACATACACTTCACACTTTAGTGTGTGTCCCGCCTCTAGGTTTTGGTCATCCGTAAGCTTGGTCTTATGAGACTATTTATAATCTGCTTACACTCCAAAACCCTACTAACCCTAATACCATAACCCGTGCCCATTTCTGCATAGCCCAAAATAGGTAATAAGCCTATTTAGCCCTATATATTGGAGCCACTGAGGGGACTTGATCGGACCCAATTAAACTAAGCTCTAATAAATTAATTTTGACTCGGTCAACTCTTGATCAGCCAAAATAATTTATTAATCAAGTTCTATTCCACTAAAAGAACAAGACTGCACTCTTAGTCTAATTGAAATTACTGAAGCAACAATCAATAATTATATCCTCCGACTTATCGATCCTACATGTTACCCCCGTCGATCAACTCGAATATTCGAAATAAGTAAAATGACCAAAATGCCCTTATTCGAATATTCACGATTCTCAACTCTCATCTTCTATCTATCGGTTTGATGTGATCACATCACATCATTGAATTCAACAATCAATGTCGAACTACTGAGCTCAGATTAAACTGTACACTAGAAGAACCAGTGAGATCTTGATCATACCTTAAAGGTGACGGATTCCATATTACGAATATATGTTCCTCGTTAGTTCACTCTAATTCCCAAAGTGTCGAGATATTGACCAGCAATTTGATCTCACTCATTGACACCTCAAAGAACTTCTAGTAACCGAAGTTCATTATCCGCTCAGGATTAAGGTCCCATGTACGATAGTCAAGTGAAATTAAATTTGTCTGGTCAATGTCACAAATTAATTTCACGTGGTCCCGTTCAATACATTCTAAATGTATTCTCAATTTTATTACCAAAGTCAAAGATAGACTTTAATAAAATCGAGACGATCTTATCAAAATAAATTATCCATATTTATTTACTGATCGCGAACGATAATTGTAGATCGAATCACAGATTGAATCTTTCTGTGTTTAACGACTTAAACACTCAATTTGTAATATCAAATCGACCTATGGATAAAAGTAAACTCAAAACAACATAATAAATATATCAATCAATTTATTAATTTTATTTCAAAATATCACGAGTACAAATAATTTACTCGATGGGCAAACATAACCTAACAAATCTCCCACTTGCCCTAGAGTAAATGAGACATGTTAAATACACCCATATTTTCAATATGTCCTCAAAACTCTTAAAGGTGGTAAGCTTTTGGTAAAGGGTCAACAAGATTTTTCTGCAGATGCAATCTTGCACCTTTGTAGCATCTCCTCGTTGAACGATATCTCTAATAATCGTGGTATTTTCGCTCAATGTGTTTCCCACGTTGATGGCTTCGGGCTCTTTTGCATTTGCCACCGCTCCACCTGTTATCACGAAGATAGAGTGATGGCCTGTGATGCGGAAGGAACCACCTCAAGGTCTAGCAAAAACTTCCTTAGCTATACCGCTTCTTTGGTCGCGCACAAGCCGCCACATATTCTCCCGCCTCCATGGTGGAATCAGCAATACAAAGATCGCTTGATGCTCCTCCAAACAACAAAGACCGCCACCCAATGTGAACACAGCACACGATGTGGACTTGCGAGAGTCCCTATCGACTTGAAAATCGAATCCAAGATAACCCGTAGGCACTAAATCTGGGTGAATAAACCAAAGATATAATCTCTTGTTCTGCGAAGATACTTGAGAATATGCTTAATGATAGCCCGATGTTCTCGGTTCTGGATTTGACTGATATCTACTAACAATCCCAACAGCGTAGCAAATATCTGGTCGAGTGCATAGCATAGCATACATGAGACTTCCTACAGCCGAGGCATAAGGAACCTGTTTCATGTATTCCACCTCACTAGGAGTCTTAGGACAGTGCTCTCGTGATAAGTGAATTCCATGTCCGAAAGACATTTGACCTTTCTTGGAATTTTGCATTGCAAATCTCACCAATATTTTATCAATATATGAAGCTTGGGATAGAGCGATTCTTACGTTTCTTTCTATCCCGAAGGATCTCGAATACCTAGAACATAATTGGCTTCTCCCAAGTCCTTCATATCAAACTGCACAGCCAACCAAATTATTAATCAAGTCAATGCTCCTCGTCATTCCCAATGAGTAAGATATCATCAACATAAAGTATGAGAAAAATCACCTTGTTGTCTTTAATCCTTTTATAGACACAAGGTTCATCAGGATTTTGATCAAAATCATAAGTCTTGATAGTTTGATCGAATCTGATGTTCCAGGACCTAGACGCCTGTTTAAGTCCATATATGGACCTATTCAGTTTGCATACTTTATGCTCTTGACCATTTTGGATAAAACCGTCTGGTTGCATCATATAGATGCACTCATCAAGACTCCCGTTAAGGAATGCTGTCTTGACATCCATTTGCCACACCTCATAATCAAAATGGGCTGCAATGGATAAAAGGATTCTTATAGACTTAAGCATGGCCACGGGAGAGAAGGTTTCCTCGTAATCGATACCTTCTCTTTGGGTAAAACCTTAGCAACTGGATCTAGCTTTAAAGGTTTCCACCTTTCCGTCTACTCCTCTCTTCCTCTTGTAGATCCATTTGCACCCCATGTGTTTTATCCCATTTGGCACATCTACAAGTTCCCGGATCGAGTTAGTGTACATAGATTTCATTTCAATCCATGGCACTCTTCCAATGGTCGTCTCACATCATCCATAGCTTCTTTAAACGAAGTGGGATCCTCTTCTTGCTCGGTGGAGACCCTCAAAAGACTCTCCATACGCAAGTACCCAGAGGGTAGTTGAATGACTCTCTCACCACGCCTAAGTCGTGGAAGTTCGATTGATTGGAATTTGTGATTGTTCTACCTGTTGTTTCTCCTCCACCATGTCCTCACTGCGCAGTTCGGGCCTCATGTGGTGACTGAACATGAGGGACTTGATTCCCCGACATATCAGGTGCCTCTGGACCAGAAGGTATGGTAGGTGGAACCTCCATTTCTCTCCCACTGCATCGAGGTATCATCAATGGTAGAGGCGTGAATTCATATTGAGTAGGTTCAGTGCGGATCTCTGGAGTGGATGAGCTGGGAACGCTTCCCTTCATTTCTTCCAAAAGAACCTTACTCTTAGATTCACGTTCTTCTATATATCTATCCTCTAAGAAGGTTGCATTTGTGCTTACAAAACCTTCTTGTCCCGAGGACTATAGAAGTAATATCCTCTTGTCCCCTTAGGATATCCTACAAAATGCATAACTCGATCTTGATTCCATCTTATCTCTCGGTGTCGACATTAATTCAAGGAAAGACCGAATAGATAAATTTGCGATGGAAAACTATCATACCCAACTTCTATAACTTATGCTTTTTCGGCATAAAATTGAGTTTATACTTGTAGGTTGTCGCCTTGAACTTCATACTATTGTACCCAATCGCAAATTTTTCATCACATATAGCACTAGGGTGAACACGATTCGGTTTGGACTGTTTGTGGTAAATTTTCAAACCAAACCACTTAAAGCGGTTTGGAATTTTTCCAAACCAAACCAAACCACTTCACTTTGAACCAAACCAAACCAAACCACTTTTTGCGGTTTGGTTGGGTTTAAAACCACATTTAGCAAAAAAAAAAACTTAAATTGAACAAGTTAAATCATAAATATTAGTCTACAATCTCACGATACAACATAAATATTAGTACCAATACAAGACAAGACAAAAAATATATTAGCATCAATGCCAACTAAAACAAGATATTACATAACATAGTACTACACTTTCACTTCTAATTCTTATAATGCAACAACATAATATCAATAGTTTAGAATAACCTCTTAGTCGATATTAATTGGCACAACATCTCCGGCTTGTAACACATGATTCATTCTCTCGCATAAAATAAGAATATAGCATATGTATTCATTAATTATAATTATATTATATAAAACTAGTAATAAAAGAAAATAAATAGAAATATCAAATACGATAATACCTTCAAGTAGCTTTCTCTGAATCATTTAATGCCTCTACTTCATCCAAATATTGATTTAATCACTATAGGTTCTTTGTTACTATGCAACCAATTCTTAGTGCAAATCATCGCCTCAACCATCTTTGCACTCAATGAACTTCTAAATGAATCAAGAATCCGACCACTAGTAGAGAATGCAAACTCGTAAGCAATCGTCGATATTTGAATGGCTAACACATCTTTGACAATTTGGGAGACAATCTTGTACTTATTTGCATTCAATTTCCATCAAAGTAATATATCGAAAAGCTCATTGGTCAAATCTTCACAACGATCATTTAAGTAATTTAGATATGAATTCAATTCCATCAAATAAGCCAGAACTATGAATAATACATTAAAATCCAACCAAAAGACGATAATAAACATACCAAGATCGGAGATGCGATGTGCTTTTCAACAAAGAAGAACCACCCCTTCCTTAGTTTTATACTTATTATCGTCGAACCCAATCGAACCACACGTAATAAAGATCAATTTTAAGCAAAATCCACAAAAGATTCAACAACAAAAAGCAATTTGTGGAATTATTTCAAGTTCCATACTAACCTTGATGGCTTCAATGGCGTATTCCACGTAGCCGCTTGCCTCATGGCTTCCAAGGGTTTTCAAATGATGGGTATTGGCCTATTAGTTGGGTAGGGTTAATTAAGATGTGTAATTGGGTATTTCATATTTGGGTTAATTGGGTTGGGTTTAATTGAGATGGGTATTGATTTAATTGGATTGAATAAATTTTAAATTAATGGGTATTGGCCTATTGGGTAGGGTTTAATTGAGATGAGTATTTGGTTTAATTGGGTTAGGTTTAATTGAGATGGGTATTGGTTTAATTGGGTTGAATATGGACAATTGATGGATTTAGTTAATTGGGTTAAATAAATTTTAAATAAATTTTTTTGGGTTTTATTTTATTTTTATTTTTGAAACGGTTTGGCGGTTTGAAATGGTTTGAAAAATTGAACCTAAACCAAACCCTTTGAAGCGGTTTGGTTGGTTCAAAATCAAAACGTTGACGGATCCACGTGGACCCAAACCAACGGTTTTAAAAAAGCGGTTTCGGTTCGGTTTTGCGATTTGGCGGTTTCATGTTGTTCACTCTATATAGCAGTCCCTCGTGGATCAATGGCTTAAATGTTCCGAACCAAACTGCGTTTCACACTTGCATGAATTCTTCCACCCTAATAAAGATTTTAGAAACATTTTGTGTAAGAAGTTGTGATTTCTACTCTACAAAGAAAGTGTTTTTACTATAAATTTAAATGCTAATTAGTAAAAACACAAAAAAAAAAAAAAAAAAATGTCTACCAATGTAAAACACAAAATGACAACATGTTTTAAACTTCTTCCTAATTTTAAAAGTTACAGTAAGAATCATTCTACAAAAGAATTATTCAAGATCTTGATAGATCTTTCTATTTCTAATATACTATTAATATTTTATTTACCCTTCTTTCAACCGATCTGGCAAAGAAATTGGCAGCTAATCAGATCTAACGTTTCGACATTCTCGATCGATTTAATAATTTATAAATTTCTTCAATTTTTCGTCTCGATTTGTAAATATATTGTCAAATATGAACCAATATATTTTTTTCTATGCTTGAACAAGAAATACACTTTAAAATCCAAATGATGATGAAGACGTAATCAGGTATGATTTTTATCATTTTTCTGGTTCTACATAGTTTTTCTATGCAGACAAGATAAAAACACAAAAATAAAAATAAAAATGTCTACCAATGATACACATAATATTAAAATAGTTTAAAAATATGACAAAATACCTCTCTATCAACGAATACCATTTGTACGTCTCTTCATTGTTTTCGTAAATGGGTATCTCCCAAATGTGTACAACTTTCACAGTCCATTGTGTTTTCGTTGGATTAATTTCTTCGAAAAATTAAAAATCGGCGTCATTTCTTTAGATAAGATTATTGCCAACATAAATGAAAGAAAAAATTAGAGGCAAAAATTTTAATATCCTTTTATACACAATATCAAAATATAAATGGAGACTTAAATGAACAAAAACATACCTACAAACAAATCACGTATTTTGTTTTAGTTTTTAATGGAAAATTGAGGCAAATGGTCCCTAACATTTTTTATTAGTGTGTAAATAGTCCATAACCTTTATTTTTTAACGCAACAGTCTCCAATCTATGTGTTTTAGTGCGCAATTGGTTCTTATATGATGAAAAAGACAAAAATATCATTAGTTGTTAAAAAAAAATTACAATTAGATTTGTAACTTTTATAAAATGTACAAATATGTCCGATACATTTATTAAATAATATTTAATTAAACATATTAAATATATAATTTAGCATATTAAATATATCAGTATAGTCGTGACAATTAAATTTTTCATTGAAAAAATGTAAAATTATTGTGCTTTAGGTATATGTAATTGCTATGTAATGTGAAAAACTTGAATAAAAATTAAGTTAAATAAATAACAAAATGAAGTATATAATTTTATGACATTGAACCAATCTTATTATATTTTTTAACATAAAAATATTAACAAAAATTAGTTTACACATTATGTGTTCTTTATTAAATAGCTCAATTAAATAAAAAATATTTGAGCATCAAATTTGTGACAAAGTTATTTTGATTATGTTATAACAATAAAATTAAAGTTTGATTTAATAAAATAATTTTAATTAACACGTTTGTTAATAATTATAAGCTTAAATTTTAGTTATTTTATAATAGTTTGTAAAATATACAAAATAATTTAGTATATTATCAATTTGTTAGTTTCTTTTAAATTTTTATAAAAAAATAAAAATATCGGACCAATTTGTACTTTTTGTAAAGGTTAATAATACAATTAAAAAAATTTAATAAAAAATATGGGCATATTTGTATTTTTCATCAAATAAAGACCAATTGCGTACCAAAACACATAGGTTAGGGACCATCGTGCCAAAAAATAAAGGATATAGATCATTTCCACACTAATGACAAATGTTAGAGACCATTTCCTTTTTTTAATACTAAACTTCATCAGATATACCATAGCATCTAAATCATGCCAAAGGCAAAAAAAAAAAAAAAAAAAAAAAGTGCACAACCTATTTACTATTTCAAACGTGAACTAATGCATGTTGGAAAGTATCATGATGCAATCGTCATTTTATAGTGCATGGCTTTTTGTAGGTTGAATGCATAATTTTCTTACTTTAATATTAATTGCAAAATCAACAGTCACATTCATATATCAAAAAAACTAATCAAGAATTTAATTTAATCATATTACTAATACAAATCACTAATATCTTAAATTTTAATTAAAAATTTAATTTAATCATATTACTAATACTAATCACTAATATCTTGTATATGCGATCAACATCACTATTATTAATATTTAGATAATAATTTCCTATCATATTAATATTCTACGTGTATTCAATACAACAATAAATTGTCACACAATACGTGCATTCAATATGTGCATTCCTAGTACAATAGATCTTTTCCTTTTGTCTTTGAGAAACTTAATAAATTTATTTAATGTAAATTGTTATACAATTGAGACAAGTTTTGAAGAGAAGTTTGGAGAGGGAAGTCTTGCAAATGTTTTGGCGACTATCCTCATTTAATATATCATTAATAAGATTTCCACAATTAATTACTTGTCTCAATTACAATTAATTCTCATTTCTCGATTGAAGTCATTGAAAGACCTGATAGAATATAATTGATTTAAGGTCTAATTAATTAAATATCATACTCGTCAATTCTTGACCATTTAAGACTAGTTAATTAGTCTCGACTTTTTCACTATCTATTCGAGACTGCACTCTTTAATCAATTGAAATTATCAAATTTTAATTTCTTATCAATAATTATAAATCTTCTAACATGTCATTCTAACAAGTCACCCCAATTGACCGTTAAATAATTATAAGTAGCTTGTTTGACCAAACATTCACTTTAATTGTTTATTTAATTTCACAAGTCCGGTTTTACTTTGCAATTTATTGTGATTGAATCCCAATTAAGAGTTCAACAATCTTATCGTCAAACTCCTGAACTCTAAATAGGAGATGGATTTCGTATTACGAGTTTATATTCACTAATTAGTTCATCATAATTTTCTAAGCAACGAAAAATTGATTATATATTTAATCTCAGTATTCTTTATTAACTCAAAGAACTTGAAGCAATAATTAACATTCATAATCCGTTCAAGATTTACACGTTCATTCACTAATCAAATAATATAAAATCACGTACGTGATCATATCCAATACACGTTAATTGTATCACTATCTCTAATACCAAAGTTAAAATAAACTTCAATATAGCCAATATGACTTTAACGTGCACAATTATTTTTCATCACTTTATAAATTAAAAATTTCTGCACTTAACTACTTAAGTACTCAATTTATAATAATAACTGTGATCGACATAAATTTTATTACTTGCTCGAAATCTAAATGCACGAAGGGTGTGTTTGATTGGTAGCATGGAAAAAGGGTGGAAAATGAAAATATTTTCCATGGAAGTGGGAAAATAAATTACACTATCTAGGCAAGAAATTTTTTTCCAAGAAAGAAGGCAAATTCATGCTTTAAATGCATGTACCTAGAAAATGTATTTGTTTTTCCATGTGCCAATCAAACAACAAAGTGGGAAAATAAAAGTGTTTGATTTGACAAGATTTTCTATGGAAGTGACATTTTCCATGGAAAATATTTGAATCAAACACACCCGAATATTAATTATTCAAATATAAATCTCTAATGTGTAAAAAAGTAAAATTTGAATGATTGAATTCAAATAGTTGAATGTCAAAGATTTCACTCAAAAGCTTGTCAGAAAGATTATAAGTCTGATAGTTGTGCTAAAGCAGTACGAACATAATTGATAAAGAAATAAAAAGGGTAGGAAAAGAGATTAAGAAAAAATAAGGCATAAAAAGTATTTAATTAGATGAAAATCTAATATTGGTATTTAAATATTATAAAGTAATATTAATTGTCAAATATTTCACTCAAAAGCTTTTCATCTTTATACAGTTGTGCTCAAGCAGTAAGAACATAATTAATAAAGAAGTAAGAAAAAGAGGTTTAGTGTAAAATCAATTAGGTGAAGCCTAGTTGTAGAAAAACAATAAAGAGAAAAGGAAAAAAGAGTGATATTCCTAGATTTTCCTATTTACGTGCTCGAATCACTGTGTCTGCGAACTGTTAATAATTTTTGTGAGATTTTGCTTTTATGAAGATCGGGAAATTAGATGGAGATATCACTTTTGGAGAAAGAAAGTGAAATGTGTTCACTACTTTTCGTTTTCTAAATAATATTTTTTTTTGAAAGTTTTTTTGTTCAATTCTATCAATTGTACAATTCTCTCTTCAAGAGGGTCACTAATTTAAGTCTATCTCTCATCATATAAAACAAAGTTGATAAGTCACGAGAATTCCTAATCCATCTAAACACGGTAACTCTTTTATTTTATTTTTTTGCATGAGTTTCTATTCTATTTAGACGTCTAACTAAGAATAACATATAAAGAAGACGTAAAACATTTTTACTAGTGCAAACATATTTAGTCATCAATTCCTAAAATGATGGAATGTAAGGCATTCTTACTAGTGTTTATACGTTAGATCCATTGTTATCTCTACAATTAGTAGTTCTACAAGAAATTTTATTTTTAATGACAAAATTTTGGTTTTGTAAAGTTTTTCAACGACTATTTTTCGACAAAACAACATAAAAATGACTTTCTACGATAAAAAAAAAAATTGTATCATTAAAAGTGAAATTTCTTGTAGTAATTTTAGTGAATTAGTGTTTCATCATTTGTATTTATCTCACATTTTGTGGTATTCATTAGATATTGACTGGAATTGCCTCATTATAACAGGAAAACAGGCCAAGCCCTAAGGTTTATAGGATGATATTAATAAAGGTTTTTTTTTACAAATAACTACAATAAATAAAATATTTCTTAAAATATTGTCATACTTTTTTTTATTATAAAAATACTGTTTTTTTTTTTTTTTTGTAACACTTCTTGTTATATTTGTTATTAACAAATATAATAACAAATGTTACAAAAATAAAAAACAGTATTTTTAGAATAAAAAAAGTTGAATTGTATTTTTTAAATTATTTTATATTTTGTGGTATATAGTGAAATTATCACTATTAATAAGTGCATGTTTGTTCATGTTGAAATTATATTTTAAGTGTTTATAATTTATGAGTTTTATATAATATATGAATAATACGTTGTAGGTCCGAGGGCGGAGTTGAGGGGGTCCGGGAGAGATGGAACCCCCAACTTTTTGGATTTTTTTTTAAATTTTTTAATATGCAATTTAACTTTTATCTAATATTAATTTAATGAATGACAATTGGATCCATTCACCTAATATCAATTTAATATAAGACAATTTGACATATTGGCATAATAAAATTAATAATACAAAATTACAAATGATTGGCCCATTCTTCATATAATAATACAAAAATAATAAACGCACTTTGCTTGTTAATACATATCGTGTTCAATTGATTTTTTTTTTTTTTTTTGAGCTTGAGTAATATTTGATTTCATTTGTAAACTGAATATTTCTATTTTGGAAGATAGTTTTATAGAAGACAACGTGAATAAAAAGAGTTTGACTAGTTTTAGATCTTAAATATTTTTGTGCAATGATTTTTTGTAAATCTTTTAAAGATTATGACTTACAAAAAAAATTAGATTCTCATAAAAATGGCTCAATAATTGTGGTTTTAGAGAAGAAAAAAATCGGAGACGCTGTTCCCGAACTCCCGTGAGGACTTTCCACCTCCCTTGGCCCGCCCAATAGGGGACTCTCCAACTTAAAAAGTCTGGCTCTGCTACTGGTAGGTCCTATAAAATGTATAGATAAAAAATATATTTGACCAATTTAAATTATAAATTAAGTTTAATCAAACAATTGCTAAGTTAATTGAGTATTAGTTACTACTTGAATATCAAATCTAGCTTGTGTTAAACAACTTTGGCATAAATAAGTCATTAAATTCATCACCTCTAACAAATATTACATGAGTTGGTTCACCATGATATTTGAACACGTAAACATCTAGAGTTAAATCTTATCATCAGCCAAGTATATATGAAAATTTAGGTGTCAGAGTTTTTATGAAAAAAATATATATAATCGGCAACAATTGATGAGATGGCTTATCGATCAAATTGATTTCTAACAACTTAATCTTTGCGACAATAAGTTTTTAAATATCACACCAATATATCATGCTACATATTATTTAGACATAAATCAATGGAGACGGGGCCAAAAATTTCTCCTTGCAAAGATCATGGAAAATTCATGGCTAACAGATGTCCCGAGTGTTTTGATACGTAATATTCTGTACAATAAAAAAGATTTTAATTTTTTTTCTTCTCGAAATAGAGTCCTCACTAATAAAAAATAAAAAATTAATTAGAGGAAATTGCGCCCTCTACTGTCAGTTTTTAAAATAATTCCACTTCTACTTTTCATGTTTTTTATTCCAAAAAAATTTGGATGAGGTGTAATTAAATTATTATTTTATTAAAACAATATATCAAAATAAAATCTCTTCATCCCTAAAATAACTCTCAATGTAATCTCAATCCCTAATCATCCGACTACAACCCAGCGACCAAATCGAACCAAGATCTTTAATTTTCTAGGGCTCTTGTACTATCATCCATTATTTATGTATATTCAAAAATATCATATACAGTTTTTACTTCTCATTGTCTGTTACCCATTTCGCAAACCCTAGCCACGATTTTTCATTTTATAAGCATATGCAGTCATTGATTCACTGTTATTGAAGGCAAAATCCGACCCCATGAATACTCCAACCAGAAGATTAACTCGGTCTCTCATGAAAATTGAATCGCCGGAGCAGGGGAAGAAGACGAATTTACAACCCAAGCAAAACTTCATATGTCTGGACACGTCCACTCCAATCAATGTTACTAACTCTGATCAAAATAGGTACTATATTTACATAAATGTGGGAGAAGTTATCATTGGGTGTTAATAAATATATATCAATATAACAGAAGTTTGTATAGTTTCATCTTGTGTGTGTTACATTGCCTGATGTTACAAAAATAATAGTTAATGTTAGATTGCGAGTTTGATGTTACAAAATATGTGATAATGTTACACTTCATAAATATCTTCCTAGTTTGATGTTACAAAAATACGTGATAATATTACAGTTCATACATGGCTTGCGAGTTTGATGTTACAAAACTATGCTTGCGAGTTTGATGTTACAAAAATTTATGATAATGTTATATGTGATAAATGTTACAAAAATAGGAGAGAGACGTTCACGTTTGAGAAAATGAAAGAGAGAGAAAGAATGGATTCATGAGAGAGAAAATCATAATCAGTTACATATAAATCTTAATTAAAATGGTAAATGAGATAATTAAGGATTCTGTTATATTATTTAATCAATTAAATAATTAATTACAAATTAGATGAAATCTAGTATTTTTGGAATAAAAAACATGATACAGTTTTTTTATAAATAATAAAATAAAATGGCTTAGTTGTAAAAATTTCCCAATTAATTACTGTTGTCAAGCCCATTATACTGATCAAGTTAGCCCTTTAAATAGATAAGGCCTAAATAATAAAAACACTGATAAGAAGTACAAACAAGATACCAAATTTGGAAAAATATTTACCATTTCATCTGCATGGAAATGAAATAAAATACTGCCAACATACCAAAGGTATGCTTTTTCCTAGCACAATTTATTTGGTAGGATACATATATATCTCGGTTAAAGGCTTAAGTTGCGATACGACCAAGAAAAAGACGAGTCGTCGTCGGATCGAGCTTGTGGTGATGTTGTAAGAGAGTGGACATACTTGCAGTTAGGACAAGAAGGAGAAGCCCTTGAAAGTATTACAAGGAGATGACAATTTGAACAAGCTAAAGCAATCATGTTGCTACTGCTGCTGTTTGATGAATGCTGATGTTTCTTGATCATTTCTTGTTGATCATTATCTGATCCCCAATTATTATGTTGCTCATTGCAGCTTGATATATTCAGTTCAAGATCAAGCTTCTGTTCTTTGGGCCGGTTCCAGGTTTTTCTCGATGTTTTCCGGTTTAGATAATACATTCGCCCTGACTACAAACACACAAAAAATAAACATATAAATAAAGTCACAACCCTCATTATCATTAGAGCTATGTTAACATTGTCGCACTATAGTTCAGAACGAATACAAATGGGGGCTAAAAAAATCTAGACCGAGCTAATGTATGAGAAAAAATAAAATTTTATATAAAAAATATATTTCCTATACTTTAAAAAAAAAAGAGCCAAGGAGGGACTCGAGCGAAGAAGAGTTATAATGAAAAAACAGGGTACATAGAAGGCAATGTCACGCCTCTCACGCACAAATATTGGCGTCCTAAAATTCTTTATGAAGTAAGAATACTAGAACGACCTAATATACGAACATAGTCGCGGGAGGGAGAGAGAGAGAGAGAGAGAGAGAGTATACTTCAAGATCAAGGCATTGTTCCCAATCCAAGGGAAGAGGATCTTTGAGGTGAAGATCAACACTGGGAGGTTCTGCATTCATCCATTTCCTCTTCATAGGAAGACTTACATCAGATGGACTAAAAGATTCATAATTGGGAGCCAAAGAGAGTTCTGGGAGTTCCATCAAATTGAGTATGTGAACTGAAAATAAAAATTGAAAGAAGAAAGGACTTATATTATATATTCACGGGGTTTTAATTTTTTGAATTAATTTGAATGAATTCATGCAAGATAGTGTGTGTGTTGAGTCCTCAATAAATTGGATTTCATCAAACACATTAAAAGTAGGGCAGGCCAAGCATTAAAGGTGACAAGTAGATATCCCTTTAATGCCTAAATCCAACTCTTCCACAATGCATTTAAAACCACTCTATGCATTAAAATCTGAATTTATTGTAACTTGGGTTGTCAAGAGTTTGCCCATATATGTATATAAAATCTTCTTCTGCCTTCATCATGACAATACCTAACTTCAAAGCGCGCGCACACACATTGGATCCATCTACATGGTTTTAATTAATACTTCATCCGCCCTATAAAGATAAGTTTGAAATTATAGATGTTGATACTATAGTTAGATTCGTAGTTTTTCTAATATGCCCATATTTAATGTACAATATTGTTATCCAATATAATATAGCAGTATATTAGGAAAAAAAAAAGTAAGTAAAATTGATTGTTCAAATTGTAATAATTAAATTTATTGATCTGTGTGAAAATAAAAATAAGTATATCTTTATGGAACGGAGAGACTACTGTCTTCAATTGCAAGCATATACTCTTTAATGCTAGACTCAGTTTTTCACTCAATCTATCGACAAAACTATGTTACTTGTGGATTAAACCCTCATCCCTGTTTACGAGAGCCATATAAATCGAATGGAATGAGAAACACTCAAAGAAAACACACGGATGTATAGTGGTTCAGCTATGTTTATTTGCCCTCATCTCTTCTTACCGAAGCAATAAATTGTATGAAATGAGAAACAAGGAAAAAGAATACACAGATTGATAGTGATTAAATTACGTGTGCTCACGGCTGCATGTCTTCACATAATGAAAGAAGAGTAAAAGTTTTGTCAAGCCTCTCACACTCACAAAACCGAACCCCTAAAAAACTCTTTATATATAATATATAAGAATACTAGGCTAATTAGTGGTCGAGTGAAAAAATTGTACACTATAATTACGTTCCACACAATTGGACAATTAATTGGTATCACTTTGGCAGGTCCGTGGGTTCTTGAACAATAAATTTTATACAATTGGGACAAGCAATTCATGTTTTCTTGAAGAACTGTAAATTCGATTCTGTGTAGTATTAAATACTACACAAAGTAGATGGAGGGTTAATTATTGCTCTAGAAATGGAGGAATGGGAAGGGAATTAGTGAACTTAAGTGAAAGTGATCACATGTTCTCTTGACAATTAATACTCTCCCATTTCTAAATTATGACATCTTTATACGGTTGAAGACAAGATTTAATTATATATACACGTGGGCCCTCTAACACTAAAGTTTTAGATCAACTGATTTAATATAGTATCAGAGTTTAAAAAAGTTCAAACAAGCAATCGATGATCTGAATATGTTTGTATAATCAAATTGGTCAACTATTTTTTCTCAATTTATAATATAGTCAATACATTTGATCTTTCTTGTGACATAGTTGATCGGAGATAAGTCTCGATCAATTTCAATTTCAAGAAACTTCTTTCTAGAAATACAATCATAAATGGTATATATATTCAACAAACTTCATATAATTCAACACGTAAATTGTTGTTTTTGTTTCTCTTGGTAAACAACACTTCAAGATTGTCAACTTCGAAAATATATCATGTTCATCAATATTAGAAAAATCATTCTCTATCGACAAATTTTCAAGACACATGGACTAGCATACCAGTTGATGCCATGCAGGTTTCCCCACGTAGTATCTAACTAAACTAAGACTCTCGGAGGCAAGCTGCTCTCTCGGTGAGGTGGTCTTAGATTAGACTATTGTATTAGAGTGATAGCCGCATTCTTGTAGCGTGTAGGAGAGTATGAATCTAGCTTGTGTTTGGTTTAGATTAAAACTGCTGTTTTTTCAAATTGTAATTTTTGACTTTTCAACCTATTTTTAACATAAAAAGTCAACAATTTCAACTCAAATAAACTACTTTTGGTTTATAAACTGCTTATAATCTCTATCAACTCTAACTAGTATGAATAGAACCACACGTGAACTCGACTATCATATATATGTGTGTGATTTGTCAATGAAGGGGCCCATTAGATTATGGGGCCCGAACAGTATCTTAATAGATTCTCCTCTTTTTCATTAGTAGCTACTCTATTATAGGACTCTATTCTTTAAGGTTTAGTAGTCTTAATCATTGTACGTACGGGTCCTTCTGTCACAAGACTTTAACAAACTATCATCATGATCAACACGCTTTAACCTCTCCAAACTCACGTTTCCAACCCCGTTATTGCCAAACATGTGCAAACAATAGCATTATTCTTTAACCTTTGTAAACACAAGTACTGTACTACATTTGAATTTACTATATGGATATTAACACCTCGAATATCTCAAATACAAACATTGTAAATCACAAGGCACGTTTGACAGCATTGAATTAGGGAATTAAAATTGCAATTCAGAACGATTATAATCCATTAAAGCAAAGATTTGAAGACCCATATTTTAAATTTTGTCCTCTTTTCCCCACAAGTGACTGTTTTGTAGTGATTTTACATGTTTATCCATTCAAAATTAATAGTTATATTACTATATTAAAATCATGCATGATCATAATTCTTCTTTCTATTGTGCTCTACTAAAGATAGTAAATATAAATGAATTTTGAGTTAAAATCAAGAGGTAGTTATACTTTACGGCTTTTTTTGTACAAATGGTCTCTAAGTTTTGTATTTACTGCGGATTGAAGACCTATCGTTTTATTTTTGACAATTTAGACCTTATTTTAAATGTTTTTGGCGACAATGGTCATTTTCATCAATTTCCGTCCAATTCTCCGTTATGACGTTGGAAAATTTTGGATTTAAAAAGTAAAGAAAAATTTGCAACAAAAGTCTCTAATCTTTCAAAAAGTGTCGAAAAGTCTCATAATCTTCTAATCCTAACACATATGACCCCCAAACTTTTTTGACAATTTTACCCCCAACTTAAATAAATTAAAAATAACTCTTAAACCTTTTCAAAAATACAAATAAATCATAAATCTTTTTATTTTTTTACAGATTTACACTTAAAATAATAAAAAATGTGTCATCAAATCCCAAAACTTTTAATTTTATTCACCAAAATGACATTTAAAATGTTTTTTATTAAAATTAGATTTTTTAGTAAAAGTTGTTGAAATGTGTGGTTGAAAAGTTGTGGGACCATAAAATATGTGGTTAAAATTAATTGTTGACTTTGACTTTAGCTTTTTAGCAAAATCAAAATTGAAAACAAGCGAAATTTCTTAGAGTCTCTATACAGATTTTGTCAGGTATCTCGTTAATTAACAAAAACTATACACATGATCAAAATTTGACCAATTTAAAATTTTAATTTATTTTTCATACTAATTATTAAATAATAATTAAAAAAAAGTTCCTCACAATCTCTAGCCCACCCCCACCCCTCACCCCTTTTTTAATTGTTTTGAAAATTTAAAAACTACATGTAACTTGTCGATACATATCCTAAAATGTACGACACAATATAACACATATCGAACACGAATATATCTCTCCCTAATAAAAGCGTCCGTTCTTCATAGGTTGCATTCAATCACCAAAAACAGTACAAATGTTCAATGTAGTAGCTCATAACTTCATAGAACCAAAATACTTGGTTTCAAAGGCAATGGAATTTCCATAAATCAACCTAACAATACTTTTCTTTATTGTGTGAGGTTAAGGGAAAACATTTATAACAATTAATTGCAAATGCAAAAGGGAAAGAATTTAGGGATGTAAAATTATTTGTCTCTCTTATTTTGGTGAGAGGAAGGAATTGGAAAGTAGACGTATAACTGTATAAGGGAAATAATAAAAAGTGAAATTACCATTTGCCCCCACAAGTTTCTTAGTAAAATAAAATAATATAACAAGAAGAAATTTCACTTTTAACAATAAATTTATTATTAGTATTATTTTTTGAAGAAAAGTCTCCCAACAACCTATTAATTTTTTACGATAAAATCTTTGGTCATCAAAAATAAAATTTCTTTTAATAATTTGTTTAGCCCTTAAACCTTCTAAAGCTAAAGCTTTCTAGTTCAATAGGTTAATTTCATTTTTGGTACCGAACTTTCGATGAAATCTCAATTTGGTCACTTAATTTTAATTTGTTTCAATTCAAATCACTGAATTTCAATTCACTATTCAGTGTTAGCCACTCAATTAGCCCCATGAGTAAAATCCACGTCAAAATACTTACATGAATATTAAAATTGACAATAATTTGTCATGTCATATTTTTTACGACATGATTAGGTGGCATGTTTAGCTAACGGAGGATTGGGATGTTATGTTTAATGAAGCGGCTAACAAAGTGACTAATATTGAGAGGGAATTCAAGTTCATGGTGTGATTGCGACAAATTAAAGTTGGATGACCAAAAATGAAATTAATCCCGGTTCATTCAATATCGATAATTTTTTTTTTTTTTTTTTTTTGAGATACCAACCATTTATTAATGAATGAATTCAATCCTTTGTCTACTCAAAATTGGATACGTTTAAATATAATCCAAAATTGATATGAATCAAAATCTAAAATTAATGATGAATATTATCATGTGAAATAAGTAAGAAATGTCTAATATAATAATCTTACATCGAAAAAAGGATAGTCGAGCATGAAATATGATTAATATACATCTATAATATATTTGACACGCTAAATTACATCGTACATAAAAAAAATATTAAAATTTTACTACTTTGATTCGGCAACAATATGTTCAAGCTTGCACCTCCCACGATAGCCATTATTAATATAATTGCAAACTATTCATCTAAGCATATGTACATCCACATGCATTCCAATTTCATGGTAAGAATATCGACACATTTAGTACAGAAAACTAGATAAAACTAGACATACTTAAAGAATGGACACGTACAAAATACTTGCCCATTATAAAGTACACTTATTTTGAATCCAACATATTAACTATATTCTATACATACATTTATTTTGTATTAAATATATTGACATATATAGTATATATTGAAGAAGAGAGACGTACAAAATATGTCAATGTTCTCATGTTCACTTATTTTGATCCAACTTATAGTAGTATATATATCAAGGTTTTAAAATGCATAATGTATGACGAGACGGTGAGGTGAAGCATCAAGAATTATAGGCCTAAACGCGCCTATGCGAAGCCTAGACGTCAAAATACGTTTTCAAATTTAAATTTTTTTTAATACTCAAATTTTAAATTTTAATAACATAGCCTACAATTTACTGGTTTAGTTTACAAAATTACAGGCATAGCTTTTAAAAAAAATAAAAATAAATACATGGATTTTTAAAATTAGATGCACGCTATACAATGGAGAAAAATTAAATTAATGTTAAAGGCATATATCATGGTTCAAAATATCACATTCAATGTGGTTCAAAATTAAAATTGCAGGGATAATTTTAATAACATAACTTACAATTAGATTACAAAATAACAACCCAACATTACAGTTTTCAAAAGTTAGTAAATTACAACTACCACAAACATAAACACAAATTATTTAATAATTTCCTACAATTAGATTACATACCAACATAGCCTAACTTTTATCTAACTCATATCCCTTGCCATCCGATACAAAATTATTTTCGTCGGGCTCTCTTATTTCATCTTGACCATTTCTAGTACCTCTTGTATGTTGTAAGATATCATTCTCCACCTCATCATCATCGTCACAACCCTCAACAATCCAAGATTGTGCATTACTAGCATCACTTGCTAGCAGAATTTCTAATTTATCCATCCTCCTCTTCTTTTTGTTCATCAATCTTGCATTAAATTGGACATAAACTAGATTTTTCATCATTGTGTCATTGTGGCATCTAGGCGGTTCCTCTTCTTGGAGTGCACCTACATGAAAGAAGTTGAAAAATTTTAGTATACTTTAAATTATCAAACCACTATCAAAGTAATCGCTTTTATTCGCGCCTAATCACGTTTATTCTCGCTTATTCTCACATAATCGCGTTTATTCTTGCATATTATCGCCTAGGCGGCTAACTAAAAGAGTTGACCTCATTTTTACGCGCATACCATCAATGCGACTCGTTTTGCAAACGCTCCAAGTCAAAGCGCGCCTTTTAGAACACTAGTATATATTAACATATTGCATCTTTGTCGTGGGATGTTAATTGTGGCATTGCCAATTTATCCCTCCGAGATGGGAATAAAGTGGCCTACGAGTTTGGCATATTTTACTAGTATAGTTTATTGTTTTATTCGCCTACACTTTGCGGTGATTTGTGTTAACGAATACATTTTCTTTTTCCAGCGTACTAAACATTTTCTTATATTTGCATTCAAATTTAGTACAAACATATTTTCATAATTAGTATATTAGACTTGACAGAACTAGACATGATATAATAAAAAACACGTATAATATTCGTCCCCTGTCATGTTCACTTATTTTGAGTGCTACGTACCAAACATTTCATGTAATGAGTAGGTATTTAAAGAAGAGGAATGAATGAGGCGTTTGAAGTATTTCACCTGCGCCAACAACAACAATAAATTGAAGATGCTTTCAATTCAGTGTTGGGGTGTGAACCCATTTATTAGGATTTTAAATGTTTGCTGCTCTATACCGACACCTTGTTCAAGTGTGTAGAAGAATAGATTAATTAGAAACCACAAAATACTTAACTATCACTAGGGGTGACAATAGGCCTGAATCGCTCGCCGACCTGGCAGGTCAGCCCGGGCCTAGCGCCAATTTGAGCAGCATATCCAGACTATAACTGAATCTTCGTAAGCTTCTTCCTCCTCGTCTCGTTCATTTTGTTCTTCCTCGCAATGCTAGCGGTCTCCTTAGAATATTTTTACGCCAAACCCTCATATTCTATCCTTTCACTTTTGTACTTGGCCTCTTTTTTCTTACTTCCAAATAAGATTGTTACTGGCCGTGGTGATCTGGAAGCTGGCACTGCTAACTCAAATCATCATATTTTTCCCTTCACTTTTGTACCATTGCATTCCGCTTTCTTAATTAAGGTTATGGCTTGTCGTGATGATCCCTAGCTAGCAAGCAAACAATGAACCCTCGTATTCTTTCCCTTTACTTTTGTACTTGATTCCTCTTGATCAAAAGTTAAATCTACATTAGATCTCACCCAAATCACTTCATCTATCCTCATGAGAAGAAGTTTGGTTTGCTAATGTTTCTCAAATGATCCACATCTTAGGAATAGTCGTCAATGAATTCATTAAACTATTCATGTGGCTGAAAGTCATCGCAGCCCAAGCATAACGATGCAATTATCAAGAGCACACTCTACCACTGAACTAATAACACTTCGTGCAAGCCTCCTACTGGGAGCCGCTTCTCACTTAAGTGTTGGCGGAATTCTGTGAAAGTAACTTCAGACAATAAGAATCAAGAACCGAAAATCTGGAAAGGATGAATTAACCGAGGCAAGAGTTGAACTCTTTGTCCTTAAGTCAAAATTGCCCCGCAAGGTGCTTTCGGTCTTTGGCAAATGACTCCCAAGATACAACGGTTTCACTTGAGTTTTGTAGCACTACAAAAACTCAAGTACAGCGAACCAAGAATGGCTTTTGTACTCCAACGGATGAATGAAATGAAAACCAGATTTTATGCAACTTAAATGCAATAAAAATTGGTTCAAAGATGAAATGTATGAGTGTTTTAAGTTTGCAATCGTTTCTGTATCAATATATCTGCAGAATGGACGTCCAAAGCCCTTTTTAACGTTGGAGAGTTGATTGAAAGCGAAAAGGAATGAACCAAACCGTGCAACTCTTCAAAAGGATATGTCTGTTTCATCAAGAACCCATACGATCGCATGGTTTAACCAAGTCGCGATCGCAAGGTACAAAAATGGAATGTAACTGCGTCAGAATAACCATGCGATCGCAAGGCTTTGCCTCCGCGATCGCATGGAAGGACCAAAATACATTACTCGTTAAAAATTAGTTAACTTGCGATCGCAGTTTACATACCGCAGCGATCGCATGGTCAAACATTTGACCCGATTTTGTCCTTTTTCGTAATTTCTCATTCATTCGATATTGGTTTCGAGATGCCAATATACCCTTTTAAACATACAGATAAATCTGATTTTGTCGGGCGTTGCCCCGAAGTTTGAGATAGGGGCGCCGCCTCGACCCCGCGACCGACCGGGCGGTCGATCTCGCCCGGGCGTTGCCTCAAGCGTGCGCTGAAGTGGCAAACAAATTTGCCTAAACGGATTGGGCCGAACTTGTATATTTGGCTAAGATGACACGAAGTCACTTAGTTAATTTATCAACATTTTAAACCAATTTCCAACAATCCCCACATGAATGGAAATTCCTTGATACGCAAAAAACACGATGCAAATGAAATGCAATGATATGCGAGACTTCAACAATGGAGTACATGCGACAAGTCATAGCATCAAGATAGGTAGCTTGTGGCTTTGAACCTTCTTTAGTTGAATACAATCGGATTTACTAGGCTAGTTGGTGAACACGATGTTTTTGAACTATCCAAACCGCTCGTGTAAACCCAAACAATTGTACCAACACCATAACTCATCTAACCAATTCGGTTCTCATGGTTGTGTCCATTTTGGCCCTGGACAACTCTTGGTTTCATAAGTGTTCTAAGAGAATTAAGCTTCAATTCTCGTGAGAAGCGGCCCCACTTCACACTTATATAGGTGATCTCTTACCTTTCTACTTCAAGGTTTTGAATCATTAAAAGTATGTATACTTATCCTAATACATATTTGACATAGCACTTTAAAAGTTAGGAATGGGAATAAGTGCTTTATTCCGAATCTTTATAACTTAGTTGTCCCATTGAACCAAGATCTTGGGATCTCCAATCTACAAGGTTGGGTTTCGTTATAATAATTCTATTCAATAGGCTTTAGGCCCATTCCCTCGAAAGATGGTATACTTGATCTCTTGCAAGTCCTTTCGTCAAAGGATCGCCAAATTTCTTTTGACTTCACATAGTTAATAGAAATTATACCATTCGATATCAATCGCTTAATGGTGTTATGTCTCCGAAGGATATGTCGAGACTTACCATTATACATACTGTTTTGTGCCCTTGCTATTGCCGAGTGATTATCGCAATGTATGTTAATTGCAGAAACCGGCTTTTCCCAACATGGAATTTCTTCAAGGAAATTACGAAGCCATTCTCGCTTCTTCTCCGCTTTGTCTAAAGCAATAAACTCGATTCCATTGTAGATCGAGCTATACATGTTTACTTAGACGATTTCTGTGACACGGCTCCACCTCCAATGGTAAATACATAACCACTTGTGGATTTTGAATCCTTAGTGTCGAGATATCCAATTTGCATCAAGATATCCTTCTAACACCGCGGGATATCTTGAGTAGTGTAATCCATATTCAACCGTGTGTCTTAAGTATCTAAGAACTCGGTTTAATGCCTTCCAATGTTCAACACTTGGATTACTAGTGAATCTACTCAACTTGTTGACTATTTGTGCTATATCCAGGTCTTGTGCGCTTTGTAATGTACATCAAACCGCCTATGACACACGAATATTCCAATTGAGATACGGGCTCACCAAGATTCTTAGCTAAGTGTATACCTAGGTCAATCGGTGACTTAACCGGTTTATCGTCATACGCCTTAAATTTCTTAAGTATAGTCTCAACATAATGAGATTGAGATAATGACAAACCATCGGATGTTTTAGAGATTTTAATCCCTAATATCACATCCGCCACTCCCATGTCCTTCATGTCAAAATGTTTCGTTAACATTTTCTTAGTCGATGAAATAACTTTTGAGTTATTTCCCATAATTAGCATATCGTCAACGATAGGCATACGATCACATATTCATCGGTGTGTTTTAATGTAGACACATTTGTCACATTCATTGATTTTGAAGCTATTTGACAACATAGTTTTATCAAACTTTTCATGCCATTGCTTCGGTGCTTGTTTTAATCCATACAAAGATTTTACAAGTTTACACACCTTCTTTTCATTTCCGGTGCAACAAATCCTTGGTTGTTCCATATAGATTTCTTCTTCTAATTCAACGCTTAAAAACGCAGTTTTAACATCCATTTGATGTATTTCAAGATTATGCAATGCCGCGATTGCAATCAAGACACGATAGACGTGATTCTTGTCACACGGTGAATAAGTATCAAAGAAATCAAGTCCTTCCTTTGTCTATACCCTTTGGCTACTAATCTAGCCTTGTATTTATCAATTGATCCATCCGATTTCAATTTCTTTTGAAAATCCATTTACAAAATTTAAAGCTTTGTTTCCTGAGGGAGAGTTCAACCAATTCCCAAGTATGGTTACTCATGATGGATTCAATTTCATTACGCATGCCTTCTTTCCAAAAAAGGAGCTTGGGAGTGGACATTGCTTCATCAAATGTCCTCGGATCATTTTCAAGTAAATTGGTTACTTAATTCGGACCGAATGTCTTAAGAATTCGCTGCTTTTACTACGCCTCGTTCTTCATTTATTTGAAGATTGTCGTCATTTCCATGTACATTTTCATAAGTTCGTTTAATCGAACTTGCTTCCTTTTCTTTACACGGAAATTTGTCTTCAAAGAAGACCGCATTTCTTGATTCAATAATCGTGCCTTCATGTACATCAAGTACTTTGATTTATGAACCAAGAATCGATATGCACTACTATTGATTGCATATCCAATAAAGACACAATCAATTGTCTTTGGTCCAATCCTAACTTGTTTAGGTTTGGGTATTTGTACTTTTTGCTAAGCATCCCCACACTTTGAGATATTTGTAGGAAGGTTTCCGACCTTTCCATAACTCGTAAGGTGATTCAACTTTACTCTTGTGTGGTATCTTATTTAGGATATGATTTGCAGAAAGTATGGCTTCCCCACAAGTTTTGAGGTAAGCCGAACTTATTAACATTGCATTCATCATTTCCTTTAGTGTTCGATTCTTACGTTCGCCTATCCCATTCGATTGAGGTGAATATGGTGCAGAGTTTGATGAATGATTCCAAATTCGCACAAAATTCCTCAAATGGTGCAACGATTCTCCACCTCTATCACTACGAATCATTTTTATTCGCTTTTCCAAGTTGATTTTCAACTTCGATTTTGTAGTGTTTGAACACTTCCAAAGCTTCATCTTTGCTTTTCAACAAGTATACGTAATAAAGATTCTTGTACAATCATCTATGAACGTGATGAAATACTTTTTACCACCTCTTGTTTGTACAAATTTTAAATCACACACATCCGTGTGAATTAATTCTAGAGGTGTTGTGGTTCGTTCAACCGAATGAAAAGGTGCTCGCCGCTTTTGCCTCTACACATGTTTCGCATTTTCCATTATTAAAATGCATATTCGAATTAAACTTAAATTCATCAACTTACGTATTGAATTAAAGTTTGCATGTCCTAATCTATGATGCCATAAATTAGATGACTCAAGAATATAAACGGAAGATGGCGTTTTATTCATAACTTTCGGCACAATAGTTAGGACATTCATTTTGAATAGTCCATCTTTTACATAGCCTTTGCCAACATACATATTGTTCTTGGTAAGTACAAACTTATCCGACACAAAGACTAATTTGAAGCCATTCTTGCTCAACAAAGAACCCGACACAAGGTTCTTGCGAATATCCCGTTACATGAAGAACATTGTTGAGGCTAAGTTCCTTTCCCGATGTCATCTTCAATATCACTTTGCCTTGTCCTTCAACCTTGGATGATGAGGAGTTCCCATGAATAGCTTTTTCTCCCTGTTGGAATGTAAGATGTGAACATATCCTTATCAACATATATGACGGGTTGCACCCAGATCAACCCACCATTCCATGGGATTTCCAACGTTGTTGCATTCTCGAAACAACCCGATAAATTCATGTCGATATACCATTTGATATGGAATCGATTCGGCTATGTTTGCTTGGGCTTGCTTTTGGTTTATGACAATCAACGGAGCGATGTCCACCTTTCCACAATTGTAGCAATTGCCCTCGAACTTCTTTGCATTCTTCTTAGAAGGTTCAATGTAATGCTTCCTCTTCTTTCCTTTGTTGTTGTTGGATTCCACCACATTAGCCCTCGATTGTGGTATGCTATTTCCAACACACCGTCCGAACTTCGATTGTCTTCCTCAATCCTTAGTCGGACCACAAGTTCTTCAATATTCATTTCCTTGCGCTTATGCTTGAGATAATTCTTGAAGTCCCTCCACATGGGTGGAAGTTTCTCAATGATTGCAGCCACTTGAAATGATTCACTTAGAGACATATTCTCCGCATGAATGTCATGAAGTATGATCCGCAACTCCTCGCAGACTTGACCGACACGGCTTTGAATCTACCATCTTGTAGTCCAAAACCTTCCCACGATGAACTTCTTTGTTCCCGCATCTTCAGTCTTGTATTTCTTTTCCAAAGAATCCCACAAATCCTTTGCCGATTGCTTGGAACAATACACATTGTATAAAGTGTTGTCCAACCCATTCAGAATGTAATTCTTGCACAAGAAATCTGAATATTTCCAAGCATCCAATGCAATCAATGATGCCCGATTATTTTCACCTTCTTGAATAGCGGGAGGATCCTCTTTCAAGAATTTTGACAAGTTTAGGGTCGTGAGATAGAAGAGCATTTTCTGATGCCATCTCTTAAACTCAACCCCAATGAACTTCTCCGGTTTTTCTCCATGTGGAACGGAGCTTGAATGAACGATAGTAGGGGTAGCCACAACCGGAGTCACAACCGGAGTCACAACCGGATGAATCACACCGGTAGGGATACTTCCTTCAGAAGTTCCCTCATTCGAATTATCATTCAATTCATTTCATTTACGTAAAATGTAAGATCAACTAAACTAAATACTTACCACAAAAATAATCGCAACGAAGATTTTGACTTAAGATTGTTGGCGGAATTTTGTGAAAGTAACTTTCGCATAATAAGAATCAAGAACCGAAAATCTGAAAGGATGAATTAACCGAGGCAAGAGTTGAACTCTTTGTCCTTAAGTCAAAATTGCCCGCAAGGTGCTTTCGGTCTTTGGCAAATGACTCCCCAAGATACAACGGTTTCACTTGAGTTTTGTAGCACTACACAAAACTCAAGTACAAATAACCAAGAATGGCTTTTGTACTCCAACGGATGAATGAAATGAAAACCAGATTTTATGCAACTTAAATGCAATAAAATTGGTTCAAAGATGAAATGTATGAGTGTTTTAAGTTTGCAATCGTTTCTCGTATCAATATATCCGCAGAATGGACGTCCAAAGCCCTTTTAACGTTGGAGAGTTGATTGGAAACGAAAAGGAATGAACCAAACCGTGCAACTCTTCAAAAGGATATGTCTGTTTCACGCAGAACCCATGCGATCGCATGGTTTAACCAAGTCGCGATCGCAAGGTACAAAAATGGAGCGTAACTTCGTTCAGATAACCATGCGATCGCAAGGCTTTGCCTCCTCGCGATCGCATGGAAGGACCAAAATACATTCTCGTTAAAAATTAGTTAACTTGCGATCGCGAGGTTTACATACCGCGGCGATCGCATGGTCAAACATTTGACCCGATTTTGTCCTTTTTCGTAATTTCTCATTCATTCGATATTGGTTTCGAGATGCCAAATATACCCTTTAAACATACAGATAAATCTGAATTTTGAGTCGGGCGCCCGAAGAAAACCACGAGGGGCGCGCCCTCGACCCCCGCGACCTGACCGGGCAGGTCGATCCCCGTTCCGGGGGCGTTGCCCCCGAAGCGTGCGTTGAAGTGGCAAACAAATTTGCCTAAACGGATTGGGCCGGAACTTGTATATTTGGCTAAGATGACACGAAGTCACTTAGTTAATTTATCAACATTTTAAACCAATTTCCAACATTAAGAATATGACCTAAGTGGCACGGAAATAAAAACAGAAACGCTACATAGAACTACACGCATAAAATATAATTCTAAAAAAAAAATAGGACATGGAAGTATGGAACCTTGTGAGAGCATTTTATAAAATGTTAAAAATATTCTGAAACACGGGAAAATCATTGGCTTATCAAATTATCTATAGAGCCGTGAAAAAGATTCAACAAAAGACAAACAAATTCACTATCTATTTTACGTCAAGCAAGACGTATTGGTAAATCAACCCATCAAGTTCTCATTGAAATAAGATCCACAAAAGGAAAAGCATTTGTCATTCGTTGGTTATTAGAGGCATCTCAAAAAAGTCCAGATCAAAATATGGCTTTCAAATTAAATTTCGAATTAGTGGATGCTGCGAAAGGAAGTGGTGCTGCCATACACAAAAAAGAAGAGACTCATAAAATGACATAGGCAAATAGAGCTTTTGCACATTTTCGTTAATACATGAACATGATCTATACATCTCGATCGGAAAAGAATCATGAGAAAAAGAAAGAATCAAAATTGATCGATAGATTTTTCGAAAAAAACAAAAGATGAAACATAAATCATGCATCAACTAAGCCATCTCGGGGACTTTCTTGAAAGGGAACCTCATGTAAATACCATAGAATAAGGTTTGATGTTGATCCTATTCCATTACAAAATCCAATCCAATTTATCGTAATCAAATAGTTAACATTTTGGTTAACTGTATTCTGTAACACGAAAAAAAAATCAATGGCTTATCAAATTATCTATAGAGCCATGAAAAAGATTCTACAAAAGAAACAAATCCAATATCTGTTTTACGTCAAGCAATACGTGGATTAACATCCAATATTGCAATAAAACAATTGTAGATTTGTTTGTCTTTTGTTGAATCTTTTTCATGGCTCAATAGATAATTTAATAAGCCAATGATTTTTTTGTGTTTCAGAATATTTTTAACATTTTATAAAATGTTAAAAATGTTTTTCGTCTGTTATTTCATATGTAACGATAGGTTGAACAAAAACAAAATACTTTTTCTTACTAGGTGTGATCCATTGAACATATATCCAATTTTTCAAATTTTTTTATTCCTTGGAATTTTGTTCCCCTAAGGGTACGTACTGCGAAAGGAAGTTGATCTAGATTACCAATAAGCCTAAAGTGGATTCTTCCAAGGATTCAATGTCCAAGCAGTTAATGGGGACGGACTCTAAATTCGTTGGCAATAAGTAATTTTGTTGGAACGTTGATACATAACTAATGGAATGCTTAGAGTATCTCTATTATCTGACAAAAGGATCTTTTCAGTATCAATATAAATGATCTTTCCCTCACGTTCGCCTATAGCAAGATTGAATATTTGAAATATCAACTTATATTTGGAATACTAACTAATCACATAATATCCCCAGTTATTTTTATCTCTTTTTTGAAATTTAGAAATAATAACCGAATCCATAAATCTATCGAATTTTTTAATACAATTTCTTTTAAATTCATTAAAATTTCACGGACTGATTCTTGAATACCCAGATTCTTGAATACCCACTATGGTGGGACGTTCTCAGGTTTTACATGTGTGATACATGTTCCTTTTATTTCTCCAAGTAAAGTTCTTCGCATCGCAATACCTATTTTGTGCCAAAATTCTATGGCTCGAATCTTCATTATAGCAAATAAAGCCATTGCGACACCCATCAAAAGAGTTGTTCCCCACTTGGGAGCTACTTTACCATATTCCGAATTCAATGGTTTTAACAAACTCCCTACAATAATTCGTCTTGGACCAGATCTAGAACTATTCTCGACAATTTGTGTAGCCATAAATCCTATTGTTTTGAGTTCTCCGCCTCAACGACAAAAAAAAAAAAAAAACGGATTATCAAATTCTATAGAGTCCGGCTCATAGTGATCATTTATCAAAGAATGACTCTGGTTATCAAATGATTGAACAACAAAGAGCAAAGAGCAATTTACTTTCACTTATTCTGGTGTTTATCAATGGTAGTATACAATCAGTTTACACATTGACATAACAGATTGGTTACACCTACAACCGAAATAGAAACCGAATCGTGGTTCAAAAATGCCGAATCTTTTGAAATCAGTATTTGAATAGAAATCAATTTCAATCCAAATTAAGCCACGATTCTCGCCAACCAACCTATTGACCAAGAAAAAAAACTCATTCTTTTAGATCCAAAAACGATGAAATAGTTTTTGAATCAAGGATTTGATGTATAGGGCTTATGCAGCCGTTGGAACAAAGACACGTTTGGTTTTGAGTCGAAATAACTAAGAACTTCGAATTGAAGTAATAATATTATTGAATCATTAAAACTACTTCGATATCTCCTTAATCTTTGTGAATTTGCAGGAACCGTCCATTATTTTGTACTTGTTTTTATTTTATTTCTATGAAAAATCAATTTGAAAAAATAAAAATAAAAGGACCCGTGGGCTAAGTTTTGACGACAAAACAGGCTAATTCCATCCAGTGAGAGTTGAAGTTCGAGAACGGAAACCTAGTTGTATTTCACAAAGTTTAGAGAGCCCAGCTGTATTTTCCTTTTCTCGTCCCAACTATGCAAAAACTTTTGGGAATACCCAAGGCTCAATGCCAAGTACAAATTACTTTCCGCCAAACATACATACACTATATAATACAATTTGTCCCTTCCAAGATATTTTCCGAGGAAAGTTTTCACCTTGATATTCTGGTTTTTGTCGTGCCTCTGATCCAAAAGATCGATCCACGAGGAGGTGATGATCCAAAAGATCGATCCACGAGGAGGGGTTCACCTCGTAGTTAGCCAGAGCTCCCCCAAAATCGATTAATAAGCTGTGAGGCCAGCAATTAATGCATCAAACTCAAGACTTGAGAGGCATAAAGGTTTAATTCTGCCAAACATCAAAATAAGCAAAGAAGAGACGAGGAACAGCCACTTTATTATTAAGAGCAGAGAATAGAAACTTTACCGTCTAATAGGCCACATAAAGAGTGAAAGAAGCAAAAAAATTAAGATCACTCAAAACTTTGCCAAATTATACTTGAATAGATTTTCTTCAGTGACTTGTTCATCACAATGCAGTGCAACTAATGAAAATGCATAATTAATTGCCACGCATCTTGAATATGTTGAGAGAAAAAGTAAAAAAGTTCCTGGACAAAACACTTTATATGCTATTAAAGAAGTACATGCAAACTCTTCCTCCAGAACCTAAGCAAGCATAGAACCTATACATA
Source organism: Forsythia suspensa (assembly GCA_023638005.1). Classification (NCBI taxonomy): domain Eukaryota; kingdom Viridiplantae; phylum Streptophyta; class Magnoliopsida; order Lamiales; family Oleaceae; genus Forsythia; species Forsythia suspensa. The sequence continues at coordinate 46,498,742 of CM042675.1, forward strand.
TATGCATGTGCACATAATCACATGTACTCCCACAGTTCAAATTTTAAATTTTCCTTCATTTTCTAGAGAGAGACAAACTTTTCCTAGACGATAGTAATTATCATTTGTGCAATTTAGATAATAACATCAGGCGGATTGCAACCTTTGAAATCAAAATATTATTCGGAATCAAAATCAACATGAACCATTAAGTTTGAAAAGATTAAATGTGACTTTCTATCCAAAAGAGAGGAAATATAATTTAATTACTGCAACAACATTCATTTGTTTCTGATTCAAAAGTGCACCTCTGCCCCAAATACTAAACTCCTAAAGGACCCAAACAAGCTCAAAAGTAAACCACCAGCTTAAACTTCCCTTTCTAAGTGAAACACGGCATCACCAAGTCACGAGAAACAGCAGAAACCATCAGCCAGGTGTTCCACCACCCAGCAACCCTAAAGATCTAAAACTCAGAACATCCATGTCTGTTTTTTTTATCACTTACTGAGCCCAATTCCTCGAATGTTATCTCATCCCATTTCCTGTGATGTAATAAGCACATAGGGTATGTTTAGTACAAATGCTAGTCTAGACTCGAAAGTATTATAAACAAGATTTTAACAACTTCTTTTTAATACCATTCACCATGTCCAGTCTACCCTACCAAACCAGCCAACATTGTGTACAAATAGAATGCAGATGGCAGTGTACTGGAGGTTAGGACATCCATACCATGCTAGGTTATAGCCTCATGTGAAAAGGTGAAACTAAGTACACGAATAATGATAGGCTGCACATTCCTTGTGCTCTCCATTCATGCAGTCATAATACCCACGCATTCATGCACTGAAATATATTGAAAATGTAATGGGGAGTCGAGCCAACTCTGCACTCATTTACAAAGGTTAATGTGATCTTGACGATGAGAGAAGTTTGTAAATTGTAATCATACTGAACTAAGACAGACTTCATATAACGTAAGTAGCACAATAAGAAATCATAACTAAGAACCAGCAAAATCTAATCATTTTGATATCACATATGCAGACAAAGCAATCAAATATAGCAAATAGGAATAGAAACCTAAGGCTAACTTACCAGAATAGGATACTGTAGAATCCATCCAAATACTGGAATCTGATAAAGGAACACCTTGATAGACGGCCAGAAACCACTGCGTAGAACAAAAAGGAATATACTTAAGAGCAGAAGAAACAACACAGAGGAATTCAATTAAGACCAAATATATTAACAATAAAGCAACTCAGCAAAATCTGGAACCTAACTTACCTAAAAAGGACAATGCAGCCATACATTTCCACAATTATACCAATTACTGGCCAACGAACAAATATAAAGAATATCCCTAGTAGAAATGCAATTGAACCCTAGAGGAGGGGAAGAAAGAGAGAGAAGAGAGGGTGAGTAAAATATGAAACATCCATCTTCATTCAAACAGATAGTTCACATACTTTAACACAAGCATGCTGTTTCGGGAGCAAACTAAATTCGACTGCCAGGATTTCTTACCCAACAAATATGTATGAAGTTCCGCCTTAGTATAGGCAAAAGACATGTATTTCGGAATAGCTACAACTAATTTGAAAGGCAATTACTGACGGACTAAACTCATATACAAAATTTGGGTAAATTTTAAATGACCTGATAAATGGAAGGTGGAATCAAGACACTTACATTCAGATTAATGGAAACACTTGTTATATTAGCAAGTATCATGTTAGATTACCAAGTATTACAACAAAAGGGCAATTGTTTAGCACTGTGATGAAACTTTCATACTGACATTGCTACTGCTATTCAATGATAAAAGAGGGCAGTCACTTTCCAGGAACACTAAAAGACAACTAAAAACCTCACAAAATTTCCCATAACATGGACAAGAACGGAAAATGGCCCTCATTATTCCCATGTAGTCAATTAGATTCAGAAAGGCTTCATAAGAGAAGCACCAAGGTAGGTCGAAATTCTAGACATGTGGAGTTCACAAGTTGATCTAAAAGCTAACAGATATTTTATATATTCTGTCACAAGTACCTTATAGTTACTTCTGTTTGTGAACAGGTTCAATGTGGAACGCCAACCAAGTAAAAGGGCTACGCCAGCCAACCAAAATATCTAATCAAAAAAAATTATCAGATAACACTTAGTTGACTTTCTACTGAAAAAAGTTAAATATATAAATAAGAACAGTGTCTTACATTTCCAAGAGCCAGCAAACCTCTGTCGAAAAAGAGAAGTATCCCAAGAAAGGAGAAAAGGATACCAAAACCAACGAGACCCAGCCCAATCTCTGCAAATATGAATCAATATTACCATTGTTAAAGACCAGACTTGAATTAATGTAACAAGAGCAACAGAATGAAAATCAATAATGACACGTTTAAATAGAAACATATACACTAGCTGAAGAGAACATCAACTGTACCAGTAGTAGGTCTCAAGTGAGTATCTAGAGAAGCGGGTCGCTAATAAATACTCAACTAGGTTAGACTAACAATCCAGGCTTTTCAGTTTATAAGAGTAGATACACTACAGAAGTCAGATTGTGTGCATCTGTTTTCAAGGTATGTTTTGATTCAAGTTATCACAACTGAACTCAATCAGAAAAAATGCTCACAGATATTGCAAGCCTACTAAGCTATCCAAATTAAAGATAAGGCAGGAACTAAGATATCTCCACAGAAATGGAGAGAAGAATGAATTAACTCAAGGATTCAATGGTTCAGTCCGATGGACCTACATCCAACACTGGGGATCTCCCAATAAATCGGCGCCGGCAGAGGCTAACCTTCATTAACACGACAGCGGAAGCAACCCCTTTTCACTAGGTGGTGTGGTTAACCAAGTTAAAGCAAAAGCATCAACTGACTCATTATTATGATAAATTTTGCTAAGTACTTTTTTAAAGAGAGAAACACAATTGCACTAGAGTTCATTTCTTGTTTATCACTTCCACCTCAATCAAATGCTATTAGAGATGTTGATTTTATAATGATTTCACACAGAAAATAAAACGTAAACTACATAGAAAATCACTCAATTAATAGGCTGTGAAGAGTGTGAAATTTGAAATTTTAGAGAGCAAGTTTAAAATACTCAAGAGTTGTATCAATGTTTATCAATGTTGAAAAAAATTAATATTCTAAAGAGCTAAGAAGTATTTCCAGATAGATATCAAAAAGCAGCCATTATGTCCCCTGGGTCTTGTATAGCCGTTGTTGTTGACTAGCAAATACATGATTCATGATTTAGGAGTCACGAGATAAATGACATTTTAGTTATCAACCAATCACAAGTGAAAAATAACATGTGAATACATTATAATGGCATCTAAATTTTCAAAAGGTGTCTGATCAAAAATGGAAATGACAAATCTAAATTTGTTTTTAATGTCTATATCTTGATTTTGGTACTTGAGCTTGTTAAGTTCAACAAATCAAAGTCTTTTAGATTCGCAAAATTAATAGAGCCCAAAACTCATTACTTACCATAGGTTTTAAGACATTCTAGAAGTCTAAAACAGTTTCTTTAGTCCACATCAGCTTTGATTTAGAAGTCAGAAAGTTGTTCTTGAATGCCTTGAACTTAATTTTAGACTATTAAAAATATTTGTAAACATCTAAATCTTGTTAAACTTTAGAATTCAACAATCTTCTAAACGTCTGGGTTTATGTATTGGACTGTTCAAAAGTATCACTCAAAATTGCTTTAAGTTGGCATAGACAGAATAATGACTTTAGGCCAAGGAGAAAAAGAAATAATTATTCTAACTTCACCCAACCTAAATGATAATTCTTAGAAGGAAATGAAGTGGTTCAGTGAGCTCTTGAAGGTGTCTTTAGGCCAAGGAGAAGAAAAACATAAAAAGATTTTGCTGTTACATATCCAAAGCAAATAGGACAAGGAACGGTATAAAGTGAACATGGACAAGAAGTGAAGGCTGGATCGAAGCAAGAACGTGAATGTAGGCTAGAAGATTTGGGAAACTGAACAATGCAAGGAAACACAACTGCTAGATGTTGAGTGGTCTTGAGTGGTCTGTGTATGTTACACACAAACTTGTTAATGCTTTTATCTTTGATATCAACACATGGGGATGTTGTGTCCCCTTATAGCATACTTCTAGTAACATTTTGAACTAACAAAGAAAACATAGAATAAAGAAAACTTCTTAAACATCAATACACTTCCATGCCCTTCCTACAGGCACAATATTTTACTCTCCTTGCCTGTTTCCTTCTCTATAGTATCAGATGATGTTAATAGGATCAACATGGAACTGGAAATTATGAGACAGAATATGTAAAAGATTGTGAATAAGATAATAATTTAAAGAACAATGTCCCTCTCTCTTCAATAAAATAACTTATAATGCCTAAAGGCTAAAGCAGATGATACTGAAATGTAAGGGTGAGACATAACTATTTGAGCATTGTATTTAGTGGCCTAAAAAGGTTTGACACTGGTTTGCACAAGTTGAAATCATTAGTTCTTGTTATTTGATCAATCAGCCCCTTACAACCAATTTGGGAGCAGGACAATACTTGTGTTCTCACTATCTCTAAAAGACAAATCATCCTTGTTAGGGGTCCATAAAGGTCATAACTACTCAAAAAAATCCTATGGCAAATTTCCACCACCTAAAATACCCAGAGGGAATATCTGAAAAGCTTGATAATCATTCCTGCATTTCCAAGACAAGATTTGACATGCAAGTTCGAAGAAGGACTACTAGGGCCTTTTTACTAAGTCCAAAATGAATAATCTAACTTAACCCGAACCTAATAATCTAGTAAATTGCCCCCAACTCCACAAAAATTATGTGGGACTCGTAATATAAAACCATCCATTTTTCAACAAATTGGTTCGATAAACAAAGATATAAAAGGTGGAATAACAAAAGAAAAACGTATTGATTTGGGAATTGTCGATTAAAAGTTACAAATTACATACTAACAAATTAAACACAACATAGAAACTAATGCGAGGATAATGTCATAAACCTCATAACAAGTATCATGGAAAAACTAATTATTCTTCACTTGTTCTGTGAATTTGAAGTGTTAAACTGAAAAGAAAATCAAGAAAATGATCGATGAACATGTGTTCATTTAGAAACAAATTAGATGGTCAGCATGGTGAATCTACATCATTGATGAAAAATTATGATATCCAACAAAATGATTGCAAAATCACTAAAGGAAAGGAGAACCTGGATAAATTCCTTGGTGACCAAAACTTACCCCTTAGACACGAGTAATAATAGGTACCACTATGGATAAGCAAGTGCACATACACACAATAGAAAATATAATAGATGAAATAAAGTTTGGAAGCTAAACAGGGTCATCACTCACATTGTGGGACCCAGAAAAAATGGGTACCAATTTAAAGATATATTCCTTTAGTAGGAATTGATTGGGAAGAAAAATCAATGCAGAATACCCTCATACAAGTCTTAAATAACAAGTAGGCTGCTTGTGGTAGCTAGATAATGAAACTTCCAAACATATGGCAGGCAACAAGGACCTATTCAACAACTTCACCGGACCTATTCAACAACTTCACTTCCAAAGAAATAGGACCAATCAATTTTGGTTAGGGAAAACAAAGCATCCTCAATACAGGTAATATTGGTGAATTTCCTTTTTCCATTACATGATGTTTTATTTATTGAAGGGTTTACATATAATTTGCTTCACATGACTAAGTTATATGACTATTTTTTTAAACTGAATTTCATAAAGATATGTAGTTGATTGAAAAGGAAGAAGAGATTGTGTTTTAAAGCATTCAGATAGCAAAATATTTTTACACCCTAAACAATAATATTTCAAATCCACTACGCTGAGTGATGTTAAATATACAACTAGAACATACAAACTGCCCTTACCCACTTATGTGTGAATGTGACGCCACATCACCGGTTTCAAGACTTTACCAGAACTGTTAAATAAAGGGAAAAAGAACCAAAAAAAACACCATGTCATTGTCTCCCCTGCCAACTTCTTCAATCTCTAGGCCTACAAGCACCCTACTACTGAAAGAACTACCACCATCAATCTTCAGCACAATCAAGCAGCAAAATCAATATTTTCTCAAGTCAGAACACAACCCAAATAATCAACCTCCATAACAACACCATCCGTATCACCACAACCACACAAACTGAAAACCTACAACATCACACTATCACAAAGCAAAGTTTAAAACTACATTCAGATGTGATATAGGAGTTCTACCTCATAAATTAGATGTATTAAAGCTTTGGTCTGATATTTAGTGGTGAATTTGTTGACCTATGGTTAACTTTAAACCTTAATGTTTTGATTATTACAAACAAATTGGTTATGTTTTCTAACATTTTATTTTCAAGCAAAATTCAAAGCGCTACAAATCGAACTCTCATACAATGACAAGTTCAAAGTCAAAATCAATTCAAGAGTTCAAGCATCTCAAGATCCGCGAAATTCAAGATTTGAAGATCAAGATTGAAGAATAGATTTTTAGATAAAATTGTAAAGGTATTAACTCTTTAATCCTTAGCAATTAAATAAATGAAAGCTCAAAATTTTTTTGCACAAAATATATGTCATTATCATTGCATAAAATACTTTTATCAAAGTCAAAAATCAAGTTTTTAAAACTGCAGAAACGGTCAACTGTTTTGGTCATCCGTTTGAACAGAGTTCAAACGGTCGACTGCTTGGATGAACCGGTCGACCGGTTATCTGTCCTTCTCCAAAAGTGTCCGTTTCGATTTTTTTTTCGGCCCAACGGCTAGTTCGACTAAGTAAACGGTCGACCGTTTGGTCATCCGTTTGGGTCATCCGTCCGGACATGTAAATTGACGAAAATTCATCTCTATAAATACCACTTCATTTATTATCATTCTACAACACTTATAAGAGCATTTATAGAGAGAATCATATTGAAAAACTTCATCCAAAGCTTCATTGTATCTATATCTTCAAAATCTCATATTGAAAACTTTGTTTGATTAAATCAAACCTTTGATTCATCTTTCTCAACAAAGTTTTCTTCTAACACTGAGCTTTCCTTATTCATTGCTATTCATTAAAGTGTTAGTCTCTCTTAGAACTAAACTTGTATCTATCATTCATCTAGAGAGAAATACTCAAATCAATTTCTTCATATATTTGGGTCATATTGAGGTCCCGTACAAAAGCTCAATATTGTATAAGGATCGGTGCTCCTTGTTTGTAAGTCACCGAATACATTGTAAGGGTTTGGATTGCACCATAAGTCAATCAAAATAGTGGAAAGGCCGTGCTCGTGTTGGAGAGCTTGGTAACGGGGGACGTAGATCATTGGTTGGATCGAACCTCCATAAAAATCGTTTGCACTCTCTCTTCTCTTTTATTTACTTATATTGTGCTTATATTTTGAGTGAATCAATTCTTATTTCTTAAATTTCATTTTTAAGAATATTTTTCGAAAAAGTTTGAGAAACCAATTCACCCCCTCTTGGTTAGTTATTCTTGGGCTATCAATTGGTATCGAGCAAGGTGCTCATTTTTTTTTGATTACACAATCTTGAGTAATGGCTAACCAAAATTTTCAAAACCTTGAAGGTCACTCTACAAATCGTCCTCCCTTCTTTAATGGCTCCCACTACAATTATTGGAAAACTAGAATGATGATTTATATTCAATCCATTGATTATAACATTTGGGAAGTCATCGAGTTTGGTCCATATGTGCCTACAAAATTATCAAAGTTGATGATAAACCGGACCAAACTATTTCTAAGCCTAGAGAAGAATATGATGAAGAGGACAAAAGAAAATTGTCTTTGAATGCTAGAGCCAAAATTTACTTTATTGTGCTTTAGACAAAAATGAGTTTAATCGTATTAGCACATGTGATTCGCATATGATATTTGGCATGCATTAGAGATAACTCATTTAGGTACCAACAAGGTTAAAGAAACCAAAATAAATCTTTTGACAAAAGATTTGAAAATTTCTTTATGAAACAAGATGAACCTATTGTTGATATGATTACTCGTTTCACCGATATTATTAATGGCCTTAAGGGCTTTGATCGAAAATTTACTAACGGTGAACTTGTGAGCAAAATGCTTAGGTCTTTATCGGAAGATTGGAACTCCTTGAGGATGTTGATAGAGAATACAAAAGATATTAACACTTATCCATTGGAGGAGCTATATGGAACATTGATGACATATGAGCTCAACAATGCCGAAACAAAGGAGAAAACAAGGAGAAGCAAAGAAGAGATGAAGGAGCTTCCAAAGAAGCAAATTGCCTTGAAATCAACAAATGATGAAGGTTCATCCAACACAAACTTGAGTGATGAAGAACTTGATGACTTAGTTCTTCTTGTCAAGAAATGGAGAGGATTTCAAACAATAGGCGATTTCAAAAGAAAGAAGACAAAAGTGAAGAAAAGAACAAAAGATCATATGCTATGATTGTGACAAACCCGGTCACAAGAGGACCGAGTGCCCAAACAAGAAGAAGTTCAACAAAAGAAGGCACTTCAAGCTACATGGGATGATAGTGATGAAGATGATCAAGAAGATGAAGAAATTCAAGAAGAAATCGCTAATATGTGCTTCATGGCCATTGAGGATGAGGTAAGTACAAACAACAATGATTCTTACATTGACTTATCTACCTCTTATGATGAAATTCTTGAAGAATTTGAGAAACTTATGTCAAAATACTCCATTCTTAACAATAAACACTCTTTGTTGAAAAAGGTAGTCAAGAAGCTTTTATTGCACAAAAGGACTTTGAAAAAGAAAATGATGATCATAAGTCCTTGATTAAAGAAAATGTTTTATTAAAAGAAAAAGTGGTTGATTTAACAAGCATTATTCACAAATTCACCCAAGGAAAGAAAAATTTTGAATTAATGCTTGGAGAGCAAAAAATGTGTGTTTAACAAAGGAGGAATTGGATATAGACCTCTCTTGAAACAAAAATCCTTGAAACCATTTTTGTAAAATCATCCAACTTTTCTCAACAAAACATCACATGTAGTTTTTGCAAGAAAGATGGCCATGTTGCTTACAATTGTTTGACTAAAAAGAAACTATACTTTGAAAAGAAACATAAGTGGATAAAAGAATCCACAAGTACTAACTATCAAGGACCCTAAACTTATGTGGGTACCAAAAGTCAAAATTAAAATTATTTTTGTAGGTACCACAAAAGGTCAAGAGCAATTGGTTCTTGGATAGTGGTTGTTCAAACATATGACGGAGATCGATCATTACTATCAAATTTCAAAAGAAAAGATGGAGGTCATGTGACTTTTGGAGACAATGCCAAAGGAAAAATCATAGGTATTGGAAATATTGGTAATCGTTCTTCTCCTCTATTGAAAATGTTTTATTAGTTGATAACTTCAAACATAACCTACTTAGTATAAGTCAATTGTGTGATAAAGGTTATCTCATTAAATTTGATTCTTCTAATTGCCTCATTGAGGATGCTATATCTAAAGAGGTATTGTTCATGGGGAGTCAAGCAAAGATGTTTACATCATATCTATTGAATTTGAACTTGAAAAGGAAATAAAATGTTTTCAAGTATAAAGGATGATTCTTGGTTATGGCATAGGAGATTAGGTCATGTTAGCATGGACTTACTTTCAAAAATCTCCAAAAAAATAACTTTGTGAAAGGGTTGCCAAGTATAAAGTTTGAAAAGATAAAATTTGTGATGCTTGTCAATTTGGAAAACAAGTAAAGAGCTCTTTCAAACTTAAACAACACTCTTCTACTTCAAGACCTTTGCAACTTCTCCACATGGACTTATTTGGACCATCTAGAACCGCTAGTTTAAGTGGAAAACATTATGCATTTGTTATTATTGATGATTTTTCAAGATTTACTTGGGTCATTTTCTTGAATTTAAAAGATGAAGCCTTAAATGCATTTAAACATTTTTGCAAAAGAGTCAAAATGAAAAGGATACACCATTAACACAATTAGGAGTGATCATGGTGGAGAATTTGAAAATATAGCCTTTGATGAGTTTTGCAAATCCAATGGATATGAACATAATTTTTCGCTCCTAGAACTCCTCAACAAAATGGTGTAGTAGAAAGGAAGAATCGAACATTGCAAGAAATGGCTCGAACCATGTTGAATGAAAACAATTTACCAAAATACTTTTGGGTCAAGCCGTAAACACTTCATGTTATATCTTAAATAGAGAGTTTGGTAAGTCGAAAGAAAACAAAACTCCATATGAGCTTTGGAAAAATAGAATTCTAATATTGGATATTTTAAAGTTTTTGGTTGCAAGTGCTTTATTTTAAACACAAAAGAAAATTTGGGAAAATTTGATCCAAAATCCGATATTGGAATTTTTCTTGGATATTCATCTACTAGTAAAGCTTTTAGAGTTTTCAACAAAAGAACTTTAGTAGTTGAAGAATCCATGCATGTTGTTTTTGATGAAACTAACTCTTCTATACAAGAAAAAGTTATTGATGATGAAGATTTGAAATCCCATTTGAACAACTAAGTGTTCAAAATCAAGACAAAGGAATCCAAATAACATTGAAAGTCAACATGAGGAGGAAACAAGTATGCAACAAAATGATGAAGAACCTCATGAAGATCCCAACACTTCATCATTACCAAAAGAATGGAGGTTTGTCCCATCTCACCCAAAAGATCTCATCATTGGTGATCCATCAAAAGGGTAAGCACAAGAAATTCTTCTAGAAATTTTCATAACAATTGTGCATTTCTTTCTCAAATTGAGCCAAAGAACTTTAAAGAAGCCGAGTTTGATGAATTTTGGATTCTAGCTATGCAAGAAGAACTAAATCAATTTGAAAGAAATCATGTTTGGGATTTAGTTGCTAGACCAAATTCACAAACCGTAATTGGCACAAAATGGGTTTTTCAAACAAACGAGATGAAAATGGTATAATTGTGCGTAACAAAGCTAGATTAGTGGCTCAAGGTTACAATCAAGAAGAAGGTATCGATTTCAAGAAACTTTTGCCCGGTTGCTAGATTAGAGTCAATTCAGTATGCTTCTTGCTTTTGCATGTCATAAGAATTTTACTCTCTTTCAAATGGATGTCAAAGTGCATTTTGAATGGAGTCATTCAAGAAGAAGTTTTGTTGAGCAACCACCCGGTTTTAAAAATCATAAGTATCCGGACAAAGTTTTCAAACTTAGAAAAGCCCTTTATGGTTTAAAACAAGCTCCTAGAGCATGGTATGAGAGATTGAGTAAATTTCTCTTATCAAATGATTTTTTAATGGGTAAAGCGGATACAACATTATTTATAAAAACCAAAAAGAATGATATGATAGTTGTTCAAATCTATGTTAATGATATTATTTTTGGTGCTACTAACATTTCCCTATGTGAAGAATTTTCTAAGTGTATGAGTAGGGAATTTGAGATGAGCATGATGGGTGAACTCAAGTTCTTTCTTGGTCTCCAAATCAAACAAACCAATGATGGAATATTCATTAGTCAAACTAAGTATATCTTGGATATGCTCAAAAAGTTTGAAATGGAAGAGTTGAAGCCAATGAACACTCCAATGAGCTCATCAATCAAACTAGATAAAGACGAGCAAGGTACTTCCGTTGATGTAACAAAATATCGAGGTATGATCGGATCCTTCTTTATTTAACCGCTAGTAGACCCGATATTATGTTTAGTGTTTGCTTATGTGCTAGATATCAATCTAATCCTAAGAATTCCCATCTTAGTGCCAGAAACGCATTTTTCGTTATCTTAGTGGAACTAGATCTTTAGGTCTTTGGTATCCCAAAGAAACTCATTTTGAATTACTTAGCTTTTCGGATGTCGATTGGGCGGTTGCACAATTGATCGTAAAAGTACTAGTGGAACGTGCCATTTTCTAGCTTTGCTTTTAGTTTCATGGTTTAGTAAGAAACAAAATTCCGTTGCTTTATCAACCGCCAAGCCGAGTATATCTCCGCCGCTAGTTGTTGTGCTCAAATCCTTTGGATGAAGCAAACTCTAAATGATTATCACATTTCATTTGAAAAGTTCCTATTATGTGTGATAATACAAGTGCGATCAACTTATCTAAAAATCCCGTTTGCATTCTCGCACTCAAACACATCGAGATTAGACATCACTTTTACGAGACCATGCACAAAAGGGAGATATAACTTTGGAGTTTGTAAACACCGAAAAATAATTGGCCGATATTCTCACAAAACCTCTAGCTCTTGAAAGATTTTCATATATTCGATTTAAATTTAGGCATACTTGATGAAGGTGAAATATGTGGCTAAACTCTATGCATTTTTATGATTGATTGCACTTTATGTGACAAATATGTGTTAAAGATTGATAATAAGACCAAAAAGCAAATTTTATAATTTTTTTTTGTCAAACGGACGATCGTGTAGATTAAGCGGTCGATCGTTTCATGTCAAACGGATGACCCAATGATCATCCGTCAAGCGAGACTTTGCGATTTAAACTCTTTCAAACGGACGATCACAGTATATCAAACGGACGGCCGTTTTATCTTAAACGGACGACCTTATGATCATCCGTATGATCGTCCGTTTGAGCAGAGTTTTAACTTATCAAATCTTCAGTTAAAACGGACGACCGTTTGGACTTTACGGTCGACCGTATGAGCGCAAATCAGGGTTTTAACCCCTTTCTTTTTCAAAATTCCTCATTTCATCTTTGCGCGCCCTAGGGTTTTTCCGTTCATTTCACTCCCAATCTCTTCCATTTCACCAATCCTCCTAAATTCTTTCAATTTTACACTCAAAATCACAAAACCCACATCTTTTACACCAAAAATCGAAGATCCCCAATTTTGTCCATAAATTCTACCCATTCCACCCAAACGGACGATCTCTAAAACCAGGCTCCAAATCCGTTTTTCCACACCATGCTCGACAGAAAATGGCGCTAAACGCCCTAGGAGGGAAAGACTACCTACTCCATCATCTCAAGAAGAGAATTCTCCTGAATTGGATTGCCAAATGTCCCGTCCTCATTGGTAAGAACGTAGACTCGCTCTCTTTTACTTTTGACGCCCTTCCTTTCATATAGAAGATCTTTTCACGGGTATGGGTTGGGTTAGTATTCTCACATTGAATGACAAAGTTTACCCTTCCTTGTCAAAGATTTCTATAAAGATATGTCTTCCTCTCCAAGGTCGAAATTTCTTGTTTAGTTGAAATAAACAAATAAAAATCACTAAGGACTTAATTCGATCAATTCTTCATCTTGAGGAAGGAGGTATTCGCATGTACACCACAAAAACAATTCCTCATACTCAAGATTACGACCCAATCGAGAGCTTGTTGTCGTGTCACCGGCAAGCAATTTGAGGTCGCCAGACGTCTTCGCACGAACCAACTCACTCTTGGTGTCGTGTCCTCCATAACATCATCGCACATATTATTGTTCCTCGTAAAGGCCACTTAGATGAGGTTAATCACTATGATGTCTTTCTTCTCGACTCTATCCTCCGTGGGCGTAAACTTGATTTTCCATACATAATGATCCAACACACGTCATCCGTCCTTAGCGGACCAGCTAAGGGACTTCCCTACTGAATGTTTCTCACTAAGATCTTTCAACATTTTGAAGTTTCCTTCCAGAACGCGGTTGCCACTCTTCCCAAACCCACCGACACCATAAATATTCTTACCCTTCGTCGTATGAAAATCGTCAAGGAAAATGGGCAATGGGTGGCAAAATCCAAGGATTTGACGATGAGTCGGCCCCTCGACTTTGCCATTTGAGGATGAGGAAGAAATGGACGCGTGGCAACGCCTTAGAAGATGCTCCACCAATGACGACCCCGATCATCTCAAAGGCCGCCGTCCTCCACCTCCGCCTCAACGAGGACCGTTTAATCTTCTTAACTACGGATCGACTCTCTTACTACTTGGCCGAGGGCCCGCACCATACCATGGGACTCTCCAAAGACTCGGTTGCAGATATGACGACATCGCTTCATGATCTTCACTCCCGCCTCGATGCGTGCTTGCTTCCTCCACACCGCCTTGAGCCTTAGTCTATTTATTACTTTTGTTTTTTGTAGCTATGTTTTGAACACTAAGTCTATGTTCTATCTTTATTTTATGAAATTATGCTTGTTTTTCAATTTTAAGTTTATCAATGATTGGCATATGTTATTTCGTTTAAACCTTAATGTTTTATCTTTTGCCTTTTTGTTTATGCCAAAAGGGGAAAATAAATAGGTGATCAAATATATGAAATACGTAATGTGATGAATTTGGCATGAATACATTGATTTGATGAACTTGGCATGAAATATGTAATGTGATGGATTAAATGAAATCGATATCATGTAATAAAATTGGCAAATCAAATGAATATATATGCTTTACTTGAAATCATGTTTACTTGAAAAATAAAGGGGGAATATATATGTTTTATTGTATATTATTATCATATATTCTCACATTGTTTGTCATAATCAAAAAGGGGGAAATTGTTGACCTATGGTTAACTTTAAACCTTAATGTTTTGATTATTACAAACAAATTGGTTATGTTTTCTAACATTTTATTTTCAAGCAAAATTCAAAGCGCTACAAATCGAACTCTCATACAATGACAAGTTCAAAGTCAAAATCAATTCAAGAGTTCAAGCATCTCAAGATCCCACGAAATTCAAGATTTGAAGATCAAGATTGAAGAATAGATTTTTAGATAAAATTGTAAAGGTATTAACTCTTTAATCCTTAGCAATTAAATAAATGAAAGCTCAAAATTTTTTTGCACAAAATATATGTCATTATCATTGCATAAAATACTTTTATCAAAGTCAAAAATCAAGTTTTTAAAAGCTGCGAAACGGTCAACCGTTTTGGTCATCCGTTTGAACACGAGAGTTCAAACGGTCGACCGTTGGATGAACCGGTCGACCGGTTGGTATCGTCCTTCTCCAAAAGTGTCCGTTCGATTTTTTTTTTTTCGGGCCCAACGGCTAGTTTCGACTAAGTAAGCGGTCGACCGTTTTGGTCATCCGTTTGGGTCATCCGTCTCGACAGAAATTGACGAAAATTCATCTCTATAAATACCACTTCATTTATTATCATTCTACAACACTTATAAGAGCATTTATAGAGAGAATCATATTGAAAAACTTCATCCAAAGCTTCATTGTATCTATATCTTCAAAATCTCATATTGAAAACTTTGTTTGATTAAATCAAACCTTTGATTCATCTTTCTCAACAAAGTTTTCTTCTAACACTGAGCTTTCCTTATTCATTGCTATTCATTAAAGTGTTAGTCTCTCTTAGAACTAAACTTGTATCTATCATTCATCTAGAGAAATACTCAAATCAATTTCTTCATATATTTGGTCATATTGAGGTCCCGCACAAAAGCTCAATATTGTATAAGGATCGGTGCTCCTTGTTTGTAAGTCACCGAATACATTGTAAGGGTTTGGATTGCACCATAAGTCAATCAAAATAGTGGAAAGGCCGTGCTCGTGTTGGAGAGCTTGGTAACGGGGACGTAGATCATTGGTTGGATCGAACCTCCATAAAAATCGCTTGCTCTCTCTTCTCTTTTATTTACTTATATTGTGCTTATATTTTGAGTGAATCAATTCTTATTTCTTAAATTTCATTTTTAAGAATATTTTTCGAAAAAGTTTGAGAAAACCAATTCACCCCCTCTCTGGTTAGTTATTCTTGGGCTATCAGAATTAGCATTCAAGCAGTAGGAAGCTGGTAATTATAGTGGTAGAATCACGTTGATTAGGAGTGAGGTGATGGGTAATCTTCGGTGTGGGAATTAGTGGAGCCGGCAGTGGTGGGGCATTGTTTATACCTTGTTGGCGACAGACTGAGCAACTAGTAGACGTCGTCGTTGTCGTGGTGGTCGTGGTGGTGGATGGTGACCTCACTACTTTCTGATGGCATTTGCGGCAGTGGGTTTTAGAGTGGAGTTTGGCTTGAACATTACAGAACCCTGATGGTTTAATTGTTTTAATTTTTCAATTAATTGTAATGACTTCTTAAGTTGTCATTTAGGTGGGACATGATGACCGTGTGTGACGCCCCAGAGGTAAGTAAGGTTTACTTCGTACACTTCAATGAATCATTCAACATTAAACTAATAATACCCCACTACAAAACCGATATCCTAATTCTGAAATTTCCAAAGCATATAAAAAGGAATATAAAATGTTTGGTCCAGCTTGTATGCGAAAAACATGCATCTACTCACTGATCAGCATGACAAAAAGATCTAAAAACTAGTGTATGACCCAAATATGTTTTGGACAACCCATAGACCTAATTCATAACAATTCAACTCTCGTAGAAAATTTATCAAACAAATGACAACAATTATCCAGTTTAATACATATTTACCTGTCATGAAAAGATATGACAAACAGGTTTGAAACCAAAAATTTCTTCCAAACAGAATGACTCTGACAGCGTGTTTATGACTTATGAGTAACTTTATCATAGGACATCAAAAGAGGACTAAAATAAATGCTTCCATTTCACGCAAAAACTTATTAGCGTATGAAGAAACTGAATATTAAATGATTCTTCAATTTAACCTAAAAAAATAATTCCATTTATTCTCCAATTAGACTCAGCTCTTCTTTACCCTCGTATACCTCCTTCGCAGTGTAGCATTTGCTTCAGTCCAAATAGTGTGATTGAAAATTAACATACAGAAAAGCACTGAGTACATCAGTCACAGAATCTAATAACCATTTGAGAAATTATTATATTGCAATACTCAAACGGAACAACTGGATATAATAATCCTAATGCGTAAATTAGAAGAATCCCACAATAGCCACATTACAGCAAAGAAAACAAGAAAGGGGTAAAGGAAAAAACTAATACTTACTTTTTTGTTCAGTTAATTCATAAGCCATCTTGTTGATGCTATAATTCCTTCGGTGACCAAATCGAAAAGGGCTTCCCAAACTGCAATACTCAACTAGTAATTGTTAAAAATAAAAAGTAGCTATTACATTCTCCTTGTCCGTGTAGATTAGTGATTCTTGTTTCCATTTGAGAGGTCAAGGATTGGTACCTCCTGCCCCACTCTCCCCTAAAACAAAAAACAAAAAAGTTCGAAAGAATTACCTAAAAAAGAGAGAGAAAACGCTACCGAACCGAAGTTGTGCTTTATATATTTTGTAAGATTTTGAATCTTATGTGAATTTATACTTCCCTCGATCTGTTCATCTCACAATCCCCAATTTTATTTCTAGATTCTGAGTTAGCCGCTGGAGTCTGACCCAGTTGCACCTTATATTTCCAAATTTAATTCAGGTACCATACCCGGAACCAAACGATTTAGTTGATTTAGTTCGGTTATAAAATTTTTATAACTCCATCTAACAAATTATATCTTTTAAACTTTAATTCATTCAATAAAAAAAAAAAAACATATCAAATTTTGACCCAAAATAGTAAGTCTAATCTAAATTTAAAACACAAAAACAAACTGTTTAATAAAAATCATTCATCAACATACACAAATAGTTTAATTTTTTGATTCTAGGATCGATAACCGAACTATAATTAATCGATTCTCACTTCTAATATCCATTACTCATTTTAAATTTAAGAATGATCGGTCGATTCGATTCGATTTGATTCCCATTCGGGAAGATACTTTTGTCCACACATAGTAGTTCTTGTAAAATGTACTAGAGAAAGGGTAAGTTTCATGTGCAACTTTACCACTAAACTTTAGTTTAGTTTCACTTCGGTCACCGATTATTTTCAAATTTCACCACCAGTCTCTTACGTGACACGCCTCCAAAGATTGATTAATATGTTGACATATTGTAACGAATCTATCACATAATCACTGAGTAACTTGCCAATTTACCACTACTCTAACTTACTTCTATGCAACGTCAAAAAAGTGTTAAAATGCACAAATATATTATTTAATTTAAAGACATTGTAATAGCTTTCATTTTACTATTTTTATTTTCAAGGTATCTAGTAATTACGTAAAAGATCAATTACAGTCATGATAATTAAACAATTCCATTCAGATTGAGGAACGATGTGACAAAGTGTTGAAATTTAAAACTAATTTGAAGTTTAACGACCTAATTAAAACAAATATAAATTTAGTAACTCAGTGAACAACGTTAGCGAAATTTACACATTGGACAAAAAAAAAAAAAAATTTGATATTAATATTTTTTTTTAATAATTGGTCTATTTTATCAAATATGTATTTTTTTATTTTTTTAAATAATCAAAAAATTTATTTTTATATGACTTGTATTCAGTATACTCACAGCTGTTTTTAAATAATCATAAAATAATTTTTCTTTTTTTACCCCTGTTATTTGTACTTTTCTTTTTCTTTTCTTTTCATTTGCTTTAAATACTAATTTCATGTTTTTAATTTGTGAAAATTTTGTTACATACTTAATTTTATATTAAAATTCTACAATTACTTTTCAATATTTTAAATTCTAAATATAATAAATATAACACATATTTTTTCTAACAAATATAACAAAAGTAACAACAAGTGTTACAAAAGTAAAACTATTTTTTTTAGAATAAAAAATAATAATATTGTCTAAATTCTTTAATTTTCTACGTGAAACTATCCATTTTAGATTTAGAGAGGACCATTTTTTCATGCATTAAGTCACGGCCGGGCCTTTTGCTTGTGGGTCTAGGCGGGCTGGGTAAGCCAGCCCACTTTGATATGTCTATACTCTATACTAAGGGAAAGTGTCTCAAATAACCTCAAAAAACAAATTACTTCCCAAAATTTAATCAACTTTTTTTTTTTTTTTTTTTTTAACCAAGATACTGTTTTAATTATTTTTTGTTACACCACTATTTTACTTTTTTTTCAAAGAAAAAGAAGTGTCACACTTTTTATAATACTACGTATTCAAAGTAAGTATACGTATAAGATAATATTTGTTACACGTGTGTTATGACACACTGTGTAACGCCTCAAGATCTCAATTTTATAGGTTAACTACTTTACTAACATACTGGTTCTTAGGGTTGCCAACTAAATGGCATAGAAAACCTTTTCAATTCTGTTGGAAACCGTTGAAAATAAGCTCCCAAACAACCCTAACCCCCTATATTGTTTGAAAAAATGTATGATCCGATTAATTTGAACCTCATAAACAATATTTAACACACACACACACACACACAAAAAAAAAAAACTCAATTCATAACATTTTCTCAAATTTTGACTTTAGTCCTGACTTGTCAAAATTGCATTAATGCATTTAAAACTCAAATATTAACTGATATTCATCCTCAAAACTATACTTCAAAGTCTGAAAATCATAAAGGTGCAACTTTTCCTAGATTGCAGCTTGGTCCCTAAGTTTCAAATAATGCGAGTAAATCTCAAATTGCTTTCCGACCTCAAATGAGTCATATTATTTGGTTATGAAAATAATGGGCAAACAAATATTGGGTGATGAAAATAGCAGGATGAGCATATAATTCTGGGCCGCGTGCAAGCTTGAGACTTTTTCGTAGAGGGTATGGAGTTAAATAGGCCATGACCTTTGTTAGCCCAACGAGAAATAAGCCTACTATCTTGGGGCAGCCCATTGAGGTGCAATCAGCTGGGAATTATTAGAAAGGGATCATTTATAAGTGATGGCATTGTAGACAAAAAGACTAAAAGTTTAGGGGCCATTTCGGGATTTCGGAAAAATAGAGACCAAAATTTCTCTTTAGTTGACTACTTTGGTAGAAGGTCAAAATTAGCAGGCAACTTAAAAGTAGTGGCGGAGGAGCTAGTCCAGGAAGTCTTGTACACTTTATAAGACAAAAGAGACATCATAATTAGTCGAAAAAAGCCAGTTCAGAGCTCGATTGAAGCTGGCATGAATTGCATGGACTTAGCCGTACGTGCACAAAAAAGCATCTTTTTACTCGAGGCATGATTAGGCAGGGAACGTATTTGGCTGCAATGTTGGAAAAATGGTGGATTTATGTTATGTTTGAGCACAATTTGGTGTGAGACTCGTTTTTTTATGATGAAAGATTTGTGTTTTTTTCTGTGCGAACATTGAACTTATATATTTACTTACTCAAAATGATGCTTGAGTGAATGAGAAATTGAAACTCAAAGTAGAGTTAGAAGAATTGTTTGAACGAAAAGCAAGTAGCTTATCTCATATTTGAAGGGAAAAAAAAAAATTCTAGTATATATATGACCACACTTTGAAGAGTGTAATTTAATGTAGCATAGAGATTCTTTCTCGCACTATAGCAATTTTGAAAAATATGGACACATGTTAAGATCTTTGTAAGTCAATTTAAACGGCACGAGACTCCTCAATATAGGCATATGACAACACGAAACATGATACGAGCACATGAAATTTGTTTTCTATTTAAACTTTACGACTCATTGTAAATTTAATTTGTTGAAGGTCAGCCCGAAGTCTCTCTTAAATTGCATTTTTATACTTTATTTTGATATTATTGTATAAAAAAGTAACGTGCTAAGATTGATAAAGAAAGACTAGCGGGAAGGTAACAATTGTATTGAATCGATTATTTTTAAATTACACAGTGCAAATGACTTAGGAATGGCCACATGTTTAATCCTTAATAGTCGAAAATTTTCGCATGGACACATGTACCAAATTGCCTGCAAAATACAGTATAAAATCCGTTATGTTTGTTCAATCAAGAAACATGCTACTTAAATAATTATTTATGTGGTAGCAGCCTCTGCACTGTAATCATGTTCTTGAAAATGAAATGTCAATGGTCCACTATTATTTATAGCAAGTTGAACACCAGGGTGATGTATCTCGTGCTGTAAAGAAGGTGAATGTGTATAACTTTTGTCCGATATCATTGTATCGAACATGTCTCACGATATCATTATCGAAATTTTCAAACTCTTTAGTTGTAATAAATAACGTTGTATTAATTATTTTTGATCGAAGGACTGTTAGTGTAATTGCTATATACATTAGTGACTACTAGTATTAAAAAAAAATAAAAAACTACTTTAATTAATGACTCAATTCTTTACAATAATGAAACTCGTAATTAATAATCGTATTTGTTATACTATTCAATTCACTTCGATACATAAAAATGTTAGTTGTCTAGTGGTCCTGATTTTGAATACGTGTTTTGATGAAGTCATTATCCATAATTACAATAACTAACATATATAAAATAAAAAAAGGTGTCGGGTCAATGAAGCTTAATTATTACTAATCTCAATTTTATTGTTGAAATTTCTACCAAATTAGATCCTTTTTGTTTTCTTCTTTTCGTCTTATATTTGGCAAAGTTTAAAAGTTGCTTATGAGTGTTATAAGTTTTAATTGCACAATTTATGCATAATATATAGGCTCGAAAGTTACTTTTAACTTTTAAGTAACTTATTTCTATTAAACTTTTTTTTTTAAAACCAAAAATAAATAAATAAATTAGTACTATATATGGATTTATTAGGCTTAATAAAACGTGCTTTTTTTTTTTTTTTTTGTAAAAAGAGTTTCTTTATTTTTTATTTTTCAAACTTAAACAAATGGTGTGGTGTAATTGCTGACATGTGATGTGCTAAATTAAATTTTTAATTAACATGACGATCAAGCTCAATTTTATTATACTGTAAAAAAATTTTTAACCGTCATATTTCACTTATGCATGACGATCAAGTTCGATGGTTTTACACTTTTTTAGCTGACTCACACTCCAAATTTCCATTCTCTATAAATACTACATATTAAATGTTATAATCCCATCTACCAATGGGGAAAAAAACAATTAAAAAAAATTAGATCAAGGAAGAGACGTGCCTTGAGAAATATTCCAATTATTATTCCCCAAATGATAGGTTGACCAATAGAAAATAATTGGTCTCAAAATATTTTTTTATTTTATTTTACATAGATTTGGTATGGTGTGTAATGTGTAGGGTTCCCATGCATACGCGGTAGAACGGAAGGAAGAAATTATTCTCAATCTATCTTGTCAATCAATATCAATGCGAGGGCGATAATGTTGGGTGTATCAACTCATGGTGCACCTAATTATATGAGGTCGCTCTCGCTCACATGGCCATGCATAATTTGGTTTTTCTTTTAATTTAGTCCTTGTTTGGTTCAGATTTTATCTTGATAAAAAATTAATAATTAAAATCATTTTTAAGATCCACAAATTTTATTAATTTTTAATATTTAATTTTTTTTATTAAAATTTGCTAAAAAAGATCTATTATAAATTTTATTAATTTTTGACCAATTTAATCAATAAAAATATGTTTAACCAATTTAATCAACTTAAATTATAATTTAAACTTAAACAAAAAGTCAATTAGGTCTGAAAATTAAAATAAATATCACGTTGTTGCACTCTTATTATACTTAAATTTTACTATACTTTATTTATTTGTTTTATAATAATAATAATAATAATAATAATAATAATAATAATAATAATAATAATAATAATAATGTGGGATTAGCACCTTTACTATCTTAAAGTTAAAGTCCAATTAACACTAGCTACAACATACAATGTAATGTAGGCAAAAGCGTAAAAACGATGAATAAATATGCGATCGAAGTTCATTGATTTCAAATGAATTATGTAATACAAAATTGATATTTTTAATTATATATAATTGAAAAATTAATATTTTGTTGTTTATCAAAATATGCTGTCAAATAGTACATATATATTATTCTATAATTAGTTTTTTCTTAAATTTACTTGAACACTTAAAATAATATTTAATTATTTGACAATCAGAAGTTGAACTCTAAAATCAATCAAAAATGAAGCCTTAAATATTCACAGCTACACAAAACAAAAATATAGATAATTTTAACAAAATATAAAAAATGTTTAATTAATTATTAATTATTATTATTAGTTATTTTCCATTAAAAAGAGGTTATTTGTTTGACATGAAGAAGTGGGCCATGTGGCCGTACCACACATTTAATTTGTTAAACTTATTTTGCAATTACTCATAATTAGTTTACTTGTACTTAATTAAATTAATGAAATATTGAAATATTCCCACTCGCAAAGGATCTTTATGTATTTGTTTATTTGCCTGTTGTCGCGTTTTGAGGACAGTAATTCGAAGAAGTAATCGTGTTGACATAGACAACAAAATCGCCAAAGCCGGTGGAAACACGGTTTATGTGTAAGACAAAGCTGGCTTGGCTTAGTAAATTAATGCTTTGACAAAGGAATAAATACATTTGTTTAAATTTATTGCTAAAATTAATTAT
The DNA here is from genome assembly GCA_023638005.1 of Forsythia suspensa. NCBI lineage: Eukaryota > Viridiplantae > Streptophyta > Magnoliopsida > Lamiales > Oleaceae > Forsythia > Forsythia suspensa. The sequence goes on from CM042675.1 coordinate 46,522,020, forward strand.
CTTTACAATTTGTGTCACCAAAATCCAAACATTACATGCATTTTAACACTAATTTTTATATAGTGACAAAAAATTAAAAATATTAAATACAAAAATTTTAAACGATAAATATATAAATGACAAATTGGAAAATGGAGGTGGGCAGGGGTGGAAGTCGATCATGTCGAATGAGTTTGTAATTGAAGTTATGATTATTGAATTAATTCTCTTTCTTAGACTCGAAAAAATATAATAGTATAACAAAATTGTATAGTGACAAAATGAACGCAATAGTTGATTCCACATATTCTGCAAGAGTTTTCGTATATATTTCAACTTGTTTTAAACAATGTATTAATATTGTTGTCCTAATTATTGAATTAATTAAGGTGCAGAACTTATAGTATTTGATATATAAATATATCTTTGATAGGTGTTGTTCACTCACTCACCACTTGGTTTACAAAAAGAAACTTCAATTTCTCTTTAGTTGTCAATTCCTAAAGTTTCAATATTTGAGCGTGACACCTCCAATTACAACATTGTTTGGGTGTGTCCCCCGACTTGTTGTAATTTCTCTTTCGTAATGTTCAAAGGTGGATTCAGAAAGAGACTAAAATAAATTAGAATATCTTATAACATGTCTTGTTAAACTTAAACATAAGGTGATTATATTTTTAAGTAACTTCTATTTTTAAACATTTTTTGATTTGCTACTTTTGATTTGTGATTAAAATAGTTTTTTATTTTTAAAGTAAAGTAAAAGTTATTTTTAAAATAAGTAACTTATTTTACATTTGATTGGTATGAAATTTTTCCAAGCTTAGATATTATGGCTTGATCTAATAGTAAAGTTGTTCGTTGCTCTTTAAATGTTTCATGTTACTTTCAATTAGGATTGTGACCAAGAGAGAATTTTGTAGCCAAATTTGGGTTTATGATATTAACAAGTTCTTCTTCTTTTTTTTACGCTACTATTAGAAAATGTTTCGATTACTTCTATGTGATCGCTCTCTCATTAAATATTGACGTTAATTTTTTTTTTTCTAATTTGATTGTGGCAAGTTGTTTATCGAGATACAAAAGAATTGAGTTGTTAGTAGATATAGTTGAACCCTATCCTTTGATTAATGTGACATCCCATATTTCAACATAAATATTTTATTAATTTAAAAAATAAACAATATATACTCAATCAAGTCCTTTACTTTCTAGTTACGTGCATGTTTAGAAGTGCTGAAATTATTTTTTAAATGTTTATAAGTTGCGAGTCTTATAGAATCTGTGAATAATAATTGAATAGTAAGTTGTAAGTTCAACGAAATGTGTGAATAAAAATTATATTTTGACCAATTTAACCAACTTTAAATTATAATTTAAAGTGCTTATATTTTGTGAATCATATGAATGCGTAGATAATAAATAAATTGTAAATTATGAATCATATAAAATATATAGATAAAAAGTATATTTGACTAATTTAATTAGCTTTAAATTATAATTTAAACAAGAACAAACAAGTCAAATACTTTTAACTCTAATTTTCGAAATGGTAAGTATTTATTATGCAATTAAATAGAAGAATCGAAATGTGGATGTGGACAAGGGCCAAGGGGGATATATTATGACTAAACTTATGGGATAGCACATGGGTACACAACTAATGCAATATTTTATGAATAAATATATGCTTTTATGAAAATGAAATAACTTGAAAGTTTTGAAGTTTGAAATTTTTGAGATTTTTCAAAAGCAATATGATTAATGATTTGAGATATATTAGCTGGTACTCTAGATGTTTCTAAAAGAATTTGCAAGATTTTTTATTATGCTCTTGAAAAAAAAAAGATTAGTTGATTCAAAATGAAGCATTTTCAATATATAAAAAAAAAAGTAATGAATAAATTCTATAAAACGTTCAAGAACAAACTGCTAAGATATTTAAAATTCGAGAACAAGTGGCCCTCGGAAGGACCAATAATAATTCCACTTCTTACTTACTTGCCCTTTGCATCTACGAAATTTGAAATCCCAGATAATAACTTAAAATAGTAAATATTGTTTGAAGTCTGAAAAAATAATCAACTTAATTAACTAGTAAGTAAATACTAACCAACAATCTTAAGATCAATCACTATGAATTTTTCCGTCTAATATATGTTTTCTATGTAGTAATTTTTGTCCCGTCCAACAAGGTACTTTTAGTTAATTTAATTAGAGACTATATTTTACTAACAATTTTTTGTCTAATTGCAAAAATTTCAAACTTCTCAATAAAGTAAAAGCAAGAGAAGAAAAGAAGAAAAAGAAAATTCAACTCAAAACTCTCACTGGCATGGATAGGGACCCCTAATTGATGCACGTCACCAAGTTTCTATTTTCCTTGTATTCTTCATCTAATCACAGTCAATGGCGTGTTTAAAAGAACAACTTTTGTATTCAAACATGAAACAAATTGGGTATATAATTTCAAGTAGGATCCTTAATGTTTGATTCCTTTTGCACTTTCTCCTACTAATGTTTTTTTCTTTTCATTTAACTCATCAACCTTTATTTAATATACATTTTACCCTCTCATGGTCCCAAAAAAATGGGTCAACTCGTATCATGTACAATTAACCATCACCTTCGACTAATATATTCTAAGAGCAAGATGAGAGACAATAAAGAGAGCCCATTTGGTAGAATTTATAAACCAGTTTATTTGACCAAAAATAATTTATTTGACATCAAAATTTATTTTGGTAATCGTCATTTTTTACCATTCTTGGTCAAATAAACTAGTTTATAATCTCTACCAAACGGACACTAAAGAGTACCATCATCACGATAACTATTCCGAGATTTTTACACTTGTTAAAAAGTTGATTGTAAATTTTTTGTAAAAAATAAAAAGATTCATCAGCATCGAAGAATTTCTTCCATTCTCAAAAGAGGCACTTTTGGGGGTTGTTGGGTGACACGGGTTGACAAGAGCAACAAAGGGGTTGAGTGTGGAGTTGTGAAAACTACAAAAGCAATCAAATATTTGGGACTATGGATGCAATTTCCCAAACATGCATATTTGTTCATACATATAAATTATGTCTATTTTCGTATGATTTTTACTGTCATTTTCGATCTACAGATTGAAAACTACAAGACGCCTTTAATTTCCAGTGGTATTAGGGACTTTTAATTGGCTTTAATACACTGTATTTTCACACAACAATTTAAATACAAAAGAAATTTCTATTTTCAAACTTTCAATAATTTTCTATATCAACAATTTAAATAAATAATCGAGTCATTCTATTTTCACCAGAACATTTTTTATCAAATAAAAAGTACTAAAATCTTCATGATCAAACCTTCAAATAAATATTTTCTAAAGTCGAATATTTTTAAGTTTTATACGATACAAAAGTGCGTACGCATGAAAATTATTACTTTAACGAACTCTATTTTAATAGTTAGAACATTTTTTTTCTACATTTTTTATTGAGGTGTTCTAAATACTTAAATCAAGTCTTCCTTAAGGATTGCAAAGAATATATAAAAAAATAATATCCAAATTATCAACTGGTGATTTGTAATTAATCTGTATTAATTATATAATACATGTTAAGTGAAGCATAATTGATGGCTTCTATGGTGATCTAAAGAGAGTTTACTTTTCAAAAAGAACATGCCTCTGTCTACACCTAACATTCTAATTCTGCTTCATATTTTATATTATCACTATTTAAAAATTTAAACTTTTTTACAATGCAGGTTATGTATCGCAGTAAGCAAAGATCGTACACTTATTATCATTTATTTTTGAAAAATCAATAAATTTGATCTGCGCGTGACAAATTTAATTGAAAATAAGGACTTGTTCGGTTCTTATTTTTTCCAAAAAACACATTTTTTTTTTTTTATTTTTGACTTTTCAAAATTTTTTGTGGTATTTTTGACTTTTCAAACTTTTACACCACAAAAATTTTGAAAAATCAAAAAGTAGAAAAAAACTCATTTTTTAAAAAAAAAAAAAAAAAAAAAACTACATCGAACAAGTCCTAAAATATAAATAAAATAAGTTCCTCATTTTCATGCTTTCCCAAAAATTTAATAGGAAGAATTAAATTTGAATTGCACATAAATTAGAAAAAAAAAACATTTTAAAGATAATATTACCTTTATTCTTAAAATCATTCGATCTTAGATGAAATAATTTAACACGATTGATCTTGATAGTAGTAGTACATAAAAATATACTTCTTCTTCTTTTCTGCTTTTTATGTATATATCTTTATTAATGTGTTGATCAATACACCAACATAAAGCTGCAAAAATAATTGATTGCTTCCACATGCACTTCTCATAATTGAGAAATCACATGCATTTCTACATAATATTAATACAACATGTAAATTATAAATACCAAAAAAAATTATTCAAAGTCTATCTTGGTGGAGGAGTAGTGCCAATGTAGAAGAATTTTGTGTAATCGAGCAACATAGAGAATAAATTGCAATTCGTTATATATTTTGGACCGTACGTGTTAATATTTATTATGTAATTGTAAAAACAAAGCAATATAGATAGCGGGGGTTGAGTTTAAACTCTTTTTTTTTTTGAAATTATATACGAATAAATGAATTTATAATTAACTCGATACAAAACAATGTATAGTATCGCAATTCATAACAAGGTACATGGATGGTGTCAAGAAAATTAAAAATAATATAAAAACATGTTTTGTGATGCATCAAATTTGTAATATTTTAAACTATGTAGCAGGTGGCTTGTTCATAACAGAAATAAATTGAGAAAATCAAAGTGGATCGAAGATGGACTTAAAATAATTAAAATTTCCAGCTGTTAAAGAGTTTAAATTGTACAATTAGTGTTACTTATAATCAATTGAAATGGTCACTAATTGACAGCTCTTTTCTAACGACTGTTTCTCTTTAATCATTTGCTATATATATTGGAGTTATACAACAAACTTAGCCACCACCTTCCAGCTACAACACTAAGAGAGACTGTCTTGTATTCTTGTCTCAAGACACAGAGAGAGAGAGAGGAGGAGCCATCCGGTCGGAAATTGGACGGAATTGGTGAAGTTTTCTGGCAAAGAAATGACGACACGAGGCGGCAGCCCCATAAGGGGTCGTGCCCTGCCACAATTCCTAGTGGCATTGGCCATTTTGGCTGTTTCTAGTGTTGTCTCGGCCGACCCTTATGTTTATTCATCTCCACCACCGCCGTATGAGTACAAGTCTCCACCACCACCTTCACCGTCTCCACCACCACCGTATGAGTACAAGTCACCACCACCTCCTTCTCCATCCCCACCGCCACCTTATGTATATAAATCTCCTCCACCACCCTCACCATCACCACCACCATATGTATACCATTCTCCACCACCACCATCTCCATCCCCACCACCACCTTATGTCTATAAGTCCCCTCCACCACCCTCACCATCCCCGCCACCACCTTATGAATACAAGTCTCCCCCTCCACCCTCTCCATCACCACCTCCACCATATTATTACAAATCTCCACCACCACCTTCTCCTTCCCCACCACCACCCCCACCACCACCATACCCTACTACATCCAGTCACTATAAGTCACACCACCACCTTCACCCTCTCCACATCCATACTACTATAAGTCACCACCACCACCTTCTCCTTCCCCACCACCACCATACTACTATAAGTCACCACCACCACCTTCACCCTCTCCACATCCATACTACTATAAGTCACCACCACCACCTTCTCCTTCCCCACCACCACCATACTACTATAAGTCACCACCACCACCTTCACCCTCTCCACATCCATACTACTATAAGTCACCACCACCACCTTCTCCTTCCCCACCACCACCATACTACTATAAGTCACCACCACCACCCTCTCCACATCCATACTACTATAAGTCACCACCACCACCTTCACCCTCTCCACATCCATACTACTACAAATCTCCACCACCCCCCTCACCATCACCGCCACCACCTTATGAATACAAGTCTCCCCCTCCACCATCTCCATCACCACCTCCACCATACTATTACAAATCTCCACCACCACCTTCTCCTTCCCCACCACCACCATACTACTATAAGTCACCACCACCACCTTCACCCTCTCCACATCCTTACTACTACAAATCTCCACCACCCCCCTCACCATCACCACCCCCGCCATACTATTACAAATCTCCACCACCTCCCGCTAAGTCTCCTCCACCACCATACTACTACACTTCTCCACCACCACCAGTGAAGTCACCACCACCACCATACTACTACACATCTCCACCACCACCGGTGAAGTATCCACCCACCCCAGTTCCCTACTACCCACCCCACCATCCACCCCACCATCCTTTGGTTGTCAAGGTAGTAGGCAAAGTATACTGTTACAGATGCTATGACTGGACATACCCAGAGAAGTCCCATGACAAGAAACACCTAAAAGGTACATATTCTTGTTATCCAATTATTTACTTTTTTTATAATTATTACATATATGCATGCTTCAATAATTTCTGTTCATAAATACGTGAATTTAGTTCATATTTTGGCCTGAATTTGAACCCCCTCAAAAATGATATATATCACACTTTGAATTGTAAATTGATAACATTTTTTTGAATTTTTGAAATGAAATTGTTAAAGTTATTCTTAACTTTATTTTAAAAAGAGAATAGAGGATAAGAGGCATTGGTCAACATTGAAAGTGATATTTGTTGGACTTTTTCTAATATCAATGATTGTTTCGTTTTCGATTTTCAAATTTCATACTAAATTAACACATAATAAATTAATAAATTAAGATATATAATTAGGCAATAACTAATGCAAGATATGTCATATATTGCTGGACATCACCGACTCAATTGGCGGGTTTGTTAAATATAAAGTCATTATTAATTAACAAAATAAATAAAATATGATCCAATCTTCTTGTAAAGACAATCCCATTAATGAATATGATTTAATTATTACTACCATTTGTATTAAAATATTGTATAATTATTAATAAATATGGAAAGGACAACATTATTGGTTACTGTGTAACTAAAGTTAGATTCTAAATTAGTTGGCAAACACTTTATTTAATTATTTAAATTTAATTTAATTTTATGCACATGGAACAGGTGCTGTTGTTGTGGTGACATGCAAGGTAGGTGAAAAGAAAATTGTGGCATATGGAAAAACAAAAATTAATGGAAAATTCAGTATTCCAGTTGAGGGATTTGATTATGGGAAATATGGAGCAAAGGCATGCAAGGCTAAACTCCATGCACCACCAAAGGGATCAAAATGTAATATCCCAACAGATCTTCATTGGGGAAACAAGGGTGCCAAACTCAAAGTGAAATCCAAGGACAAGTATGAAGTTGTGCTCTATGCTAAACCATTTGCTTATGCTTCAAAGACACCTTATGAGGAGTGTGAGAAGTCGAAGCCGACCCCGGCTCCGTACTACTACAAGTCTCCTCCGCCACCATCGCCGGCTTATGTGTATAAGTCTCCACCTCCTCCGGCGCCTACTTATGTGTACAAATCTCCACCGCCACCAACACCCACCTATGTGTACAAGTCTCCACCACCGCCAACACCTACTTATGTCTACAAGTCACCACCTCCTCCAACACCCACCTATGTGTACAAGTCACCACCTCCTCACCAACACCCACCTATGTATACAAGTCTCCACCACCACCAACGCCTACGTATGAGTACAAGTCTCCACCGCCACCAACCCCCACCTATGTGTACAAGTCTCCACCGCCACCAACACCCACGTATGAGTACAAGTCTCCACCACCACCAACACCCACCTATGTGTACAAGTCTCCACCGCCACCAACACCGACCTATGAGTACAAGTCTCCACCGCCACCAACACCCACCTATGTCTACAAGTCTCCACCTCCTCCAACACCCACATATGTGTACAAGTCTCCACCACCACCAACACCCACCTATGTGTACAAGTCTCCACCGCCGCCAACGCCCACCTATGTGTACAAGTCTCCACCGCCGCCAACGCCCACCTATGTGTACAAATCTCCACCGCCGCCAACACCTACTTATGTCTACAAATCTCCACCGCCACCAACGCCTACTTATGTCTACAAGTCACCGTGTACTCCTCCAACACCAACACCTACTTATGTCTACAAATCTCCACCGCCACCAACGCCTACTTATGTCTACAAGTCACCGCCTCCTCCAACACCCACCTATGTGTACAAGTCTCCACCGCCACCAACGCCTACTTATGTCTACAAGTCACCACCTCCTCCAACACCCACCTATGTGTACAAGTCTCCACCGCCACCAACGCCTACTTATGTCTACAAGTCACCACCTCCTCCAACACCCACCTATGTGTACAAGTCTCCACCGCCACCAACGCCTACTTATGTCTACAAGTCACCACCTCCTCCAACACCCACCTATGTATACAAGTCTCCACCACCACCAACGCCTACTTATGTCTACAAGTCTCCACCACCACCAACCCCAACTTATGTATACAAGTCACCACCTCCTCCAACACCCACCTATGTATACAAGTCTCCACCACCACCAACTCCTACATATGTCTACAAGTCATCTACAAGTCACCACCTCCTCCAACGCCTACCTATGTTTACAAGTCTCCACCACCACCTTCGCCAACATACCTTTACAAGTCACCACCTCCTCCAACACCTACTTATGTATACAAGTCTCCACCGCCACCAACCCCCACCTATGTATACAAATCTCCTCCACCACCCTCACCGACCTACATCTACAAGTCACCACCTCCTCCAACACCTACATACGTATACAAGTCACCACCTCCTCCAACACCTACTTACATATACAAGTCTCCACCTCCACCATCACCCTCACCTCCACTAAAACCTTACTATTACAAATCTCCACCACCACCATCGCCATCTCCTCCTCCTCCGTACTACTACAAGTCCCCTCCACCTCCATCACCTTCTCCCCCACCACCTTATTACTACAAGTCCCCGCCACCACCATCTCCATCTCCCCCACCTCCATACTACTACCAGTCCCCACCTCCACCATCTCCCTCACCCCCACCACCTTACTACTACAAATCTCCACCACCACCATCGCCATCTCCTCATCATCCATACTACTACAAGTCTCCACCACCACCATCATCATCACCTCCACCACCATACCACTACACCTCTCCACCACCACCATCGCCATCTCCTCATCCTCCCTACTACTACACCTCTCCACCACCACCATCACCGACACCTCATCCAGCATACAACTACACCTCTCCACCACCACCATCGCCATCTCCTCCTCCACCATACCACTACACCTCTCCACCACCACCATCGCCATCTCCTCCTCCACCATACCACTACACCTCTCCACCACCACCATCGCCATCTCCTACTCCACCATACCACTACACCTCTCCACCACCACCATCGCCATCTCCTCCTCCACCATACCACTACACCTCTCCACCACCACCATCACCATCACCTCCACCACCATACCACTACACCTCTCCACCACCACCATCTCCCTCACCCCTCTCCTCATCCGTACATTTACAAGTCCCCACCTCCCCATCACCATCTCCTCCACCCCCATATTACTACTCATCACCTCCCCCTCCTGTGAAGTCACCTCCACCACCAGTCTACATCTATGGTTCTCCACCTCCTCCAACCCACTATTAATCATCAAGAACTTAGTCCATTTCCGCTGGCAGTCATGTAAGTTTTTTTTTTCAAATTACATTAATTATAATATCCATAAAGCTTACAATTCTAAAATCAGTAGTCTAACATTTAAATGTTCCATTTTGCAGCATTCCATTACATAAACAGAATAAAGGAGGGCTTCCAGAGGGCAAGATTCAAGCATCAAGTTTTCAAAGAAATTAGTTTAATTACCAATAAGGTCCTCAAAGCATTACAAAGATCAAATCTTTCCATGTTGGACCAGTTTGCATCCATCTCTTGGCCTATTATTTTACACACAATCATTGTAATATCTGCAAGTGAAAGTTGGTCAAAGATGAATTATTTATTTGTGCGAAGATGATATATATAGTTAGGGGTGTATTTAGGGGATGAGAAGTGGGAATTTGTAGAGTTCTTTTGTCATAATTTATTCTTGTATTCTCGTGACCTTGTTTTATTGAATTTATATTTATTATTGTTTCTTGTTTCTCTCTTAGTTTTCCTTAAATTTAGTACAATTAATTCGGTTTTATTTTACAGAGAATCAGACAGTTCTAGTTCCTTTTGCAAAACTAAAAAAAATGAATCAGATCGTGCTCGCCTCTAGCCTCTGTAATTTTAAAAAATGGCACAAGTTAAAACCTGCTACAGAACTACTTCAGAATCCAATGCAAAGAACAATAGTTAACTGCTTTTTGTGATTTCTTCTACAAACGAATGTAATAAAAAAGTCAAAAGACATAATTCGAATTCCAAGAAATGAGATAATATAAATTATTGACAAAGTAGGACTTGTACCCCACAACTTCAAACTCTTGATATTTAATTGTGAGCTGTTTTAGCCATGTTTGTTTGTTTGTGATATGTTGAATTATAATTTAAATTAGTTAAATATATTATTTATATATTTATAATTTATAATTTATTTATTATTTATATATTTTATATAAAGTACAGAGTCTAAATATTTAAAAAATAATTTTAACATTATCAAACAAAAATAATTTCTACAATGATTTTTCCAATTTTCAAAAAGTCACACAATGACGTATTTGTTACTCTAAAGTATACGTAAATAATTGATAAATTGGTCACATCCATCTTTTCTCGTCAATATTATATTCACTCTTTTATTTAGCTTGTGACAATTAATGCTTAATTTATTTCTAAGACTTTAGGAATCGATTACTCCACTAAATGACAATACAACGTCTTGTTTCTTTGATTATAAGCAACTGCTACATTTCAACAATTGAGAAAAAAAATACCTTAATTTATTAATTCATTTTAAGAGGATAAATGATTGCCTATTGATGTCACTAATCAAAAAGATTTAGAATAAAATTTTGTACATATTCAGTGTATTGGACTAAATGAGATTAAAACTTAAAAGACAGTGATGTAGGATAAAATTTATTAACACTAACAAATTGAAAACTAGATTCAGGTAGTCGGTTCAAAGTGAAAAATCGAGAACCGGTCTAGTTATATAAAAAATTTCATAGAAATGAAAATTGTTTAAAAACCAATCAGTTCACACTAACAACCGACATCTAGTTCACCTCAGTGTTTTGTTGTGTTTTCATAAAATATTTTTTTTTACTGTTGGTTTGACTATTTAACTCTTGAACCATTTATATTTTTTGAACGATATTTGGGTAAGTTTTCAAAACATTAATTATTACTGACATTCAATCAAGTTTGGTTTAGCGTGTCGGACATGACGGATGTGTATTACACAGAATTTTTAACAAATAATGTAGAAGAATATTCTATTATATATGCTACTAATCTCATTTTCTACACATCAAATTCTTTAATCAAACATCATTAACTTAGCATAACACTTAATAAGAGATCTTAAAATATTTGACATTGACATGTTATCCATCTAAAACAAACATACAAATGCACGAGGTAGATTGGTTATTGAATAGGGGGTCCATAATTCAAATAAATAAATAAATTTGCAAGGGCAAGTGGCAGAATCTCTTTGTTTTGTCATGAAGTAGGTGGGTTGCTGGTATATAGTCATTTTCGTCCATCCCTTGGAATTTTGAGATCAAATTTTAATTTTATTTCAATTTAAGTTTGACGTGATACATGTTGTTAATGCAATTGGCTAGTTTTGTATGAATTAGATGAAATGCGATAGAAGATGGAGTATGCAAATAAACAATATAAGTGTCCGTTTGGTAGAAATTATAAACTAGTTTATTTGACCATACCAGTTTATTTGACCAAGATTTATGGTAAAAAATGACAGTTACCAAAATATTTTTTTTTGTCAAATAAACTATTTTTGGTCAAATAAACTAGATTTATAAATTCTACCAAACGGGCTCTAAATATTGTGCATAATGTTAAAGAAAGATTTTTGGATTAAGAAATTTGTGTATCTAAACACACAATTGATTTGATTAAATCTTTTATGGTCCACACACGTCCTATGTGATGTTCCGTCTGAATTATTAATGTCCACGCATGGTTGACCAGAATGAGGATCCCAAATCGAGGTTGAAAGGGTGAAGATATATAAGTGGTTGAAGTGACGGGACCGACCCATAAGGATATTGTGCTCAGCTTAGAAGTCTCGTAACGTGTGCAACTCTCATAAGAGGGTTTTAGGTGAGTTCCATGCATCAAATCCATTTGTAGCAGAACTAAGGTTTGCTAACTTGATTGAGACTTTTTAAAATAAGTGAACTCCAATAAAATCTATCCTAAGAACTTCACAAGAAATCAATTCACCAACTCCTTATCCAAATTCTTAGTATTTGAATTGAGTAGCAGCCTCTGCATGATTAATTGCATATGGCCCCTACATGCAGCATTGCTGTCCTTTGCTGAATTATTTCTATTCAAAATTTCAACAACTTTTTTCTCTAATTGTTAGTTGTTACCCACTTTTTATAGTCTTCCTAGCTATTATTATTCTTAGACTCTAATTATTATTAATTAGAGTCTAGATAAAGTACAAAGTAAGTATATTTAGCAGCCTATATCTCGTTATTTTGTGCTTTGTTCTTTGGTAAAAGTAGATATGTCAATAGTTTAAATATCTAAACTAGAATCATATTTATGTCGGGTAGATGTAGAGGTGGGACCCGCGTGTAGTTGGTTTTTATTCAATAAAATTTTAATTTTTTAGTAACAGTTCGATTTGAAAATTTTTAAAATATTAACCCTTCCTCCAAAATTTTTGGTTATACTCCTATAGTATGTCGTGTTGAAAAGTTATTTTACAAAATATGACAAAATTGAATAAAGGAATTTTTCAAAGTTGATTTATTATGCTCTAAATCGACATTGCGTGTCCATTGTTAGGAATGTTCTATTTAACAAGCGACAATCACACCTATTAAACAACTTTTCATTGGAAATATTAATTACAACCAAAAATTATTATTGAAATTATAGAATTTACACCAAAAGAAAACAATATGTTAGCCCGTATTTATGTGTCATGTACTTTACATATAATATAATGGACTACATAATTTCAAGTAAAATTGAGTGGTCCAGCTCAAGATTAAGATTAGGTAGTCCAATTGATTTATTGATTTCTTCCTATTTTTAAGTCTAATATCTACAAAATCTATTGCCGGAATTATAGTCCAACCCAAGATGGGATAATCCAATTGTTATTAAGTAAAAAAAAAATTTCGTAGTGTCAAAATTCGCTTTAAATTTCTAATTTGTACTAGCCCATGTGGTTGAATCCCGACTCCGCTCATGTACAAAACACAATATAGAATTTCAGCTTTGCTCAAGAACTCAATCTGATTATTGACAATTGTAAAGAAATTAATAGCCTCCAACTTAGAAGCTTGTTTATAAGGACTTAATTTCACAAGTAGTTACTGAAATTTAAGTGAAATTTTAAATTATAGTAAATAATGTATTTTTATAATCCATTTAATCACTAAATTTAAATAATGGTACATAATTGATTACTCCTTTAGCGATATCCACTCTAAATCTGAAATCGGCCTCGTGTTAAACCTTGACATCGACTAATGATTGATATGTTCTTATTATAAAATTATGTAGCTTTTAAAAACGTGATCTTTAGGTGAAAAAATTTCACGGTAAAAAAATCTCAAATTGCTCCCTTAATTATAACCCTATTTTTTAGCAGTACAAATGTCGAGATAAAGATAAAAAAGGAGGGCGGCTATAAGAATGGACTGCTTTAATATCTACTAGACCTAATGTTGCATTACTTAGACTAACAAAATGACCAATTATGTAATATTATTTGACTTTAATAATTAGAAGGTCACAAAAGTACTATGATGACCATTCAAAATTTTGCTTGAACTACAACTACCATGAGTGAACAATTCCAAAAATATAATCATTTTCACTTGGCATGGAAAATTCAAAGTAGAATAGAGACTAGAATAAACAAAGCTTTATTTAGTTCTCCTTTCTTCTTGACCTATTAAGTTATTGGGATTCTTATTCTTGGTAGGCATTTTAAAGAAGCTCTTGGGATTACGTGTTCATTTAAAATTGTAAGTGAACGGTGTCAAAGATAAATAATAATAATAATAATAATAATAATAATAATAATAGATTTGAGTCCAATGTCGATTCTATGAGAATTGTATATCTATTTTTCAATTACTTATTTCTAACTCTGATTGAAAAAAAAAAAATTACAAGAATTGTTTGATTTGATTATTTTAAATAAGAACTACTGAAAGACACATAAAAATTATAACTAAATAAACTTAGAGAAAATTCGGGTCCACCTATTTTCCACTTTTATTCATATAACCAAATTATCGACAATATTCATACTTGTTGACGATTGATGTCTCTAAATTATTTGACAATCTCTCTCGAATACATTCAAATATATTATTATGTATGAATTCTCTATCTCTTCGACAACTGTGAATACAAAATAAAGCATTTAATCAATCAAACATCGTATAATAATCCTAAATCATAGCGGTATATCTCTATCTATTATTGAAATCTATGTTACTTGTTAAAAAAGAAAAACACGTGTTTTACATCTCGATATCAATACGATTCTCAAATAATCTTAATATTGGCCGAGTAATAGAAAAGAGTTAAAACAATAACAAACAAATATTTAATGTCAAAAATGAGATTATAAAATTAAAGTTTCAAAATAGGTTTACATTGTTGCCGTTGTACGTAGGAATTTAGCCACTCACATGGACGGAGCCATGTGAGGCCCAATCTGACGGAGATGCCTTGCTTGGGATTTTGAAAAGTCCATTGAAAATTAGGCAATGCCTACACTTGAAAATGGCCCATTGAAAATTAGGCAATCCCAGCTTTCCTTCTCTCCTCTTCAGTTGGGGCAAATGTGTCAAGTTTCTCAAATAGGTACTCAACAATTGCTGTAGAATAAATGAGATGTGGCAACTTTATTTGGAATTTATTCATTAGTTGGAATATTTTATTCAAATGGAAAAGTGGTTCAAACTATTTTAAGTGATAAAAATTTTAGAGCATTCATTCAATATGTCACATATATAAGAAATGTGTTTTCGAGAACTTCTACATAACGAAATGGGTTAAATACACCGGTTGTTAATGTGAACTTTTTGCTAAAAAAACAGAAAAAATCTACATTAAATAGCAAAAACAGTACAGTAGTAACGGTAAAATTAAGAACATAACAGGGAGAACTTTTCGTTGAGAGAAGAATATTGGTTGGAGTATAGTATAGAAAAATTTCGCCTACACTGAATAAAATTCCTGGCTCCGTCCCTGGCCACTCACATTCGAATTACAAACACATATGAAAATGAAGAACGACATCACCGGTATTAAGAAAAGAGAAGAAAAGATGATAATTGTAAAGTTTTCGAGCACGAACTTGAAATCTCCACCATTGTCTTTCTTTTCCTTGATTTTTTTTCAAACCATTGATTTAGAATCGTGTTTTTATGGTGTATTTTCTCCGTAAGAATATACCTATTAAGTCTATGAGAGTTCTGTATATATGAGTTGTTAAAGACCTAATTTTCTTGGATAGAATGGACCATGGGACCCAGGGAAATTTTACAAGATAAAATTCGAGAATAGCTACTTGAGCTAACTGATTTTAAAGAGGAAACTCGAGTGGCTTCTGCCCCTGCTCGAGTGGGCAAAAAGACTGATTTTTCTCATTTGTTTGCTTGATCGCCCATGCCTAAAACCAAAATCCATATTTTCATACCTTTTTCATATTTGCATCTTTCGGAGGTTGTCCTTTCACTTATACTCTTCGAGATCGCTCCAAAATAAAGCATTTTTTTTAAAAATTTCACCAGTACTTCAAGCTTAGGAATTTCTCCCTAAAACACGAAAATATACTAAAATTAATAACAATAGACTCCCAACACACTCAAAATACTAACAAGCCCTCGTAAACGAGTCGTGATAAGTGTAGAAATTGTACTTATCATTATGCTATGCAGTTGATTTGTGAAAATCATAAAGTTTATTGTTATTTTAAGATTTTCCAATTTTCCAATTACCTAATTGCAAAATTTACTTTTTAACTGGAAAAATGTAGAAATTCACATCTCAGGAATGTATTGTGGTAATTAAGGGCTTTTAATAGTTATTTGTGAAATAAGGGCACCTTTGCAAATTTTGAGAAAGTTTAGGGAGTTACATACAAATAATTAGAAATATGATTTTAACCGAGAAACCCATAAATTAAAGAGAAATTGGCTCAAATTGTAACATTTATTTTTTGGCACAAAAGTCTTTAATATACTTGTTTTTGTGTGTAATTGATCCTTATTTGATGAAAAAGACAAAGATAACCTTAATTTTAAGGGATAATTGCATCATAGGTCTCAATATTTTAAAATTGTTGGGGATATACCCATAACCTAAAAAAATAGCACCACACATCCCCAACGTATGAAAAACTTGGCGTGGTAGATTCTTTATGACCAAATTACCATTCTCTTTGAATAAACAAAAAACAAAAAACAAGAAAAAAGAAAAACATAATTGAAAACTAACCATATATACTCCAAAAAATAAAAAGTAAAAAATGTACCAAAAAAAAAATAATAATAACAAATAGGTCATCTTCTCTAAAAAGTTCTAAATAGGAATAAAGGAATGTGAACAGAAGTTCAAAATTCCACATTACTTGAATACCAAACTTCAAATTCTTTAATTTAGAAAGCATTAAATACTAACAATGTATTGTAGTTGGAGAACAGGGCTTCGGAATAGTTTATAGATCTCCGATGGCATGAAAGATGGTACTAATATGGCAAGAGCCATAATTAGCTTTCATTAAAGTGCATTACTATTTAAGGGAAGTTCTAGGTCAAGAATGCATGAGCTTAACAAGAACCCTTTGGTTGCTTCCCACATCCCACCGTATAGAGGGCCCAGCTCTATTCAAGAATTTGGAGACATAACCTCTGTAGGCAACACTTGAACCCACAGAAGGTATATCATGAACCCGTTAGCACCACCTTGATGAGCCCACTTCCAACCACCAAGTTCCATTCCCTCAGCAGCTAGTCCAACTGATAGATTCAAGATTCAGAGGTCCTATTTATGTTCTTGTTGTGCCTAAAACTGGTTGCCAATGTGTTACATCCTTGTTTCAAGACAGTACAAAATACTTGTATCTTTAATGTGAATTCTTTAAGGAACCATCTCTAGCATGGTCCAACTCAATGGCAAGGAGAGAAGAGATTGATGTGAGTGCTAGAATAATATAGTGCATAGTCCAACTCCGGCGAATTTGGTACAATACAGATTTTAGGACTTTTTGGAGAAGATGACCTATTTGTTACTTTTTATTTTTTTTGTGGTACATTTTTTATTTTTTATTTTTTTGGGTACATATGGTTAGTTTTTAATTATGTTTTTCTTTTTTCTTGTTTTTTTTTTTTATTAATTTAAAGGAAATGGCAATTTGGTCATAAATGACCTACAACGCCAAATTTTTCATACGTTAGAGGATGTGTGGTGCTAATTTTTTTAGGTTAGGGGCATATCTCCAAAGATTTTGAAACATTGGGACCTATGATGCAATTATCTCTAATTTTATTTAGAAAAAATTGTAATTAGATTCATAACTTTTGCAAAAAGTGTAAATGGATTCGATACTTTTATTTTTTATAAAAAAATCAAAGGAAACTAACAATTTTTTTTTGAATTAACACTATTGATTAAATTGATAATATACTAAATTTTTTTATATATTTTATGAACTATTATAAAGTAACTAAAATTTAAGCTCATAATTATTAACAAACGTGTTAATTAAAATTATTTTATTATTATTAAATAATCATATTATTTAAACTTTAAACTTTAATTTTATTATTACAACATAAAAGAAAAAGTAACTTTGTCACAAAATTGATGCTCAAATATTTTTATTTAAATGAGCATTTGAACTATTCGTTTATTAACTATAAATATTAGAGCTCAAATTATATTCTTCATATTTTAATTTATCGTTCAAAACATTCAAATTATAGAATATTTAATTTATTTTTGTTAGTATTTTTAGGTTAATAAAAATAATAATAAGATTGGTAAATGTTATAAAATTATATTCACCATTTTGTTATTTATTTAACTCAATTTTTATTCAAATTTTTCATATCATATAGCAATTACATATACTTAAAGTGCAATAATTTTATATTTTTCTATTATGAAAAATTTAATTGAAACAACTATACTGATATATTTAATATTCTAAATTAGATATTATTTAATAAATATACTAAACATATTTGCATATTTTACAAATGTTAAGAATTTAATTACAATTTTTTCTAATTAAATCAAATGGCATATTTCTCTTTTTATTAAATAAAGATTAATTGTGTATTAAAACACATAAGTTAAAGATTTTGTGTTAAAAAATAAATATTATAAATTCATTCCATGTTAAAGAACAAAAGTTATTGATCATTTACACCCATTTTCCTAAATTAAATGCAATTAGCTTTTATTGTGAAAATGTCAAAATAGGGGTTCGGCTGATCTGACCGAGTATGGTTGACCAATATTGGGCTTGACTTGACTAGCCAACATGTAAAATCGACTACTACAGGTGTACTGATATTCAAAAATTGCTCATCAAATGGAAGAAAAATTAATATTAAGAGTTTTGGTTGGGTGACTTGGATACAAATTTTAACATTCTAGATTATTAGTTGAATTGACTGTAGTGGAGAGAGTAGCTAGATTTGTACACAAATTGAAGTTGAGTAACTTGATTGTAGAAAATTAAAGAAAAGTGATTCGGATGTAACTTTGTTGAAAGTCGATTGACCATTGGCATAAAAAGGGTAAAAATAAAATAAAAATATGGAAAATTGGCGTAATTGAGCCTTATTTGATGAAAAAGACAAAAATACATTTAATTTTAATTAAAAAAAATTACAATTAGTTGTAAAATGTGTAAATATGTCCGATACATTTATTAAATAATATCTAATTTAGCATATTAAATATATCGCTATAGTCGTGTCACTAGAGAAAAATATAAAATTATTGACTTTTAGGTATATGTAATTGCTATGTAATGTGAAAATTTTGAATAAAAATTGAGTTAAATAAATAACAAACGAGCGTATATAATTTTATGACATTAAACTAATCTTGTTATGTTTTTTTTAACATAAAAATACTAACACAAATTAATATACACATTTTGTATTCTGGATTTTTGATCGATAATAAAACGATATAAACAATATAATTTGAGTTCTAATATTTATAGTTAATAAACGAATAACTCAATTAAATAAAAATATTTGAGCATCAATTTTGTGACAAATTTATTTTTATTTTTATGTTGTAAGGATAAAATTAAAGTTTAAAGTTTAAATAATATGATTACTTAATAATAAAAAAATAATTTTAAATAACTCGCTTGTTAATAATTATGAGCTTAAATTTTAGTTATTTTATAATAGTTTGTAAAATATATAAAATAATTTAGTATATTATCAATTTGTTAGTTTCTTTTAATTTTTTTATAAAAATAAAAATATCGGACTCATTTGTAATTTTTGCAAATGTTAGGAATTCAATTGAAATTTTTTTGATTAAAAATAAGGGCATATTTATCTTTTTCATCAAATAATGACTAATTGCGCACCAAAATACATAGATTAGTGATTTTTGTATCAAAAAATAAATGTTAAGGAATATCTTCACACTGAGGGCAAATGTTAGAGATCATTTGCGCTAAAATCCCTAAAAATAGACATATCAAAAAAATTACTAAGCGCATGTTTGATAGTGCTAAAATTATTTTTTAATGTTAATATTATGAGTTGTTAATGAATGTGTTGATAAAAAGTAGGTTGTAGAAGTTATGGGTTCTATAAAATATGTGTATAAAAGTATGTTTGATGAGTTGAAATTTTAATTTAAACATTCCCAAACATGTGTTAAGGAGGGTGTCCTCAACTCATATTTTAAAGTTTTGTTAATATTTATGAATTTGAATATAATTCCATAGAATTTATGAGATTTCAGTTCTAAGAAGGAGAAATGCTTAAAAGAAAAGTTTGATTGAAATTTTGAGGGGTGGTGATAGAATTCCTAAAGAATTTGGTATTTATATTTATTAG
The DNA here is from genome assembly GCA_023638005.1 of Forsythia suspensa. NCBI lineage: Eukaryota > Viridiplantae > Streptophyta > Magnoliopsida > Lamiales > Oleaceae > Forsythia > Forsythia suspensa. The sequence goes on from CM042675.1 coordinate 46,542,344, forward strand.
CTCGAAATCCATGCAAATCTATTTAAATCTTTTAATTAATTAAATCTCTAGAAATCTACTAGTAATTGGAATACTTAAATTCTAAAGAATTTATTTAAATCGAGTTGGGAACACTAAAATTTACATGAATTTTTAAAATCTATTCAAATATAAATTGAGAACACTCACGTTAATAGAGCGTTCTTAACTCAAATTTTAAAAGATTTGTTAATATTCAGGTATTTGAATAGAATTCCACATAACTTAAAAGATTTCAACAGAATTCTATATTATAAATTTCAATATATTCTTATGGATTTCTATAAATTTTCATGGATTTGTAGTCTTTTTATTAAAAAATAGTAATTTTACATTGCTTTTATTTCTTTTATTAAATAAAGACCAATTGTGTAATAAAACACATAAGTTAAAGATTTTTGTGTTAAAAAATAAACATTATAGACTTTTTCCATGTTAAAGACAAAAGTTAGGGACCATTTGCACCAATTTCTCTAAATTAAATGCAATTAGCTTTTATTGTGAAAATGTCAAAATAGGCGTTCGGCCGATCTGACCGAGTATGGTTGACCAATATTGGGCTTGACTTGACTAGCCAACATGTAAAATCGACTACTACGGATATCGATATTCAAAATTGCTCATCAAATGGAAGAAAAATAAATACTAAGGTTGTGTTTGATTCAGTGGAAAATTTGGGTGGAAAGAAAATATTTTCCATGGAAATGAATTACTGGGAAAATTTGGATTGGAAAATGTTAACAAATTTTCATGGAAAATAAATGGGTTGGAAAAGGTTAACAAATTTTCCATGGAAAATAAATTCTCCTATCCCACTCAAGAAAATATTTTTTGAAAACAAGGAAAATATGGTAAAAGTGGAAAACATGGAAAATATTTTCCATGGAAAATCAAAAATTTCAATCAAACAAAAGATGGAAAATAAGTGGGAAAATACATTTTCCATGAAAATTTTGCCAATCAAATGCACTAGAAAATTTGGAAAATGGGTGGAAAATTTTCATTTTCCATGGAAAATCAAACGAATCAAACACACCCTAAGAGTTTTGGTTGGGTGACTTGGATATACATATTTTAACAATCAAGATTCGTTAGTTGAATTGGATGTAGAAAAGAGAGAGTAGCTAGATTTGTACACAAATTGAAGTTGAGAATTTGATTGTAAAAAATTAGGGTGCGTTTGATTGCAAGCATGGAAAATGGGTGGAAAGAAAACATTTTCCATGGAAATGATTTGTCAAGAAAATATTTTCCCGGGAATTGTAAATGTAGTGTGTTTGATTGGATAAAAATTCGTCCTAGAAAATGTTGTGATTTTCTATCTTTTGGTGTTTGATTGTCTTTATTTTCCATGGAAAATGTAGTATTTTCCAACTTTTGTTATGTCAACTTAAAAATTAATAATTTTGCTTAAAATTATTAATTTTAAGTAAAATTAATAATTTGCTTAAAAATTAGAGCAACTTAATGATTTAGAGCATTTTATATAATTTGCTTAAAAATTAATAATTTTGCCAAGAAATTATTTTGCCAACTTAAAAATTAATAAGGTTGGTAAAAGGCTTCTTGCTTTCAAACATTTTCCTGGAAAATTTGATTTCCTCATTAGCCAAGAAAATCTTTTCCTCATTTTGGTGGAAAACACCATCACGTGCAAGAAAATGGAAAATTTGTTCAATCAAACAACAAGAAAAAGATGGAAAATGGGTGGAAAATTTGGATTTTCCATGGAAAAAAAGACCAATCAAACGCACCCTTAAAGAAAAGTGATTCGGATGTAACTTTGTTGAAAGTCGATTGATCCACGCCCACAAATGAAAAATAAAATTGGCATAAAAAGGTAAAAATAAAATAAAAATAAGGAAAATTGGCGTAATAGGGCTTTATTTGATGAAAAAGACAAAAATACATTTAATTTTAATTTTAAAAAATTGCAATTAGATTTTTCACTTTTGTAAAATGTGCAAATATGTCCGATACATTTATTAAATAATATTTAATTTAGCATATTAAATATATCACTATAGTCGTGTCACTAGAGAAAATTGTAAAATATTGCACTTTAGGTATATGTAATTGCTATGTGATGTGAAAAACTTGAATAAAGATTGAATTAAATAAATAACAAAATGACGTATATAATTTTATGACATTAAACCAATCTTATTATATTTTTTTAACATAAAAATACTAACAAAAATTAATTTACACAATTTGTATTCGAGATTTTTGAACGATAATAAAATGATATGAACAATATAATTTGAGCTCTAATATTTATAGTTAATAAACGAATAATTCAATTAAATAAAAATATTTGAGCATCAATTTTGTGACAAATTTATTTTTCTTTTTATATTATAATGACAAATTAAAGTTTAAAGTTTAAAGTTTAAATAATATGATTACTTAATAATAAAAAAATAATTTTAATTAATACCGCTTGTTAATAATTATGAGCTTAGATTTTAGTTATTTTATAATAGTTTGTAAAATATATAAAATAATTTAGTATATTATCAATTTGTTAGTTTTTTTTTAATTTTTTTATAAAAAATAAAAATATCGGAACCATTTGTAATTTTTGCAAATGTTAGGAATTCAATTGAAATTTTTTTTAATTAAAAATAAGGACATATTTATCTTTTTCATCAAATAATGGCTATTGCACACTAAAAACATGTAGGTTAAGATTTTGTATCAAAAAATAAAAGTTAAGGAATATTTGCGCCAATTTCCCTAAAAATAGACATATCAAAAAAATTACTAAGCGCATGTTTTGTAGTGCTAAAATTATTTTTTAAATGTTTACATTGTTAATGAATGTGTGGATAAAAAGTGGGTTGTAAGTTGTGGGTCAAATAAAATGTATGAATAAAAAATATGTTTCATCAGTTTGACAAGTTAAAATTTTAATTTAAGCATTCCCAAACATGTGTTAAGGAGGGTGTTCTCAACTCATATTTTAAAAGTTTTGTTAATATTTATGAATTTGAATAGAATTCCACATAATTGATAAGATTTCAATTCTAATAGGGATAAATGCGTAAAAGAAAAGTTGGATTGAAATTTTGAGGGGTGGTGATAGAATTCCTAAAGAATTTGGTATTTATATTTATTAGCTCGAAATCCATGCAAATCTGTTTAAATCTTATAATTAATGAAATCTCTATAAATCTACTAGTAATTGGGAATACCTAAATTTCTAAAGAATATATTAAAATCTGAGTTAAGGACACCTAAATTTCAATTGAATATATTAAAATTTGAGTTGGAGACACTAAAATATACATAAAATTTTAAAATCTTTTCAAATCTAAATTGAAAACACCTATCTTAATAGGGCGTCCTTAACTCATATTTTAAAATATTTGTCAATATTCAGGAATTTGAATCGAATTCCACATAACTTAAAAGATTTCAACATAATTCTATATTATAAATTTCAATATATTCTTATAGATTTTTATGAAATTTCATGAATTTGTGGTTTTTTTTTTATTATTAAAAATAGTAATTTTACATTGTTTTTATTCTAAATAATTCAAGTATTGTCATACATAATCAAATATTTTGAGCAGAATTTTGGAAAGAAAAAAATTATTGAAATATAAAGAAATAATAACTATTTTCAGTCAAATAGACGAATGATCTGATGAATTGGGAGGTATACCAATTCGACAGATGTGTCAGCTAAATTCATAGGTAATAAACTAATAAATAGGTCATCTGTCGTCTCTAAGATCGAAGCGCAATTAGATCCATTGTTTTGGGGGGATTCACTTTATTATTATTATCAATTTCCCTAGTTTTAAATTTAAAAAAAATAAAAAAAATTGATTACAGGGCTAGGCTTATTGAAAAAAAATTGAAATAAAGTTTAATTTTTATTTTCTTTCTATTTGTCTTTTTTTTTTAATAAATTTTTCTCTTTAGATAAAAAATATTTATGATTCATTCTTTTCCAAAATCAGTTGTTTAACCATCTTGTATAAAAAAGATATTTTATGACTTAAAGAGATAATTTACATGTGTTGCAGTTGACGAGTAAATATTTTCAAGTTCAAAAAAGAATTTTTAGTGGTATACTAATTTTACAGTAGAATATCTAATTGCCTTATATAATATTAGACTAATTATCTAATTAATATTTACAAATAAATTATTTATATTTTTCAGACCTATTATTTGGTTCAATGAATGGTTATGGAGCATCAAGAATGAAATTTCAAATACGATATTTGACAATTGTACAAAAAAAATTAAAAATAAAATAAAAATTCAATAAATTTTCATGCAAATATAAATTGAAAATCAAGAATAAGACTTTACTACAAAAACTTGTGGCACAAATTGAGTAAAGAGGTAAGAGGGAGAGATGTGTAAGAGAAGAGTTGAATTGAAATTTTGATGGCGTGGATAAAATTCTTAAGAATTTGGTATTTATATTTATGAGTTCGAAATCTATGCTAATCTGTTCAAATCTTATAATTAATAAAAATTTTAAAAATTTGGACACCTAAATTTCTAAATAATATATTTAAATCTGAGTTGAAGATACCTGAATTTCAATTGAATAAATTAAAATCTGATTTGGGATACTAAATTTACATAGATTTTTAAAATTTATTTAAATCTAAGTCGAGGACAATCTCCATAAATTTGAGTTAACGAAATATAAATTTCAATTTAATCTATTAAAATTTGAGGTAAATATACTAAAATTTATATTAATTTTTAAAATCTACACAAATCTATATGGAAGGTAGCATCTAAAATGAGAATGTGTGAGCCGTAAAAGCGGGTTTGCACGGTGAACTGGCGAAGCCACTCGAAGGGTTAATATAGCAAAATCCAGAAAGCCCTAAACTAATCAGTTTACGACGTCGTTCGTTGTTGTTGATCCAACAAAATTTCAGCTCCTTTCCACTTTTCCGAAACCAAAAACCAAGCCTTTTATCACCGATTTAACTTTCTTCTAATTCTATCATATTGATCCGGAAGATCAGTTATGGTGAGTTTTTCAATCCAGTCTCGTTAGATTTTCGTTTTCTATTTCTTTTTTGTGAGTTATATTATGTTCTCATTCTTTGTCTATTTCTCTTTTTTCTTATTTTCTCTTTTCAAGTTATTTAATTTCACGGTTTTATGTTGTACTCATGGTGAATTTTGCGTCTTTTCAATTTGTGATCGTGGATTTTGATCTGAGTAATATCTTTGAAGTAATGGAAATAATTGGTTTAGAGAGAATCAAATAAGAATGCGAGAAATTAAGTCCATAGTAATATCCTCATGAATTGAGCATAGTGATTTTGCATCTTTTAAATTCATGATTGTGATTGAATTCGTCTGAGACCTTTTGCGTGCAATTTGTAAATAAGGGGCATGATAATAGCGTCTGGTTTAATAATTGTTGGATTGCGTCATCAAGTGTTCTATGCATAATTCTTTCAGGAGTAAAATACTCATACATTACCTTATTTACGTGATGGTATTGAACACATTGCGGCAAGTTATATTTCAGTTGTACCTTTGGACTCATTAAGCTTCAGTGTTAGAATTTCCCATGACTATGTAGCTCACCCTTTATTCCACTGGCACAAGCTTGAAAGGGATAACAGAGTGAGGAAGGAGGAACTCAAGTTATGACACTTTACTTTTACGAAGCATTTTCTTGTTGATATGGGGTGCCTCTCTTGGACTGCATTGTTGGTGCATGATAGATATCATAACAGGTCATATTGTTGTGATTTGTACTTGTGACGACTTCAATCTTTAGTGATCTAAGTGTGACCAAATCTTAAATTAAAACTACTTTGAAAGGACTCAAAGTATAAATAAAATTATTGACACAAAATGAACTAATAATGAAAGCATTTATCATAATAGACCAATATTTCAAATAGCATAATGAATTCAATAAAATTTAACTTGAAAGGGAAAATATCTTTAAAATGAAATAAAAAAAAATAACACTAGGTCATAAAGATAATTTATTTTGAAAAACTCTCGCAAATATAAGCTATCTCCATACTGACCGTGTCGAACCATTTATTTCCTAAAAGAGGAAAATGTCATACTTGTAAGATAATCTCACTAAGTGTGCGTGAGTAATTAATTCTCATATATGTATTTCAACGAAAAATCATACTTGCATAGGATGACACGAAAATTGGACCTTTCTTAGATGATACCAAATTCTCTCACATAAGCACTACTAAATTTCGATCCGTTCTTAATATATCTTACATAATACGGACCAAAACGTAAACATAGTTGTAGAAATAATAAACAAAAAAAACTACTCATAATAAAATATACTAAACACTTACCTTTTGTTTGAAACTTGAAATAAAGTAAGATCACTTTATGAACTTGAAATTCCGTTCTTTTTTTCTTTTATTTTAAGGATAAGAAGAAGATTGTGTATTTGCATGTTTCTTTTTTACATAAAGGGTGGATATTTATAGGAGAGATTGAGGTTTGCTATGCATGAAAACTTTTAATTTCATTAATTACTTTTTTATATTACCTGTATGCTTTATTAGAAAAAATATAAATTTTACCTTAAATATTACATGCATGACTAAAGATTATTTTAAACTAATCACATAATCATATTTAATTACTATTTTATCTACTATACATATACAAGAGAGCATTAAATATATATATTCGTACATTAAATTATATACATGATTTAAGCTAATCACACAATCATATATATCTAATTAATTATTTTATCTACCATATATATGCAATATGACATTAATTATATATATATACACCTTAAATTATATGCATGATTTAAGATAATCACATAATCATATATATGTATATACACATTAACATCTAATTAACTATTTTATCTATCATATATATTCAATAGGACATTAAACATATATATTTTTAGCAAATTATTGGCAGGTAAGATTATTGTTCATGACACTTTTCATGGGACACAAATCTGCATATTTTTGATAATTGCAGTTAGGTCCTCAACTATAAGCAAACTTGTAATTTGGTCACTAGACTTTCGTGTTTGTGCAATTAAGTCTTAAATTCCAATTTAACGGCTAGTAACAAAATTTTAGGGTGTTACTTTGATAAAGTGCACAAACCAAAGTTGAAATGAAATGGCACTCATCCTAAAGTTCGTTACTATTGAAATGGTGTTTAAAGTAAGGTGGTGTTGAACTTCTCCACAGTACTTAACTGAAATAAATAATATTTGAGTATGAAATTATTTTGGTAAGGTATTACTTTGATATTCGAAGTGCACAAACCAAAGTTGGAATGAAATGGGCATTCGTCCTAAAGTTCGTTACTATTGAAATGGTGTTTAAAGTAAGGTGGTGTTGAACTTCTCCACAGCTAACTGAACTTATGATTATTTCTAGGTTTTATAGAAGGTATAGTGAAGATTACTTGTACAAGTATTGTAATTGAATATAATCTGACATGATGTGGAAATATTTGAATATCCTATAATTGTTTCTAGAGAGAATTTAAAGATAGTTTAGTTTAAAAGTTGTGCTGGTTTTTCTTTAGTGCACTGGTGCTGTGTAGGGCAGTCTTCTTCCTCACATGTATTTTTGCATAAGCGGCAATCTTTGCTTTTAGTAGAAAACCTAGGGATGAAGGGGGGAAGAGAGACTCCATTTTGCAGTGATTGCTTCTATTGGAGTTAAGTACATTGTTTAATTTATTGTGATGTTTTATTGGCAATTGGCTTGACGTTCTTCAGTTTGTTCCTTCTTTAATGATAACTTTGCATGATCTAGTTTGCAGACACGTTGATCAATTTTCATTAGATTTTTACTCTCTCTATTTCCCTGCCACTTGTGTCATGTTTTCGTAGTTTTTGAACTTATTTTTACTGGGGAATTTTCAGCTCTATGTGGAATTTGTGTTGAAAGTGTATCAAAACGTGGTTTCTGTGATTTTTCCTTCTTTTTTTTAGTTCAACTTTAGTAATGTCAAGTCTAGACGTTTAACAAAGCTATTTTCAATTAATTTCATTGCATTTCTGCCTGAGCAGGCTGCTAAAATACTTGCAAATTTGATTGTAATGGGTTCTGGGATTTTGCTTAGGGCTTTTGCTCAAGCTTATCGACAAGCACTTTCAAGTAAGTCTCCTGATAACTTAATGCCTACAATTTTATAATTTATAATGCACTAGCTATTTTATAACTTGCTAGGAAGTTTCTTGCCTTTTGGACTTGGTGAACATTTTATGTGGAAGCAAAGGCGACAATTTTGAAGTGGCAAATGATATTAATGCAGTGGGAAAACATATGGATGGTGGATCTGTTAAAATGAGCTTTACTGATCCTTGTACACAAAATTATGGTGGCTTGGTACATCACATGGATGAGGATTTTGGAACAAATTAGGAGTTCCGAAGGCTCACAAGAAACTTCTTTCTTGTTTACACTGTTTTAAACTTCTTTTAGAAGGATGTTCTTTAGCTAAGTCTAGGATGCTTTTGGGGATTGCTTGGTTTGTTAGGTTATGTTTCTTCTGATAGAAGGTAAGGCATGTGGCCTGTTTTATACTGTTTGCCGCATCGCCATTGTTTTTCCCCTTCTTTGGTTGGGGAAATAGGTTAGGCTGCATAGTGTGGACGGAATCTGACATTCCCATAAAATTTAATTAAATGCTTTATCTCCAAACTATTTAGACCTTGACGGGCTACTGGGATTTTTAATTATTCTTTGGACATATAAGTGCCGGGGCACACTATTAGCTCAAAATAAACAAATTGTGGTTCCCACATGATAATTGTGGCTCCTACTTTATCTACTTTTAAAAAGAATTTTTTAAGCATGACCAAGCAAGCACATAATAAACTATAAAAAAAACTAAAGGGTGTATTTAAATATGACTTTTAAAGGCTTTGATGGATTTTAAAAGTGTAGGTATATTTAATACGGATTTTTTAAAATTTATAAAAGTCTTGGGGTATCCATAGGGATGGCAAAAATATCCGATTCGCTCCAAATTTGATGGATATCCGATCCGAATGGAGCGAAAAATTTTCGATCTAGCGGGGCGGAGCGGATCGGATCATGTGTGATCCGATCCGATCCGCCCCATTTGAAAAATAAAGTAAAAGATAGAAAAAAGTAGTAAAGTAGTAAAGTTTGTTTCAATGTTTGTTTAAATTTTGAATGACAATTGACAAAAAAATAATAAAAATAAAAAATTATACACGGATCAGTTTGCGGATCAAAGCAGTGATTTGCCTTGATCCGGATTTGATCCGTCCCGAGAAATTGCCGATCAATCCGCGAATTTGAATCTTCTAAAATTGATCTGGGGCGGATACGGATCAGGTCGATTTGATCCGAATCCACTCTGTTGCCATCACTAGGTATTCAATATAGACTTCTAAAGGCTTTCAAAAAGTCTTTAAAAGTCGTGCTTTATTCAATTAAGGCTTTTTAAAATTCTAGGAAATTTAAGAGATTCAAAATGTCAATAAATTTTAAATGACTTTTTATTAAATATTCTATGTACTAACTTTAAAGTACGAATTATAAATAAAAGATATGATAATTTCTCTCACATTCATCCCCAAGACTTGTGAAAGACTTTTGAAAAAAAAAGTATTTCATTATATGATTTTTTTTCTTTATACAATATTTCTCTTTTCTTTTGCTTCTACAAACTCTAAAGTCAATATTAATAATTTTTCTCTTCAATATTCTCTTAACTATTTTATTTTCTACGAATCTTATAGTCATAATTAATTATCAATATTTTTTATAAAAAAGAATATTAATATTTTTCTCTCTATTCAACTTGATTTTTTTCTCATTTCAATATTCTCCTTACCATTTTTCTTCATTTCTTCTTTTTCCTTCTACGACCCCAGACATATGATTAATTACCAATTTTTTTTTTTATGAAGAAGATGATTATACTTTTTTTTCTTTCAGTTTAATTTTTTCTTCAATATTCCCGCAACTATTTTTTTTCTCTTTCTTATTTTTCATCGTTTTTCTATTTTTCATTAAAAACGGGATAAATTTATAATTAAATATTTATATAACGGTTGCTTTTAATTATTAATGAATTTCATCAAGTTAAAAATTAATCTTTTATTACTGTATTTTTTTTTATTCTTATTTTTATTTTTATTTTTTCTATTTATCTTGATGAGTTTTTTTTTTTTTTTTATAAAATTGTTTTGATATTACTTTAATTATATCAATTACTTTGAGTCTATATATTGCAATACTTTATGTCATTAACTTTTGACTAATTTAGTTACAACAAATAAAAATAGAACATTATAAATTCAAAAAAATTTATGATTTTAATAATTTTAATGCAATTAAATAAATTATTGCTAGACTTTTCTCTTACGACAATTTTTTTTTAAATTATAGGACATTATATTTTTATATTTAAGATTTTTAATTGAAAAAATAAAAGTCTATAAAAGCTCATAAAAGTATGTGAAAGTCTTTCAAATGAAAATCTATAAAAGTCTACTAAAATCTATAAAAATCAATAAAAGGTAATGAAATCCATAAAAGTAATCACTTAAAAAATTGTCATTCAAAGTCTTTACAAGACTTAATTAAATACACTCTCCTAAGCTTTGTTCTTAATAACTTTTATGTCGGCTGCATAATCCTTTTTCTCAAGTCGATCAATTGTTGCATTTACCCCAAGATTCAATCTATTCAATTTTTTCGCTACCACACAAGACCAAGTTAATTTTGGTCTTACATCCCTCTCTCTTACGTTTGTGTCAAAATAAGTTAGTTATTTAATTATTATTAATAAAAAAAAACTTATTTATTTGAAAACATACTTATTTACTTTTTATGTATAGATATGTTTGGAGAACTTACTTTTTTATTTTCTTGAAGTAAGAAAGTTACTTTTGTCAAAAAGTAATTTTTCTTTATTAATAAGATGTAAAAAATGAGTAATTTATTTTTAACTTTTATTAATAAAAAATGTTATTTTAAAACTTATTTACTTACAAGGTAACTTTTTTACAAGTACCTCTTATGTCTTATTTTTAATTGTGGCTAATAGAAAAAGTTATTTACTTTAAAACTTATTTACTTATAAGTAAAAGTTACTCTTTTGGGAGTAACTCTTACGTTATTGTCAAAAGAAGCAACTTTTTTTTAACTTTGATTATTAAAAAACTATTTGTTTTAAAACTTATTTATTTGCTTTTAAGTAAATTTACTTGTTGTCTACTTACATGTTTGGATAACTTCCTTTTTACTTATTTGTCAATTTTGACTATTAAAACCAACGCAGTTGTGTTAAGAATCCTCCTATTGAAGAGTGGGATAAAATCAAGACTCGTGGTGCCCAACCCGGATCAAAAGGCCTCTTTCCTTTGTTCTTTCCTCAAATCCATCTTCCAAAATCCATTTCTCTATTTCTTCATTATTTCTCCTCCTTTTATCACTAGAATAAACGGATAGTTTGGTGCTTCAGCCCAACGCCACCTCTATGAATTGTGAAGGTGTTAGACGATCGAAAGCTTACAAGACACGCGTAGATTACGTAATCAGGCTTGTTCGAAGTCGAGCCACCTCAAGCTAATCGGTTCGTGATCAATGGAGGCCTTGTTCCTCTTTTGAGCTTTGTCTAAATTCTCCTCCCGTTGAAAAGTGATAGTGGACCGATGCACCAAACATGGAGTTGCGCGTCACATCCCAAATGTTTACAATCTGTTGCATTTGACACATCCCAAACCTTTCGCACGTTTGGTCCCCAACCTTCGAGCTTCTTCCATATTTGTAATGTGAAAAAATTACTTATTTTAAATCATACTTATTTACTTAAAAACTAAACTAATATACACCCTTCTCCATTTTCCTGTTTTAACTTTTAACAATCGAGGAGTGATGTTGCAAATTAATTTTGGTCTTTCGTAAGTGGTTTTGAACGAACTTATTTTGCTTGCTATTTTTCCCACTTGGGCAGCTTCTCCATTTTATGTACATGCGAAAGTTAGTTAAACAAGAGTTAATCCTGCCTAAACTCGTGTCTCACATGGGATAATTTAATCCGGTCCATTGAGCATAAGTATTAGATTAATTTAATCCTGGTATTAGCCTTACCAAACACTGGATTGGACTAAATTTATCCTTATCTGGTCCAATCTGTGTACCAAACATAGCCTTAAGATGGTTTTGTTTGTCTATGGATTTCCCTTGCGAAGTACCTCATCGATAGTCATGATTAAGTACACATGATCATTTAGATAGGAGTTCCACATTATACCTTTTGGAAATCCAAATTGATGGTCTTAGTGGGGGCAAATTAAAGGATTAACAGATAGAGATTTAGATTATTGTTAAGAAAGTGATCCTGCAATTCGTTCTACATAAAATGCTTTAACCATATCAATTGCTGCTTCTAGCTTAGCCGACTTGAAGTTATCACCATTTCTAGGTTTAAGGACTTCTGTTGCTATCGTGGTTGGAGGAAGTTTCTGGTCCTTTTACATGGCTTATAATTCTCAAATGACAGCCAACAACCCCACCCCACATGCACGTGTGAACCATTTGGGAAGCATGAGAAAATGAATTTGATCCCCTACATAGATACAAGTTGAGATTTAGACCTTCCTTTATTGAGCTTCGTTTCCATTATATTAGACGGTGTGAAGTTATGGGCCAGAATGAACGGCAGTAGTTACTCTGAAGTCAGGGGTCACACAGAGGAAGGAAAAAAGAAATGGGCTGGGGGGAGGGGATGCTTTGTGATGAAGTCAGAATATGGTTTGGAGTTGACTATTTTATTCCCTTTTATTTTCAATTTTCGACTTTTTATTTAGTTATTTTGTTCATTTATTAAGTTGGAACTTATTTATTACTTTTAGAAGAGATGGAGGACTTTACTGCAAATATAATTAGAATTCACAATTAGGTCTGCTTTATATAATCAGCCACCGAGACATGTTTGCCTCAGTTTTGATTTTGAATATCAATAAAATATTGTGAGGAGCTTTTCTCCATATTTTGCCCAATTCTCGATATTTACATGTTGAATCAACGAGTTTTGAAGGGTTAATCATCGTTCTGCATATTCCGCTGCATCACTTCGCTAGTTTCCAAGTAGGTTTAAATATTTTGGTATAACCTGATGTCAACTGGTAGATTCTTTAATTTACTTTTCTCTCATATTGTTGATGAGTAATATTATAGATGCCTAATGTATGTAACTTACAGGAATTGCCACTTGTTTTGACCATTGTTTAGACATATTATGATACCCAGGTCACACCTATTTATACTTGTACATTGACACATCACGCAATATGTCAACACTACATATTATAAGGGACGGAAGGGGGAAACCATCAATTAGAAATTATAAGAGGTCAATATTGAAAATAATAGGGATAATTGCATCAAAGGTCCCCAACGTTTTAGAATCGTTAGGGATATGCCGCTAACCTAAAATAATAGCACTAAACGTCCCCAACGTATGAAGAAATAGGCATCGTAGGTTCCTCTTCATATTTTTCGTTAGATTTCGCCTTTAAAACCCAGATTTGGACTCCACGCACTCTCTCTCCAAATTAAGCGATTGGAATTGAACTACCTTTTGTCTGATATAATGTAACCTCCATTTTCTACTCCTTCCATGGATGTTTCACACACGCACACACTACATCTACACCCCATACTTACACAAATACCAATATACACCACCAAAAAAAAATAGTAGCACGCAAAACTTCTCAACAAATTTCTTTGTTACAATTGCAGAAAGAATTGATATAAACCAAAAAATCAAGAAAGAGGCAAAACAACAAATTATTATCCACCCATTTCTTGAATTTTTTATATACTAATTGCGGATTTGGATATGGCAATTGCACCACCACTGAAGTCAACCAGGGGGTGGTGCACCTTGACCTCCTTGAGCACATAAGCCATTTCTTCCAATTTCATCCTCTCCGTATAAGCACTGGCTCTGAGCTAATTTTGGAACCCATTCATTTGAAAGCTAAGGGTTGTTGTTGGAGAAGAATAAGAGAAGAAGCGAGGGATGGAGGAGGTCGTTGTGTCGCCCTGAGGCGGCTCAGAACAAACTTCATTTTACCGCCTCCCTTTGTTGGCAAAAATGTAACTCACGGCCTCCAATCATGACTTCTCAAGACCGCCTCTTCTTCCTCCATTTGCCGAGCAATGGGGATGTGCCCCTAACCCAAGGAGGAGCATCGTAGTGAACCAGTGGCCAAGAGTAAGTGCTATGGGAGGGTGTTTCTGTAAATTCTGCAGATTCAGTATCCAGATTCAGATGCTGATGCTCCGCACCTGTCCCTTTTTCCTCCATTTGCCGTCCATTTCTGTAAGCAGAAGGAGAAGTATTACTAGGATTTGAGAATTATGTTGCTGCAAAAAAGAAGAAGAAGAAAGAAACTTTTTTCCTTTCATTCTCAGTCGCCTTTTTTGAGGAATTATAGCGCGTGTAGTCCAAATTTGGGTTTTAACAGCGAAATCTGACAGAAAGTGTGAAGATGGACCTACGATGCCTATTTTTTCATACGTTGGGGACGTTTGGTGTTATTATTTTAGGTTAGGGGCATATCCCTAACGATTCTAAAACGTTGGGGACTTTTGATACAATTATCCCAAAATAATATCTAATTCCTTCTTTAAGGTTTAATAATTCTTGTTCTTACAATCTTCATGTTTAGAAAATGTAGCCTATCTCCCAGTCAGTGATGGACCACACTATTCTCTAGGTGATGGACCACACTTTTCTCTAGGCGATGGACCACTCTATCATTTAGACTTTCCTGGTTGAACCAGACACTGAAGCATTTTATCTTTATGAGGCAAGGCATAAGCCGGGAAAATTTGTTCATGATAAATCATAAACTATCTTGAAAATTCATGACATGTCAAATTAACAAAATAAAGAATCTAACTTGCGAACATAAAATTAATTAGTAAAATAGCAAATGTAAGTTTCAAATTATTAATCATACAACAAAATTAAAATAGAAACAACTTCGAAGTCTCCCATATCATCGCTACTAATTGAATCTTTAAGAGAATCATCAACGTATTTGGTTCTCCATCCTCCTCCTCATAACTATGAGTTTCTTCTTATTCTTCTTTATCATCCTCCACTTGCAATGGTGCATTTCCCTTCCCCTTGATAAAGCACTCAAGGTGTAAGTTTTGAGGTGTCAAGTGGAAGGCTCACATCAAGCATGCCTCAAGGAATAGGCCTCAAACAATTTTTTAAGACAAAGCCTGCTAGAAGTTGTACTTCCTGCTTGTTTGTATGAAAGCTCAAGTATTTTCTGCACTCTTGGGCCTCTTGGCAGTGCATGGTTATTCAACACTTTAATAATAAAATTATAGCATGAGAATATGACTGTTGTAATTGGAGCCTGCATTATATTGCATTTGATCAATAGCGGTTAGAGTAACTGCTATTGAGCATAAGCTGGAGATTTTTAACTTAAAGGGCGGTGAAAGGAAAAGTTGGCTGTCATTTTTGTCCTCACATTGTGGCCTGTATAATTATAATCTTAGCTTTTATGAACTTCAAAAATATATTTAGTGAATTTTGGAGTATATAAAATACACGCTTAGAACACTAACATCATGGATGGAAAGCTGTATGTCTTAAGTTTCTCATCCTTTGAATAAATTAGTCACAACCCTCACGGGTACAGAGGATTGCAGATGCCTCGAAGTCTGGTGTTGCTCAAGAGACCTTACAAAATGCCATTCGTAAAGGAAGCAAAGTTATGACAGAGCAAGAGGCCAGACAGATTCTTGGTGTCACTGAGCAGTCCACTTGGGAGGAGATTTTGCAGGCTTGTGCTCTTGTTCCTGTACAGCTATAAGCCTATACTCATTACTGAGTTATTTTCTTCTGTTTTTGCAGAAATATGAGAATTTGTTTGAAAGGAATGCCAAGAACGGGAGTTTTTATCTTCAATCAAAAGTTCACAGGGCCAAGGAATGTCTAGAGGAAGCGTACCAAGTCAAAGATCAGAGTTCTGCAGGTTAAATGCCGAGGAGGTTCTTCATTCTATGTTATATTGTATTCATGTGCATATAGAAAATGATATTTGTTAACAGGAAAGTTTGTACTCGTATAATCATATGTGCAGCACGGGCTTTTATGGTTTTCGGATTTCTAACTTCAAATATGACAGATTGTGTAGAAATTTTTGTCCATTTAGAACTTTTACTGAATTATGGATTTTAATTCCAATCATTTGAAAATAACTGAAATGGATTATAGTGCTTTCTTCGAGAAATGTGTTATGGCAGTTTTGAACTTCCCTCTGTAAACAACATTAGGAGCTTACCTATGATATTCGACGGTCCAGACTCATTGAAAGCAAACACTTGATCTTGATCCATTGGTCTGCGCCCCCTCTGGTCGGGTGGGGTGGGTTGTAAAGATGAGTAAAAATCCCCCCCCTTTTTTATTTATTTGTCTTGTTCATGGTTAAGGGCAAAATTGTCTTTTTATGTTACTTTAACAGCAATTTTGGGAAAAAAAAAATAGTAATGTTATTCACAGTCGTGGCATTACTCAATTGGATAAATTATTAATTGCTATAAATATATTAATAATTCATCCAAGTAATGCCACGTAGGATGATTATCTGTTATTCAAAAAAAAAAAAAAAGCATTAGGGATGGCGGGTGCTAATTTATGAAATAGGGTAGATCAGAATGTCATAACTAATTGAACATAGAAGTGTAAAATAAATTAAAGGTTGAAGATGACGACTGTAGTTTAGTCGAAAAAGCTTATTTAAGTCACGTTGGATCATATTCAAAGAACTTATATTCATGAGATGAAATTCTATTGAATAAACATTTTGTATGATTTTGAAGTTATATGAAAAAGAATTGTGTGCAATAGAATAATATTACTACAGAAAAAACTAATAAAGAATTACTTTGAGTAGAATGAAAAAAACCTAATAGAGAATTTCACATTTGATTCTAATAAGTGTAGGTTGTTCCAATGAAATCTAACTGTCATTTTATCTTAAAGAAAGGAGGGAAACCATTCGAATAAATAATATTTTAACTCCAAAAGAAAATGCAACTTAATCATATATATTCTTTAATATTATTATACATGTTCTTTTCAAATTTTGCAGTTTTTTTTTTTTTTTAACATTTGTGTAAAATGTTGTAACATATACACGTTTTGTAACATGTGTGTAATATAGTGTGCTAGGCTCATTTCGCCACCTATTTTTACCTCCATGCCACGATCAACGCTAAAACTAGCATCATCGTCTATTTCCACCACCACTACATTGATATCAATTTGCATTGGTACCCTATCTCATCAACACCACTACATTTAGTCACCACCAGATTTGCACGACTTTGAACCTACACTACTACAAAAATCACTATCACCACTACTTCACTATCATTGCTCATCACTCATCTCGCCACCCTATCTCACCATCAGATCTACACCATCGCCATGACCAAAATCCAATGGTGGATCTAAAGTTGAAGTTCAATTAGGCGGATATTGACTGGTCAACGGTCAAATACTAGTCAACGGACGATGCTTATGAAAAAAATAATGTGAAAATATTTTTAATAAATACTTAACTTATAAAGCAACAAAAAATCATATAATAGTGAAATATAATTCGATATAAGTCGTAATAATTCCTATTTAATGACCAGTTATAGTGTTTTAGTCAAAATGGGAATGAACAAGAACTACAAATTTGATAGTTTAAATAACCTACATTCCTCGAATGAAGCCTCTACTTCTCTTCCTCTTTGAACTCTGAAAATGCCTGCAAACAAAACGATAATTATTCATTAACATGATAAAATACACGTCATACACGATGGCCAACACCAGGGGCGGACCCAAGATAATGGTTCAATGGGGCAATAAAGATTTACATAAAAAATAATTTAAAATAAGACAATAACGATAAGAAAAAACTTAAAATCAAATCAAATCTATGGCGAAAAAAAAGAGAGCAAAAGTTTTGATAAATACTTTTTATATTCTTCAATTTTGACCTCCCCTCCCCTCCCACCCAATCCCAATCCCAAATTATGCAATTATCATATTAAAGAAAAATAATAAATTCTTTACTTGAGGATTTATTTATGCAATTATCTTATTTTTTTAATTTCTCAAAGTTCAAGGACCATAAATGAAATATTGAATTTAAAATAGACATTCTCTCTCTCTCTCTCTCTCTCTCTCTCTCTCACACACACACACACACACACACACACACCATTTTCAACACAAGAAATTTTATATATACAATATATATACATACACTACAAAAAGAAAAAAATTTGATGAAGTCAACACTATTTTTTTTCAAAAATTTCTAGACATGGGTGGACACGGGGTCTCGCCATGTACTAGATCCGCCTCTGCCAAAATCCCCATCTTTTGTACAAATCACACCCATCATATTAATGTTAATAGAGACATCGATCTAGGATAATTATTTTACAAGAATTTTTGTTAGTGAAAAATATTGGTGCCTTTCAAGTTCTAACTGATGATGTTCGAAAGTGGTAGTAGTATTAGGAGGTGGTGGTAGCGGTGGGTCGGCGTGTGCACAAGGAAGATGTGATGGTGGTTGTCATTGGAGATCTCACGGTGGTAGTGATAGAAGGAGGAGGAGGTGGTCGGCTGTGGATGTTGTTTTTATGATTTGAGAATAAAATTTTAAATGGACACTAAGCACGGATGGATTTAGGATTCCTTTGGTGCTTTATCCCACTTGTCCAAAAATGAAGTTTATATAGAAATTTTATTTTTTATATATTTGTCAAGTTCAAAAAAAAAAAAATTTAACTTCAAAATAGTATTTTAAGAATAAAAAACAAAAAACAATAAAATTGAAAGTAAAAAAAAAAAAAAATAAAAAAAAAATAGTACATGGCATAATTTCCTATGGGTACAGCTATTTCTCACAATAATTAAAAGGCCCAAAAAGAAGAAAAAGAAGAAGCAAGCCTCCATAGTCCAGTCTGGCTGCATGCAATATGAGTTTAATAAATCAATTTTATGTAAAAACTAATAACACAAATAAATAAATAAAAGAAGAAGAACAAAAAATCGTCTCATAAATCCCCTGCGTGAATCTCTCTCTCCCTAGACAGCCATCAACCCCATTTCCTTCTCTTAGATCTGCTATATTGTGCAGGAGCTTCTGAATCCTCATAAGGTTCGTGTTTTTCCTTCTTCTTTTCAATAATTTAATCGTAATAATGGGTTTTCAATTTCTCAAATCTTATTTTATACGAGATTGATTTTTTTTTTTTTTAATTAGCTGTCTATGTTAATTCAGCTCCACTTCTCCGTTATTCGTTGCTTGTCCAAATGTATATGTTTTACTGGATTTTTTTTTTCCGATTTCTCGTTCCTGGGTCTTGGAATTTTTTATTTTTTTATTTTTATCGTTTGTCATTATCATCAGTATAAGCACCACCGTTTTTTGGTGTGAATTACTTGATTATATTGAATTGATTCAAATGAAATAATGATATACTGTGTTGATATTCTTATAGGTGAAATTCACATCCATCACTTTCAATGCTTCATACGTGTCAAATATTACCTCGGAAAGAATATTTTAAGGAAAAAGAAGAAAATGTTCAGTGTTTTGTGATTGATGATTACTTGCTTGTTGGCAGTGTGCGCAATAATTTGAAAGAGGATTTACTGGTTTGGCCTCCTAAGCCGGAGCTGAAATGAAAAAGGCTTTTGATCAAACTGTTCGTGACATGTAAGTTTGATTGATTCCCAGAGATATATTTACAAGGTTTCTGTTTCACATGATATATGCAACAAATATTTACTGGCTTTTATCATTGTACCATGAAGCTAAAGTTCGGTAGAATCTATAATAGAGAAGTTATACCAGAAGTGCTCATTTAAGAAGGCATCGAATAATTCTAAATATTTTGTTCAAGACCCCCTTTTCTGGTGTTAATACCAAGCTAGCTTTATGAATGTTTACTGTTTTCTTGCAGTAAGAGAGAGGTTAACAAGAAAGTTCTTAAAGTCCCTTCAATAGAGCAAAAGGTAATTGTGTCCGGCCCCCACGTGGTTGATATATTGTTTTTCTAATTTAATTTGGAGTGTTAACAAACACAGTGTTCCATTTATATCCTGAAGCTCAAGTTCAGGCGCTTAAGATCAGTAGAATAAACAGATATTTTTTTCTTCTTAAAATTGTTTTTATTATGGCTGCACAAAAAACCCGTCAAACCGCAAACCAAATTGAATCGGTTGGTTCGGGTCCACGTGGACCCGTCAAATATTTCAGTTTTGAACCAAAATAAACCGTTTGAAAATGGTTTGGTTTAGGTTTTAATGTTTATAAAACTGCTTAAACCGAACCGAACTATTTTTAATTTTTTATAATTAAAAATAAATTAATTTTACTTACTTACATATTTACAAAATAAGCAAAGTGCAATGTAATACTAAATTTATTGGGCTCATTTATTTATTTTTGCCAAACTACTAGGCCACTGGCCATAACTCGTAAGTTCATTATTTGACCTAATTATTTTTAATTTAATTTTTCTAATTAATTTTTTTCCTAAATATCCATGTAACAATTGAGACATTTTTTTGTAACGTAACATTTATATAATATAATGTAACTTGGAATTGAGACATATATTAATGTAATGTAACATTTATGTATGAAAAGTTCTTCAATGTTTATAAGCTTGGAATGAGAATTTTATACCAATTTATTTTACTTATATTTTAACTTGTTTTAAATGCGTTAGATTATGTTGATAGGCAAACTGTGGTTCAAAACTGAACCGAACTGCAAAAAATGGTTTGGTTTGGAATTTTTCCACTTTTTTTTTTTAATGCTTTGGTTTGAAAATAAGTCAAAAACTGCCCAAACTCAACCGTGTTCACTCCTAGTTTTTTATGTAGTATTTGATTTTCTGTTTTCAGGTTCTTGATGCAACAAGCAATGAGGTCTGGGGACCTCATGGATCACTTCTTGCTGATATTGCACAGGCCTCAAGAAACTAGTAAGTCCGAATGGATCTTCTAAAATTTACTTATATATAAATCATCTAGAAAGAACTCATTTTCCGTTTCAACAGTCATGAGTATCAGATGATCATGGCAGTAATCTGGAAGCGTATAAATGATACTGGTAAAAATTGGCGGCATGTCTACAAGGTTTTTGTTTCTTCCTTGAAAATTCATACAATATTTTATTATTTTCTGTAACATCACCGTGTTTATTGTGAAGCCATCCTTGTTTTGGGTTTTTATTTTACCTTCTTTCTAATGTTGAGTGTATCCTCTAGTTTTCTTTGTATTGTTATCTAATTATGGTCTTGCTATCCATTGTCCTCTGACTATGCAGTTGAAAATTACCTGTTGCTTTCCAGGCTTTGACAGTGTTGGAATACATGGTAGCCCATGGATCAGAGCGTGTCATAGATGAGATCAGAGAACACGCATATCAGATATCGGTAGTCTATATATTACCCTTTCTAATATTTTCTAGGAAGTTTTAGTTTGTTCGGTGACTAGTGGAATTTAAAAGGTCTTCTTCTTTCGATAGACACTGTCCGATTTTCAATATATCGATTCAAGTGGGAAGGATCAGGGAAACAATGTCAGAAAGAAATCTCAGAGTCTTGTGGTGCTTGTAAATGACAAAGAAAGGATACAGGAAGTTCGTCAAAAAGCTGCAGCTAACAGGGACAAGTAAGTGGACCTTGTTAGATTTCTGATAAAACAGGCCATTAGGATGCTTGTGTTACAGCTTGAAAGTATCAACATGTAACTGATTTTTGCAAATCCTTGTTTTAATTGATTGAAATTTATTTTTAATTCATTTTTGGCTATATGTTGCATGTGCAATTTTAATGCTATCTGATATCTATACATTTTGATTCTTTTTTATTGTAGTTACCGACTAGTTCATTCTCATTCATGTTTGCGTTTACCTTAATTTGTCCGTAGTTGCAAGATTTCATGAAGGGTGCCATGGATGATACTAAATTTCTAGAGTGCACTTTCATTAAATCCTCGTGTTTGGCTTTGACTTCATCCAAATTGTCATTTTATTCACATTCTTGTGTTTATGCTGGGAATCTGTGCATGTACATGCTATCTTTGTTGTTGTATCCAGGGATGAATTTTTACTATGTGCTACCATATGAATATCATACATTTACTAATCTGTCATTACGTTTAAGCTCTTAGAGTCAACTCATGACTTCAGTTCTAGTTTTTGGGTTGAGCTAAGGATTTGAGGAGAACTATTTTCTATTTTTCTTGTCCTCTGCCTCCAAGCATGCCATAATTCCATGTTTGGAAGATGTGATTATTATCATGACTTGTGTGCAAATCATATAGGGGAAAACATTTATGTGAGATGCATGCGCAATATTAAGCAATTAATACTGATTCTGTTTGATTTTCCTAGATTAGTAATTGAAAGTATTGAAACTTTTTGGGATACTTTTGTTGTGCTAAGTAAACCTCGAGGACCCTAAAACAAGAAGGAAGTTGGAAAATGCAAGTGACTGTTATATAATTTTGTTTTTAAGACCTTCCAACCTGCCCAGGCGAAATTATATTTTTTTACTGTTGAATCCACTTTCCTCAAGCTGAGTGAAGTCACCAAGTTGATATAGAAGCAAAACTAGAGGCTACTAATATTCTACTAAAATGTTTAAAAAGCTCAATTGAGAACCGAGGCATTTTACCTTGCGATGTGCAAGCCTCGAGGAATTTCAATAAATAATTCTGAAGATATAAAAATACAAAAATATGCTTATTATAAAACTATAAACCACCTTGAAAATCCATAACAAAAAAATTTACGAAATTAAGAGTCCAACTTGCAAATAAACATAGCATAGATCAATAAAGTAATAAAGTAGTTAAGAATATAACTAAACTGTATATCAAAAATACAATAAAGTAGTAATAAAGTAATAAATTCTCAAATTAGTAATATCTAAACTGTAATCTACTACTGCAAGAGAAACAATAGAGAGACACATATCATCACTACCAATAGGACTTTTAAGAGAATCATTAATTTATTGTACTCTCTTATCATCCTCTTCATCACTATCTGTTTTTTTCATTCTTTGTCTTCATCACTCACTTGCAATGCTGTCTTCCCTTCCCTTTCCCTTTCCCTTTCCCTTTCCCTTATTTCATGTGAAGGCAGAAAAAAGAAAATAAAGAAGCCCGTAAACCATTTCTGACTATAAAAAATAGCTCAAAAAGCTGAGGCATGAAATAAATAGACCACAAAAGGCAAGAAATGAGCACACAACTCTGTTGGCTTGAGGCGAAAGCGTCAGTATGTCGAGGAGCACACATTGCTAAATTGAGGCACAAGTCTTGACAACATTAAGGCATAAGTTTCAAGGTGTTTAATGAGGTCTCACATGAGGTGCACCTCAACGTGTAAGCCTCAGGGCAACCTTTTAAACAAATGATATACTAGAAAGGCCATTCACAAGCATTCTTTCTCCGTACCTGGTATAATACAAATAAGCAAGACAATAATAAAAATAAAGGTAAGCAAAGCAAAGTGCAAATTGTTAATTGTTGTTGCTGTTGGTATTGTTGCTTTTATTGTTGTTGTTTCTTTGTCTTACCCGATCATCTCCAAGAGCATCTTTACTTTTAAAGAGCACATCTAAATTTAAAGTGTAAATTTTTTGACACACTCCAACAAACTCATTATTTTTAGTTCTTCATTTTACTTTTTCCAATGACCATTTATTGTTTTTCCCTCATTCTTTAATTAATATATTTGTTTTAGATGCCAATAGTTAAAATATTCAAATATGTTTTGAATAACCAAAGAAGTGGAGCATTGAAATTTGCAATTTATTAAATACAATCATTATAAAATATAAATAGAGAATAGGTTTGGCTCTCCAAATATAAACTACTTTCTATTTTAAAAAATTAAATTAAAGAGTTTTGTTGAAGTTTAATTTTAAGGATTGACTCTTTAAAATAGATGCTCTAATAGGAAGAATCCATAGCTTGTTGTGAACATCTCCTTTACACTCATCACTTGATTTGTCATCTATAAAGTCTCACACACACACACACACTTTTTTTTTTTTTTTTTGAATGTTATATGGTGGTTCAATAATTAGAGTGTGCTTATGTAGAGGAGAAGATCAATTTGTGTATTACTGTAATCAATTAATGCCTGATGGTTGCGAAATTGTTTTTGGAACTTGAGGGTGATTCATGCCTAAATAGTATGGACTCTGAAGAACAGAATACTGTTCAAATGTTCAAAAGCATGATAAACATCATTATGCATGTCTGTTCCTTGGATTTCTTCACCATTGGATAGCCTTACTTCTAACTTACAGTGTTTCAAATTAAAACCTTTGTTGGCTTTCTTTTGCTTGTTTAATATGCTTGGCTAACCAAACAAACGCTAGGTACTCTTTTCTTGCTTATAGTTTGAAATGTCTGAATTCCCTGATAGGTACCGCAATACATCAATGAGTAGTCAGCCTGGCTCTTATGGTGACAGATATGATGATGAAGGCCGATATGGAAGCAGAAATGATGACCGCAATGGTTACGAGAGAGAAAGAGAATCAAGCTACAGAGATGATGACAGATATGGTAGGTATGGGGATTCAAATGGCCGTGAGGGTGAGGGATACAGAGATGATGATTACCGAGGAAGGAGTCGAGGCATCGACGATTATCAGTATGGGTCAAGAAGTAGAAGTGCTGATCGAGATACGGACCGTGCTTATGAAGATGATGGCCAATATTCTTCCAGGTTTGCCTATTTTTTATTTTCTTAAAGCAAAATCAACATATGGTGAATTCTTTTAACATACTTCTTTTAAATTTTTACAGTAATTTTCCTCGTAAGGTATGTTCTAGTTCTGTTGATTTTTATGATGAAGTGGATAACTAGATATTGGCTACATAAACATACATTTTAAAAGGCTTAGTTGGGTACCGAGGCTCAAGTCTCAAGAGAAACCAACAAAATATTTAAAATGATATAAAAATAAAAAAATATGCTCATAATAAATCATTAACCATATTCAAAAATCCATAATATAACAACAAAGTTAGAAGTCTAACTTGCAAACAAATACAAATTAGATTAACAAAGTATCAAATAATAAGTTCTAAGTTAGTAATCATGAAATAAAATTATAATAGGATCTTTAAGGGAATAATCAACATCATCTTCATCACTATTAGTTTCTTCCCATTCATCATCCTCCACTACCTATCGTGTATTTTCCTTTCCCTTCCCTCCATGTAAAGATAGAAAAAAGAAAATGAAAAAACTCGTAAAACATTCTAGACTAGTATACCGCTTACACGATGGAATTCGACCGTACAATTCAGAATTCCAATTCAATGGCAGATGAATACTATAAAGAATGAGATGGATTTGAGAATTTGATTTGTGGAGATGATATTTGATAATTTTTTTGAAAATAAACGTATACATATTTTTATCGTGAGTGGAGGTGAAAACTTTCTTACGGTCGTGATTAACTAGTATATTGTTTTTTTGTGGTTGGATCCGATCGCAGACTCTATTATGATGATAGATTGAGGCGGTGAACAGATTTTGGAGATGATCGGTGGAGGGATATGATCGATCAAGGGAGTGGATTGAGGAGGTGAGCAGATTTTGAAAATGATCGAATTAGGGAGATGAATTGAAGCAGTTAGCAAATTTTGGAGGAGATGATTTTGTAAGAGGAGAAATTGAAGACGTAGTGACACACGGATGTTTAAGTATTTTTTTCTTTCCGTAGCGGAGAAAACTTTATAGTGTCGTGATTATAATGAAATAGTCCAAAAAGCTAAGACCAATAACAAAATGTCCAGAAAATGCAAGACAAGTGGGCAAACATTTCAGTCCCCTTGAGGTGTAAGCCTCAGTAAATGTGCCTCAAGGTGTAAGCTTTGAGGCGTTTTATGAAAGCCTTGCATGAGGCAGGATTTGAGCCGTAAGCCTCATATATATTTCTTAAATAATGTGATAAACATTATGGTTATTGCTTATGAAGTGCAAAAATGTGAAGAACGAAAGCGTGCATTCATGTCTCATCACATAAAGCAATTTTGGCAGGAGAAGGTTCTAAGGCTGAACTAATTTCTTTTATATTCCTCTGAAACTTTGCAAAACAGTGGAGTTGTTTGATCATCTATTTTCCATTGTATGTTATCATGTAATTTGTGTTTAGTTTGTTTGACTTTTTATAACATGTCACTGGGAAAACTATGTGATACAGAAGATACCATCAGATCCGATGATCATTCTCAAGATGGATGGCACTTCTAGAGAACCTGTCAGCCATATATTGCTGTCAATGCTTTGCCCTTCATATATATAAAAAATGAGCATTGTTTTATTTTTGACAATTTTGTTTCCTATGCAATACTAGGGGCAGGAGTATTGAGCGTAAATATTCCGAACCAAACTTTCGCGCTCCTTCTCGTTTTGAGGAGGCAGTTGGTGCTGTAAGTAGTCCCTCACGCATTGAAAGGTAACAAGCTTGTATCTGCCACCTAGCTTGTAAGTAGTCCCACACACATTGAAAGATTCTGAATTGATTTTAACTTCCTATTATCCTTAGGAATGGAGAAACATCACTAGCATCTGCTCCAAAATCATCCTCTCCTCCTGCGAGTGCTAATCCAAGCCATGTGACAACTGCAGCTGCTCAACCCCAGTCCCTGCTTCACCAGCTGCTCAAGCTCCAGCTCCAGCTAATGAAAAGGAAGTTAATAATGGTTTTGATGAATTTGATCCACGTGGTTCATTTTCAGGTACAGGAATTTCAAAGCTATGTAAGCTGCTAAAAGTATATTGTGTGATATTGAGATATTTTAGGTGAAGTTTACAGGGCGCCTCATGAAAAGCACTGTATAAGTATCAATCTAAGATAGAGAAGGATAGACGAAACTGTTTGTTGTTTTGGTTTCAAGAGAAATTAGCACATGATGTACAATTGTACATCACGATTGATATGTGAAATATAATGTGCAATGACAAGTAACAATGTAGGATTTGATCTGAGATCTCTAATTCTTTAGTGATAAATAATGGTTTTCATTCAACCATTGTACATGGCGGAATTCAGCAGCTTGACCAATTTTATTGCATATATTTTTGTTAATTTTGAGTTGTAAAATTTCGTCTTTATATAATTTGTAGGACTAAACAAATAGTCAATCAGACAATCATGATGTGCTACCTCCTCAGATGAATAAATAGTTTCTTCTTTTTAGTCATTAATGCCCTATACATGGTTGTGTAGTCCTTGATATGGTTTGAACAAGAAAATTGTTTAATTAATAACATATATCATATTGAAAGATTCCTTTTCTTCCTTCTTTGAATAGCTATCCCTCCTAAATCAAATGATTCTCCAGCTGCTTCTGGTGGTGCAGAAGTGGATTTACTTGGTTCTTTGTCCGAGTCATTTTCTTCAAATGCATTAGCTCTCGTGCCTGCTGCATCGGCAACCACAAACTCTGAGGCTGATGTCTCAGGAAACTCCAGTAGTGCACCTGCATCTGCTGGTATATTGCCACCATCAACTATTACTAATCAGGTAATTGCATGTGATGATTCCTTGTAACATCAAAAACCTGATCTGATTTTAAAATCAATCTCTATTTCTGGTTGGCACGGTGGCCTTTTATTAATATCAATTCAAACAGCCAGATGAATTGTATTATCACTGTGTGAATGAACCTGTAATACATTGGTGAACTGTTTGAATTGAATTATTTGATGGATTATTAATTCAGATCCTAGCTATGTCAGCCTGGACCCAGTTGGACTTGGATCAGGTTGAACTGAACTGTTTTAAATATTTTTGCTTCATGAATGTGCTAACGTTGACTTTGAAAGTTATTTACGCCCAAAAGAGTCCATTTTGAAGCTTATTCTCATTAGGGTTTGTAGTCTTACACATTGGAAACTAATTGAATAATTTTGTACATAATGTTGAAATTTAATTTTTTATATTTCTGTAATTATCATATTGGAAAAGGATGATTTTTTTACTTGTTGATTTGATGTTTTGGACTTGTAAGATAGAGTGATAGGATTTAATTTTTTTTTTTTCTGTAATTATCATGATTGTGCACTTTGTTCTTTTTTAGCTTTACAAAGTAGGCAATTATCTTTCAAGTCATGTTACACTTCTTTCAAAATTGTTTCATCGTGTGATGCTTGTTTAACTTTACAAACAACATATTTTCTGTTGACATGTATGCCGAAAGTCGATTTGGTCTTTGATTTACAAAAATGGTGTTCCACTTAGAGTGTGATTCTCAATGTGGCTACTGCAACGTAGTTTTTCTTTTTTGATATTTGTTTTTCAGCTGTACAAAATCTTACAAACTGAGTTTTGCTAAACCGTTAAATTCTGAATGATTTTTTTAATATATTAAAATCATTTACAGAATATTACTTGCTTCCTGTAGCCTTCCCTACTAAGTTAATCTGTGTTACCTCTAATTCATTCTCTTTGCTACCTCTTTGACTCTTTCTATTTTCTGATACACACACAATCTCATGAACACACGTTAAGAGATATGGTAAAAAGAGTGGTGAAAGTAGGCATTGAATCTAGGTCCTTTTTCCTGAAGAAAAATTCTATTGCCAACGGGAACTAAGATAATTTCCTGGCTTGTATAATATAATCAATAATATCTGTTTCTTTTCTTAAATTTTCTTGGCTGCTTGCATTTCCTGCCTTCATTTCATATATTTCTTATGTTAATAATATAACATAATTTTTGGTGTTAAATATGTGGTTTCGTTTGCAGCCTTTTGATGATCCATTTGGAGATGGGCCTTTTAAAGCTATTCCTTCTCAAAATAGTTTACCAGCCCAACAACAGATAATTACCTCTCCAAGTTCCTTCAATTCAAGCTCTAGTCATAGTTCTGACCAGCCACAGCCAGTTCCTAGAAAAGAAACTACTGAGTTTTCAGGTACTTTTCCTGGTGCAACTTACATGGCATCAGATCCTTCCAGTATGCAACCTCCTACAAATGCGCAATCTTCACAACAAGAGGTGTCTACCGTTGATATTTTAGCAGATATTCTCCCACAATCCCAATCTTCACCTTTTGTCAATTCACAAACCAGTTATCCAGTTCCAGCCCGCCACCCTGTTCCACAGACTGTGTTTTCACCTCAATCCAATCAACCTGCATTGCAGTCAGGTTTTCCATACCTAACTGGCCAAACTGCACCCCAGACTGGTTTCCAAGCTCAAGCTAGCCAGCCTGCAGGTTTTCCTGCTCAACAAGGCCAGCCTTCATCTCAAATGGGTATTTCGACTCAAAGTAGTCAACCTGCGTCTGTTGGAGGGTTTCCATCTCAAATGCAATCATCAGGGACCAGTTTTCAGGCTCCTCTTAGTGGCCAGTCTGTACAGCTAAATTCTAATATCTATGGGGGTTACCGCCCACAGTCAATATCTCCAGGTCCTGCTGCTGTGCAAATGGTTCCCCAAATTTCTAGTGGACCTGTTCCACAAAATAGCTTCACTTCACATTCTGGTTCTGCAACTCTGCCAGCTGTAATGGAGTCTTCTGCATTAGTTCCTCAACCATCTAAAGACAAGTTTGAGACAAAATCCACTGTTTGGGCAGACACATTGAGCCGTGGACTGGTCAATTTGAATATATCTGGATGTGAGTTCCTATACTTTTAATGGTCTCAATGAATGTTTTATCTTCTTTGCCACACAATTCATGTTTCTATCTTTTCCATGTGCAGCAAAACAAATTCATTGGCTGACATTGGAGTCGATTTTGATGCCCTAAATCGTAAGGAGAGGAGAATGGAAAAACCTACAACAGCTACAGCAGCATCTAATGTTACCATGGGTAAAGCTATGGGATCTGGTTCTGGAATTGGCCGTGCTGGTGCTATTAGGCCTCCATCAAACCCAATGACGGGTTCTGGTGTGGGTATGGGAGGTTATGGAGGAGCAAACCAACCTATGAGCATTGGGATTGGGATGGGGATGGGGATGGGGATGGGGATGCAAGGAAATATGGCTATGGGGATGAACATGGGCACGAGTCGAGGAGTTCACATGCAACAGCAGACGGGTTTTCCTCCTGGATCTACTATGTCTGGAGTTTATAATCCCATGATGGGACGGGGTAATTATGGTCAACAACCATATGGTGGTGGCTATCGGTGAGTCTAGCAACTTTATATCACCGCAAATTGATTGAGAAACCTGTAATTGTGAGTTGTGTTATAGAGCAATGAGTTGCCCGTGAAAACGATATTAGATTCAGACCCAATTTGATGTTGAGAGGGATAGCCTCATGTAGCATGTATATGTGTTGATACAAACAGTTTTTAAGCTTTTTTGGGTCACAAGTGAGTTGCATAGGTGCCCCCAATTGTTCTTTTGGCTGTTGTGAAATTGTACACAATTGAGGATAATAACCTTTCTCAGGTTGCCCCTCTTGAAATATATATCTGTTGAAATAAGATGTTCCTTGAGGACGTCAAAGTTTACTCACCAAACTTTTAACATAGATAGTTTGATCAAACTTATACAATTATTTCAATTAAATCACTCTTCACATATAAGTCATTAAACTTAATGATTTTGTCCAATTAACGATGTGAGACGGTACTAGAAACAGTGCAGCATCTGTTTTTTTATTGTCTAGTTAGCTCTAATATTTGGAAACAGGTCAAAGAATGGTTAGGCATCACAAGATCCATGATGACAATTAGTAGTGCACTCAAATGGATTAAAAAAGAGGCAAGAGGAACTTTTGGCAAAACAAAGCAAAAAGAACTGCCTTAGCATGTACGGTTATTCAGATTTGGACTTCCTGTAATAGGAAATTTTTTATGGTTTAATTCTCTATCTTGATTGTATTACGTATTAAAACACAAGTATACAAGATATTGTTTTCTTTGTATCACAATGTTTTAATTTATTGAGTCTGTTGTTTTACGCATGTCATGATGATTTCTTTGTAATCTCGGGTTTGTCTAGTGTATTTTGTATGTATCTTTTTTATCTATAAAATATTACATTTATTGATAAAAAAAAATAAATAAAAATAAATAAAAAAAAACTTAACAATGTTGTTTAGGCATCCAATAGTGTTGCTTATGTGACTGATAACCTTTGTGATTTAAAATTAATAAACTAAAAAACGCTTTTTTACACACAAATTTGGTTTTACAACTCATTTAAATATTTTAAACTATTTCATTTTAACCCATTAATTTATTCACTAAATGTAGAGATTAATGCAATTCAGATATTAGTTTGTTTCTCTTTAGGCCATGTTGTCATTTTTGTTTGCCACATAAAGTCCCATTGTTGGAAACATCACCAAACCTTAACTCGTATCCTTTCTTGCCTTCTTCCTAGCGATGGAATGGAAAAGAGTGGATTGAACTGATAGCTAAGGTTACAAACCTCTTTCTTCTATTGAGCCAGATGTGGACTCGATCCCATCTATGGGGAATTTTTATCTTCCATTTACCGCTTAGGTGCCAAAGCACACTCAGTAGGCAGATAGCCCAGTGCTTTACAATGAACACATCTCAACGGTTTCCATTCATATTCAACAAATTTCGTTAAAAATTTCTACTTCACTAGAATAATTTTGTAATTTCAATGACAATTTATATGTTTAAAAAAAGGAGTGACTAAACTAACATATTTTGGAAGTTTGATGATCGACAAAGTTTTTAACTTAAGAGTAGACCCTAATACGTAGAACAAGAAAGAGAGAAAAAAAGTGGAAATTGAAGACTTGAGAGAAAAATGTACAAAGGAATTTTTTCATATCGTCACATATATTAAATCAATTATCTACATTATTCAACATGCTAGTCCTATTTAAATTCCTAAGGGAAATGAAATGTTACCAAAATATCAACTTGGACAATTCTAATTTATAAACTATTAATTTAAATGCTATAACAAATAAATCAACTTAGACAATTTCTTATTTAAAAACTAGTAATTTAAATGCTGTAACAAATAAATCAAAAACTGCTTTCTATTTAACACTTAGAAATAAGTGCATCGTTTAGCAAGTATCGACGCAGTCATCGGGCGGCGTAGAATATCTTTGTGAGAATCAAATATTAAGAAAACACGAACCAATGCATATAAAATTACACAAACAAGATCAACCCCTTCCCTAGGATATATTCTGGCTGAATGCAACATCCCACCAATTCTCATTTACAATAGATATAAATGTTCTTTTATTATGAAGTTGAAATAAGTGTATTTCTTGTATTCACCTCAAAGTATGTGTAGGTAAATTCAGCTTACATACCTATATATAGAAACTTTTATTGTGAGTCCTAAATGAGAGTCACTCCCAATTAGATTGATTTACAACAAATCTTTGACACAATTTGATGAAGTTTCAAATGAACATTTCCGTCCCCAATAATCTCCATGAAACGACTACCATGATTTCCAAACAAACTGAGGTGTGATGTTTTGCTGTTAATGGCCCCTCCTGTTAACATGTCAAAGAGAAAACAAATAAAATCAATTGTGTGAAAAGTCCCATGACATTTAAATAGCTACAGCATGTGCCCAATTGATTCGTCAAAGGTTATAGTGTTCATCAACTCATACAATGATCAAGAAGGATTTGATGTTTCTAGAGAAATGAACTTTGCCATAATGAATGACTAATTTCTACTTGCATGAGCACTAAATTGTGTGTGAGAGATAGCCAATAAAGAGTCATTATTCAAGGTAGTGTGATGGGAGCATGTTTGTCACCATAGAATGTTTTGTACATGGTATTGGACAATATAATTGAATAAAATTTTGGCTTCTTTTTGTTCCTCAGTGCAATCCAAAACCCGTATAATCCACCTACCAAACAAGCCATTAAGGTATTGTGCGAAGGTTAAAATATGGTGACTCTAAACAGTTTTGTGAAAGTTTTTGAAAGTTCAGTGGTGCTCGATTTAGTTATATTCAAAAGGATTCTAGGTTATTCCACAAGTTTAATATGTACATAGATTTCTAAAAGTTACCACGTCATCTACTCCAGAAAGACTTGAATCCGGTCGCCCATGGTATCACTGAAATCTAATAACTGCTTGCCTCCCACTTCTGAAACTGCGTCATCAAGTAATGCCTTTATGTTTACGCCTCCTAAAGCTGCGGACAAAGAATATGTTAGACGTATCATACAGTGGCTGACTTATGAAAACATAGTCAAGTTCATTTACGACCCAATACCTGGAACTATATTTGTGATTCCATCCAAAAATCCAGCCTGAAAAAATGAAGTAGTTACAAAGTTTTCAAGAAAATAAAAAGCACAAATATCCATGCAACTAAAAAGATTGCTACAGCTGTGATGGCTAAGTGCCTAATGCTTATCTAATGCATATACATACACGGGTATAGAATAGACGTACATATATGTTTAGAGAGAATGAAAATTCAAAATTGAAATGTCCTAAGAAATGCCAGCAGAAACTACATCCGATTGGCGTTAATGCAAACTGTGTTTTAGAATGAGTTTGCAATTTTGGATGGGCATGGAAAGTTTTGTGATTCAGTAATTTATACGGTCACTTTAAAACAGCTGAACATGTGATAAAGAAACAATAAAATTTGGGGTACATCTTTTAGTTAATATAAAGAACAGTTAATAGTAAAAAAAACCATGACTGGAACCTAAGCAACTTATTTGCAGAGAGGATGCATTAGTCAGACTGCTAGAATACTAATATTTGAAAGTTCGAGGCATGAAATTATCCCAGAGCATGTATACATAAAATAAATAGTTAGCATTTATTGTGTGAAAAAAGTAAATTTTCAATAGAGGACCCTGTAATATAGATAATTTAACTGATTAAATAAAAATTATCCACGAAGAAAATGAAATGATAATCAAGTACTGTTGTTGATAATATATCAGTTTCTAATAAGTTGGTTGTGCTAACCAAACACTCCGTTGACAACTTGTAGGGATCAAGTGTAGTTTCTGAACTTATTTATTAATTAAGGTTGGAAACATGAACCGGGAAATCAACATTCTGGGTGCCATAAATGATGCCTAATAACATATCTCCCAGAGATTTTCTAAAAAAAAAGTTAATACGAATTAGGAAATGTGATGAGGTGGAAGAGGGGAGGGTGAATGAGGGATTATGCCATCCCACATAAAGGAATCCAGTCTTCATCCTTAGACTTTTTTCATGGTGGCAAAAACTACTACTGGGTATGAGTTAGCACTTTGCTCATAACTGTTTGCTCGAGCTCACAGACCCGTCTTTGTCAATTCCAGTTTCTGGAGTCTATTAAAGAGGGCATCAAAGCAAGGTCCAATCCCTGGGCAAGTACAAAGACTCGGGATGAGCTCCTTAGCGCTTACTCCATTGGTAGTAGATGACCTTTCTTGGATGTATATATGGTGTTGTGATTGAGAAAATGGAAAGAGAACAAATCAGCCAATTCTGCTAGAAAAATTTGCAAATTGAGAGAGTAAATGCTAGAGCACATACATCTCCTTGGGCGAGGGTATTTGGGCACTTGCTTATGAACATTCAAGAAATGGTCATATACCACCTTTACTAGAGCTGTTATTTTCACTCCTTTAACCCCGATTTGGGTCCAAAAATTAAGTTTGCATTTCAAATTTAAACAAAAGTTCAACAAGAAAAGGCTGCAAAATGGGAGGACAATTACCTACTACAAAATTGTACTTTAAGCAACTGAATATTTTTATAATAATAAACTTCCATTACGTAATTGGTAATACAAGTAATCAAGTTTGATCGAAGCAACTAATGGCTACAGAATGAGAAAGTTTGATTTATAAGTACAAATTTTCTCAAAGTCTCAATCTGGCCAGTTTCACACGTTCAGACAAAGGGCTAATTTTGCACACATATAACAAGGCCAAAGGCAAGTCAGCACAGCTTCCAGGTGATTTAATTTATTTTAGCGCAAAGATGTCCACAAGCCATTATTGAAAAGGAAGACAAAATAATATAAACGTGAAAAGAAGAAACAGAAACGTAGGCAAATGCACCCATATGCATATACTAGTATACCGCTTCCCGTGGTGAGATCCGACCATAGGATCTATGAGAAAGAATCGTTGAGATTTGAACTCCTTTGTTCCTAATGGATTCTTGATGGGTGAGGATGACAATCTAAGTTACGGTGGTTATGGTTTTAGGATTGAGGTGTGAATAAAGCAAGGAGCAGATCATTTGAGAGAGAGTTTCGTTTGAGAGGAAGATTGAAGACGTAGACACACTAACGTATATATTCTTTTTTTCTTCCAGCAGCGGAGAAAACTCCTTACGGTCGTGATAAAAAGACAACAAATAAATAGAATGCCAATTATATATGAATATGGATCTCATAATGTAAAGAGAACTATTAATGTTTCCATGTTTCTGATAAATGAGCAATGGACTTAGTAAGAGCATACTAGGCAAAGAGAATATTCAATCATTGCATTTCTCAAGTTTTTGTACATATAAACACTATTTGTAAACATTTACTCACGTTATTTAAGATTTTCTGTTTTTCCCCCTCAACATTGGTCAACATGACATAAGCATAATAATATACAATCGCTTTGAAGAAGAAAAATGACTTACAGGTATACGGATATCAAGTTTTTCAAATCCATCTCGTCCAGTGATTTTGACTCTCAATTTCCTAGACCAGATCCCGGAGAAAGGACCCCCCGAACCATCTGCAACATATTCATTGTACACCTCAGGAGTTAATACTTCGACTACAGGATCTTCCGTACTTTGATTTCTCTTCTCCTGATAAATGCGTTGAATGTTGTATGCATTGTTGCTTTCTGAGGAATAACCTGGTATTTAAATAGATATAGCACGCAAGAAATGGGTCCCTGAGGCCATTGCTCAAAAAGGATACAGAATGTCATGATAAAAGGGAAATTGCAATATCGCTTGCATGCATGATTTTCAAGAATAAGCTAAAGAACTGTTGACATAATTCCCAATTTTATGTAATAGACTTATCAGAAGCTTAGCAAACAGTCACTTTAATTTGACATTCTTACCCACTTATTAGTAAGTTGGTTTTGACAGAAATGTTGTAAATAATTGGTTAACTCAAACCATGACATTAATTCTATTTTAAAGATGATCCTAATATTATGTCTAATCAATCAAAATACTTTTGGCAAGATCTTAGCAAAATAAACAAGAAATTTTTCCTGGCACTCCATGAAATTGTCCTAAAGTTTACTTGCCTCTTTCTGAAGGAAGTTGACTGGTTTTAGTGGCATATCGCTTCTCTTCTTCGTAATAGGTATTAAAACCTAAAATTTCCTTAATTTCTTCAAAAGATGGCATGCTTCCAGGAGAAGGTATACGACCTCCTTTAATAGCTAACAATGCATCCTGTACAGCATAAACAAATTTAATCAGCTCTACTTCTAAATATTATGCCAAATTAATAATTAGTGGGAAAAAGAGGACGGTGAGCAGTGGAGCTCAGTTTTCAATTAGGAAGAGATAAGATAACAGCTTAGCCAAATTCAAGGAGAAGTCATTCATGTCAAAAGAAAGTGGAACTTAGTAGCTGATTTTCTTACTAATCATGGTAGCCAAAAGCAAAGAAGAGTTTTATTTGATGATGGGAACTCTACTCCAGCTTGTTTGAGAGGTCAGTTCAGATTGGATAAGCTTCAAGTTCCTTGGATTAGGATTAGAAACTCCTAGAGATGGTTTTTCTTTTATCTGCACTGTATTAGATTTCATGATTTCTTGTAGTGTAGGTAGTAAGACTCCCAACCCCCAGGTGCTTACAAAATGATACATTGGACACCCAAATGCTCATTTATGGAAAGGTTGGGGAACCAAGGTGCTATTTTCCAAACTTACACATGCAATTTTACTGAGTTAAGGGCATGTGCATTTCTCCATTCATACTTTGTTACTTTGATAAGATAAAACTCGAAACACAAACTAATTCCACGTGAGGGTAAAAATAAACAGTAGCCCAACCCCAAAATTCTGGACAATTTTTCAGCTTATGAATTTCAATTACGTACATTTAGTTATTTAAACTTGTTGAATACCCTTTATAAACAACATAGAACTTGTCACCTGCATTGCACGAATAGATACACCCATTAATGACAGTGGATATGCTACAAGTTTGTATCCAATATCCTCCAGTTCAATAGGACTGAGTATTGGGGTCCTCCCACCTCCTTCGAGCATATTGGCCTGACAGAATTTAGAAGCTTTTCAGTACAGTTCATGCAACTGCCTCAGATTTCTTCCATTGCCCCAAGAAAAAATATTGTTCAAAAGAAAGATCTTGTTGCTTCTTCAACAATGTTTGATCTCTAGTACGAGTACAAGTGTATATCATGAACAGTACAGAGAAAAGCTGTAGAAAGGAAAGTTAACTTTTACACAAGGGATTGACCATAAGTAGAAGAAAGGGATCACTTTAATTATGGTATGTGCAAGTACTCCATCACATGCTGAAATGATGTACATGTTAGGCACCAAAATGAGATATATCGGCTCTTCTAGAGCTCAAGGTAGAAATGATGTCCCATTATAGAAACTAAATTAAAAAACCGATGAAGTTAAACAACAATGTCAGTGATAAAACTGTTCAAGCACATGAGAATAATTGCTCTAATGATTTTTCGGGACTTGAAAAGACCCCGTGAGTCAACTAAAGTAAAATGACAAGAGTGACAATCAAAACTTGCCTAGGCATCATCCATTTGTGTCAGCTCAGTGATTTAAAAGAAAAACCTAGATCATTTTGATTTGACAGAGTTTCAATCTGAGTTTCCTAGCCTATTATTATCTACATGGTTGAAAGTCAAACGGAAGCTGCAACTAGGCGACTGAAGAAGGTCAAGGCTGCGCAAGATACTAGGCCCACTTACTCCTGACTCCCTTTCTGGGAAGTAATGAGAAATTCTATGACAAACTTAGATGATGTCATGAGCATGAAGGTGATAGGCTTCCATTCGGTTATAGTTAAAATAGGGGAGGGCATTTGGGAATTTTATAGAATAAGGCTTGGAACCAATTACATAAATAGGGGAAGGGGTAATATGGTGATCATCCAGAAAATAGATTGGGGAAGGGGAGAGAAGCTGACCTCTCGAATGTTCAGCAACCATTTGTCTTTCAGTTCATTTCTTTGTAATTCAATTGCTTTATTTCCTTGTAATTAAGTCATTGATACAATCAGTATGGAAAATTGCAAACATACAATTTCATTTGCTGTTCAATTTACAGTGCATTCTGTTAAGCAAATTCAGAGTTCTTATCAGAAGGCAGAGTCTATGAGAGGTAATCCCATTAGTGTAGTCTAAGCCTTGTTAAAATAAGTACCGAATCCAAGAATAGAAATCTAATTGCACATCCTGTTTAGCTATATTAGGTAGTCATTGCAACAAACAATTAGCAACCTAGCACAATTATTTCTCAACCTTTTGGCAGCTGAAAGATGTAAATCTTTTGCCAATCATTAAATCTTTACAGGTTTTTTTAATATAAGCCCGATACTGATTTTCTCTTTATCATATCACCTTCTAACAGAGCTTGAAGAACAAGAGACAGGTTGACAAGTAAAAATACTTTGATTGAATTTAAATCATATGACAAACGAAAAATGTGCTAGACATCAACATCTATATAATTTGAGGATACCTCCTTTGGGAAATACCCAATCATAAAATTGCTCATCTAT
This sequence comes from Forsythia suspensa, assembly GCA_023638005.1. Lineage (NCBI taxonomy): Eukaryota > Viridiplantae > Streptophyta > Magnoliopsida > Lamiales > Oleaceae > Forsythia > Forsythia suspensa. Next base: position 46,581,161 of record CM042675.1, read on the forward strand.
GCTAAATTTCAAGCCTGAATAAGTGGAAAAGGGAAGTGCATACCATTTTTGGAACCATAGGAGAGACCTCACAGAAGGCTTTCATCTCTTCTTTGGAAGCAAGAGCATCAATGAACACAACATCAGCTCCGGCATCAGCAAGAGCACGTGACCTCCAGAGTGCCTCTTCCAAGGACACGGCTTGACGAGAGTCAGTTCGTGCCACTATAACAATGTCAGAGCCGCTCTCTTTCCGAGCATCAACGGCTGCTTTTATTTTCATTACCGCTTCCTCTCTAGACACAACTTTTCGACCGTTTGTATGACCACAAGCTTTGGGAGAAACCTTCCAAAAACACCATAGTAAGCAAGGGATGGGAGGATCAAATTTCTATTTAAGTTGTACAACTGTACTGGAACTTTATGGTCAGAAATTCATGTAATGAACAATGAATTACAAACACCCAACAGAAAAGGCACTGAGTTATACATGACTATACAACGTAGTACCATGAGTGGTACCCCTTGACTCCCTCATTCTGTAACAGATAAAGCTTATCTTTCAACGTGTCCACAAAAAAGTTGAAGTTTTTTAACTAAACTTCATTCACCAACACATATCCCTTATTTCTTGATTGTGATGTATCTAACTTCATATAAATGGCAACATACACTTGCAGGCCAAAAATTTGAATATATTAATATGAGGCATTGTTAGTTATTGGATTATTTTTGCACCAGATATATTGATGATGAGATAGTAGTAACATGGAGATGACAATTTGTCACAGTACTCCGGAAGCACTGCTTTCTCCTCTTAAGTTTACATGAGAGATTTCAAAACATAAGATGCATAAGCCCTTGTATTACATACTTAATAAATAAAGTGACACGATAATATTAATAAATTAGATGAGATGTTGAAGAGAAGTTCGTCAGAAATGTATACCTGATCTTCGAGAATTATTCCTGCAAAGCCTGCTCTAATATAACCTTTTACTGTTCTCTTGACATTCATAGCATTACCATATCCATTATCTCCATCCCCAATAACTGGTATGGACGTTGCTTGAGTTATTTGCTGACCTTGATTCACCATCTCTCCATAAGAAATTAATCCAGTGTCTGGCAATCCCAACCGGGCAGCTGATATTCCAAATCCTAAAGATTTCATTAATTGAGTTATCATGATTGTCTGTAAATGAGAGAGAAGGCAATACATACGAGTGCTTTTTTCTTATGTTTTTCAAAGTAAAAAGATTATTATCAGAACATCCAGCATCAATTTCAATTCTTCAAGGATCATTAGTTTTTTTGGGCCAGGATAATAAATAAATGGGAAAATAGACCACATCAGTTTACTTGGCTCAGTAGATAGTATTATAATTATGATGATGCTTGCACAAGATTAAGATTAAGAAAGCTATAACCCATTTGGCGTCTTAATAAACCAGCATGCTTTTGCAGAGGGGAAACAAACTTGATATGGTGCTGTTGGAAACTGAATGTTCTGCATTCAAGAATTCAGAACAGAATGGAAGGGGTAGTAAGCAAGCTGCAGTTGGAGGACCAGATTAAAGTTGCCTTTTCAATGGACCAAGGTAGGGAGATCCTTAGTCTCCCTTTGCTCATTATGCTGGTTATGAAGGCTTTAAGTGGTACGATTAGGAAAAACTGTGGATTTGGGGATCCATGCAGGTTTCGCAGCTGCTTGAAGCAATGGCAAAGAACTTAAAATCAGCCATCTTTTATCAGGGAATGATACCTTGCTATTTTGTAATGCACATTAATCAATTGAGACGTCAAATCCATTCTCCACTTTTTTCAAGTTTTATCTGGTGCAAAAATGAACTTATTGCTGCAGGGATTGTGTAAAATTTACATCTGGCACTTGCCTGTGGGAGCGGATCGTGAAGACAAGGTATGGCGTGGAGTGTTAAAGCGGGGATCACTCCGCTCATCTACCAAACCCACTCAGCTGGTGACGCGGTGAACCATCCTTGGCCAGCCAGGTCCCAGGTCTCATTTCCAAGATCATAAAAATTTTCTCTTTATAACAGTGCAAACTGACCATCTGTTCTGACTGCATGTTTGTGCTGTAATGTAGCCTAAAACTATGATATAACAATAACTATAAAATTCATTATTTTTTGGTAATTCAATGACTATTTATATCAAAAATCATTTCATTATTAAAATGTTATTGAATTTTCTATAATATTAAATATTCAAATGTTTTGATAACTTGAATAGCATAATAAATCCCACAAACATGCAAATACTGATAACCTGTCAATCCATAATAATTTTAAATCTAGTGAATGTCAATTTAAAACAACTTACTCATATATATATAAAACACACACATTTCAAATTAAAACTTATGTTTCTGCAATCATAAGTGATTATAACATTAAATCTTGTATAACTACAAATATTAAAATTTATATTTCTGAGAACCGACTGTCCAACCACTTGACGTCCCAGTTGAACCAATGATCCGTCAACCTTGTTATCATCGGATTTAAACTACTATGCCACTACAAGAGAGGAACAGAATGAAATTGATAACAGAGACCTCTTCCAGTATACAACCATCCGCATGCCACTAAAAAGCACTAACAATGTAACAAAGTCATAACTCATAACTTTAGGAGGTAATAATATCGTGGAGTAGAATATATCATTTAAATACGAGCAGATAACATGCAATTGTTTTCCCACAACAACTAAGTACTTCATATAAAACACGCCCAATTTACCATTTACTCTCAAACCCAGAAATTAAGAAGAGACGATAAAAAACACCAAAAAAGAAAAGGGAAAAAAGAAACAACATGTGAATTAAGTGAGACTATTGAGCCTTGGCCCTTGGGGTTATACGTTGGTTAATATTTTTATATTTAACCCACATGAGATTTAATCTGAATGCTCTCTTGAGCTTTAGATTGATCAAATTTATTTCATATCATATTATAGTAGCCCATGCCCTTATATCTTAATTAATATATTTTTATTTAATCAATGTCGATTTACTCTTGACAAAGACCCCATACCTGTAGTGAAGCAGAATTCAAAGCCAGCTCTCTCCACAAGCTTAGCGCTGAGAGCGTCGAAACAGGCCGGGCCCAGGTGGATCCCCGGAGAATCCAGAACTCTCCGGAGGGACGTCGCCGGCGAACTTCTGACATCATCTCCACTTTCTGACTTTCGCCCTCCATAGCTAGCTGAAATGGAGATGGGTTTGAAGTAATTCAACTTTATTCTACTACTTTTTCTTATATTAGAAATTTTACAGTTTTGAAAAAGTGAATATGAAAATGGGTTCTGATGATTTTTCAAAGCAAAATGTGAATGGGAAAAAGAGTGAAATGGGATTTTTGGGTTTGAATTGATGGCATGGAGCTTCATGTTGTTTATACGTTAGTACTCTGTATTAGACTGAGGAGTGAGGGGAGTTATTATTGGCCAACGAGTGTGCAGTGAACGTGATTATGAGATTGGGGATCAGGGTTGTTGTAAATGTCAAGAAATCGCTATTTATATACGTATTCATTTTTATAACTACTATATACTTTTTGCGGTTGGTGCGGTGGAATTCAATTATAAGTTTTATGTTGATGAATTGAGACGGTGAACATATTTTAGAGATGATCAAGAGAGATAGATTGCAAGGATGAGCAGATTTTGGATATGATCAAATTAGGAATATGGATTGAAATGGTCAGTATATTTTGGTGAAGATGATAGTGTGAGAGGAGAAATTAAAGACGTAGTAATATACGAATATTTAAGTAATTTTTTCTTTCCGTAGCAAAGAAAACTTCATACGGTCACCTAGACCTAAAAGCTTGAAACTCAGCATTCACGCATATCCACGCTTTACGTTTTTTAGAATATTGCTTATATTATAAGTTGTAGATGAATGTGTGGATAAAGATTTGATTGTAAGTTTGTGGACCCTATGAAATGTATGGATAAAAATATGTTTGATCAATTGAAATTATAAGTTAAGTACTATCAAATATGTTTTCAAAACACGCAAATAGAATATCTTATGAGATACAATCATTAAAGATGAAATACGCTAATTAAATAAAGTTGAAGAATAAGAATTCGATGAAAAATGTTAAAACTCCATCAACATAAAAGATAGAGAGATGCCCGGTTCGAGAAATGGATCAAGCCACGATTAGGATGATGAAAAAACCCACGACCATGACCCGCCCGCGCCGCGCCTGCAAACACCGCCCGCCCGCCCCGCCCACGGACAATGAGCGGGTTTAAACGGAAAAATCGCCTGCGCCATGGTCCAGGCGGGCCCGAACCCTCCATCGCCGCCCCTAGAATTTTTTTTTTTTTTTTTTTAAATCATAAAATATAAATATATAATAGAAATTATAATTTTCACTACAAATAGACTAAAGAAGAATCGAACCCGGGTTGAAATTTATAAACTACAAATCTTAACCACTACACCATAACCTCAATTTTATAATTTTTTTGTTTTGTTTAGTACAAATATATATAAAAAAAATTATTTATTTTTTTTTATTATTTTTTCAGTTTTCAAAAAAAAAAAAAAAAAAAAAAAAAAATTCATGGCGGGTGAGAAGAGCCGACCCGCCCCGCCCCCGCCCATGAATCGAGGGTCGCAGGCGGGTAAATTTTACCATGGGCGCCCGCCCATTGCCATCCCTAGCTACGATCAACGGGCTATTCTCTCTTTCTTTTATTTTCATTTTTCTTTTTTAAATTTTTGTTAGTGATAATATTCGTTTAACATATTTGTAGACAAACTATAATGTGAAGAGGAGATATGTGATAATATTCGTTTAACATATTTGTAGACAAACTATAATGTGAAGAGGAGATATGTGATAGGAGATATGCAAATAAGGTTTTTTGTCATTATAAAAATTTATTAAATCATATGCTATCTGCTGTTAGCACAAGGAAAATAAAGCCTTAGCTTTTAGTCTTATAATATGTTTGGTAAAATTTTTGTAAATTATAAGAAGTGGATCTTACAAAATTTGTGAATAAAAATTGTAAGTCTTACGAAATGTGTGAATAAAAAATAATGTTTGACTATTTTATAAGTGATTATAAGTACTGACAAACATGCTCTTAATTGTTTCTAGAAGTAAGTAATGTAATATGTTGCCAAATACTAATAGTATAATATATATATTAATATTGGTTGATTTTAGAGGTTGAACAACGTTATATATGTTTTGGGTTAAACTTTGTAGATAGATAGTGTTTAAATGAATGGATTTAATAAGGGTAATGTTGGAATTTAATGAGGATGAATATAATTATTTTTTAAAATTTTAATATTTAATAGGGAATAGATTTAGAATGATATATATATATATATATAACAACGGTGGATGAAAAAAGCAACTCTCAATATTAATTGTTAAGCGACCTTTTTTTTTTTTTTACTTCTTAAAAATTAAGTTATTACCCATTCTGCCTCTTAAAAATCATATAAGAGTCATGTGACATTTGATGTCAAAATGAAGGTAAAACATCATTGAGGAATTATGTATGTAATGCAAAATCGAAAAGTTGAGAACCAATTTCTCTATTTTTAATAGTTAGAGACTGCAATTTTAATTTTTCATAATAAAATAGCCCAATTGTTAAGGGGTGAATTTTTGAAATGGCCGTGTCAAACGCTTGGAGTCGCTGAACAGCCTAACTTATACCAAATAAGTTTTAAAGGCCTCTTTTAAGTAAAATAGACTAAAATACCCTTACTTTATAATATCAATTAACAGACCATCGGTTAACAGACCATCGTGCATTAATGTGTCGGTTAACATATGGTCTCGTTAAACAGGCCATTCAGACCTCAAGTCTCGTTAATGAGACTGCTAGTCATTAACAGACCATGGGTTCGATGCCAGGCTATTAAAGCCGATTTTATTGCGGTTCCCGTCTGCAGAAGTCTCGTTAATGACCTTGGGGTCTGTTAAGGCCAATTTGGCCTTAGAGGCCTTGGGAACTTCAAGCACGACCCATCTGATGCGGTGTGCATGATTTATAGTCTGTTAACGCGATTTGATTTTTCGATTAATCCATCCAAATCAACTCAGATTTGCAAGAATTTAAAGTAAAAATCATGATTCATACTTGCTGAGGTTTATACATTTTTCATGATTTATACTACAAAATCCACAATTTTATCGTGAATTAAAAGAAAAGATGGAGAATGATGAAACTTCTTACATAAATGAAATGGGTTGGATTTTTAACATTGAAATGGGTTGGATTCCAACTTGAAATCTTCTCTTCTTGAGACAAATGAATTTGAAATGGGTTGGATTATAACCATTTCAAATGAATTTGAAATCGTTGAAATGGTTATAAGCGGGGAAGAAGACAAGGATATATTTGGTAATTTACACACCAAAATTGGTCAACAGCCATTTTGGAAAATTAGTCAGTCACCCGACCATTCACCACTATTCCCGATTGTTAAGAGGACAAGTAAATGATAAAATATCTTGTTTTTGTTTTGTTCACTTAAAATGTAGGGTCTAATATTAATCAAATTCAAAATATATGTTTACTGTGAGATCTTGTTTCTTGGGTATTTAAGGTCTCCCACAAAAAATAAAAATTTAAACCATAAAATAAGTGGACTTAGCAAAAAAATAAAATTTAAACCATAAAATAGGTGGACTTAGCTCTAATTTGGTCAATTTTACCTCTCAACTCAACTTTGTGTAACATCAACTCAAATATGTGAATAGACTATAGTAATATCAATTTAAGAGTATGTTTGTGTGTACTTATAAGAACTTAAACATTGGTCAAATATCATTTTCATCCACACATTTTGTAGGATTTACAATTTTTATCTACTTTTTATCTACACATTTCGTAGAATTCGGTATTTATAATCTATCAAATTTTTTACCAAACATACTCTAAATTTGAGACTCCGTAGTAATGAAAATTCAAGCCTAATACTATGATTATTAGTTGAAAGAAAACTTCCAACTCAATTACTCTTTACTATTTCTCAAAAGCGTGCCAAACACCCCCCCTGCACGAGCTCTATCAAAGTTGGTCCATTGCATTGTAATTACTTTTAGATAAATAAAAATAGTAAAATTAGATTTCAACACAATACCGCAAGCATAACACATACAAAACGAGGCGAAAAGTTGACTTTAGAGTGCAGGGGTCGACACACCTGCCCAAAGGTGTCTACAAAATATTTTTTAGTGGGTGTTGACAATCTTGTGAGAGGTACAACAATTCGAAAGGAAACATGCATATTTTTTGTTGGAACTCCGGATTGAGATCCGTAAAATGTGTTGGACTCCTGACTCGATAAGCTTTTCAATGATATATTATATGACTTTGCGGATCTCTTTGTATAAATCTTGAAATTATAGTTTCTCCACATATTCTCCTTGGTTCTCATGTGTCATCACTCACTTCCATGTTTCATCTCGAGACCCGTTTTGATGGTATTTAACCCTGAATATGATATATAGGATGATTATCTCATATAGGCATTGTTTCTAAAAAGAATTTGAGAATTTGGCACAAATGATCCTTAACTTTTTTGCATAAATGAACCTTGCATAAGGTGCACAAAAAGAACAAAATGACCAACATGCCTTAAATTTATGAAGAAAAAATACAGTTGAATTCCTCACATTTGCAAAAAGTGCAAATAAGTTTGATACTTTTATTTTTGTATAAAAAATTAAAGAAAACTATAGAACTCTTTTTTTATTTTGTTTTAAATTAAGATTTTATTGACCAAATCGATAAGATACGTGAATCGTTTTGTATATTTTTACGAACTATTATGAAATAACTAAAATTTAAAGTCATAATTATTAACAAATGTGTTAAATCAAATTATTAATTTTATTTTATAGTTATAAAAAAAATTAACTTTGTCACAAACTTGATCATCAAATACTTTTATTTAATTGAGTTATTCGTTTATTAACTACAAATATTAAAGTTCCTACTTTCAACTATATTCTTCATATTTTAATTTATTATTTTTATTATCATTCAAAAATAATGAACACATAATTCGTAATTATTACTATTTTTATTTTAAATAAGAATATAATAAAATTGATTTAAAATCACAAAATTATATATGATATTTTGTTATTTATTTATCTTAATTTTTATTCAAAATTTTCACATCACAAAGTAAGTACGTATACTTAAAGCTCCATAATTTAGCATTTTTCTCTTATGAAAAATTTAATTGACACGACTATAATAATATATTTAGTACGTTAAATTAAATATTATTAAATAAAAGTATCAAACTCATTTGCACATTCTACAAAGATTAAGAACTCAACTGCAATTTTGCCTAATTAAAATTAATTATATGTTGGTCTTTTTCATTATTCATGATTAATTACGCACTAAAATACATAGGTTAGGAATGTTCGTGTTAAAAAACAAATATTATAGATTATTTACGCAATGAAGAAAAAATAGAGACTTTTTTTTTTGGGACTGAAACTGCACTTTGTTTTTCTTGTATTTTCATAACGTATAATTAAAATTCATATACTCAAATGTTTTTTTTTCATATTTAGAAACAACCTTATTTATGGATAATTTGCAAAACTAACTAATGTACAATTTTGACATGTTTGATATCAAATAGTGAATACGATTAAGTATTGTAATAAATAAATTTTTTATTTTTTTGTAATATTGTCCAATCCAGTCTAATCAAAGGTGATTCAAAAAATTTGGAAGTCTTGTGCAAAATTATTGAGAATATTTTTGAAAAAATAATAATAATAATGGAGTAAATGAAGGACTTTCCATTGCTAATAATGTAATTATGACTAAAATCAGACGTAAATTGTCGAAGAAAATGCAAGTGAGAGAGTAAGCGTGTTTTACAACTCAAATATCCTAGAATCGATTTAGAAAATATAAGTGATCAAATTGTTGAAGTTCTTGATCCTTTGATTATTGTAAACATGTTTTAAATTTTCTGGTATTTTAAGCAAAATTGGATCGGTTCCAATTTTCTGATCGAATTGTTTGATTTGGTCCGACTTTTAAAATATTGGCCAATTTTGGATAATGGTGAAGGTGTAGTAACACGAGATGAGATTGGTTGCATACACTAAAGTTTTGATATTTTTATCACGATCGTATGAAGTTTTTTCCGTTATCTAAAGAAAAAAGTACTTCGACGTCCGTGTCACTACGTCTTTATCTTCTCCAAAATTTGTTGATCACTTCAATTCATCTTTCTTAACCAATCATCTCCAAAATCTGTTCATTTTGTCGATCTATCATCTTTCTCCACAATTTATCTTTAAAATTTGTTCACCATCTCAATCCATCATTATAATAGAGCTACGATTAGATTTTATCGTTAAGAAACAGTATACTAATAATTTCATTAGTTTTTGTAGCTACTTTTTATCTACTAACATTTAGTGCGGCAACAGCCAAACGGGACGACAAATATAAGCTGGCACTAACACGTATCCATATGACCACGAGTGTAGCACGCAAGATCAGTGCAGGTCACATCGAGCGCTTGGACTCATCTGGTTAATAACTGCTACTGCCCTCTGTAACCCCAAAGTGAAGCGGAAATCAGACTGACAATCTGCGCCTCAACTTCAATTCATCTCAGCAAGCAAACAAACAAACAATTTGCGGCTCAAATCTCTCCGGATCTCGATGTTGACTGCAGCTGCAGCACCTTCATCTTCTTTCTACCTCGGTATTCACTCTCTATTTTCCACTTCTTTTCTGTGTTTTCCTAGTAATTTTGTTGTTTCAATCTATTGCCTTTTTCTCTGTATTTTGTTTTCCTGCCATGGACATTTGTATATATGTTGCACGAAAGATTTATCTCGAGTCAACGGTGAATAATTGGAGAGTAACCACTATAATCTGTTGTGTGAAATTTTCTGAGACGAAGAATTAATCTGTCCTGGTGAAAACTGAAGAGTCACTCTGTGCGTGTTCTTTTCATTTATTTATACGGAGTTGGTTTAAAAGGCCTATTTTTAACTGTCCTCCTTTTAATATCTTTTTTTATTTGAATAAAATGATCAATTTAATCTGGTTAAACATGATCTTCCTCTCTATTTCGCGTTCATCTCGATCAACGGTTATTAAGTTGGTAGAGATCCGTGGCTCTGCCACTCCTTCTTTCTTCTCTACTGTTCTTGTGTTGAGTCTGCAATTCCAAAGAGAGACCTAATGGTATACATTCTTTCTGTGCCAAACATACTATAATTATACTAGTATATACCGCTTTCCTGCGCGGTGGATTCGACCGTACGTTACTATTCAAATTCAATGGCAATTCAAATATGTAGTAGATGAAGAATAATGTGGATTTGACAATTTGATTTGAGGAGAAGGAATTTGAAGAAAAATCAATTTTGAGAATGATATAGTAGATGAAGAAGAAGTTGGATTTGAAAATTTGATTTGAAGAGATTGAATTTGAAGAAGAGAGGAGATATGATGGACATAAATCAATTATGTTCCATTATGTTTTCTTGTTTGAATTTAATTTGTTAATATTCTCAGTTTTCTCTACTACTTACCTTGGTACAACCACTGGTGGGTTTCACTAATTCATTATTATTTTTTTTTTTTTTTGGTAATTTGCAGTACACTGCACTAATACTGCTAGTTGTTTTCTTATTATGTGGGCAAAGAAGAGCATTTTGGATTTATGACAGTTGGCAAATTGAGATTCATCTTTACCGATCGAAAGGCAAAAAAGACATCATCATATTCTTTTTTTGATAAAAGAAGCCTTCTTTAGTTAGAATATATCAATTTTAAAGATGGCAACTCGCTGGCTTTCACAGAACTGAAGCATGCAAAGTTTCACATATGAAGTCTATGACTTTGCCATCTGGTTGACGTTGTTTTTACTTTTCTATTTTTGTTCTTATAATAAGTAGAACTTTGAAGTTACATGTCCTATTATTTGGTCTACGGCGTTGAAGTGTGTACCACATTTTCTATCTCATAATTCATTAACTATAGGGTTATACAAACAATGTGGTGGACATGTCAATAGAATTTATGCATCCGTGTTTCTAAATGTGTTCAAAATTACTGAAAGTATCCAAATCAACTTTTATGGTATCTACTTTGGAAATAAACAACCTGTAACAAGGTTAAACATTATTACTGTTTTTGGGTATGTTCTTTGTTGAGCTTTCTGCGCTCGTGTTTGTGGAGGGGCCTGAGGGGTATTGGGATTTTGTTACTTTGAGACTTGATTAACATAGGTGCGGTTTCAAATGTTGGGTGGTATTTGATGTTTCCTGCAGTCCAGTCCAATTATCTTTACTTATTGATGTTTATCTTTTATGAAATAAATTTTTATTTATTTATTGACATGCCAACTTGCACTCCTGTTATCACGTATGCACACCCATCTTTATGCTATAAAATCAAATTGCTTCTTATATTAAATGGGTAATGTGTCTTGCACGTAATTTAGAGAACATTTTGATTTTATTGGCCTTTATGATGGTTTTCGTATGATGTACTTATGACCGTGTGCAGTCTCATATACTGTAGAATGGGAACATTCTGATTAAAGATTCATATATTGCTCTTATTACCCTTGTGGATTTTTCCCTTCCCTATGGTTCTTGTCTCTTTTCTGCTCTTTTCTCATTTAGCTTCTCTTTTGCTATGTGGTTCAGGTCCTTTCCACTGCCATTTATGTCATGCCGTACCATTTAGTTGCTCAACATCATATGGAGTCCCGAGCAGTTGGATTAAACCATCATGTGAGCTTCAAAGAGTTTCTGACCATTCAGCTGTGAGGTACGACTTTGCTACATTTTGTGAGTTTCTGCAGGGTTTCTACACTTGTTATGGTAATTTCCTCTTCAAAGGTTCCTTCACATGCCACGTGGAAAGAGAAGAATGTACATGGCTTCACCAAGCTCTATTGATAACTTTTATTCTTTTTTCTTCCCTTTTTCATACCAAAGATATGTAGTTTTTCTTAGGCAGCAACACAAATTTTAGATTCAATTAAGTTATATTGGTTCCTTATGTTACAGAGACAAGTAAATGAAAGCCTTTCTGTCATTTTTCTGTGTAGTTTGAGTGGGGGGTTGTTTTGGCTCAACTATTTCCTGGTTTAGTGACCAGAGATTGGGGAAATACTTTGTCCTCCTCCGTCGTCTCCTCTCTATGCACTTTATTTTGTGCTCCTCTCCTTTGCTATATTTGCTGCTTTTTTTCTCTCTCAAAACAAACAAACAACAACATACTTACAGAATTCGATAGTGATAAATTTAAGGTTGGCTAGATGAATCCTTTATTGCAATTCCATTCGGTCCATAAATACATCTACTGGAAGACCCAGTGCATTTAGATCTGTAGCAACCACGTCTTTTTCACAAAAGAGAAGGAAAAATATGTTTTCTTTTTCTTGTGTGAATTAGGGTGGGGAAAGGAGAATAGGGGTTTGAGAGAGAGGACTATCAATCACGAAACAGTTGTGACTTGTGAGAACATCATATGATGCATGTTAGGGCTCCATTAGAGAGAAAATTAGCCCCCACGAAAGGTTGAGTAAAAGTACGTAAAAGAAAAAAAAAAATAACACTTATTGCTCCCATATTGTTTGAACTAAGAATTTAAGAATAGCTCTCCCTCACTCCCCACAAAACCCTGCTCCTTTTGTAGGAACACAACTTTTCTCCCAACCATACACGAGGAATATAGAAAGTAGATGATTTTGCTCATTTTCTCGTCCTTTTTCTGCTATCCAACAATACCATGAAGTCCCTTGTTCTTCTTTCTTTCTTTCTTCTTTTTTTCAGATGCTTTCTTCATTTGGTCCTTTCGAAATTGGACTATCAAATGAAACATCTGACATACCTCTGCATGCAGTTTCAGGTGTGAGGATGCATTCTTTGGAGCGACACAGTTCAACTGGTTCCCTTTACGACATGATAGTTCAATTTCACGAGTTTCTGTTGCTGCTGATTATTCAGATTCAGTTCCAGATTCCTCTAATTATGTTGCTAATAAAGGTTATCATCCTCTTGAAGAATTGAGAGATTGCAGACGAGTTGGGGATAAAATGCTCACATCTGCTGAAATAGCAAGGACAACTGTGGAGGTTTTCCCCTTTCATAAATTGTATATTTTAAATTCAAAATGCAATTTTGTAGCCAAATTCTAAAACCATTCAATAGTTGAGATATGTTGTGTGATTGATCTAAGTAGTTAGGATAATCTGTCCTTTGCCTGTCTGGGTACATGACCTGACCTCTGTTTTTCTCTTAGGCTAACAACAGTGCTTTGTTGATATTCCCTGGTCTTGTGCACCATGAACCACATGAACATATCTCATGGGCTGAATTTCAATATGTTATAGATGAGTTTGGAGGTTTGGATTCTCTCTCCAGTAGTGTTCGTCATAACTTTTGCTTGTGACATAAAGTTATCAGTGCTTTCATCTTGATCGTGTTTTTTCCATTTATTTCAGATATTTTTTTTGAAATTTATGATGGTGAAAACATCTTGCAAGATCGAGGAGCAAGTAACCCTGTGGTAAGGAATTAATCTTGATGAATGTCTATTTCCTTTTGTCTGAAAAATGTTGTTCATTGGTCACTTTCCTAAGTGTGAAATATGTTGTAGTAACTTTGAGGGGATACATTATTTTTCGTTATTTTTCTAGTGTCAAACTGTCGGGAAGATTCAGGCTATATTTTCCTTATTATTTTTGGAAGTTTGAGTCCTTTTTTCCTCCTGAACATAGAAATTATTGCTTTATCATTTACATCTCATTTCTCACATGTTTATTATTCTACATGGGATTGGGAACTTCAAAGATTTAATGGAACTATATGTTATTCTGTGAATGTTTAATAGAAAGTTGTGTCACCTAACTTGATGCTTGAGGAAACAAGAGAGGAGTTTTCTGTCAAAGGTTGTGTGGAACTATACTTATCCAGACAAGACAAACCATTACTGTGTTTTTGGTTTTCATCTATACATGCAATCAACTACTGCTGGTCCATTTCAAACTAGTAAACTAAAGATCATGTAGAATGTTGTTTCATTTGCCTCTTGGTACCAACTGTACATTAAAAGTTTCATACTAAATATATCATTTTGTCTTCTTTGAACTGTTTAGATCTATATGAAATATGTGGTGACAATTGGTATCACTTGCATGTTGTTAGAATGTACTGATTGGGATGGATCTTTTGCAATACGAGAACAGAAAGATAGATGTTTTTGACGACAGAAGTTTGGAGATCGACACTAATGATGATATTCTTTTTGATGATGATTACTTCAAAGTGAGCAAATATTTTTTACCATTCTACATCTGTGGATCATCCTGTAGTGTATCAGTTTTCCATTTTGACTTAAATTACGTGGCCATTTGTTCTACCAGGTTGAGTATTCTGAAACATCTGATATCCAGGTTGACTGGGGAATGCCAGAAAATTCATCCTGGATTCATCCAGTTTATTTCGCCAAATGCTTGACAAAGGTGGTTATTGCTTCTTTTGGTTCTTTACAAGGTAGTTACTTTGTGAGGTTATTTGGAATCACAAAACTGAGAAGCAGTTGGCTGTTCTCATCCGTCATTTATCCTCGATGATCATCTCTTGCAAATTTTTTTTCTATCTTTTTTGGGCAATTAAGTATTTGAATTTGTATTCTAATTCTTTTCTAATTAACTAAAGCATCACTTGGAGTATTTATAGCTGTAGTAACTGTGGTCACAGTGGGGAGTGTCACCATATTAATTGGGACAATTTCTGTTCTAACTGTGTTACTCATGCATGTCTTTAAAAATTGTGGCACCATTACCTTGAACCCTTGAAATCATTGAAGACTTAGAATTAGTACAAATAGACCTCTATATGCAAACTGGTTTTCTGTGTGAATAGCGGTGCAGATGAATCTGGGACAAGAGACCAATATAGAGGACAATTAAATTGTGTTTATTTGTTAACTACTGGGTCAGAGCCATATGCATAGATCAAAGGCTGACTTCATTCAAATAGAGGAAGTTGAGGTTGAAGGAATGGTCACATACACTAGGTCATTTAGTTCGAAGGATGATTTGGTGGCTGTGAAATCTGAAGACAGATTTGACAATCTTGCATCTTTGAATTGGGAGTTCGATAATAGAATCTGGGTTGTTGAGTCTGCATGGACGTCTACGTTGCTAGGACTCTCCATTTTAGAGGAAGTACGTGTGTTGAACACACGACAAAGATATGGGTATGAGATCCTTCTTGGATCCTTTATACAAAAAGGAGGATTCTTTATATCGTTTTTGTTATTTTGGTATTATATTTAAAATGATTTCTAATTTGTATTTCAAATTTCTAGACTTGAAATGAAATTCAAATGAAGTATCACAATTTATAATTTAATTTTGTATAGACTTTTAGGTAAATAAATAAAATATACATCCCTAAAAAATACATCTAAAATTATCCGTATATAAATTTCTAAAATAATTTTTAGTTTTTAAGACGTATCCACGTACCTATGTCTAAATTTTGGATCTTTTTGAGCCGTATCTACATATCCTAGATTTTAGAGGAAAACAAAAATCTGATTCCTAGATATGTATCCGTATCACCCATACCCGAGTCCAAGCAACATAAATGGACTTTGATTGAGGACTTGCAACACTAACCAGGTTAGCAAATTTGATTTCTTTGAATCTAAATAATCATCAACCAGTATATAAGGATTTGGAGCTATGATGCACTGACATCCTTTCTAGGCGGCGTGTATGTGTCCGATATGTATGGTGTCGTGTCGAACACCGACACTCCTCGGACAAGACATGAGTCTGACAAACCACATGTCGTGCCCTATTTTTTATATATAATTTTTAAATTTCTAATGCCGATCGATATTATAGGGACTTTCCTCAGCCAAGTGGGTGTCCTATATTAAAAAGTATAAAATGAAGATATGATATATAAATTTTAAATTTTAAAGAATTTAAATCACGTGTACGTGTCTTACATTTTACAAAAATCACACGTCGCCATTTCTGTCCGTGTCCGTGCAACTTAGATTTGGAGCTTTCAATTGTCATATGTTGCAACAACAAACTGATGTATAGATCCCTGTTTGGCCACCGTCAAGCTACATATGCATGTTTACTTTTTTTTTTCCTATTGGTGAGCTTGTTCTAGGACTAATGAGCATGGCTATGGTGAATGGTCACATTAAAATCAAAACCAATCAACTAAGTAAACCAATTGGAGAATTTGGGTAGCAAAAACTGGTGAATTATGCTTCCAATGAGAGTTGCTATGATATAGTCAATGTTAAAATTACCAGAACAGATTCGCCATGAGATGGTCAATGAAAGTATTATGCAACGGAAAGGGCCTGGCTTTGATGGGTGGTTATGGTATTGGAGGACCAGTAGGTATTTTTTCGATGATTTACAAAAGTAGCTATATTATGCCAATAACTATCAATAGCTGAGGGTGGAATGGTGTTAAATTTCCAGATTGACATTGTTCTGGAACAGTTTTGATCAAGGTATTAAAGGAAATGGGAAAGAAATAGCTTGATGCATGTTTGCATTCTTGGAGGTGGATATGTTTTGGATGATAGCACAGAAGTTATGGTAGAGTGCTAATCTTTACTAGCAGTGAATCAGGATGGATCAGTGCCTTCTGAGTGCAAATTTGGATTTATCTTTTGAACTTAATGAAGAGAGCCAGTCTTTTGAGATGTTTAGGAAAAATGGTGGAGAAGTCAGTGAGACAGAGAACTCCAAGAAAATAAACTTGGTCATATGCCAATATTGCATACTAGAAGGGTCTAAATTGACCACGGGGTAGATAAATTGATTATGGGTACACTTGATTTTAGTAGAAAATTTCTATATATACTTACACTTGCTGCATTATAAAATTTCGCCTGTGTCGTTGCTTGTATGTAAACTCCGTTAAAAGTTTCTTTAAAAATAATGATTGTTAATGCAATAACATGAAAACATTTTATGCCTATTTTTATAATATTTGTTCCTAAATCATAATCTTAATGATTTTATTTGTCGAATATTATTTTGAAATTTGTGGCAAACTAATTTGAGCCACTGATAAATACTACCATAATTTGCTCAGAACTTGCCGCCCATCATGAACCATTATGTGGCCTTCCATGTTTCCTGTCATTTGAGCAGAGCTCATGTTTCCAACATTACTTTTTGTTCTCATTGTGTTGGAGGAATATATATATGTATGCCGTATGCGGCCGAAAGTAATTTATATAATCAAGTCTAGTTATTGTAGGGTTCTAAACATGCCATCTTATGAAATTTGATGTGTTGCTTGTAAAACAACAAGTAGAAAACCTCTAAAATGTATCTACGGGACATTGAGGTTTTACTATTACAACTCCTGCTAATATTTTAGCTGAAACGCGTAAGAACTTGCAGGGTCTAGACATCCTTTTAACTCCCCCTTGTAAGGTGCTCTGACATATGGCTTTCAATTAAAACCAAAACTGCACGATATCTTTCTTACAGATAACAATTTTCCCAGGCAACTAATCATAGCGGAGAAATAAATGATATTCATTGTGAAAGAACAGAATGTGCTATGTGGATGCATATTTCTAAAGAGATATGTAGACTATGTTAAATTATGTTGCATTCTGATTTAGCATATTTTTTAGGCTGTTAATGTGGAACATGCTGAAATGATGGATTGTCCTACAAATGGTGTTTCAATCCTGGGAATCCTCAAGCCTGCCTTTATTGATGAAGAACTATATCTCAGAAGACTCTTCAGTGATGAAGATAGTGATGGTTACACCTCAGATTGGAAAGGTACTTAAATGACTCAAATTATTCAGTGGAGATAATTGAGCAAAACATTTTGTAAGTCTTAGGATTGTTGGGATCCTCAGATGAGTGGATTTCCCATTGAGAAGATGGTATCAGTTGATTTGACTCTGGTTACCATTTAATGAATTCTAGACGTTCATATTCATCTTGAATTTTTTGCAAAAGCTACTCTTCATAACTAGTAGCAAAGCAGGGTAGTTCAAACCAAAGAGGTAAAATGTAACTATTTTTCAAAGTCAAATATGATGGGTCCATTACATTTTTTTTTTTTTTTTGCATTGTTATAACTTAAAATGAATACAAAAAATTAATTTGCTTGCACTTGTATGTTGCACTATATTTTGTTACCAAATAAATTGGATATGCCAAGTAACATAAAATTAAACTAGTTTATAGTAAAAGCATCCATAAATCAGCTAACCTTGAGAATTGCCAAGTAGGCCAAAGGAGTTTCTGTTTTCTTTGTACCCATGATTACCAATTTGAGTACGCTTTTTCTCATATTCTGTTTTGCTGATGGAATTGAATTTTGTTATTTTGTAGTTAAAGTTACTGGCCTAATTCTATCTGTGGGATATTTTCTGAACTCAGTTTTCTTGCCAGATGGAGATAGTTTGAGCTTCAGTTCTAGAGATGATGGAAGCCATGATAGATCGACTATTTATAAATTGGAAATCACAAAAATAGAGCTGTTCTCCGTCTATGGCATTCAGGCATGTATATTGCAAATCGTTGTTTTCTTGCACTTCGCAGCACAAAGTATATTCATTTACTATGTAGATATATATGTGTAGTGGTGGTTTGATTAATATGTATACATACGTGTATCTGTGTGTAATAACATAAGAAGTTGGATGTATGAATTCAACATGATGTGTATAAAGGAACCCACTAGAAGACAAAAAAAAAATATAGAAAAATAAAAAATCATATGTAGGACACTAATTGCAAACTTATTGTGTCGAATGGATCTAAAAGTATAGCTTCTCATTTTTTACTTCTATGTTAAAGACAAGATCTCTTTGTTTTCCTTTTTTATTGTTCTACAATGTGCTGGGTCCTTTTACCTTTTGCTCTAGTTGTGCACTAGGATTACTCATCTTGAACAACAGGGTTCCTTATTTCTTAGTACACATTTTCCTTTCCTGTTCAGGAAAATCCAAAACCTTTATTTTCGTTCTCTTTTCTTCTCGTGCGTTTGTGTCTTGGTGGTTGTTGGGTGAGTTTGCGATGTTGGTGCATATTCTTGTATTGAGCAATGTCACAGTGAGTTCATGTTTGGCACGCAGTATTGGACAAGACTACTAGCAACTACTGTCCAATCATTCCCATCAAGGTTTTTCTTGCCATGCATAGTTCAGCCTACTTTAAAGCTAACATTTGATCATTCTAGCGGTTCCATTTTTGCAGTCAGCTGTTGGTGTACAAGATTTTCAATATGCCGAGCCCGATGTTCTTGTGCATTCAATTCCAGCAATTCTAGAACACTTTGGTGAGAGGGGTACCAGGTGCAATTTTAATCTTAAAGCTCTTTGCAAAAAGAAAGGATTACATGTTGAGGTATACTCGAAAATTTTATTTATTAGTTATTCATTTGAGAAACATATGAAAACGTGTTACAAACTTTCCTTCTATTTTAAACCCACACAAAGATGCATTTTTTTTTTTTTTTTTTTTTGTGTTATTTCAAGTTTAATTTTCCTCATTTTTTTTTTTCAGTCAGTTTGGACTTGTTAAAAGTCAATTTAACTGTCTTAAATAACATGTCTTGTTTTCCTCTCATCCTTCAATAGGTGGCAAATTTGATTGGAGTTGACAGTCTTGGCATGGACGTTAGAGTTTCCTTAGGGACAGAAGTACGAACACATCGTTTTCCATTCAAAGTCAGGGTAAGTCAAATACATTGATGGCACATTTGGTAAGTTGGATTAAAGTTAAGATGTTCTTTATGGTGTCTATTACGATCTAATATATTATCCGACATCTTTTGACAAAAAGAAAAAGAAGACTTTGCTTACCTTCTCTCTCTCTTGTATCATATGTGTGTAGGCAACATCTGAGTGTGCTGCAGAGAAGCAGATCCAGCAACTTCTATTTCCACGGTCACGACGGAAAAAATTAAACACTCTTGATCGGTCTAGAGATGCAGACTCATTTTGATATTTTTTTTTATCGTTTTTAATGTTGGAAATATTTGAGAAATTAATTTCTGATCGAGGTTTTGACATGCTTCTTTAAAGCCCCAAAAAAAAAAAAAAAATTCAGTTTATTTGTTGTCTGTATAGAATAAGAATTCCCAAGCATATGATGTAGTAGCTTGCCATTTTTCCTAATTGATTGCCAAGTTTAACTTTGAAACTTGTCTCTTCAGCTTGCCTTAAAGTAGGAGTGCCCGACCCGGCCCAGTTTTGGTAATTGGCCAATCTTGGGCCTGGCACAGCCCAGTGTTTCTGGTGTGCTGGGAAAATCATGAGGCCCAGACTATGTCAGGCACACCAAGCTCAGTGGGTTTATGTATTTAAGATTGGTTTGTTTTTCGAAAAATAAAAAAAAAAAAAAATTGTGGCAGATGGGAGCTCTCCGCAAAAGGCAACACAGGCCTAGACATCCAGGCCCGGTAAATCCCACCTTTACAGTTGGATTGGCCCACGGAAGTGGGTTGGACCTAGAGCTTGTTGTGGACCATATACGTGTGGGGAAATTACATTCTATACGGGCGTCATACAAATAATTATAATATTTCAAAGATTGTTATTTAATCTTAAAAATACTGCATATTATTTTATATTCTGTAATATATTAAATCAAAATAGTTTGATAAATATGAAAATCAATTTTTTCATGTTCTTATATTCTCGTTCTCAAAATATGAATTCTTAAGTTGTGGCTATTTTCTTTTTTGAATAGAGCCCTCAAAATGCAAGTGACTTTAGTGTAATCAAATTTTCTTCTATTCTGTAATTGTAAAAATCTAAAACGCGTTGAACTCTATTGTCAATTTTGTGAGGAGGTTGAAGTTGAAATCGAAGAACTGAAATCGAAGAACAAAAATAGCAGTAACATTGGAAATTGAAGTATTACTTGAAAATTGCAATTTATGAAAAAAGAAATTAAAAATTACTCACTCCGTCCCACAAAGATAGACTCATTTCTTTTTTCATGATGATTAAAACATATTTAATGTAATTAAAATTATAAATTTTTCACACACTTTTTCTATTATACCCCTATTTAATATTAGTCATTTTTAAATATAATAAATTTAAATACTTGTTTTGGATTGATAACAATATAACTTAAATGAAGGTATATTAGGAAAATAAAAAATTTAATATACTCTCTATAAAGTAAGTAGCCTATAATTTGGGACAGATAAATAAGGAAAATGAGTTTATCTTTGTGGAACGTAAAGAGTACTGTTCAATGGCTGTTACTCCAAATTTTATGGCGATATCCAAGAATCAGTCCGAGAATTCAAGTTCGAAATTCGAAAAGAATCCAAACCAAGCATCAATTCAGGGTATCAGATTAACAGAGCTCATTTTTAAGTTTTTCAGTTAATGATCTTCTCAATCAAAAGTGGTTTTCAGTTCAATAGTTTGTTGAAGGAAGCTAATTGTGGAAGGACATTACAAATAAACAGAGAAATTCAAATTGGGGCTTATTGAGATTATCTAGTTTCGTCCCAACTTCATTTCAAGGTTTTCAGTCAGCGATCCCTTCAGACAATTGTGGACTACGTTTTTCAGTAATTTATTGGCTTATTTGCACAAATGGTCCCTGACTTTTGCACTTACTACGGGTTGAGGACCTATCTTTTTATTTTTGGCAGTTTAGCTCTTATTTAAATTGTTTTTGGCATCAATGGTCCTTTTCATTAATTTCCATCCAAATCACCGTCAAATTGTAGAATTTTTTTTTATTTCAAAAGGTCTTATTTGCACAAATGGTCCCTGACTTTTGTAAAAGAAAATTTGCAGCAAAAGTCCCTAATCTTTCAAAAAGTGTTAAAAAGTCCCATAACCTTTTAATCCTAACACATATGACCCCAATTTTTTTTTGACAATTTTACCACTAACTTAAATGAATTAAAAATAACCCATAAACCTTTTCAAAAATTCAAATAAGTCCTAAATCTTTTTATTTTTTTACAGATTTACACTTAAAATAATAAAAAGTGTGTCATCAAGTCCTAAAATTTTTAATTTTGTTCACCAAAATGACATTTAAAATGTGTTTGATTAAAATCAGATTTTTTTAGTAAAAGTTGTTGAAATGTGTGGTTGAAAAGTTGTGGGACCATAAAATGTGTGGTTAAAATTAGTTGTTGATTTTGACTTTAACTTTTAACAAAATCAAAATTAAAACAAAGCAGAACTCTTAGCCTCTACTGATTTTGTCCAGGTGGTCCATTAATTAATAAAAAATTATACCCATGATCAAAATTTGACAAATTTAAAATTTTAATTTATTTTTCATACCAATTTTAAAAAAGGTGGTGGTGGGTGAAAATTGTGAAGAATTTTTTTGTTTAATTATTATTTAGTAATTGGTAGAATTTGGAAAATGGGCTAGATGGATGGCCCAACACGAAAGTAGACAGGCCACATAAAAGATTGTCTTGGGCTAATCCTGACCCAATTTTACATGGGCTGGTATTTGCTAGGCCAACCCAGTCTGAAGTATTTGTTGGGCCAACCCAACCCGATTTTGGGCCATTGCCAACTTATATTTTAACTTATTTTTTCAAAATAATTACTTATAATTTTGTAAAAAAAATTAAAAAATTTATGTGGCCCGTCTAATTTTAGGTTGGGTCAGTCCATCTAGCCCATTTGCCAGCTCTACCAATTACTAAATAATGATTAAAAAAAGAGAAAATTGTCAATAAGTCATCCATAGGTGACTTGTTTCTAATTAGGTCCAAACACTTTCCAAAATTGTGAATAAGTCATATGAATTTATCTAATACCGTAATTACCCCTGTAATCTGTTAAACCACTTTAAACCAGATTTTATCAATTCACGATTCTTATTCAAGCCGCCATTAACAACTTTCTTCTTCGGATCTCCCGTCGACGATCACATCATCGGCAGGCACCTCGTAGTCGACGTTATGTGAGTCGCCATACTCTAAAAACCTTGTTTTGTTTTTGCAATTGCTTATTTCATGAATTTTATGGTTTTTCAGTTCTGTTTCTCTTCTCAATCATGGAAGGTGGCCTAATTTTACTTTGTAAGTATATTTCAGACACACTTTCCATAAAAGTTTCTTCTGGTGGAGATTTTAATGGTGTTTTGCGAAAATTATGTGATAATTGGAATTCATTAGAAGTCGACACTATTTTATTACGTTATTGTATTCCTGAACATGATAGGTGTTTTCTAAGGAATGAGGAAGAATTTAGGAACATGATTTCCTTGATTTCTGCTTTTGAATTGAAATTTGTTGATATTAGTGTTTCAGACTCTAAAAATTGTGATGATTGTTTTCTTTGGAATGAATGAAGGATCGCCATAACTACATATTGTTCTTCAACAAATAGTAGGGCATTACTTTCATCAAGTTGGTCAAACATAATCACTCATGTTGGATGAGAGGTTTGAGAGAGGTGTAGCTGAATTTAGAGATGCTTTATGCAAATTTTCGATTGAGAGAGGATTTAAGTTTGATTACATGAGAAATAACAATGGTAGGGTAGAGGCTCAATGTTCAAACAGATATTACGATTATTGTAGGTGGTATGTTTGTGCGACGATTATCAAAGGTTAGTGGTTTTTGTTACATACGAAAGCTTGTGAATGAGCATAGTTGCCTATAGTGTTGAGGAAAGAAAAAGTGAGAGATTAAGTTGTAAGGTAATTTACGGTTTGATTGTTGATATATTGAGGAAAAACCAACATTGTATTCTAATGATGTTGTTTCACACTTTTAACAAACTAAGGTTACACGATAAGCTATGAGAAGGCTTGGAATGCGTTGAGAGAGGCGAAGGATTGATTTTGGCGACGCATCTGAATCTTTCAAGCAGTTACATTGGTATATTGAGGCTGCAAGGTCATTTAATCATGGAAGTCATATTGATTTAGAGGTGGACCAAGTTTCTAAAAGATTCCAAAGATTGTTTGTTTCTTACCATGCGTGCATTCATGGGTTTAATCATTGTCGTCCCATGTTGTTTATCGATGGAACATTTTTGAAAGGAAGGTTCAAAGGTATCTTGTTGTCTGCAACTGCTAAGAATGGCAACCAAGGTTGAATCTTGATTTTACATTATTTTTGTGATCTTTTTTTTTTTTGTGATCTTGTTTTACATTATTGATCTTGATTTTACGCTCTTTTTGTGATCTTGTTTTACTGTTATTTTTGATCTTGTTTTATTTTTGTGATCTTTTTTACATTATTTTGTGTAGACTTATATCCATTGGCTTATCTTTGTTGTAGATTACGAGAACTACGATAATTGGTTGTGGTTCTTGGAGCAGTTGCATAGTATTGTTCAAAGTACTCGAGAGCTTACATTTGTGTCGATCGGAATGTTGGGTTAATGGGCGTTGCCTAAGGCATTCCCTACATCGAATCATTTTTACATTTACAACACCTTAAAGGAAATTTGAGGGATAAATTCGGTGGTGGTGGCTTCTCAAGCAGTTATAGAGGCGTATAGTGCGGTTGTTAGGGAATGTGCACATGCTCCAACAATTGCATTATTTAACGAAGTTGGAGGTATTGAAGCGTGAGGGAGGAGCTATTGTTCAAAGGTTTCTAGATGGGTTACCATTTGAAAATTGGTCGAATGCTCATAGTGTTGGATGTCGATATGGAGAGATGTCATCAAATGCGGTGAGTCTTTTAATGCATGGATAGTTGATTTGTAGGAGTTTGCCCATAACCCGAATGGTTGACATGTTGAGGATAAAGGCGATGAACATGTTTGTTACAAGAAGAACCGATTACGGTAATGTTGTGATCTTGTTTTATTTTACGCATGATCTTGTTTTATTTTCACCGCTTTGTGATCTTGTTTTATTTTACGCATGGTTTTGTTTTATTGTTTTATTTTTGATGTGATCTTGTTTTATTTTCTACATGATACCGATGTAGGTGAGTGGACGGGGTTGTCTGTCCCAAGATGATAGAGAAGTTGCGAGGATATGGAGATGAAAGTCGATCATGGAATATCAAGCGGTCTTCCGATACAATTTTGAAGTTTTTTTGGTTCCATCGGTTTGTGTGGATATCTGCAAAAGCACATGTTCTTGTTTCGATGGCGGTGAATGGGTTCCCATGTGTGCATGCGATTCTTTGCAATTAATAGATCACGGAAGGCGCATTGATGAATTTGTTGATTATTATTTTCATGTTGCGGCATTACGCAAGTCCTATGAAGAAGCTATACATCCCATCCCTACGTCAATGAGGTTGGAATATGAAAATTACGCCAATTTTGACATTTTGCCTCCACCTACAAAGAGACAACTGGAAGACCTAAAAGAGGTGAATTAGATCAAGGGGTGAACAAGTGCGGATGATACATTGTGGTAGGTGTGGAAAGTTGGGTAATCACAATAAGAAGACTTGTAAGGAGTCATTGGTCTAAAAGATTGTTTCCATGAAGGATATTATTCATTCTTTTTTAAATATGTACGAACACGGTTGTTTTGTAATGATTTGTTGGT
This sequence comes from Forsythia suspensa, assembly GCA_023638005.1. Taxonomy (NCBI): domain Eukaryota; kingdom Viridiplantae; phylum Streptophyta; class Magnoliopsida; order Lamiales; family Oleaceae; genus Forsythia; species Forsythia suspensa. The sequence continues at coordinate 46,606,710 of CM042675.1, forward strand.
TGAATTAATGAAAGCAACATTTATTTTCACAAAAGCAGTATCACAAAATATTTATTTTCACAAAAGCGATTATCACAAAATTAAAGCAGTATCACTAATATGATATCTCATTAAGAACATTACATTGCAATCTGATATCACAATTTACTATAATCCACGGTGTTTTTGAGAGTTATCTATTCGTGTGAAAGATATTATTGTTTCTTTTTAAGTTTTTGATGGAGAGATATTATTTGTTGGTCGAATTAATGAAAGAAACATTTATTTTACAAAAGCGATTATCACGCGAGAATGTTTATCTTAATAAACATTTGTTTGATCTTGTAAATAGATTAACAAAACGATATCACAAATAGTTTAACAACACGATTATCACAAACAATATTTCATTAATTAACAACGGTATGTTCACTGTCTGAAGATCACAAATTGTATTCAGTATCAAAAACAAAATTTCAAGTACAATTTACAGTATCAAACAAAATCCGCAACTAGGAAATCTATTCATCTAGAATGAAGAAAATCTATTCATCCATTCATTCATCTACAACAAAATCCTTGATGAATTGAGAAACCATGTTTGCTTTATATTGTCTAACTTCCTTCATTGTCATGGTTTCTTCTATCTCTTCATTCTTTTGCGGTCTTTCAATCGGATGGCAAAGCGTGTATTCCACAATCGACCTTTGCAAAACAAAATTCAAAAACATGTAGTAAATGTCGATTGTCTTTGCATAGCCATTTAAACACAAGATAATACAAATAGGGAGTTTGAAGGATTAGTTGCTTCTTACGTCCCAATGTGTTGTTGCGGACATTTCTCGTAGGAGATCAATGGATGATTGAATTCTTCTTCTTTGTATACAACGGTATTTGTAACGGAGATTTCATAAATAGTTCTTTTATTTGCTCTCAACATATTCTTTCTACACGTATTTGGAAAAAAACAACAATGTAAAATGTTAGATTTGTATTTTTAAACTCATTTGTAAAAATAGTATATGAATGCTTGTAACAACTCATTATCTTACCAATATTATAGCATCGTTCATATATATCATTTGAAGTCCGTCTCGACAAATTCTTGTTGTAATGTGTCCATTGACTGCCTCAAAATCGAATGTGAGCGGTGTCCAATGGTTTGGAACTACGTCGGATCATCTTCCTCCGTTTGAGTTCATTGGGAGCAGCAAAAGTCGAGGTGCTTTGGTGTTGTGGAGGTGCTCCAACACTATGTCGATTTTTTTGAGTTCTTGGAATTGCCATTTGAGGATTTGTGACATATAAATTGCAGTATTCAAGTATAATATCAAGATAAGAAATTATTTTGTTGTTAGACCTAAGTTTGTAATTGAAATGTTTATGTTGAAATTGAATAATTTACCAAAGACAAAGAATCAAAAAATGACAAATCTTTTGTTGTAAGTCTTTGTCTACAATTGGGTCTTTGGCATTTAGAAGTTCCCCATATGCATCAATTACACCGCATATAAAGTATCAAAGTTATGTTTTGTATAAGTTTATAATTTGGAAATACATTTTTGATTTTACAATCTTCTTGTATTTGATATTGCACAGTCGTCAAGAATATCAAATAAATCCCCAATGTCACAAAAAGCAATTACGCTCTCTGTTGGCATGTAAATCGTCGCTCTGCAATAGCAAATAGCCTTAAAGCAATAAACGAGTATCACAATATCACAAGTAAAACATTCAATAGTTGAAACAATTATCACAATTTTAAAAAGCGATTATCACAAATGTCTTAGTTTTAATCCATGATCATTTTTTTAAAAAACAATATCACAAGTAAAACATTCAATAGTTGAAACAATTATCATAATTTTTTAAAAGCAATTATCACAAATGTCTTAGTTTTAATCCATGATCTTTGTTTTTATCTCAAACGATATCACAATATTATAAGTAAAACATTCGATGGTGAAAGCGAGTATCACAATACTTGAAAAGCGATTATCATGAATTAAAACATCAACAATTCTTGTAGTGAAGATACTTACGATGGGTCGTGGATTTTTCCGATCTTTGTGATCTTCTTCTGTCATCTGCAGATTAAATGTTTTCTTTGTTAACCATTTTGCATTGATTTTCGTTGGTACTCTTTTTTCTTTCCTCATTGGAAGATCGGGAAGGTCCTCAACATTGATGATTGTATTGTCATCCTCTTCTACTTGCTCCTTTTTATCCTTTGTGACTCTTTTTTTCGTAGCAGAGTAGGTAAAATCATCATCCCTCTTTCTTTTTCTTTCATTTTTTTCTTTTATTCTTTTGACCATTGAAGTTTGCTTTGTTACATCCTTTGTTTTTTCGACCTCTCTGTCATTCAAAGCTTGAGTGACTTCATGCACTACCTTTTCAGTCAACTCATTTACAAGTGAGATATTCTCTTTTTCCAATGATTTATTTTCACTTGTAAGAGATTCCAAAGTTTGTTCTTGACTTTTGAGTTGTTCGTGGTGTTATTCTTTTCCTCCAAAGCCGCCGCATGTAGAGCCATTGACTTTTGTATTTGGTCTTCTATAATTTCGATTCTTGTGCTCATCTCGTTGAGCTCTGTATATTCCTTTCAATTTGCAAAGTATCAAAAGCATTAATTATCGGCATCAAAGTATTAAAATCATATTATTATCGGTATCTTAATTAAGCGATTATCACAACAAAAGCGATTATCGAGAGACAATGATATCTCAACAAAAAAGCGATGCTCGAGACAATGGTATCTCAATAAAAAGCGATATCACAAGAAAACAATGGCATAGATAAAAAGCGATTATCATATCGGTTTTAAAATAAAAAGCGATTATCATATAAATATATATTAGTACCTTTCATTTTGTGAGGCGCTTTCATCCAACGCGACTTGCAGATCGCTCCCTTTCTCTAGAGTCATGTAATTCATCACGAGTCTAGATGAACTAGTTATGACTTTCTTCTCTCGATGAATCCTTGATTGCAATTTACGCGAGACGACTCGAGGGCAAGTGTAGCCAACTATCATCCTCCTCTTCAAAACCTCCATGTTCTACTTCATTGGCGTTGTCTTTCTCACTTTGTTCATCTTTGTTTTCTTACATTGAAATGTTATCCTCTATTCGATTGTCATCACTTTCTTCCTTTTACGTATCAAATTTATCGATTCTCCATCTCCATTCGATTCATCATCTTGATAGATTTTTCACTTTCATTAGATTCTTCATCTTCATCGACTTCTTCAACAACTTTTGCAATGGTGTAGTTGAATAATAAATATTACGGATGTTTGTATGTTGAATAAATCTTCATGTAAGAAATCTTGTATTTGTGAATTGGTGATACGCTATTACCTTTCTTTTGCTAGTTTGTGTCTTGTCGTAGATTTTAGAATACAAGTGAGATCTCTTAAATCCCATTTGATGCATTTGGGTTCGCATTCTTCTTCAATGGTTTGCGAGACTTGAAGTTTTTCCAACAACCAATACTGAATTTTCATAAATAAAAACTTATTAGTGCGAATATCATATTTAATGCAAAACAATATCAACAAATAAAACAGTATATAGAAATCAAATAGCTTACAACTAAAACCATAACATGACTGTTACATCGATCGGGTCTTCATTTTGCATAGGGAAGAAATTAGATATTCGAAGATGTGCTTCGACCAATTGTAGGTTTTGATCTTGTCGAGATCTTCAACATACTTGATATATCCCCAGCTCAAAGTCGAGGATTTATTTGGCACAAAAACGATGCCATCGGGAAGAGTATCATTAACTAGAAACATCATCGATGTCTTCTTTTTGTTCCCATTTCTTTGCGACTCTCAAGCGTGTAGATATTATTGTTTTGGCCAATCTCGACGATCTGAAACTTCGTTGGGAGAAAAGCGAAATCGATCTTGGCCTTTGTTTTTCAACCTCCATCGAGTTTTACCTTCGACGATACCAAAAATACCCTTTACATCGTCCATCTTGAACTTTAGGCGGGAGTTGTTTATCAAAAATCCTTGTTTGACTTGTCGAAGCACTCGATGATCTTATGCGAGATCCATATCACTTGACGACGGCAATGTCTGTCAATCTTGTTGTCCGATATCAAATTGATAAGATTGAAAACGGCAATTTTTTCAACCCATACATTTGTGGTTTTGTTAGTGACAAACCTTTCACCTCCACGATTCGCTTGGAGGTTAGAGCGGTAGATGCGTGTGGGTAAGGCTTTTATCCACGATATTTTTTTCGTATGGGAATATACTTCCTTTTTCACATTGATTTATAACCAATTGTTTTGTACCCCGAAGTATTTTTGCTTTCTTTGCATCATAAAAAAAAGCGATATCAAACAAGTATCATTATATACTAATGCACATCAACTAAGAGATTAAAAGCGGTATCACATGAACAAAAGCGATTATCACGGATGAAAACTAAGACATTGAAAGCGATATCACGAGGTTCAAACCTTCGACATATTTAAAAGCGATATCACGAGTTCAAACTAAGAGATTAAAGCGGTATCATTATATACTAATGCACATCAACTAAGAGATTAAAACAAGTATCACATGAACAAAAGCGATTATCACGGATGAAAACTAAAGACATTGAAAGCGATTATCACGGGTTCAAACCTTGCCATATTTAAACAGTATCACAGGTTCAAACTAAGAGATTAAAACAGTATCATTATATACTAATGCACATCAACTAAGAGATTAAAACAGTATCACATGATCAAAACAGTATCACGGATGAAAACTAAGACATTGAAACAGTATCACAGGTTCAAACCTTGACATATTTAAACAGTATCACAGGTTCAAACTAAGAGATTAAAACAGTATCATTATATACTAATGCACATCAACTAAGAGATTAAAAGCGATTATCACATGAACAAAAGCGATTATCACGGATGAAAACTAAGACATTGAAAGCAAGATCACGGTTCAAACCTTGTCATATTTAAAGCGGTATCACGGGTTCAAACTAAGAGATTAAAAGCAAGTATCATTATATACTAATGCACATCAACTAAGAGATTAAAAGCAAGATCACATGAACAAAAGCGATTATCGCGGATGAAAACTAAGACATTGAAATAAGATATCACAAGTTCAAACCTCGCCATATTTAAACGAGATCACGAGTTCAAACTAAGAGTATCAAAGCAAGTATCATTATATACTAATGCACATCAACTAAGAGATTAAAACAAGTATCACATGATCAAAACAAGATCACGGATGAAAACTAAGAGCGTTGAAACAAGATTATCACGAGTTCAAACTAAGAGTATCAAACATTTTGTATGGTTAAATAGCACGTGCTAACAAAAAGCGAGTATCCTAGAAACAAAGAAAAAATTAAGCAAAAATAGAAACACTATCATAGATTGAAGGAGTATCAAGCATTTTGCATGGTTAAATAGCACGTTCTAACTAAAAGCGATTATCATAGAAACAAGGAAAAATTCATTAAAAATAGAAACACTATCATAGATCGAAGGAGTATCAAGTATTTTGCATGGTTAAATAGCACGTTCTAACGAAAAAATAAAAAAAATCACCAAAACATCAACATATTTTATACAAGTATCACGTATTTCAAAGCCCTACATCACTTGTTACGGAGAGGAAAAAACTAACCCACGGAAAATACATTATCAAAAATTTATCGAAGAAATTACCTTCGCCATCGATGTATGCGGTTAGGATTTGTGGTTAGGATTTTCGGTGAGAAGAATCAATCACGAAGAAGATGAAGTGTGCAGAAATAAATGGGAGGTTTTCAAAGTCTTTGTCACGTGTTTAAATGGCGGTTGGTGCAATTGGAGGGCATATTGGACTTTTGGCACTAAAGTATGACTTTAGTTGAATTAAGATTGGGCCATATGACTTTTTAGCCCAATTTGGCGATAAAGAATGTGATCGGCCCAAAAATTTTTTCATAAAAAAATTCTTCACAATCTTGAGCCCACCACCAGCTTTTTTTAAAATTGGTATGAAAAATAAATTAAAATTTTAAATTTGTCAAATTTTGATCATGGGTATAACTTTTTTATTAATTAATGGACCACTGGACAAAATCTGTAGAGACTCTAAGAGCCCGTTTGTTTTTAATTTTGATTTTGCTAAAAGTTAAAGTCAAAATCAACAACTAATTTTAACCACACATTTTATGGTCCCACAACTTTTCAACCACACATTTCAACAACTTTTACTAAAAATATGATTTTAATCAAACACATTTTAAATGTCATTTTGGTGAATAAAATTAAAATTTTAGGACTTGATGACACATTTTTATTATTTTAAGTGTAAATCTGTAAAAAAATAAAAAGATTTAGGACTTATTTGAATTTTTGAAAAGGTTTATGAGTTATTTTTAATTCATTTAAGTTAGGGGTAAAATTGTCAAAAAAAATTGGTGTCATATGTGTTAGGATTAAAAGTTATGGGACTTTTCAACACTTTTTGAAAGATTAGGGACTTTTTCTTTGCAAATTTTTCTTTACAAAAGTCAAGGACCATTTGTGCAAATAAGACCTTTTGAAATAAAAAAAATTCTACCGTCAAATTTTTCACGGTGATTTTGATGGAAATTAATGAAAAAGACTATTGACGTCAAAAATATTTGAAATATGGGTTAAACTGTCAAAAATAAAAAAATAGGTCTTCAACCCACAGTAAGTACAAAAGTCAGGGACCATTTGTGCAAATAAGCCGTACTTTATTGATGGAAGTCAGGCTTGAGTTCACATATAAAATTCAAATCAACATCAAAATTCTAGTTACGGAGAAAAAATCAAAGAGGTATGGTTGATTATTATTTTGAATAATTTGAATTGTGGATATTGCAATGGTGTGTGTATATATATATATATACTAGTTTTGGCCACGTGCGTTGCACGTTTGTAAAAAATGTAGTGAAAAGTTTTAGGTTGAAACGATACGAACCTTTTATACAATTATTCCTAAAATAAAATAAAAATTAAAAATAGGTCAATGTTCAATGTTAAAAAAAAAATTAAAGAAAAATTTTTTTGTCAAAAAATAAAAAATAAAAAAAAATTAAAGAATTTTTTTTTTTTAGGTTGTGGACATATCCGAACGATTTTAAAACAATGAGGACCTTTCATGCAATTATTTCTAAAAAAAAAAAAGAACAGTAAAATATTGTTCATGAAATTCATTGTCAAGATGTCTCGCAATGAATTTCATTCTTTGAGACATCTCGGCGATTGAGCGATGTTGTGCTTGCTTTTTTTTTTTTAAAAAAAATGAGTTTAAAAAAAAAATTGATGAACTGTAAAATAAATTTCATTGCCTAGAATTTTACTGTTCAAGTTTTTTTTTTTCTTTTATAATGTGACAACATTATAAAAAATAAAAACATTCAATTTGCTTAATATAAAATAAAAAAGATTAATAAAAAAAATTGAATGAAATTCATTGCCGAGACACATCTCGGCGATGAAGCTGCTCACAATTAAATTTTTTTAATGTGGCAAAAAAAAAAAAAAAAAAAAGTTCATTGCCGAGATTCCTCAACTCGCTCACAGAATTTTTTTTTTTTTAACACATCTCTTTGTCTTTTCCAATTTTTTTTTCACTAAACAAGATTTTTTTCTTGTCCAAACTTTAGAAAAAAATGTTAACTTGCATTTTAACTATATGAAAAACTAATATTTGAACGTTTCCAAAGAATCACATGAAAATAAAAAAGATTAATAAAAAAATTGAATGAAAATGTGTAAAAAAAATAAAAACATTTAACTTGCCACCAAGATTTCACAAGATTTTGAAATTCTTGAATGGCATAAAATAATTTGTAAAAGGTAAAATAAAAAAAACAAGATTAGTAAAAAATTGAATGAAAATTAAGTGTAAAAGAAAAAAAAATGAAAAATAAATTAAAGATTTTTTTAAAAAGTTTTTGGCATATTCCAACGATTTGAAAACAATAGGGACCTTTTGTGCAATTATTCCTTTAAAAAAAAAGTAAAATACTGTTCATCAATCACGGCAATTTGATTCTTTGAGCCATTGATTGCCGAGATACTCATTACCGGGTTAAGTGGATCTTTGCGTGAAAGGACGAAAAAGACGTATTATTAAAATGTTTTGTAGAGCATTATTGGATGAGATAAATTTTATTGATGATTTAGTTGAGAAAATTAATTACTTTAATTAATATGCCTCATATTTTTGAAACGTGTGTGTTAAGCTCAATAATAGTACTTAAAGTGATAATTAGTTTATATTACTATTAGGTCTATGCTATATTATTCAATTAATAAAATGTATTACAATTTCATTGAATATATATAATATGGCATTGCTCATACCGCACCACTCTAATTGAATAATATTTCTCTAATTAAAAGCGTAATTTGGTGAACATACATTTAGGATAATATATAGAAATCGTTAATTATCAAATTATTTATATTAAAATCTACTTATTTATTTTAATGTAAGTAGCTTGCTCAAAAGTAAAATTTAAAATGAAACACTTGCATGCTTGATGGCATATTCCAACTATTTTAAAACAATATGGACCTTTTGTGCAATTATTCTTTTAAAAAAAAAAAAAAAAAAAAAACTATTCATCGGTCTTGGCAATCAATTGATTGCCAATTGAGCCGAGCCCAATTACAATCAATTGATTGTCGAGCCGGGCACTTATTCTTACCCTTTTTTTTTTTTTTAATTGTGTCAATTTTTTTTTTTTTTTTAATTGTGTCAAAGAAAATGGACTTAAAAAAAATTTTGGTGAACAGTAAAATAAAGATCATTGCCGAGAATTTTATTTTTCACGTTTTTTTTTAATGTGGCAACATTATAAAAAATAAAAACATTCAATTTGCTTAAGATAAAAAAAAAAAGATTAATAAAAAAATTGAATGAAAATGTGTAAAAAAAATAAAAACATTCAATTTGTCACCAAGATTTGGATTTATACATTACCTGAAATTCTTGAATGACATTTTTTAACAATAAACATCTCAACTTTCTTTCAATTTTTGGGCTATTTTTATATAAGCATTACCAAATCCCAAACAATTTACAACCATGTTAACAACCAATGATAGTTACCAAATTGCTCGACAACCAAGACCAAGTTGGTTGCCGAGGTTTCTCGGCAACCATTTTTGTTTGCCGAGATACTCATTACCAGGTTGGATACTGCATGAAAGGACAAGAAAAAAGACTGTATTATTAAAATGTTTTGTAGACATTATTGGACAGATAAATTTTATTGATGATTTAGTTGAGAAAATTAATTACTTTAATTAATATGCCTCATATTTTTGAAACATGTGTGTTAAGCTCAATAATAGTACTTAAAGTGATAATTAGTTTATATTACTATTAGGTCTATGCTATATTATTCAATTAATAAAAATGTATTCCAATTTCATTGAATATATATAATATGGCATTGCTCACTCTAATTGAATAATGTTTCTCTAATTAAGCGTAATTTGGTGAACATACATTTAGGATAATATATAGAAATCGTTAAACATATAAACAAAATAAGTAACATGCATGTTTATTATCAAATTATTTATATTAAAATCTACTTATTTATTTTAATGTAAGTAGCTTGCTCAAAAGTAAAATTTAAAAATGAAACACTTGCATGCTTGATGGCATATTCCAACTATTTTAAAACAATAGGGACTTTTTGTGCAATTATTCTTTAAAAAAAAAAAAAAAAAAGAAACTATTCATTTGGCAATCAATTGATTGCCAATTGGGCTCAATATTGCCAATTGATTGCCGAGCCAATCAATTTTGATTGCCGAGATGGCTCGGCAATCAATTTGATTGCCGAGCCGGGCACTTATTCTTACCTTTTTTTTTTTTTAATTGTGTCAAAGAAAATGGACTTAAAAAAATTTTGGTGAATAAAGGTAAATAAATCAAGAGTCAAACAACTACTGTAATTAAGGAAGTACCAATGGATTTTTTCACCAAGAAAGTTTGTTTTGCTTGTTCCACGATTGCAAAACGCATAAAAAGCAAATCCTTGTTCTTCTTAGTTTGAGGATTCATCATAAGTCTAACATCGATAACGTTACCAACTTCATCGAAGACTTTTCTAAGATCATCCTCGGTAGCATCCTTGTCCGGTCCCTCAACAAAATTTCAAACTCCTTTCGCTTGAGCTTTTCTTTGACATCTTCATGACGTTCTTCCTTCTTTGCAAAGATCAACTATCTCGCATGCCCCTCCCTAACATGCCCACCTGTCTTCCCGAGGCTCGGGTTCTTCATGCATTCCTTCCATTTCCTCTCAATCAAATCTCCCTATGCCTCTCCAACAACTGGTTGCCGAGGTTGCCGAGTTGGTTGCCGAGGTTGCTCGGCAAGAAAATATGGTTGCCGAGGAACCTCGAAGAATTAAAGATGGTTGCCGAGCAATCTCGGCAACCGGTTGTAGTTTAATTTTTTTTTTTTTCCTTAGAGCAATCTCGGCAACCATGTAGTAAAATGAATAAACACTCATTTTGTATACTGGTGGCTAAGGAATATATATTTGGCTCAGCTTCCCGTATGATTTTCATATCCTTTGAGAGTTATTACAATTTTTAGGTCCGGTTCTTTGATCTTAAAATTGTTGTTTAAGTTTAGAAAATATGAAACATATTAACAACAAATGATGGTTGCCAAATTGCTTGGCAACCAAGACCAAGCTGGTTGCCGAGTTGCTCGACAACCAAAAATAGTTGCCGAGATATTCATTACCAGGATAAGTTAAAATATTTTGTAGACATTATTGGACGAGATAAATTTTATTAATAAACCAAACAGATTATTAGTATAAATCATACATATACACACACACATATATATACTGAGACGACCTTGTTGCAAATTTGAATCGCTTTTTCCAATTTCTCCGTGAGTTCTATTCTCTACGTGTTTATGCATACATATGTATGTAATTTTACTGTATATCCGGTGTATGTATAAATGATTGAAGCATGGAAAAGTTTTAATTTTTGGTTATTGATTCATTCTTCTTATTGTATTTTTTTAAAAAGTCGAGCTTTAATTGATTTCGTTTATTAATGCAATTCCGTGGTTCATCTCACTTTGATTGAGAGAGAAGAGATTTTTGGGTGAAATGTTGGACAAAGTAAAAATTGCGGCTGGCTTCATTGTCAAAACGATGTCGTGTTGGACGAAAAACGCTACAGTAAAAAAATTAAGGCTCTTATATTATTGTAAGGATATATATATATCACAATATTCTAAAAAGCGTAAAGTATAACTTGCGGAAGGATCAAACAATACTGTAAACATAGACAATAGATGCCAGATGGAAACAAATCGTTGTAAAAATAAACAAGAATTTAAACATAGACAATAGATGCCAAACTTCAAACTTTTCGAGCCCAGCGGCGGAGGAGGAGGAGGGGGGGGTCCAGGGGACGGGACCCCTTTAATATTGTGTTTGATTCTATTTGTTAGAGGGAAGATAGATTATTCTCAGCAAGAGTGGAGCCAATTAATTAATTGTAGCCCACAAATGTTGACTTTGGTTACTTTATTTATTACTAATTTACCAATTTGTCCCTCTATTTAATAATTAGATACACACAAGAAGGGTAAAATTGAAATTACAAATTTATTGAATAGAAGGTGGGCCAAAATTTGTTTAGGAAAAATCCATTTTTTTTCCAAAATAGTAGAATCAAACATGCTTTTAAGATCACTTATTCTTCTTAATAATCAACCAAAACAAAAAATAGTAAAGTCCAAACTCAACAATGAATGAACTAAACAAATAAAGTCGAATCTAACTCGAATTAAATTAGAATCATTCAATAACTAAGAAGAAAGTATTGAAGTTAGTCTTTTCAAGCAATCAGAACAAACACGAAATGAGTATCGAATACGTCTTAACTGCATGAATCGATTGTATTCAATATCTTCTTGTAAACTTTTTAAAGATTATGACAAAAAAATATTAGATTCTCATAAAAATTGACTCAGTAATCATGGTTTAAGAGAGAGAAAAATCGGGCGTTGCCCCCGAACTCCCGAGAAGCCTCCCGCCCACCACCGCTTGAAGACCCCCAACATTAAATTCTGGCTCCGCCACTATAGGCGAGGCCTAAGCGAGAACAAGACAAGGACAAAACAAAGGCGAAAAACGCGTGGCTAGGTCCGCTTATGCGGGTTTTTTAGAACGGTGATATACATATATATAAATGATGATCATCTTTGTAGTTATGATCATAACTGGATTGTTCGATTTGGTGCACCTCGTGGGTTTTGGCATATGTTCTTGATAATGTGATGAATAGGTATAAGGCTTGTTATGTTTTCATGATAGGTGGAACTTATATATTTGCAAGTTATGGCTATATCTCCTCTTTTCTTTAAGAACAAAATCTTAGACTGATTTTGCTCATTCGAGAGCTATCGTTACGGTTTGAAGAGCATAGGGGATGATCTAAACTCAAGTGTGTGCATGTTGCATGATTTTATGATTCTAGACTGGAGATAACCATATAATCTCAAACTCTATAATGTTGTGTTGTATACCGTATTAATAGATTGAATCTAAAAAAGTTTGCAACTCCTCCATTCATATTGAACTTAGAAATAACTTTTGTTACGTTATATATAGATATTACTATTTTTTTGAGACGTATAATTTTATTTACCAAAATAATTACTAATAAAGGAGTTAAAATGTCAAATGACAGAAAAAAAAAAAACCAACATTTGAAATTACTAAAATTATTTTAAATATATTATTGTATATTAATTAAACTAAATTATTTTAAGTAAGTTCAAAAATATAATTTGTCATTTCAAGGGTTCCTAGAAAAACGATTTCTTTGATCTGTCTAGTTAATATTCTTGTAATGGTAATAAAATAGAATTAACTAAATAGTAAACACCTTCAAAAAAATTTAATTTTTTAATTTTTAATTTTTTGTTATTGTGATTTATGTTTTTGAACTGATTTATGTTTTTGAACCTGTTTGTGTAAATTTCCTAATTATTTTAATGATATAAAATAAGATAGAGAAAATTGAATAAATTTACTCGAGTCTCAAACGAGTTCAAAAATATATTCAAAATAAGAAACGGGAAATAAAGAAAAACTTATACGAAAAAGATTTTCTTTTTCAAATAATACGATAAATCTAACTCTGATAAAATTAAGTAACAAATTAAGGTGGTACATGAACCATGAACATATATAATCTGGCACTTTCAGTAACCAAAGAATTTTGAGAGTTAATCTCATTTACAAATTGCAACAACACAATACTCTAATGCCATGTTCGATCACTCGACTTAAACACTACTTGACGGTGTTAAGAAGAAAAATAAGTTAAAATTTTATTCATTATAATGTTGAGTCTTATATGCAGAATTTTGACAACAAATTGTAAACATTTAGTGAGTGCCCTTTTCCATGCTGTGCTACTTCTTCAATAATGGCAATGCTTCACCATTCTGTAATGCTGAAATTACGCAGGAATTTCCTCTACCAACTACAAAAATTATTTTTCGTCAAAATTTCTTCCCTTCTGTCGCTTTTATTAAGTCGTCATTACTTGCGAATCCATCTTTTTCAACAGCACTCGTAGAAGCAAAATTGTGATCCGGGTTACTCATACCTGCCTCTTCGTCGAATTGCTTGCTTTGCTCGACCTCCTCGTCAGCAACCTCGGCGGGTTTTCGTCCATTTTATCACCCCTGCAATGTGTAGAATTATATAGTAATCAAGCCTTCAAATGGAAATAATTACCCTATTGTATGACAAAACCATTGTTCTTATCAAATATTTTCATTGACAGAAGCAAACCTGTCCTGCTTAGGGTATTACTTTGCTTAAAAATGCGGTCAAAGGACTTGAATCGGCAAGATAAAGGAATACCTTAAGTGCATATTTAGTACGCACTATTAAACAACTGGACAATTTAATTTTAATGAATAAAATTTAGCTTTATTTTCTTTCTCAATATTGTTCAGTGCTGTTTAATTCTACATACCAAACATGTCGGTACACAGTAATGGACAGGACTAGATTAATGGTCAAAATTCAACTTCTTTTTCCTCATTAGTACTGTCCAATGCTGTATGTCCCCCTTTACTCAACATGCCATAAGTACATTATCCGTGCTAACTAATGAGCAATGAAATATTACATACACTGAATAAACAATAAGCCCAACAGTAACGACAGCAAAGGCAACAAAATACATCCAATCAACCTGGAAAGTGTGGACTTCAGATTAGTTAATCCAATCATGGCAAAACAAAAACTTTAACATGAAATTAGAATTTAATGTATCTGAAATTCTCTTCGAATTCTGTTCTCTTACGAACCTTTTCATGGTACGCAAAGATACGAATTAAAACAGCCCACATATCTGAGGTGAGCAAAGACAGATTAAGCATTGTAGACCCACTAATCTGCATCCAAACATTACAAAGTGTATTCATTAAATAAAACCTCAGATATGAATTTTCAAGACCAAAGAAAATAATTAAAACATGCACTAAATATTATTTAAAAACAACACATCGTATAACATTTATTCCAGCTAAATCTCTCATCACCGTCTTCAAGCTAAACCAGCTTTATTTTCCACTGGAAATCTAAGTTAAGTCCCAATATGTTGGTTTTAATCTTCAACATCTATTGTTGACTGCTAAAGTGGGAACTAGAGAAGTATTTAATGTCAATTGATACCCTCATATAAGTTAAAAATGACAACACACAAACAAAACCATAACCTACAATGGAAATTAACAAATGACGAAAGAGATAGCTACAAAATATAGTGTACACAGGAATAGACAAATAAATCTTTCACGTAGTTTAAACAATAATATCCTCCCTAGAACGGGAAGCAGAAAGGCACAGCTTCAATGGGATCAACCTACAGTCACCATATGGATGGGAGGGATCACAATGTGATGGGTATTTAAAGGTACATACTATTAAAGGGCATCATTAGGGTAACCGAAAAAGTTGAATATATTCAAATAGCACTTGGGAACTTAAGGCTACGCTGTTAGGGTTGAGAAATTGCCATACCTATTTGGGGTAAAAGATCAAAGTCATACCTTTAATAAGATCGGAACACCCGAGTAAAACAAAAACATGGCCACCGAAAATCCGACAAAAGGAAGCGCCTGAAGCAATAAAAATAAAAATAAAAATAAAAAATCAACCAGGATATCATATTTTAGGTCTATTTCAGATATGATCATTTGAATATTATATGTACTTGAAAGCCAAGGTAAGTTCTTTAACATTCCATATAAAACAAGTCAAATTCAACAAGATATTTCATTACACTTAGCGTCTCTTCTTACTATCAATTGCTTTATAGTCCTTTAACCTGTTCAGCTGATTTATCATTTTCTTACAATCACAAATATCAAGAAAAGACAAGGCAAAAGGAGGACAGTTGTTTTAACTATGCTTGCTTCGTAGTTCTTTATGTAAATATCTTCGGCAGTTAAAAAAAATTATTCAACTTTATCAGAGGAAACGGAGAAGACCGCCAGTTCTTAATATATAATACCTAAGTTTGTCCAGTCCCAAGATGCCAGCACCAATTCAGAAAAGGTTAAAGAAAGATTATGACAATAAATTTCTTCTATTGCATGATTTAGAACATGCAGAAATATGCACATGCATCATCCATGACAGAAGTGGGAGGATAGATTGATCAAAATTAACATAGCATGTGGTAGTTGCTTCAGATCTTCCAATAGATCTAGCAATGAACCAAACGGAGTTGCAAAAAAGGATTCATGCAGCCTACCCCAACTGGGAAAAAGCCTTAAATTTTTGTTGTTGTAATTGTTTGTTGCATGTGCATCATCCATGACAGTCGTATCACTCTCCATTCATAAGGAAATTTGTACACTAAATCTATTTAGACAAAATGTACTTGTTAGGGCATGAAACAAAACTTTTAAGAAGTTTATCTAGTTAAACCTCGACCCAGCACAGACTAGAAAGAGATTAAAGAAAGAATATGAAAAGATATTTTTTAATACATGTTTACAACACATAAAAGTGTGTATATGAATCATCCAGGAAACTCAGTATACTTCATCAGAAAATTTGTATCACTGAAGCTATTTAGACGATATATTATAGGAGGGCAAGGAAGTTTGGGAGAGAGATAGCACAGATACTTACCGCCCCAGCTGACCAGTGAATACTTTTAAGTTCATTGCGTTCAAGTATGCTTCTACAGGCATGGTTAAAGAATTCATTTCATCATAGAGCCTTAAATATGAAAAAAAAAAATCAATAAATCGATATTTCATTAAGAAATGTTAACACACAATATAAAGTTACATAACACTACAAACGAATGTGTAAATTATATTCAAAAGTGAATATATTATACAATAAAAAGCTGACAAAGCAACCAAGGATACATTTGAATAGCACTGACAATGGCACCAAAAATGCCCAAGAATGACATGAGTTCAACTCTATCAGCAGTTTTAACAAAAAATTCCTGCATAGATCAAGAAAACAAGGAATAATGCTTCAATCCCAGAGGCGAAGGAAAATCCAAAAATTTAACTCAAGGATAAACTGTAACAAGATGGAAATATGCAAAAATAACAAAATGGAAAATTCCTAACTAAACACTAGCAATTATTACAAGAAAGTTTATCAAAATATCAGAATATAAGAAAAAAAATCAGAATGTACTTTCTATTGTTACGCCTAAGATAAATGCACATTTTTGAAATGCGTTAGATCACATCTCTCTTTATAGGCCATGATGGTTAAAGGGGAGCATTAAAATACTTCAAGAAAGGCCAAAAAGAATGGAGAAAAGGAAGGAAACACGCAGACATGTATGAACAACTACAGGAGCACTTATGCTTAAGCAGGACATGTATAGAACAAGAAATGGAAAAAATGGAAAAGAAAAAGTAAAGGTAATGGCTAGAGAAACAAGAAAAGTAAGGAAAAGAAACACAAGCACGTAAAAGGATAAAAAGTGTACAATATCAAGATGGGAAGAGGCACACTCAGGTGTGTTTAGATACAAGGAAAGATAGACGGATAGAAACAACTATATTGTGGAACTGATGCTTACAAGGGAATGTGGTAAAGAAATTGAGGAAAAAGAAGGGATGATATAATAAAAGGAAGTAAAGAAACAAGCCTATGAAAAATAACAACAATGTACAAGAGTCAGGAGAAGGAAGAGGGTGTGTTTGTGTGTGTGTCTAGTGAGAGAGAGTGACAACAATAAGAGAACTGTAAGGGAAGGAAAATGAATAACAAGGCAATAACATTGTGACAATTAAAAGGGAAAATAAACATATCTATAGATCCCTTACTAAATGCAAAGGTTTGAATTAAGAATTCACAAGTAACAATATTCAAAAGCCTACCTCACTGACATTACTAACAGCATAAAGCGTGGCCCCAGCAATTATAAGTAAATCGCCTTTAACTGGGTTGCTACCACCTATACCCACAAACATCAGCAATCGAAAAGGAGATTATGAAATTAAAAAGATAGATAGATAGATAGATGGCATAAGCATACTTCATACGCTGAAATCTTAGATGAGACACAAGTTATAACAGCTTTCTTTGCTTCTAGGAGGCAAACGAACCAGGGGAGGGACAAAGTATACTTTCCCTTGTTTCTGCTCTACCTTACTTGGTAAAGAGAGAAAATTGTTTAGTTTGAAATTTATTTATATACTCCTCTAATCTTAATTTGCACATTTTGATCGAGGTTAGTTAAGTCTTTTCAATCCCCAACCTCTTTTCAACCCCAACCAAACAAGGTGTCAATTACCCTCTATTTCCACTTCTAGTTACCTCGTGCTTTTCATCCCAACCAAACATAGGCAAATACAACTAGAAGAAAACTAAGAGGACTATCAAATGCAGATAATCCGATATCACCTTTTTTCCATGAATAATTTGATCAGATGCAAACATCATAACAGCAAAAGAAACTATAATGGATAGAACACCAACAACAAAGTAACAGGCAAGGAAAATATCCTTCTCTTCTTCCAGTTGTTTTGGGGTGGGGGGGTGGGGTGGGGTGGGGGGCGGGCGGGGGTCGGGGATCCAACTGCAGTTCTAGTAGACATGGATCAAGTCAAAGAATATAATAAACCTTTCATATACAAATACTTACGTGATCTATCTGCAGAATGTACATCTGAAAAAACAACAATCACAAGACCAGCAGCACAAATTACTACACCAACCAACTTCTTGAATCTGTACTTTGTCTTCAAAAAGAACCAGGTGAGAAACAGGACGCACGGGATTGTCCAACAATCCAGTAGCATGACACTTGTAATGGATGTGTACTGGTATGCCTTGACCACTGTCATGTCAAAATGTCATTAGATTATTCTCCTACAAAAGTGCCAATTAAAAAAATTGCTTTTCCCTCAATTTATTTCAAGTTCTTCAACATATTTTTTGTCCAACCAATTTTTTTTCCTAGAAAATAACATAGGATACAGTTCTCACGTATGAAGGAAGTGTTCAAGAAATGTGTGCAGTTAACAACTCATGATATGTAATTTATCATTTCCATGCCACTTATTTCAGAACATAATTGTCTTAACAATCAATCAAAACTTTAATTAAGGCTCTCTAAATAACTAATATTCAGTACAACTGAAATTAGATAGGAAATGAAAATAAACGAGATGGAGGGCGTTATAACTCAAGCTGCGTTATAACTCAAGCTTACAATGGAAAAAGAAAAAGTAACTGAAACAGTGCAATGACATTACAAAATACTGACAGGAACACCACGTGTACAAAATAAGCAAATAAGATGTTACTCTCTTGCTTACGGAACATAAAACCGCAGTATTTAGAAGCACTTTTGAAAAAAATATCACATTTAGTCTCCAATTTTTCCTATTCTTTCGGGTATAATAGAGGAGGGGACAAAGAAAAATGTTAAAGAGATTTTCTGGCTTCTAACAAATTTACCATACAAAAGTTTCTTAAGGTCCCTTGTCCTGGAGAAATAATGAAAAACAGTTAATTTTTTTTCCAGTTCCTTTAGGTAGTATGTGGCACACCCTTCAGAACATTAGCTTCAGGTAATATGGCATCCATGTCTCCTAACTCTTCTCAGGATCCACAAAAATTACTGGCTAACGATTAGGAATTTGGACAGAAACTGAAAGGGATGCATGAACAGATGTGTTGAAAAATAAGACAGCTTGTTGGTTTCTTTATATTATGTTTATGTTACCAATTTTGATAAGCTCAAATTACCAAGAAAATTAGCTTCCACATCCACCAATCCAAGCAGGACATAGTAATACCATTTTGCCTGCTTATAGAAGAAAGAAACAAAAGGAGAAAGTAAAACCATGAGAAATTCATGCAATAACTAAGCAATTGAATATGTTATGTCAATTCAACTAAAATTAAAGGACCAACAAAGAGTGTGAAAGTAAAGATGATGACCCGCATCACATGTGCATTACGAACTACCAATAACACATAATCGTGATGTACTTGTAACCATTATAACATCACACTATAACTTTATCAGTCAAACCTTGCAATATTCCTATATTTTCTAAAGGTCCTCCCCTTTGTGGCTCAAGCCAGTTTTAGCCATTCATTTATAAATTACTGTCTTAAAAACCAGCATATAACCCCGTTCATATCACTAGGACAACGATGATCAAATATACCCAGGAGATGTTATAAAGTTACTATTATAACACATCCCCTTGAACCCCCCATAAAAAACAAAAAAATACATTCCCTCCGCCACAAATGTGCACTGATGACTACATGCATATGTCAATGAGCGTTCCTTGAGTTTTATCTTTGTAAAATCACTGGAAGGGAGGTTACCAATTGAAGTTCCACGAAACTTTACTAGTTTAATAGATAAAAATTCTTTCAACACTCTTATCCAGGAATGTCAGCCATATGCTTTCTCCTCTCAGCTCAAGGAAAATAGGCCAACTACAGCCAGTCAGCCACTAAGGTCAGTGAAGTATGTGCCGCACCATTGACGTTTGACAGGAGAAAGATTAATTTTGTCTCCACTAAGGTCAGTGAAGTATGTGCCACACCATTGACATTTGACAGGAGAAAGATTAATTTTGTCTCTAGTTGTATCAACAAGGAGAGTAAACTTCAACTACGCAAACAGTTATCTGCATATATCTCAAACGAGTTATTAAATGGTAAAGGTTGTTCCTAAAGGCCCCAGCTGATAGAACAAACATTTCTTAACATCTGTCAATTTCACTTTACCTTCCTACAAAATGCTGTTCAACAAGTAAGCAGCATAAATTTCAGTAGGCAGTCTGATTGTTTGTCCTAGAAGAAAATCTACTGAACTGAGGAGTCAAATGGAAAACAAGTCTTAACTTTAGTGCTTTTCCTTTATCAGACAAATTGGGAACTCACATTGCCTTAATTAAACATGTTCATCAGGAAACCTCGAAAGTTTAATATTGGCCTCAGTTCTAAGAAAACCTACTACTTCCTGAAGTATGCAGCACTAGAACATGAGACCTTATCGCATTGAATTGTAACAAGTAAAATCATCATATCCAAAAGATAAGCCATAAGCAAATAATCATAGAATAGAACCAAATCACCACTAAATGCCAAAAGGTGGAGAAGCAGATCAACTAACCTTGAGAGATTTCCTTCTATAGAGCATAATGCCTCCATACACCAATGCCAAAAATATATAATTCAAAAAGGACTGAGAAGTTGGTGCATTGATTCCTATTATTGATAAATAAAATAATAAATCAGCAAATTAAGTTAGAAATAGAATAAACTAAAAAAAATCATTTTTTTGTCTTAAAATTACACAAAACCCAATAGTTTATGAACTTTCTGATTATGTGGGACAACCAATAACATACTAGAGAGGAAAAAGGATTATGAAAACTATGTATAATACATACAACAAGAGAAAAAATATATGTTATTCCAAAGTAAACAAATAAAGAAATACAAACAATGTCCAAAATATACAAAAGAAGCATATTAAGAACTTCAATTAAAGCCACAAATGGGCTCTCGAGTCAGGCATAAAGAAGCAATTATGAGAGGCGCACTCTACAACAGAGTTAATAGCCTGCCGTGCTAGCCTTACCATGTCAAAGCCGAGAGCAACCCAGTGAAGCCCATAAAAAAAGAGAGAAAAATCAAACGAAAAATCGAATGATCATGATATATTAATTACAAAAAAAACAACAACAATATGATTATCAATATCAATGTCAATGTCAAAGGTAAGATAAAAAGGAAAGAACCTTTTTTGGCTAGTTCAGAAGACAAAAATCCAGTTGAAGTGATGAGAAGAGAAAGAAACTGTCCCAAGCCAAGACCCGCCACTGTATTCTTTGACAAAACCTCCTTGCAATTCACCATCTTTACCAATCCTTATATCAATATATATCTATTTTGAGCTCACAATAATTTGCAGAAAACGAGAAAAACCCCAGAAAAACTCCCAAAAAGTGCAAACAACTCTTATTTTGGTAGAGTTTCAGAGGGTCGACAAAGCATAGTCTCCCACCAATAATGAACACATAAATCTATATATAGAATGGTGATTGAAATTTGACTGTTGATGGAAGAAACCAACGGCTGTGAGGGATTTTCACATTTGCCTATGGACCATCGAGAAGTTGAGAATCACACGGAATTTTTCTTCTGATAAAATTGTAATTAACGTTAATTTCAATATCGATTTCATACTGAAGGAGTAATTGTTGAGAAATAGAAGTATATGCTACACTATAATACTTATTGATTTTATCAAAATGGTAATTATTTATTATTTTATTGTTCAAATTTAATAGGTTAAACTTTAAACGATTCTTATTGGTATTGAAATATAATACACTCGAGTCCCCACGCGTTCATTGTATTATTGGCCGACTAGTAAGTTAGTCTTTTATCTTTTGTTGGAGTCGTACATTCTCTACTCAACGATGACTATTTAAATTTTCATTAAATCTTCAAGTGACATTTATATGTCATGAAGCTAAATTTTATATTTTAACTTTGGTTGAAGATCAAATATTTGAATTGAAGCAAATTTGATGGAATTTAGGGGTGTAGTGATCAGAGTTAAAAGAATGAATAATTTAAGAGTGCAATGTTTTCAAAAACTTGAAAATGTTCAATAGAGTATCTCCAAAGTTAGATAACTTTTAAAAAGTTTATGTGTGAAAAAAGAGAAAATAAATTAAGAGAGAGAGTAGAAGGAGGAATGAGAAAAAAAAAATAGATGAGAGAGATATACACGATTTAATGAAAAAATATGTAGAATATCGTTTAACAGGATGTCTAAAACTGGACGGCATTCTACAATAAATAATGTCACGTAAGTTTTGTCATTTTTCACTTTATCGCCACATCAGTTAGACATTCAAAATAGAAAACAATATTTGATATGTTCTAAAAAACAATGATGTTTTGACTATACATTCTTTGGAATTTGAAATAGGGTTGGTATGATTAGGGATTAAGAAAGAATACATCATTTAAGGATATACGTTCTTTCGAACTCATGATTTGGTTAATAGGATTAATAATTCTATTTTCTCAGTTTTGAACCTCATGCATCTCTAAAATTTTTGTTCTATGCTAAATCCTAATTGTATTAATCTCCTTCTAAGTTTCAAATATTATACAACTATTAATCATATTTTGAGTTCCAAATACTAGGTCCCCGTAAATTTCTTCGTTTTTTTCTTAAAACTCTAATTCTATTAACCCTATTTTTAGTTCCGAAGATTATACACTCCTAAACTTTTTTTTAAACATTGGGGACGACGTTAGTACCTGGGCAATAGTTGGGACCAATGCTGCAATTTTCCCTTTGAACTATTGACAAGAGTAATAAAAACAATATTCGCAAGGACTCTATGGCTTTATTTAAATTGAGTGACTGAACTTCATTTTATCATAATTAAATTATTTAATTTATACTTTTTTATACTTTAATTAAAATAATGGTACAAAATGTGTGGTAAGGCAGAAATAATCATTAAAGTGAAATTCAAATAAATAAATTTGATTAAAAGAGAATTATAAATTAAAATATTTTATGTCGACTATTAAAAGCAATGACAAGTATTCAAAAAGTATGAAAAAGAAGGAAACTTGGACATATGAAGGGTCTCGTAAAAAAAGAAATTATTTATTTATAAAGTAAATTTAACAATATTAAATTTTATTAAATATAAAAAAAAGAATTAAAAAATATTGTAAAATACTAAACAAAAAATAAATTAAAATAATTCGTAGTTGAAACGTATAATTGAAGTTTAGAATAATAATAATAGAGTTGGTTTTGAGAGTGACAGACGAAGACTATTTGATTGGAAGCAATGTAAATGAATTATTTTAGAAAAAGACACAAAGACGCTTTTTCTTGTTGAAGGAATATGAAAGAAAATGTTAGAAAAAGACATAAAGACGCTTTTCTCCATTGGAAGGACACAAAGACGCTTTTTCTATCGGTTTTTGAGTTCATGAAAAAGTGGTTTGAGTTAAAACTTGTGTAGTAAATGTATTTTAAATGAAGATATAATGTGCATGTGCTTAAAAAAATTATCCACTAGAAATGAGTTAATTATTAAAAAAAAAAAACATCTTCAAACACATTTGAAAATAAAAGTAACTTTTAAGTTTATTTGAGTTTATTTTATAAGTGTTACTACTTCGTTCCACGTGAGTGTATTACATATGAGGCGTAAGAGCCACTTAAGATTGAGAAGATATATTGGCCACATCATTATGGACAACTCAAATATTCTACAAGCCACAATATTTCTTGTTAGAGTCGCTTCGGTGAGGCGAAGCTACGGACTCACATCGTTAACGAGGAGAGTGAGTCTCAACCATGCCATCCTCAATGGCAAAGTACACAACGAACATATTTGCCTTGGAGAAATCCTCCAAATCTCATATCAAACTAAGGGAAAAGCTTAGGAGATGGAGTGCACGACCCCACCTTCCTTCCCGTAAAGGAGGGGACAACAAAATATTATTTTTGCTATGTAGCAAAGGGCAACCACCACATCACATGTGCACAAACCGTTGAAAAAGAAAAAAAAAAAAATATAATCAAGGAAGAATCAACAATTGATAACAACCTCACTAATAAGCTAGTGACATGTATCCAAATGGCCTAAAAGGTTCGAAATACCCTTGATCACAATTTTCCTATAAATAATCCATCAACCGTAAATAAAAATATATGAAAATCAAATATTTAGCCAAATATCTATCCTTTTTGTTTATCTCACACCCACATTATATGCTTGTTCTTCTTTTTCAGCAACTAGATTGATTATCGGAGTGAAAACGATCGCCAGACCACCAATTAAAACAGTTGTATCTATAAGCTAACGGTGTCCGTGTAGCCAAGGGCGGACCCATGATTATAATTCAGTGGGGACAAAAATCTGAACTTTGCTCTCTTTACCTCACCATTTTCTTGAAAATCTGTTTCATTAATACTTGCGATATTTGCTTCATTTGCTTCCTTTGCCTCGACATTTGCTTCTAAAGAAATTCCCTCAATGCTTAATTCTTTGCTTCAACATTTTTTCTCTAGAAATTTGAGATGTTCATTTAAAATATCTCAACATATTTTTCTACAAATCAAATAAAACTCGCATAAACAATCAAACACTTAAAAAAACTAAAGAAAGTATTTTATTTATGGAACAATTAAAATTAAAATGTATTACAATAAATAAAAATTGTAGTGTTTAACTTTTTTTTTCTTTAATTACATAATTAGGTGCGGCAAATCAAGTAACCTCATGTGGAGTATAACGCGTGGCTCACATTTTTACGGAAGCCGATGTGTGAAGTGACATCGTGGTCAGTATTACCAAGTAAAGCTCCTCCAACAAACACCGTGAAATCTGCCGTCAACAGATTTTCCTCTTCTCCACTTGGAGAAACCTTTTTCCTTCACATTTTGTTTCCATTTTCCCTCCCCAAACCCCAGTATATAAGCCTCTCCCTCGTCTCTCTCTTCAATTCATTCCACTCTACAAAATCCCCCTCTCTCTCTATACATACATATATAAACACATATAGAAGTGGTGATTAAGATAAATAAAATGATTGGTGGCCAAGAAGATATTGGCATCCGCTTCTAGCTTCAGTTGCTATTCAAGTAGATGGATTAGAAGAAATTGAAGTAAAAGTCACAAGGATAACTCAAACGACTTTGTGGAAAATAAAGGCGGAACACTGGAATTTTGTTCCCAACTCTCTGTCAAAGAATGCATATTTTGGT
Source organism: Forsythia suspensa (assembly GCA_023638005.1). Lineage (NCBI taxonomy): Eukaryota > Viridiplantae > Streptophyta > Magnoliopsida > Lamiales > Oleaceae > Forsythia > Forsythia suspensa. The sequence goes on from CM042675.1 coordinate 46,632,050, forward strand.
GAAATCCGATTGGGGGCAATGGCACCCACTCGTTCTTAGATCTGTGTGATAAATCACGAAGCAGTCAAGATACTTGACTTAGGCGTGTGATAAATCACAAAGCGATCATTGATGATTGGTATAATAATATCATGATTTCAATGATCATCCATAAAGAAATACATAGAAATTAGCAAAACTCATGGCACTATGTAATCTCAAGTACAAGAGGAAATGGGAAAGCTTTCCTTACAACATTTAGCTATGAAGCAAAAAATGCTCTATGGCTTGAAACTCAAGGAAACATTCCTCAATTCATCAAAAGGATCGTCGAACAAATTTACAAACAATTCACTGGCCAAACTTTTGAAGCCTACAAAAGTGTCAGATCAATTATTGATCAGGGTGATGCCTTAAACCATTTGGAAAAAATGACAATTTGTGACATGTGCTATTTTGAGGAATACACATGTGAATTCTCAAAATACTATTACATTTGTCCTCCAACAGAATGGAAAAAACTAACAGAAAAATTTATGAGAAAACTACCATATCCTTTCAATGATGAAGTCATCGTTCTTTTTAATGAAGCCATTAAAATTCAAGAACCAAGTACAGATATTTTTGGTGAAGTCCAGTGGGGGCAATGGCACCCACTCGTTCTTGAGTGGGTCCGCCCCTGCATGTAGCATACAGGTGGACAGGAAGGTGACAAAGATTTGTTCGCAGTTTAGTCCTACTAGTGGTCAATATATTGTTGCCGTTTGTGATAATCAGATACTAAAACCACGAGAGAAAGTAAGGAAAAAACCAAATAAATAATTAAAAATGAGTGAAAACATAAAAGACAATGAACAATTAGCAGATGATGCCACCATAGAAACATCATCTCTACATAGATTGTGTCAGACATGGCTGACAATATTAGGCGATTCTCTGAAGATAACGCTACTATGAAAGTCTTGTGGAGAATATGCAAAGTAAGCAATGATGGATCGATGCACATGAAATTTGAGGGAAGCAACCATGAGCTAGCAATGAGCCTCTCATGCTCCTATAACGGGCATCATCGCTCAAATAGTCTCCACCCTGGCCCTTCAAAGGATCGTTGAAGTTTGGAAAGCAGAAAACTTGAGAACTTTGAGAGCGTATGGAGAATGCAAGAGTTCTAAATTGAGGCAAAAATGACATTTTTATAGGTTTTTGTAGGACAATCCTTATCCGTTAGATTTCAAGAAGAGATCTAAGTTCTTCATGGCTCGTCCAAACCATTGAAGATGAAAGGATGCCAATAGTTGAATTGAAATGAAAGGCCAGACGAGTCAAATGTTGTACGCACACATGAGAGTCACATGTCATTTGACACGGGGAATTGAATGGAGACCGCAATCATAGCAGAAGCAATGATGGCATCGTCTTTTCACATTCTTCCGTCTATAACTGCAACACCCATGGAGAATTGCCATGTGCCCCACTAGGCATTACCACATTTCTCTGCAATTGTACCCGCGATCAATCTTGTGCTTGTACACGATTTTAGCAACTTCAATGTAAACTTTTATAATTTAAGTAGCTATCATCTTCAAGATTTTGTTGGTAAAGATCGTGACTCTAAAAACACAAAAAGTTGTTCAATCTTCCACTGACATCATTGAGAAACGTATTTGGAAGGATATTAGTATATTCAAATCGATTTCACAATTTTCAACATAGCTCCTCCATTTCCACGTGAAACACAATAAGAACAAGTGTTAGCTTGTGCAAAATTAAAAAATTTTTTGTAACGAGTGACGTTCTGATGCTTTTCCATATCAACTAGATAATGAAATTTCACTATCTTCATGGTTATCAATTGGACAATTTTGGACCATTTTATGAGAGTCAAGAACAACAAATAGAGAATGCTAATAAGTGGAGGGCTACTATAGCTACTGATATGTAGAATGATGCTGGGCACGTTGGTAATTTTGACTATTAGTGATTTTTTCTTCTTCATAAAATAGTATTAACTTATTTTTTAAAAAAAAGTATTTTGGTAATTTATTTATTTGTGTAATTGATGTGACTTATAATGATGTGTTACCTTTAAATTATTAAATATAACAAGTGAGACTATGATTTGGATAAAAATAATTGTTGAAAAATATTGTTAAAAGAAGTGGCGTGCAAATTTTTATTTGGAATTTATCAGCCATTTGCAAGTTCATAGTTTTATAAAAAAAAAGAGAGAGTAAAGTAATAATTTATGATATTAAATTTTGACATAGTTTACTTGCTGCAAATAAATAGAACATTATAAATTTAATAATATTAATACAATTAAATAAATTAATACTAGACATTTCTCCTTCCACAATTTTATTTTTAAACTGTGGGACATTATATTTTTATATTTAAAATTTTAGTTGAAAAAGTAAAATTCTATGAAAGTCAGTGAAAGTCTTTTAAAATGAAAATCTATGAAAGTCTATTAAAATTTATAAAAGTCAATAAAAATTAATGAAAAAAGATAAACAAAGATAGGTTAAAGGGAGAGAGAGAAGGCGAGAATTGAAATTAAAGAGTTTGATATTTATATTTATGGACTCGAATCCACTAAAATTTCTTAAAATCCTTCCAACTAATATGATCTTTAAAAATTCTATGAGTTATTGGGGACACATAGAAATTTCAAAGAATCTATTAGAATTCAAGTTGAGAACACCTAAATTTTAATCCAATAAAATTTGAGCTAGGACATGTAGAATTAAATGGATTTTTAAATTCTGAGTTAAGATGTTGAGGATATATTCCGATAACTAATATAGAATTGATAATAATCTATTTGATAATTCATATTTTTTATAGTATGTTTGATAGTACTGAAATTATTTTTTAAGCACTTATAAATTGTGAATTATATCAAATAGTGAATAATACACTCCTTTATAATTGAGTCAAGACTCAAGTGCATCCCTTCTTCCTTTAAATATTCTAACTTGCTGTTGTAGTCAATATTTGAGTTTAATACGTTCACTCTTCTTCCGAATCTCTCTAGTTGGGACCATCATTAAGACTTCTAGCAGCCGCATAAAGTAGACAATTATTCTTGTATTTCTTTTGTAGGCCATCGGCTTAAAAACTATTAGCACTAGTAATCAACTTTATACTTATTCCATTTGACTTGCCTAGTCAAAAAGCCAACACATATGTTGTTGGTTGACTACCTTTTTAGTTTATTTTAAAAATTTGTCTTAAGTTGCGTGTAGGTTCTGCTTAAGCATACAATGCGGTCTCTATATCTGTGCCCACACTTCACACCTCGTTATCGTCTTGCTTCGCAAAACCCAAAAAATTTGAAATTTGACCTTCACACCCAGCTACACTTTACACTTTTAAGATTTTTTTTTTTTATAATAAGCTTTTAGTTTGATGTAGTTTTAAAAGGTTTTAAAATTTTGAGATTCAAGTCAGCAATTAATTTTAATCATATATTTTATGAGATCTATAATTTTATCAAAATTTGCTTAAATTTTTAAATTTTTTTATCAAAAAGACCTAATAATTGGGGCAATTTGAACGTAGATTGCTAAAAAGTAATAATTGATGAGGGTTTGAGGTCAATACACGAGGAGATGAAATCAAGAAAACAACAAATTGTTTGATAATGAAAGTGTTGCGATGATTGTTTGAAGGTAATGAAATTAAATCAATATATAATGAATATCAAAGTATTGGGAATTAACTTACGATGATGATCATGTAAGAAATATTCTTATCTCTTCTATATTTACTATAGGATTCCTTTCATATTTATTGTAGCTCTCGTGTAGAGGATCCCTCCATAATTTTATCTTTTTAATTACAACGTGATTCGATCTATTGATTGATAGAAAAATCGAATTGATTAAACTCAAATTAACAATTCGATTAGGCTAAAACTTAAACGAGCACACCGAATGCTATACCATAATTGGTGTATCAAACAAACCACTATTTTGTGAGACACATGTTAAAGATAAATGCCACTTTGACAATGATAAAATAAATAACAATATATAAAGAAACGACAATGATAAAATAAATAACAATATATAAAGAAACGAATCATTCCTCTTAATAAAATCGACTTCTTAAAATAAAACTCCTACACATCAAAAGCTCATCTTTAATTCAAGAAAGTGACCGTTGAGTGCCTCCATTTACGAAAAGAATATTCTCATTTTTTATTTAATGGCAAGAGAGTAATTTTGTTTTATCTTTCATTTTGAAGTTGAGCTTTCAAATGGTCTCGAGATGCTCTCTAATTCATGTTCGTTTTGAATTATTTTTGTGCTCGAGTTACTCTTTCATTTGGGCCTAAAATTGCTCAAATACGATTTTTTTTTTTTTTAAAATTTGAAAAAAGGAACTTTTGACCAATCAATGTACCCGTTTGAAACAATTACAAAGATAGTTAAATAACTTGTACTATATATTAAATTATATAATCTAGAGCCAATTAATTTTTTAGTGTGTTCAATGCAATTGGCTCACGGTCAATCTAGACATTGTCGACCACCGATCTTCCCATTCAAGTGTGATAGCATGAAATATTGAACCCACAATTTTTATTAAATTTTTATGGAACTAATAATTTTTATCAATTTTTCAGCTACATATTTTATCATTTTCTATCAAAATATCTTTAAAAACTATTTTTAAATTCCACCAAACAAACACTAATGTTTTAATTTTAGTCTTCTATGCATGGGCTCCAAATGCATGCGTCCAATTTGGACTCTCCATGTGCGATAAATGGACTTTGCTTCAATATCACCTAAAAGTGGCAAGGGCCGAGCTTAATCATGGGCTTGGCTCAACCGATCACACGAGCCACGCTCGTCAAAAAAATGCGCTCGGCCCTGTTCATTGGGCTTGCATGCATCATAGGCCAAATCGAGCCAAGCTCGACTATTCACAAGCCTTTGTATGAATTATGGTTGCCATTGCTTTACATTTTGAGTAAATTGAAAATTAAGAATAATATTTTAGCACAAAAACCTATGGTACAAATAGAGGAGAAAGGAGAGATTCGTGAAATAAGATGTAGATTGAAATTTTGAAAGATCTGACTATAATTTTTATAGAATTTAGTATTTATATTTATATTTAAGGGTTCGAAATCCATTAAAATTTGTTAAAATCTTCTAAATTTTTAAAAATCAACTAAATATTAAGAATATTTAGTTTTTAAAAAATTTATTTATATTTGAGTTGATGATTTGGAAAGATTCGAAAACTATTGGTCCACTTACTATCATAGCTTTCCTCAACAAATATTTGAGTTAAATTTCAATAAAATCTATTAAAATTTAAATCGAATGATACATAAAATTGATATGAAATTTAATCATTCACACTCATGTTTAAAAGTTGTTTTATGAAAAAAATTGATGAAGGGCCACAATAGTTGTGCGGACCTGTAATTTGTTTATTTTTGGCCAAAATGTAGCGGGCCGAGTATTTACAAGCACGCGATGAGATAAATACCAATTTTCAGTGGAGATAAAAAAAATAAAAGTGGAATTGAATTCTCGCAGGAATTCTCGCAGAGTAAAGTGGAGTATTTACGAAGTGATTCAATTGTGCTTCAGTCTTCCTTCAAATCTCCCGATTGTCACAGAGGTAATAATTCTCTTTCACCCGTTTCTCTCTCGTCTTTGTGGGAAAAAAAATAAAGGAAAATGTTGTGATAAAGACCTGAAATTCCAAAACAGTTTAGGATTATTTTTCAATTTTAATTTATCTTTCCGAAGAAATTAATTATGAGATTTATACAACTGATCATAGTTTTTACTTGTGCTAAAAGAGAAGTACAATTCATACTTTCTTATAATTAACCGGTACAGCTATGTATGCGTCTGTGATTATGAAATTTCGTTATATGATTGCAAAGATATGAATTTTCTGTTTTAAATTTTACAAAAGTAAAATTTAGGTAGGAAATGTGAATTTTCAAGGGAAAATGGAAAGAGTGGGACAGCTAGGTAAACTGGAAAATTAGTGGGAGGTTGACTTTAGTAGTAGAATTGTTTCACTTCCTACAGCAAAGTGAGTTTTAGTTAAATTTATGAGTACTGCTATATAATCTGAGCCATGACGAGAATTACTAATGAGGGATAATGCTCCAAAATATTTTGCCGTTGGATGAAAGGAAAATTAGATAACACGCTCTTTAGTTGAGAAGTAATGCGTGTGTATGTGTATGTATGTGTGCAAATATATACATTTACTTATATCATCTATACACATATTGGTATATATTTCTTTTTGCAGGTGTGTGCTTCTGTTTGCTTATTTGTATATATATATTTCCATAACTATGTGAATACAAACATGTTTATTTATGTGTGAGTCTAGATGTGCATCTAAGTGGAGCTCGCTCAATTCTGTTTCCGCTTATGAGTGTCCTGTTCACTTATTTTCTTTTACTAGCTTCCTTCTATTCATGCACGTAGATTCAACATCTCTTGAATACCATCTGAGTACTAATTCCATTTCTCATTTCTTGTGAGAGATTTTAATTTTATATAAAAGCCTATCTATTCTCTGCAGTTATAGGCTTAGTTTACCTTAGGGATTGCTATGTGATTCTTGTTTCATCAGCACCAAAGATTCATATATTACTCATATTATGCACCTGAACTGAGTGAAATATGCATTTGTGCTCAAAGCCTTTTTGTTGGGTGAATTGAAATCATTTTTTTGCTGCAAAAGATTTTGCAGTATGAATCATGTACTGTGTAGGCTGTGATTTTTGTAGACAGCACAGACTGCACAGCAGTGTCTTATTTTTCCTCCCTCTTTAGAGAAGTTAAAGGTTGTATTATGCTACCATAGGACTTTCATATTGCTGGATTGTGGATTTTTTCCCATTAATTTTTCCATGTCTTCGATGATTTAATTCTGAGGTTTCAAATGGATTTCTGTAGTATCCTTAGATTTTGACTGGTTTAAAACTTTTCATGTCTTCTATGTAGATGGAACATTCTCTTTCTTCCCTTGCATTTAAAGGATCTATTACAGAAGCAATTGCTGAAGCAAAACAACAGAAGAAACTCTTTGTAGTCTATACTTCAGGTAAGGGCCTTTATATGGACTTGATTTCAGTGTGTATAAACAAATTTCAGACTCGAAATTGTTAAAAATTGTTTGTGTAGTTCAGTCAATTGTTTTTTCTTACTAATCCATTTGGGAGAAACTAGTGTGCAAATGGCTTCAGAATTTAGAATGGAGTTTCAGTGCCTTGTTGTCATTCATTTTACAAGAAAAAATGAAAAAAAAAAAAAAAGAGGCTGAGATATTCAAGCTACAAGTCACTTTTAATCAACAAAATATCTATGCTTGTGTTGTGCTTGTGCCTGATATCAGAATGGCCTTCATCACTTGGAAAATATGCTTACCCTTGCATGAAAGGGGGTGAAATTGGGTTTCCTGCAACTGAATGCTCACATTTAAAATATGATGATTTATGTATATAAAGGTTTAAAGATAAAAGGGTGAATATTTACTACAGAAACTTCCAATGTTGAGCTTTCTTATTTGAAATTTTATGTGGAAGTGGAGACAATTCTATTTATTTGAAAAAAAATTCTTTTCTCCCCTTTGTAAAACTGGAGGTAAGGTTGGATAAAACCTCACACAAGGCCTGCCTCAAGGTGTAAGACTCAAGCAGTCGGAAACCCCGTTTTGGATTAGCTAGTCAAATCTGATAATGGGTTCACTTTATACAAAATTAATGGATACAGCATTAACTATTTATTCCTTTTGGTGCTTGCACGTGTTTCATTGCTGTTGTTTTTAGATAAAACCCTGTATTTTTCATATTGCATGATATGCAATTATGACAAATTTTTGAATGTTAATATTCATGGGACACCTTTACATGATGTATGACTGCTTCTTGTAAGACAATTAGTAACTTCCCCTATTATTTTTGAGTCAGCACTATAATGGGAGTTTATTTTTGTGTTGTCTTAATTTCGCATGCTAGGTGAAAATCCAGAGTCAAAACTTCTAGAAACATCCACCTGGAGTGATCTGATTGTAAGTTCTCTATAATGATTGGCTATATGACACTTAATGGAAAAGATAATTGCTATCTGTTCTTATGTCACATGCTGTGTTCAGGTTGCCGAGTCATTGTCAAAGTACTGCATTTTGTTGCACCTCTTGGAAGGAAGCTCGGATGCAACAAACTTTTCGGCAATATGTATCCTTATATTGAAGTTTCTCACTGCAGATAGCCAAATCTTATAGTTGAAAACGGCACTGCATTATCTTGCTTTAGTTAAAATTTCTTCTCTTTTTAGAGTTTGACATTACGTCATAATTTTACTCCATAACTGGTCAAAGTGAATTTGGGACTTCTTTTAAAAGGCTTTAGAAAAAAATCTGGATGACTTCTATGAAGTGGGAATCATGCTAATGACTGTCCACATGAGCACGTTACATGCATGTTTGTTGCGATGTGTTTCTGTACACTTGTTCATGTTACTTGCCTAGTGAGCCTGGTGTGTTTAAAACACTGTAAATTTGTCTTCTGTTGAATGGTTATTGAATTTTGGTAGATAAGGTCAAAATATTTTTACTTGATGTGGCGTGTTCTGTACTCCAACACGTGGGAGTTAATTTTTATGTTTTGACAAACAATTGGACCACCGAACAGTCCCAGTATACTTAAACCACATTTTGTTTCTCCAAAAATGGTCACAACACATTGAATTGTCTGCATTAGTTTGAGAGGGATGGCATTTATTCCTCTATCTAGAGCCGTTTTTATGAACAATGGGGGTGAAGGAAAAGAGAAAATGAAGATTTAGAAATTTAAGTATTCTCAATCAAATTTTGAGAAGATAACAATGTTTCTCCCTCAACAACTAAACGCTCCTATTTCCTTTTTTCGAATTGGGATGTACAGTGTACTCTTTCCAAAATATATATATCTTCTTAAAAATGTTCCTTGCTTCAAGTACCTGTTGTTAATGACAAAGATTAAAAATACAAGATACACCAAACGTCCACCTTTTCACCTGTCATCTAAAACTGTGTCAATTCGAGGCATCACATTCAAATGTGGATAGAGGAAGTCGAAAAGTATACAAAACTTTATCTTCTCTCTTATCCCACTAATTCTATCCTTGTCTTCCTTTCTTTCCCCTCCCCTTTCTTTACCAAACAAGAACGGAGGAATGTATACTTCCCCTGATTGAACCAAGCTAAGTGTTAGTTTCAGATCGATTGGCAAAATAGATTTTGAAGCATTAGAAAGAGATGAAGTTTGTATCCTTGCATCAAAATCTACAGATCCACACAGTTCTGTCCCATGTATAACTGCTATTGGATACAATGGTGTACGTCTCTGGGAAAAAGGTATAGTGTTCCTTAGAAATGGAACTTCATTTTTCATGGCAGTTGTTACATCAAATTGACTCTGTCATCCTTACATTTTTCTCTTGTTTTTGTGATTTGAAAATTTTTAGAGGGATTTGTCACTGCTGATGTTCTTGTTTCCAATCTTGAGAAGGCATGGTTAAGTCTTCATGTTCAGGTAGGCTGATGTTGGCTTTTGTTAAACCCATTAGAATATCCAAGTCTATGTCTACCCTTGCTGCCAATACAAATGCCATTTTGATGCCACATAAACTGCTCTTTTCGGGCCTTATTTACCTAGTGATGTAAATTTGTTGATGGTGCATATTTGTCTTCCTTTGAACATACTAACTGGCAATTACTTTGGTCGAATTGACTTTAGAGATATGAGATTTCCTTTGAATATTACCAGCTTGTATTTTGATCCTTCATGCCATGAATTTTTGTAGCTAGTTTACTCAATGTTCTCATTCATGATTACTTTACACTTGCACTGTCAAGTTATCTGGTTTAGTTACTCATGGCATCGATGTACTCTTTTCACAAGCCATTTGTATGTGACAAGTGAGATAATGTGCTTATATCCTAGGAAAACTCATACTTCCATTTTAGTCCTGTGTTTGTCCTCGTACAAAATCTTGGCAGCACTTCCATTATTTATGAGTTCTTTTCCATCAGCATAATAATTAATAAATTGCCACGTTTTCTATGTCATACTAGCAGTTGCGTTTTAGCGGGATCATCAGTATCATGCTGTAAAAATTAATTTAACTGAGATGGGATCAAACCTATTTAATTTTATTGTAACACTTCTCATGGACTAACTGAACCGTGTCAATTTTATTTTACTTGTTGATACATTCATGCCAGCTATGCCCCTTTTCTATCTGGAAAAGAGGTCAAATGCAAGGTATGTGAATTTTTAACAGAAAAAGACGGTTTCTATCTAGTGGGGGACCTACGTGCACCTAAATTGAAAGTTTGGGTATCTGAACACCAAAAAAATTGACGGGGCACCAAAGTGCTACACAGTCAAAGTTTGGGGAATGTGGCTGCAAATTTCCCATTTTTTATGGGAACTACCCTAGACAGATGTACATGTGTCATAACTGAATTTAAACCAAGTGAATTATGCCTGCGTTTGGTTTGATATTTTGGCCAAACATAGTATGCATGTCTGTGCAGGAGACGACTGCAGCTTTCTTAACTGCTGCACTTGCTTCTAAGAAACCACTTGCTACTGGGACTTCTGAAACTGCTGCATCTGAGCATGGGACGAATATGCCATCATCTTCAACGGATAATCAAGTCCAATCTCTGCATGCAGAACAGTTGTCGAGTTCTGCTGAAACAGATGACAGTAACAGTTGCAAAGATGCTTCTAAGGTAAAATCTATTGTGGCTTGGGCATTAAATCTTTCTTACTATATCAGTCTCGATTCTAATTCATAATCTTGTACATGGACAGGAGATAGATTCTGAATTGGGTGACAAAGCTTCTCATATACCATCAGCACATGCTGCTGTATCTGCCAGTGGTAAACTTGATGACAATGCTTCCACAACTGTAACAGAAAATATATCCCTGAATCCCTTAGAGGTACATCCAAATAACTCTGAAGTTGACCATCCTATCCCGGACAAAAATGTGGACTCTTGTGACCATCATTTGGAAATTAGCAAAGAAGTTTCTCGTGAGATTTCCAGAGGGGCAAATGAAGCAGCTCAGGTTGATATAGAGAATACTGAAGAAGTTGAGAAAGCTGATGCTTCCGATTCCTCTGCTGTTCAATCAAATGATGTGTTTTTAAATATTAGATTGCCTGATGGGTCCAGTTTACAAGTGAAGCTCTCCATGATGGACACCTTGAGAGTGGTCAAAAATCATATAAATGAAAATCAAACAAGCAGCTTTGGCTCTTATAACTTAGCAATTCCATATCCCCGCAAGGTTTTTAATGAGCAAGGTATGCTCCGATTACCAATTTTATTGTATTAGTTTAGTTATTTGGTTTTGGATTCATTTTTAAGGTGTTACCATCTGGAGGTAAGGATTTTGACATGCCAGAAGTCTTCGATTTTGACTTGTTCTTGAGAATTTTGTCCTGCCAATTCTGTATGAGTCTACTTGGAGTTCTAATTTTATATGTCCTGGCATCCTGCTATCTAAGCAACTCTGTTATGTAAACCACGGTGTACTGAGATGAAGGTGGATGGGCACTGTGATCCAAATGTAATAAGTGTTCTGGGTTGAGCTTGATAACTAAGAATATAGCAAAGCAGACGAGCATCGATTATTCCTTTTAAGAACTTCAGTCAGTGAAAGGAAATTACTACTTTGGACCTCTAATGAAAAGACAACTGTAAAGAAAATAACTGCAAAAAAGTGCTAATTGCATATAAAGTGAAGATATAACTTTTACTCGATCCTAATCATCTTAACTAGTTTGAATTTACACTTTAAAAATAATGGAAGAAATTATAATTTTTGTCAAATGCTGTTCAAATTGTAATTCCATTGTTTCATTCTCTAAATTAAGTCATCCCCTTCAGTTCTAGTCATTTACTGATTGTTTGTTCTGGTGTAGATCAAATATTGTTTGATTACCGGAGAACGAGTTTTTAACAAATTTAGTGTTGTATGGAATATTCTGTGAAAATGTTAAGTTAATATGTTGAAATTGTTATTAAATTATTCTGAGTGGATTAATTTAGTTGCAGAAATTTAGTCGTATTTTGATTTTGCAGTTCTACTAGTCAACACACTATATATCTGTAATTAATTAATTAAATGCATAGTTTTGGCTGGCCCTCAACATAACATAACCCTCCTCCTTTATCTGTGCTTCGAACCCACTATGAAAAGAAATTTAGTCGTATTTTGATTTTGCAGTTCTACTAGTCAACACACTATATATCTGTAATTAATTAATTAAATGCATAGTTTTGGCTGGCCCTCAACATAACATAACCCTCCTCCTTTATCTGTGCTTCGAACCCACTATGAAAAGAGAGTGAACATCGGCAGAGTTCCATGAAAAGACTTTAAAGCACAATTATTTTTGTAAATATAGAAAAGAAAAAACAACTTATGTTATTTGATCTCTTGATACATAAGGTGTGCAGGTTGTGCACCTATATACAGACTTGCGAATTTAGTAGAACTGATCAACAATATTCATCATTTTAATTATATTTCTTTTTCCTATTGACTGTGTTCATGAGAGGGGAATGAGCGGGGAATCCGTCATTCTTCTTTTCTCTGAAGTTTTTAACTTTTTGTTCAACTTCACTCGATCAATAATTTTTTTCTTCCATATTATCATGTCGTTGAAGTCCTAAAGCAATCTTTGTTCTTATGGTACTTTGTGTCACTGGGCCATCTATTCAATGGAAGTATGCTAGTTTATTTTCTGCAATTTTTTTTTTTTTTTGGCATGTCCGCTGTAATCAAGGGAATATTCTAGTTTCTTTTCTGCAATTTTAATCACTTTGCTGAATTGTTCATGCTCATCCTTTGTCTTCTCTGTCTGTTATTATTTGCATAGATTTGGATAGCACATTATCAGAATTGGGCCTGACCAAAAGACAAGCATTAGTAGTGGTTCCGTGTAAGGGAACTAATTTGCAGTACAAAGGAGGATCATCATCATCGCATCAAACTAACTCTTCCAATGATCCTGCTTCTTCAAATGGCAGCAATCAAGGGTACTGGGCATTGCTGAAAACAGCTTTATCTTATGTGAATCCTCTCTCCTATCTTGGTGGGGGTGCCAGCTCATCAAGTTCTGCTCAGGATTCGCAAAGTGGCACATGGCAGTATAGTAAGTTACACAACTTCTTAGCTCTTTTTAAAGATTTAATCTGGATAAAAAAATCACAGGAAATAGGCACCTTGAATGATTTTCTGATTGATAGAAAACTTCATGGTTAATCCACCGTATGCCATGTTAGCTGAACATCTTAGTGTACACTGAATACGGAATTGTATGATCTGAGCTCTAACAAGGGGCTGAGTTGATGCCTGGTGTTTTCTTCGTAAGTGTGTTTGCTTCATAGAAATAAGTGGGAATTCACAAAGTCTCTAGAATTTCATAATACGAACATTCGTTTGTTTAATTTCGTCGAAATATTATATTCTATTAGACTAGAACAAATTGAGATCACCTTCAGAAATGTTCTTTGGTTTCTAAACTTGATTTTAACTTAAAAGAGAATAGATTATCAAAAGAAACTCCTGATTATTTGAATACCCAAGCATTCACTATTCTTGACGATTTATTTCCTCCATTTAACCCGCATGACTGTTCAAATCTCCTTCAATGAAGATCTTATCTTGACCAGGGTTAGCCTAAATCTAACACAAAAATGTCTACCCAAAATGTTGCTTTGTTGCCTTACCTATTTGTGAAACATGCTAAAATAATCAACTCTTTTATTGACTATTAAAATCCTCTTCTCGATTTCTTTGGCTTCTGCCACCTTATCTTTTCTCCCCGAGTAATTTTTGTTCTTACATAATTTCCACTCCTTCCGTGACCATTATGAGAAAGTTTTTAGTGTTGAAAACTTACTTGAAAGATGAGAATGTGCTGCAACTAAACCTTTGAACCTTTGAAGAACAAAAGAGATTAATATGAAAGGGACTAAAAGCACGTAGAACGCTGTCCTAAAAGTGATATTTGAATCATCTCTTAAAGAATGAGATGCTAAAGGGTCTTCACTCAAATAGCTTTAGCGGATTTCAAGCCTCAAACCGGATTGCACCAGCACTAGCACTAGCACTAGCACTAGCACTAGCGAAATCTGGAAAAAGGTACTTTTAAATGTTTGGAAAATCTGAGAATTTGTGATATGAATTTGATGTTAAAATACTTTGATATTGTTTGGGGATGCTTTGTTGCACTTATTTTCATCAAATTCATCTTGGTTTTATAGTGCAAACACACCCAAAACCGAGGGATACAACTTTTGGGCCAAAGAGGCACGTTTTGGTGCCACAACTGATCAGTTCCTGTTGGTGCAGGATCGCGGCCAAGACAACAGGGGCTTTTAGCCCCTGTTTGCTGCGGCTAGACCTCATTAGGCCCAAATAAACCAACCCCAATTCCCTTTTTGTTTTGTGTCCGTAACTTCCTTAGCCATTGTTTAATATATTTGAACAATATTCTAACATTTAGTGCGTTCCCAAATTCTTTTACCTTCTACTCATTTAACTCTTGTATGTGAGTTACGCCGGCTTTCCTTGTATGCATTACATCTACTAGCTCTAAGAATTTCACGTCTCTCTATATTTCAAGTTCTTACAGTAATTCTACTATCTTTATTCATCTCTATCCATTGAAACGTGAAAAATCCTTGCTTAGTTCTTGCATCCAGATGTTAATGTGCTATCCCTTATGGAGTAAGTCCCATCTAATTCTTGCCCACTTTTCACTATCACCTGGGTCAGATGCAGTGCGACAAAAATTTGTTGAATAATTCATGTCATAGACGTGACTCTCTAGTACGAATTATATCTATTTGGCTAAACTCTTACCTCTTTTGAAAGTCATCTAGTGATGGTATCTTTTATGATGCCCATATTCGCTAGCATCAATGGTTAACTGTCCCAAAGACCCAAATAGTGCTACCTTCTTCATCGATTCCTAAAGCAAAAAATTCCATGTGTTTTTGCATATCATGAGCTACATTTCCCTGCATGACTGATCAAATCTACTTCAACAAAGATCTTATTTTGACTAGGATCTGCATAAATCTATGAATCAATGCCTACCCAAAACGCTGCTTTATTGCTTTATCTAAATTAATCTGCGGAACACTTGAGCTTTAAAGAATAAGAAATTCATGCTCAAACAGAAGTCTAACTATTTGAATCATATTCTCAATGAGCTTAGCTTCTACCACATTATCTTTTGATAGTTCATCAATATTATTCTTACTTAATCTCTACTCTTTTCTTTACCCTTATTCAAAAGTTATATACAGTTTTCTCTAATTCTTTTACCTTCTACTCATTTCATCTCTTGTTGGCATAGTTAAATTGGCTTTCCTCCTATGCATCATATCTATTAGTTCCAAGAAGTTTCGCATCTCTCTAATTTCAAGTTCTTACCCTAATTCTACTATCCTGCACTAACTTCTCTATCCACCTCCATCGATTGGAGTGTGAAACCTTGCTTAATTATCGCATCCGGGTGAGTTGTAGCAATGGCTGGATGCCATTGACAGTTCAGACTGTGATTTTTCTGGGTACATATGGTTAACTATTTGTTAAACAGGATTGGGTCGAGGAAGGTGGTACGGACAGTTTTTGGCTGGTAGTACGGTAGTTTTGCACAGTTTATGGCAAGTGGTTTGGAAATGAGTTTTTCAAGGAGTTGGGTTGCAGCAGTGATGGTGTGGTGTTGTTTTCAGGTCGTGGATTTTGGTTCTTTTAGATGGTAGTGATGGTGATAACGTCTGTTATTTAATTGCTGATAATTTTTGTAATTTTGGGAAGGATGGCATGGGCAGCGGTCTTTGTAATTTTGAAGGGTGATGGTAGTATGATGGTGTTTACGTGCTTATAGTGGAAACCTAGAGTTGTTCTTGTTCTATTGGGTTCTGGTCATGGTTGTTTTCTTTTGTTTTTTACTATATATTTAAAATTTTATTCTGTTTTTTCTTCTCCTTGGATTGTGTGTATGTGTGGAGGTGAGGGGCAGGGGCAGGGTTCCACCATTTTTTCTTCTTGTTTTATTTTTTCTTAGTTCAGAGGCAGATCCCATTAACTCTCTCGTATATTATGGAATTTTTTTGGTCAAAGAGTTCACCTGAATGCTAGTGCTGAGTTGAACAGGGATATACCAAATTTGAGACAAAAAAGGGATAATTTTAGCGTGTTTTACAGCGGAGTGTTGGAACTTAATGAAGTGTTTTATATATTTCAGAGGCCTAGTTTTAATGTTGTGCGCTCGTTAGCTCCCCATTCTACCTGAGACGATTGAGACTATCTCGTCTCTAATTGTATCTTCATCTATATTTTTGACAAAGAGATTTGTTTGTTTTTAAAAGTCTGACACATAACATTCTGACTAATAATTGGATTTTCATGTTTTTAGGTCCAAACTCCTCACTTGGGAATAATCCGAGGGGTGTTGGTCAACCCTCCACAGATCAAAATCCGTCTACAAGCGGCAGGAGCAGGCCGCATAATTCTTCTCAATTTGGTGGAAACATCCACACACTGAAACACGAGGATGATAGTCGATTCAATGACAGAAATGCCTTTTGGAATGGAAACTCTACACAATTTGGTGGCGATAATGATGGAAAATAAGCGTAGTTGTGAAATTTTGCTACTGCATAGTAAGAACTCGCCTTTATATTCAGACAACAGGATTGCTTATTTCTTCCTTTCGGAAACATTTGATAATTATCTACTTATTGTTTATAATTCACCTCTTCACATATTTGTGGTAAATATTTTTATGTGGAGTGATTTCTAATCTTGGTTTAGAATGAAATACATTCCCGACCCATCACATGTACTTAAAGAAGTTCCGACCGAGATCCAAGCGGACTTGACTTTGGAAAAGTGAAGTTGTTGAGGAGGAATCTTTGGAGCGGGAAGACGAAATGAAAGAAAAATTCTGGTAAAGGGGGTGGGGGTGGTAACGTGGGGGTGGGGTGGGGCCTTAGTTATCTGATCTAGAAATTGTATCTTAAGTGTATGAAAGCATATTGCAAATGATTAAATTTTTTAATAATTGAAGATTTATCATAGTGTACTAATGTTTTTTAACAAAAAAAATTGGGAAAATTGTGTCAATTAAAGTTTTGTAATTCCCATCTCTTTAATACAATAATTTTTTGTTTTAAATGTTTCATACAAGGATTTAACTATTATATAAAGACATATTTGGTGTTTCTAACATGAGAAAATAATGGCCTTTGTTTTTTTTACATTAGGGGTGCGTTTGATTGCAAGTATTGAATTTAGATAGAAAGAAAATGAATTCTAGAGAATAGAATTGTCAAGAAATTGTTAATTAGAATATATCAATTTAGAAAATAAGTTTTACCTGAAATAAAAACCTCCTCCCCTCTTAAGAAAACGTTTTCCTTATTTTCAAGAAAAATGTAGCCATTTATGTAGAAATGAGAAAACGTTTTACCTTAAAAAAATGACCATCAATCAAATTTATAGTTGAAAAATAGGTGGGAAAAGACTTTTTCAATGAAAAAATGTAGTTATCAAACGTATCAGTTGAAAAATAGGTGAAAAAAACTTTTTCCATGAAAAATAGGTTGCAATCAAATGTACTCTAACTAAAACTATAATGTCAAATATTTACTAACTTAGTCAAAAAATTGTACAATTTGATAACGTCTCATAGTTCTATTTTAACTATAAAATTATATTTTCTGTGGGTTTCCGTAATTGAAAAATCACAAAATTTATAACGTTAAAATTCTTATATTTTTTATATTACATTTCACAACTTAATATAGTAAAACTTCAATTCATCCAGATTGTCTCAATCAATATCTAAATTCCTAAAAAAATTGCAAAAATTCCCAAATCAAATCATATAAATTTTTAAACTCAATTTCAACCTCATAGACAATGACATTAGTTGTCTCGAAAACAAACAAACTATAACACTTTCATAGAATTGCATTTCAGTCCTTGTTTCCAAAACTGAAAATTAGTACCCAGACTTGCCAAATTTTCTACAATACCTCAGAACCTCAAATATTATCTGGTAATCATCTTCAAAATAATACTTTTGTTTTAAAATTATAAACGTGCAACTTTTTCTAAATTACAGTTTGGTCCTTGAAATTTTTAGAAACTTCAATTAAGCCCATATTTGGTAGTGCTGAAATTTATTTTTTAAGTGATTATATTATAAGTTGTGATTATATTATAAGTTGTGGGTGAATGTGTGGATAAAAAGTGAATTATAAGTTGTAGATCATATGAAATGTGTGGATTAAAAATATGTTTTACCAGCTGTAATTATAAGTTATGCAATACCAAACATTGACTAAGTCTTAAAAACACTTCTTAATGTCAGAGTTCATTTCAACTTCTGGATGCTTCACACTTTTTCTTGCACCTCTGCCTTTGCTGTTCTTGTCTCTCAAAAAGGAGAATTCACTTCTCGATTCGACCCTTTCCTCTAAGTTGGATCAGGCTCTGCAAACGACAAACCTTTCAGACTCGAATCCAAAGTCAACTGGATGCATAAAATCTTCGACTGAAAACTTGTTTATGAAATTTTCACTTTAGTCCCTAAAGAATTAAAAGAATCTTAATTTAACTTTTAAAATTTTCAAACATCTAAATTTGTGCGTGTAATCTAATAATCACGACGTATGGAGTTTTTACCTCAATTCACAATAAAAAATACTGTACGTCTGTGTTAAAAAAATTTAGTTAAAAATTACTTATCTCTTCATCATCTCTTATATTTATCAAATCTCATTTCCTCAAATCAAATTCTTCAAATCTATCTCATTTTTTATATGCTATTATTTTACAACCCACAATTGCATTGCTTCGTGTCATTGAATTGAAATTCTGAATCTACGATCGGATCTCCACGCGTGTAAGCGGTATACTAATTATATTGTGTTTGGTAGCATGAAATTGATATTGAACTCTAATTCTATTACAATTACACAGTCACATCTTTTCTTTAATAAATTACTGGATACTTCAAATTGTATACGTGGAAATAGAGCTAAATGGCGGGGGAGAACGAAAAATTTTATTTGAATGGCCGTTGACCCATTTTACAAAATTACCAAATATATCCTTAGCTTTTCTTTTCCGCTTATTCTATTTCAAACAATTTCAAATTCATCTCTGTTGCTTATACATTATTGCTGGAAAAGTACATTATAGTTGGAAAAGAGAAGATTTCAAATATTAGAATGTAACCTATTTCATTGTTAGAATCTAATATATTTTATCTCTATAGAATATCTCATTTCAAGGTTAGAATTTAATCCATCTAAATTCTTGTCTTCTTGTTTTAATTTATAGTATAAATTGTAGATTGTATGGTATAAATTATGAAATTATGTATATATTTGAGTATGAATTGTGATTTTTATTTTAAATTCTTGTAAATTCGAGTTCATTTGAAATAGGTTAATTGAAAAACAAGTTTCACGTGTGTAAACTCTCTTAACATGGTCTGTTAAGATTTGATATGTTGACAGATCACGGGTCTGTTAAAGCCAATTCTCGCTTTAACAGACATGTGTCTGTTAACAAACCATATGATTCGTTAACATACCATTTTTTTTAACAAGCCAGAATATAAGGGCATTTAAATTTTTTTTTATAAAATAAGCGTTTTCAACTTAAATTATATAAACTATACGTTTTTTCGATTCGATTTGTTTGATACAATTTTTTAGTCAGCGGCCTTTTTATCACTACCATACACAATTTCAGCTCTACTCATGATAAAAACATTACCTATCTTCAAAAACCTTCAAAAGAATTTAAAGAAGAATTGCTCATTATCTATCAAATCTCATTTTTTTAAATTTATCTCATTCTTCATCTCTACCGTCAATAATAGTATACGTTACTAAAGAAAAAGGTTCAAAGGATAAAAAAGTAAAGAAAAAGAAACTAAAAAAGGTGAAGAAATATGAGTGTACAAGTTATCTCCCATTGCAAATGATGAACAACGCAGCACACTGCACAATAGAATAGAGAAAATTCTCCTTTCTTTCATTCGTTCGTTGGATTATATTGCTTTTGCCTGTCTGTCTGCTTATCTGTCTTGCCATCCACTCTCACTTTTTTCGATCCCTACTCTTACTTTTTTGGATCCCTTCTTGAATAAATTTGTATGCATAAAACAAACAAACATAAACCCTCTTATATTTTTTAGATTAGATTTGATGTACAATAACCCAAAGAAAGACACGCACGCAAAAAAGGGGGACTGAAAAAAGCAGGTAAAAGAATAATCAAAGAAACCCATAAAATTCGGTTGGTGTTATGGTGTTGTGTGGTGGGTATTATTTTTAGCTTTTGCATAATTCGATTTTTCACGCTTCCATTTTCTCTCTCTTGTTTTCTGTTATACTTGGTAACATTTGTTTTTCTCTTTCTTGGATCCATATTTTTCTATATCAGTTTTGTCTGATTATTCAGTTTCTGGGCTTTATTTTTGTCGTTCAATTACAACTTTTGGTTGGTGATGGACGACAATTATATCAATAGGCGTGGTTATGCGGTGAGAATATTGATTAAGATTGTTAATTGGGGTTCTGAATTCATGGGTTTTTTCCCTTTTTGTTTTTGTTTGCGACATGATTTAATGCTACGGTTTATTTTACAATTATTTTGTATGTGTGATTGTTTTTGGCTTTGGAACCGGATCGTCCTGTAGTTGTGGTCTAATTTCAATTTTTCTTAGATTGAATATGAATGTATGTCTGTATGTGTAGTTTAAAAAATTAGAATCAATTTTCATAGTCTGGATTTGCATACAATAGTTAAGCTTAATTAGAGCTTCTGGCTTTCATAAATTATGTTGGCTCTGGTTATTTATTGAAGGTTTATATTGAGGAATTCAGATGAAAAAAAAGCTGTGTCCTTTTGACATTTTTAGCAGGATCGTTGCCTGCAGAGTTCTTTTCTGTTTTTTGATAAAATTCTCTCTGAGCACGATGTCTGTAATTGTTTGAGATTTAGGTTTTTGATAATAATTTGAAATTCTTAATGTGGTTTTGGTGTTACATGTGTATTTGTGTGTTTGTGTTGTTTACTTTTTTTTTTTTTTTTTTTTTTGTTTATGTTTTTGGTATGGGGGTGAGTGGGAGGGGGTTCGTGTGAACATTATAGCTATTATAGACAGTGCATTTGTCCTGAAGTGTTGTTTACTTGTTTTCACATTTAACTGATATGGTGCAGTCACATCCTCCTCCCCCTGGTTACTTTGTACCCCTGAAGCAATCTAGCTCTGAAGACGATCTTTATTTGAGAAAGAGAGCAAGGATGCGTAGGTGGCTATGTTGTACCTGTCAAGTAGAGGAGTCTTACCCATCAAATGACAATGAGGTCCTTAAGAGCCCAGGAAATCATGCTGATGGTATGTTCTTGTTTTTTCAAGGCTTATGTAGATGCTAATAAAACATAAGTTAGTTTATGTTATTTACTGTTTCAATCTTTTTCAATTTCCAGTAGTGTGTTTATAGTATTAAATACTTTTTTAGACCAAAGGGACAAATTTCTGAAGGTTTGAGAAAAATTTAGCTCAATAGTTATTTCATGTCATTGTATAATGGATGTTTTGATTTTATTACTATTTTTGGTGGAGGGAAATGTGCTTTGGAGTTTCCTCCACTTAGCACAACTCATCCCTGGCAAATACTGAATTATCATAGCTATCATTGGTCCTTCCTTTGATTAGTTCAAGTAAGACAATAAGTTTGGTCTGCAATAACAAATGCATCAAGCATCTTGATTAGGCCTGGATCATCACTGGCATTTTGTGCTAATTCTGAGGGGTTATTGAAGTGGATAAATATTGTGAATTCAAGTGCTGCTAACTGTTAATTTTATTTGGTAGCAAAGAATATTTTGACGGAAATCTGTTACTTTTATTTGGTACCAAAGAATATTTTTACAGGAAATCCGCATTGTATTCTGGATGAAATGTTGGGAGCTTTGAAAAAATGGACATAATGGTATACCATTCATTTATGGGTCACATGCCATTGGTTCTTTTTGTGCATCCTGTAGTTATCTTGATCACAAGGAGAAAAAAAGTAAAGGAAGAACAAGAAATGAATGCTTATTAGGGTTTAATCATTGTATTTACATCGTTCATAATCCTATGTTTTGTAGTTTCATATAGTAGCCTATTAAGAGTCACGAACAAAACTTGAGATAGATTCAACTAATTCAGGACTAATGATCTGAGAAATGGCAAAGCTTAGGATACAGCCCACTGAGAACATGTGATAACACATATTCATTCATCAGCATTAATGTTTCTAAACTAGATTGGTTGTAAACTAGATTGGTTGCATATAGTTTTCTGTTCTTTGAAAAAACACATAAAGCTTGCACATTTATATATATGAAATGTAGAAAGTGTAGATATGGATTACATGTCATTCTTTTTCCTTTTTTGTACTAAATGCACATTTTTGGCACTATATTAAAATGACTCTTGATTGAAATACAAAGAAATGCTTCCAATAATCTTTTCTGAAATGAATGTTCTTTGTACGTGCTTACATGATGTTCTTGAGACATTGCAAGTGTTGATAATGACATGGCAGTTGCTTATTACTCATAGCTTGTTGCTCAATAAAATCAATAAGATAAATCATAATGATCTTTTTGGAAAACTATCATGGACTTGAGACAGTTGCAACACTTGATGGACACACAGACATGGAAAATGACAATAATTAGGATATGGAATGGTGATATTGTGTGAACTAAGACACTTACAAAATATATGAATGATTGGGAAATATATTGATGAAATGGAATACTGTTTGCGGAAGAAGAATATCAATGCATTTTGTAAATATTATACAGTAAGCCTATGGCTGCTGGTTACTTTATTGATCAAGCTGGACATATGACTACATGATTGGATTAAATTTCTTTTGTTAACCTGTGTGATTGGGACTGTTGTTCTCTCCCTTTTTATCTCGTTCCTTCTACTACTATATTCTTTCTTCATCAAATCTGTGCATTACACAATAATTATTTTCTCACTTTGTGATGTAATGTTCTTCCATCATTGTGTACATTTTTTTGTCAACAATATGTGACACATCAACCCTAAGGCTTTTACACGATGAAATAAATTTGCTCAATTCCTACCTTTTAAAGAAGCATTCAATACATCATCTGTTTGTTCAAAGTTAATAATAAAAATGTATGCAATGCTTTCTATTAAACGAATACTTCATTTAAAACCTCAAGTTGCCCGAGAGTGGTGAATTTTGATTATTTATTTTCTACACCACGTGCCCTCATGCTCAAGCCTGATTGCTTTTTCCTCTACAACCTGGCACGTGCAACTATCTTAAAATGTTTGGCTAGACTTGATCATGGAATCTTTTGCTTGTTCTGTAACATATTATGTGTGTTATTATATAAGTCTTCCAATTTCTTTCATCAAGTGAGGTGACATTTGCCAAAATATGTACACATTCTAAGGCATGTAGGACATGTTTATCAGTGTGAATCTAGAGAATTTTGGCATTCAACACGTGTCTGCTGGGGGATACATTACCTTCTTGAATGTGCCTGTTTTCTGTGTCTTGTATTAATGAGTTGTGTATAGCTAGGTAATTGGAGCTTGTAATTTCTGGAGCACAACTGCATATTGTGTATACCTTATGTTTGTTATAATGCTGTTATTTTCTAATTCATAAACTTCATCACAAAAGTTCTATATAGAATCTAATTCTTGTATAATCCCATTCGTCTCTAAGTTATCTACCATATTTCAGTTGTTTTAGCTCTCCATTGAGTTCGTAAGATATTTTGTTTTAAATTTTATTCACTTTACTTATACATGGGTTTACAAACTAGGGCATCATAGAGGATCTAAGGCTTCAGCTCCTGTGAAGACTGAAGTTCAGAAGGCAGTACCTCCTATTGAAGTGCCTGCATTGTCTCTTGAGGAACTGAAAGAAAAAACTGACAATTTTGGATCTAGTGCATTAATTGGTGAAGGATCTTATGGAAGAGTATACTTTGCACAGTTAAGTAATGGAAAAGCGGTGGCTGTCAAGAAACTTGATGTGTCATCTGAGCCTGATTCGAATGTTGAGTTCTTAACTCAGGTATGTGCACAACTTTTGTAGTTTCAGATGTTTTTATAGTCTCTTGAATTGCAGTTTATATATATATATATATATTTGTATTGCACATTAATATGTGAATATGCAACCTTTTTACATTAAGGTCTCAATGGTGTCAAGGCTGAAGAATGAAAATCTTGTTGAGTTGCTCGGTTATTGTGTAGACGGAAATCTTCGGGTCTTAGCATATGAGTATGCAACCATGGGATCTCTACATGACATTTTGCATGGTATGTAGTGTACTAATTAGCTTCCAGGCGAATTGTAGGCACTAAGAAGAGGTTTTTCTGATTGTATTTGCAATAATAGGAAGGAAAGGAGTACAAGGGGCACAGCCTGGTCCCGTACTTGATTGGATGCAACGTGTAAGAATTGCCGTTGATGCCGCAAGGGGATTGGAATATTTGCACGAGAGGGTTCGGCCTTCCATGATACACAGAGATATAAGATCCAGCAATGTTCTTCTATTTGAAGACTATAAAGCCAAAATTGCAGATTTTAACCTATCAAATCAGGCTCCTGACATGGCTGCTCGCCTTCACTCTACTCGTGTTCTGGGAACATTTGGTTATCATGCACCAGAGTAATGTCTCTTGACACACCTTTCCATTGCTTGAATATTCCCTCATATAAATTGTTCTTTTTCTTCTTTGGACTGTGTATCTTGTGCCTTTTGCTTTTTGCTGACTTTGTTTATATTTTAGCTGTCTCTCTGTAGTCCCATTTTATGTTTACTGCTAAAGCTAATAATCCATCAATAATAGTTTTTTTAGCTATTAATTGAAAATGTAATGCTCACACTTTGTTTAGCAGAAATATGCAACACAACTTCAAAAGTTGAGTGATAGGATGGAACTTTAGAGGAGTATATGTATCTGATGCAGGGAAAGCATGTCCAAATATTGCAATTTTGTTTTCAGTGGAGTTGGTCTTTTCTTGTTTGCAGATGAGGAAAAGATTATTGTATCGATGTGTGCATAGTATGTCTGAAAGTTGAACACAGTACATCATAATATATAGGAGAGTTCTTGATTCATGATTTCGAGTTTAGATACCGAAGAAATATCTCATGCCCCCAAGATATTTAAAGAAAATTTGACTGCAATTGTGATACTCAGTCATATCAGCCTTGAGAAAATTCAGTGAGGATGTGAAGTTGCTGTAGAGTTTTTCTAACATTAATATTAACTACTATTAGATATGAGCTATTCAGTTCTACAACAATGTAGACAAGTCACCTTAAAGTAAACTCAAATGAATTGTTTTGTTTCATCTAGAATTATTGCTATTCTTTAATGCAGAGAATCTCAAAAATAACTTGTTCTGAGCATTTATACAAGTGTTCTGGCACATCAACAATGTAATACGTGCAATCTTCTAGTGAACACAATATTTGTGTTTTTTCACACCTAGATTTTAGTGCTTCTCAACATGATGAGAAGTCTCACCAGTATGTTAACCATATAATTTATGCAGCCAAAGTCATATCATAGTCCTTTGCTTAAAACTTTAGAAACAAGTTTCTCTTTGAAACAAGAAATTTATTATGAGGAATTACTTTATTATTTCATTCGACATCCTGACTTAGGCTGAAATGTCAACAAGGAATATGCTTGTTGAACCACTTCAACATGCCCCCTCATATGGGTGAGGTTCATTTTTTTCCATCAAAGCCTGACACGTGTACGATTTCCCTGCGAGACTTGAGCCTAGGACCTTTTGCCTGCTCTTATACCATGTTGAACAACTAGATCTAAAAGCTTAAGCTTTTAGAAAGAGCCACATGTATACCATTTAAATCTTGCCTTCAATAGTGTTTATATGATGTGGAATATGTGCATGAAAAAAAGATAATTAGGTATATCACTTATATTATTTGGAGCACAGAAAATGAAGTTTAGGCTGGATTGTTATGCTTGTTTATGTTGAGTAGGCTGCTTGAATACTAGTATGTTGGATTAGTTATGTTAAGTAGGCTACTTGAATTTTATTATGTTGGATTGGTTATGTATTCAAGATAAAGGTACTTTAGTCTTTTTAACATTGACTGGACATGGGTAGTCCATAATTGATAGGGCCTAATAAGTTATTTAATGTTGTCCAAATTTTCTCAGTAATATTAGTTGGGCTGCGAGATCTTAGTTAAAACAGTTGCTTAATTATTTAGTTTTCTAAAATTTTATGTTTAGTATGTCGTAACAGGATTATGAAATCCAGCTGGATGTTAATATTGTAGGGTATGTTCTAGACAACTAAATGACCATCCAAGTACAATAACTATTTAAAATATCTTCACTTAAAGAAGTGTATGATCCTATGATTAAGGAGTTGGGATGTGAAAAAGATCACAGTTTCAAAACTCTGTACGAAATTCAGACTGGTACAACCTGGCCATGTTGTTCAAAAGACTGTTTAATCAATTGACCCGCTTTGACCCATTAGACTTGAACAAGTTCTTAAAGTGCAAGCGAGTTTGACCAAAATTTGAAAAAAGGCCTAAACTAGTCCTATTTGATCTAAAAATTCCAACCTAACGACTGTATCTCCCCCAGTAAAACCCTCTTACCTCCAATTGAAGTGGCTTTGGCTTTATAACTTATAGGCACCATCGTCATTTAGCTATAAAAATTAAAGAAAATGTTGCTTATCTAATGAAATAACTCAAATATTAACTTCTTGTTATGATTAACTGCGTGACTACTATATAGTTTGTCTTTCTGATGTACGCATCCTATCTGAATGCTGGTAGATCATTAGATTTGCGTGCAATTGTTGATGAATTAGATTAATGCAGTGTTGATTTTTAACAATTATAATTTTTAGTTTAGTTCTCCTAGCTTAGATATTTCCATTGACCCGACTATCAACCCAATTTACCTATTGATTGAACCAAGAACATATCAATGTCCGAGCCAAATTTTATGACTATGAGAAAGATAGATGGCAATAGTTTATTTGTAGGTACCATTTTTCGTTGAGCAAATAATTCACTGGCAATGGGTATCGTTGTCATCGGTTATTTCCTAGATGCTCTATTGAAGGACCCCCACCCCTTCCACTAACATATATAGTATAATGGCAACATAGGAATAGGTTGAACTGTATTTTTTTCATTTGCGGACTAATTTTTAATTAGCAGACTTTGTTCATAAATATGTTGCAGATATGCAATGACAGGACAGTTGACACAGAAGAGTGACGTGTATAGTTTTGGGGTAGTTTTGCTTGAGCTTTTGACTGGAAGGAAGCCTGTTGATCACACAATGCCTCGTGGGCAGCAGAGTCTTGTTACTTGGGTAAGCCTTTTACTGTTTTACTTTTTCTTATTCTTTTTCATTCTTACAAAATCTCAATTTTTCCCCTAGGTCCCTTCTATTGTTCTATTTATCGCCATAGTAGATGTAGTTTACCACATTTCTTGTACTTTTAGGCCACACCAAGGCTGAGCGAGGACAAAGTTAAACAATGTGTTGATCCAAAACTGAAGGGAGAGTATCCTCCGAAAGGAGTTGCAAAGGTCCTCTCTCTCTCTCCCCGGATTAAATTCACGGGACAAATGCATAATTGGTCTTCAATATATTGCCCGAATAGCAAGTTGGTTCTCAACCTTTCATTGTAGTTACACAATCAATCCTCAACACCAGAAACCATCTAAAACTTCGTTAAATCATCATGTACCCCTCATAAAAATCTCTCCTTCAAATTTATGGGCACAAATCCAAGTTTAGAAATAAAATCTAATTTCACAAAGTTGGACATATGGTATCATGCACTTATAATTTGGACGATTTTCCATAGTTGGGGACTGATTGTACAAATATTATCAAACACTGAGAACCAACTTACTCATTTTGTAGGGTTATGACCAACTTGCTACTCAGGCTCAATTTTTACCCTAAGTACATAGACCCGAATCATGCACTTATAAATAGGAAAAAGAAAAGTTAACTTGCTAACAATGTAACCGTGCATCCAATTATTCAGCTGGCAGCTGTTGCAGCACTGTGTGTGCAGTATGAAGCTGAGTTTCGACCAAATATGAGCATTGTTGTCAAGGCGTTGCAGCCACTGTTGAAGTCAACTGTCCCGGCTCCTGAGATGTAGTGCAAAAAATCAGCTACTTCCCCGTGTTTGAAATTCTGCCATAATTTGAGTCCATTATTGTGTGAATTTCTTTGGTCACTCTACATAAATATATATTTTTTTTCATTTTAAGATTGATTGCTTTGGTTCCTTCAAGTTTGTTACCCATTTGCAGTATGTTGGTGATGTCTTTTAAATTGAGATCGGGCCATGGGATTGGGATTGTGTATTGAAGAATCTAAATGCTTTAGAGTTTTTACACATACAGATATATTACTGGATTTCAGCTTTTATTGTGCTTTAATCATGAGTGGCTCTATTATGACTAGTACTCGTCATCAATTGTTTTTAAGTAATAAATTTCATCAGCGGCCATTGAACTTTTAGTGAATTCTCAATTGGGTTAGTAAATTGTAACGTGTTTCATTCGTCATTGAACTTCAATTTTTTTTTCAAATTTTACCGTTACATTCAGTTACCAATCGTCTCCAAAATTGACCAAAGCACGTGTTGCAGTCATAATGTAATTACTGTTCTAAAAAGTCTGTCTAAGTTTCGTTTAGACTTGACCTCCTTGACTAGCCACATATCGTCCTTACTTTGTCTTTATCTTGCTCTCGTCTATGTCCGAAAATTTTGAAACTCGACTTTCACGTTTAGTCACGTTTTACGCTTTTTAGAACATTGAATGTAATTGTTCTTCTACGTAATTGTTATGGTACTCTAGAAACAAAAATGGTAGTTGAACGTTATAGTAATATATTTAGGCTAAAAGGTGTGTATTTTAATTTTAACACTTATATGATGTGTTATATTGGTAAGTTGGTATATTACTACCGTACATCGATTACGTGAAAAATTTGTTGACATGTTATAGAAGTAGAATTTGAAATTAAAATTGAATCTAATTGAAATTATTTTGAATATTGAATTTTGAGGTCAGTTAAAAGTTTAGTGATCGAAGTGAAACTTAATTGAAAGTTAAGTGATGCACATTTTGTTCCTAATTTAAAGGAAGGCAAATTAATTTATTCAAATTAAACATTTAATAGTAATTAAAGATATCAAATGATAATTATTAAATATTTCAACTAGGTACAGAAGACAAAATAGTTACACAATTATATATATTTAATCTTTTTCTAATGTTGAAGCACGATATTCAACTATAATTGAAAAATCTCAAGTACACGTGTCTGTTAATGTATGTACTAGAGTATATATCATTATCTAGTGACTTTCATTAAATAATTAACGTAGTAAATGTCATAATTCGAGTTATCTATAGTACATAATCTTTAAAATAATATTGGGTTACTGTGCAGTAATTTAGAATAAATAAAAAATTAAAAAAAAATTATGTATAAGAATATCAAATACTATGAATTTTTTAAATCTAAAAAAATTGGCGACCTAGATTATTGTATGTTCATTATATTCTAAGGATCGATATTTCTCTACAATGATATGTGATGAAAGCCCCATCTTCAATTCTGTTGATTAACTCTACAATTATTTTTTATTTTCTCCACCAAATGGAGTAACTTGATTGTACATAAATTAAAGTATAGTGGCTTGATTGCATTAAATTGAAGTTTATTGACCTAGTTACAAGTATGGAGAAAGTTCAATGACCATTAATGTGCTAATAGGTTGGCACGCAATTAGATTTTGATAGATATGTCAATTTAGGGATTGTTCGATGTAGTTTTTTTTTTTTTTTTTTTTCAAAAAATGAGTTTTTTTGTCTATTTTTTTTGACATTTCAAACGTTTTTGTAGTGTAAAAAATTTAAAAAGTCGAAAAAGTAGAAAAAAAAATAGAACTGAGCAAGCCTTTAATGTGACATGCTCATTGACGTAACCCAAACAAAGTGATTCAATTGGTCGTAATTAAAATATAGTTACTTGATTGCATTAAATTGTGATAGAACAGAATGATTTAATTGATTGTAATTAAAATATAATGACTTAATTGCATTAAATTCAAGTTTAGTGTCCTAGATGAAAATATGATGGAAGTGCAGTAATCCTCCAGTGCAATTAATTCCAATATAAACCTTCCGAACAATCTATTCGTTGTCAATATAAACCCTCAGAAAAGTCTCTAAAATCTCTCTCTTTCTCCTACTGTGAAATCTGTAAGCCCTTCTCTCATGGCTGAGACTTTGGATTCTGCCGATAGCACTCTCCCTGCCCTCGAAACCACGGTCTCTGAACCCTACGGTTCTCTCTCTTTCCCGAAACTACACTCAAACGAAGGAGAAACTGAAGAAGCCCCTGTTGATGATACTAATAACAACCAAAACAGCAGTCTTTTACTGTTAAAGAAGCCTGATTTTGGGTTTTCTGGTTCTGAAAAACAAGGCCCAGAGGTGGAGACAGAGACCCTCCATTGCTACGATGTCCTTCAAGATTCACCCTCTGGTGATGTTGGATATGACGCCACCTTGGTCAGTCCTGAAATGGTTGTCCATGAAATTCAAGAACCACCATGTTCTTGTGTGGTGAAGTTTGTTGATGATGAAATTGATTCAAGAACTTTGAAGAAACAAGAGGTTTTTGCTGATGATGTAATTAATTCGAAGAAACTAAAAGAGAAGTTTTCTGATGATACAATTGATTCAAGAAGTATGACGAAACAAGAAGGGAAGTTTTCTGACGATGCAATTACTGTGAAGAAAGAAGCAGAGAAGTTTTCCGATGACGCAATTGATTCAATGACGGTGAAGAAACAAGAAGATACGTTTGCGGATGACGCAACTGATTCAAGAACTCTGAAGAAACAAGAAAAGTTTGAATCTTTAGAGAAATGTACATTGAAGATTCAGGTGATTGACGAGACAGCACTCATCGAGTCACCCTGTCTTGGAAATGGGACGTTTAATAATGGGAAGTGCCATGAAACTCAGGGGATAAAGTTGAAGAGGCCAAGAAGAAGGGGCTCGAAAGCTGCGAAAAACTTGGAAACTTCAGGAACCCGCTCCCAAGATTGTGGCTGCACTGGGAAGAAAGGGAAGAAAAGACTCGTGTATTCAAGGAAGGAGATGGAGGCTTTGAGGTATGTGGGATTGGAAGCCCAGAAGAATACGTGGATTGGAATCTACTGTGGGCTCGGTCCTGTGGTGGCAAAGGAGTATGATGAACTGACTCATCATCAGAAACACAATGCCACTAGCTTTGACTTCGATCCTAGGCCCCAGTTCTTGAAAGCTTCTGTGCCCCGTAGATTCTTTGGTGAGCAATTTCATTATTTCTTTTGATTATTTGTTATGCTACAAATGAGATATTTGTGCGTGTTTTCTAGATGTTGCCTAAATTTGTTATGTGACTTGATCTTCAGCATATTGTTATCGATATTATTGCTTGTGATTCGCTCTTCTTGATTTATGTTCGACCGATTGTCTTTTCTTGTTTTCAATGTTCTGTAGTATTATTTTTTTCTTGTAATCAATGTGGTGTCTCATCATCATATTGTTACTCTGGTGGAAATCATGTGAGGAAAACTCTTGTTGATGATGGCATTGAATTCACGTGATTTGGGAGTGTTTTGTGAGATGAGCAATAACTAGAAATTTAAGGGACAAGAAGATGTGGAAATTTAAGGACTCTGAGAAGTTCCTATCTTTAGCTCTTCAACTTTTACGTGAGTTCTTAGTGATTTTGAGCTGAATTACCAGGTGTGATTGAGTTTTTGTGGTATCATTAATGTGCATGTTGTTAAGATGATCCCCCTTGTGTTATCCCTCTCCATCAAGAAAAAAGTAGTATCTTTCTTTACCCATTGACTCATGTATTTGAATTTAGTAAAGGAATAGAAGAAGAAAAACAAAATGAGAAGAAATTGATAATTTTGATCAGTACTCCTACTAAAATTGAATATTGTTTGAAACATTTTCATATACGTCAAAACTGAAAGAGTTAAATACAAATTATGAGTGTTTTGAAACTTTCTTTCTTCAAAGTATACTTGTAATCTTCAACTTTGCTTTTCTCCAACAATTTTGATCTCTGTTGTTTTGTCTAGATGATTTCCTAACTCTGCACTTTTGGAAGTTAAAAAAAAAAATATTGCGGCCTTTTTCATCATTACATTAAGATGTCTTCGTGACTACTTGATTAGATCATTTTCCCTATGCGAAAATGCCTGAGACTTGTTTCCAGATAATGGTTAAGAATTTTATGTTACTCTTTTTGTCTTGGATTTCAGCAGTGGTTGCCTGGTAATCTAAATTCCCTCACCCCTTTGTATTCCTGTTCTTCTTTATTCTTGCTAAATTTTTTGCTTCTTTTCTTTGTGCTTCTTCTCATCCATCATTTCTTCTTTTCTTTTCGTCCCCTGCCTTTTTTCTGATGTAAGTTCTATTTGAGTCTGTGATTATAACTAGGACTGATAAATTCTGATTGTTTGGAGAAAAAAGTCCAGGCTCTTTATCTTTTTTTTGTACTCACCCTTCTTGTTCTTGATCTCGTTCTACTTTATCTTTTCTAGTTTTCCCTTTGCCTTTCTCGCGTGTTTTCTATGTTCAATTTGTCAGAGTCTGGTTTCCTAAATCGTTGGGTTCCATATTATTTAGTCTGGATCCAAAAGGATTTGCTAGTTTTCAGTTAATCACTTTTCAACTTGTGAATTTGCTTAGCCTTTTTTTTTTTTTCTGCTTCATTGTTTTTAAGTTGGGGTAAGGGGTCTTGAGGGGGGAGGAAAAATTATTTTCTTGGGAAAAATGAGAACCTTTTTAAAAAGATCTTAAACAGTATACTTAATTACTTGCTTTTATTTTTTGCTTTATAGATGTTTAGTCCTTAGTGTGTCAATTTGATGGGATTATTTTCTGTGACACAGATGCGGGTGCGGCAAGGAGAAAAGGAAACCGTGTGAAAGTCTCTGTGCATTGAAGAATTGGCTTCTAGGAATTGCGAAGATTTTGTTTGGTCCAAATTATATCTCTAGATATTTGTATGGAGTTAGAATAGTTGATGACTTTTTCGGATAATGCTCAAACAATTTATATGATTGTTCTGGGTTAGTTTAGTTTCCTAGCAGTTGAGACTTTACTTGTAAATCATTGGATGTCCTACGCATTTCTTTTAAAATGAGTATATGATGGCACGTTCTAGGTGTAAATGTATGTGTGAATGTCTTCCATTGTAAATTGAACTATAAAGTGTGGTAGAATTTGATGGTTGGAATGTTGTACAGGCCTTTGATTGAATGAGATTTTTTTTTTCCTTTTTAAAATCTTAGATGGCATATATCTTGTTGTTTGAATTTTTTCTTCTTCTCCTATTTGTTATTGATGATTGATGAATAACTTTAACGTTGAAGATGACTGAGGTTTACTAAATTTGTCCATACCTTTCAGATGAGGACTGTCCCGAGCTTGCAGACAATCACTTAAAAAATGTGAATAACATGGATACTGCCTCATGTTTTCCTGGAAATGATAAACATGACTGCTCAGTTGTGGAAGGAGAGTGCAGTGAAGATGATAATGATGAAGATTACAGTAGCATTCAGAAGCCTGCCTTTTTGGTTTCAGGAGAACCCGACTTTGATTCTGGGCCTCCACAAGATGGACTAGAATATCTTAGGCGTGTAAGGTATCATTTTCATCTATCAAGATTTTGTGGGGGTGTGCGCATGTAATTTTTATTTTTGTTCTAGTTAGCTTTGTGATTTTCAAACTTCTTTCCGCATGCTGAATGACTGATTTTGTGTACTTACCTTAATTTAGTGATGTTCTTTATTTTAAATTTAAAACATGGGTAATATCTGAAGCCTTTTTAGCTGTAAATGACACACATGATTTTGCTGCTGTAGGAAAAAAATTAGTTATACATTTTGTCTTTTTATGTTCCAATATTTGGATATTTGAGCATTGTTTTTTCCAATTTCACACATTTGGGGGGAGAAAAAGGGAGAGCGGGGATAATATCATGGTGCTGGTTCTGCTAGGGATAATATCCAGTACACTGATAAGTCAGCTAACTAACTACAATGTTATCGATTGATTTTAATTGTTGCTGCATTGTAGAATAATGGACAAGAGAGAAATGATGTGGACCAAGCACCAATGGTTTGATTAACACTAAAATTATATCCTTATTAAGCTTAATATAGGATCAAAATGACTTAATTTAATCAATTCAGTATGTTTTAAGCAGTTCTTATTTTCCCCTTTGCAAGTATGTTTTCTTGTGTTGTGCGTGTTCAGAAAAAATCTTAAATGTTTAAGGGTAATTTTGAATTGTTAAGAAGTCAAATTGTTTTGAACATATTCATTCATATGCTATGATTATGGGATTGAGTTTAGAGGTTTTCTTTTGTTAGTGCCCTGGGTTTTTGTCCTTGTTCTCAAGCACACTAACACCAGAAATGGGAAATCTGTTTATGAGGAATGGGATAGATGAGGAATTCTGTTCAGCTCTTGGTGATTAAATACATGCGAGTTCTGGGGTAAAAGCTGTTGGTAGAAAGTACAATTGTGGGAAGAGCTGATATTCAGCCCTGGAAGAAATTGACATTCTTCTGTTGTGGCCAGGGGTGGCTGGGGTATCTTGTTAAATCATTATTCAAAAATCTATCCAATCTTTGGAAAATGAAAAAGTTGGAACTTCCCCCTTTCTTAAGCGCACAAACTCAACACATATTTCTAGATGAATTGTATTTGCTACTTAATATGTTTAATGCATTCAGACATACAGGCAGGGATTTTTATGCAAGTACTCTTTAAATACTAATATACAGAATTTAAGACTTCCAGTGCTGGTGAGTAGTTACCTGTCCAAGTTGAGATATGTTAGTACTTAGGGGCATTCATTGTTTGAAACGGAATAAGTAACTGGACAGATCCAAGGTGATTAATTTGGTTCGGTAATTGGATTGTTCATTTTGTATTCACTTAGAATTTTTCATGAGATATGATCTTCTCAGTTTTGTTCTGATGTTTATTAAGGATGAATGGAGCTGACCTGATGAGCTGATACAATTAAGTTCTGATTGTGGACTCTTGGTTGAGACCCTTTAACCTGACACCTCACAGATAATATCATGGCACATCTATGAAACCTACGGTTGCAGATGTTCGCCAAAAGCTCGGAAATTAGTCCCAGAAAAGAAAAACAAAGTTGGAATACCTATGATGACATCATTTTGTCAAACTATCTCTCTCTCTCTCTAAGATACTTCTACTCGTGTACATTTTGTATTCGAGATATGGAAGTTTTAGGATTTAATTCAGAAAGCTACTTATTTGTTCTGTAGGTGGGAGGCTTTACAAATTCCCAAAGTGACAGTTGCGAAGGTTGAAAAAAGCAAACTAAACAAGGGACAG
Source organism: Forsythia suspensa (assembly GCA_023638005.1). Taxonomy (NCBI): domain Eukaryota; kingdom Viridiplantae; phylum Streptophyta; class Magnoliopsida; order Lamiales; family Oleaceae; genus Forsythia; species Forsythia suspensa. The sequence continues at coordinate 46,667,691 of CM042675.1, forward strand.
ACTCTTTATATGCCCCAAATTCCTGATATTATGAAGTGCCCTGATAACTTATTGCCGCTCAAACAATGGGAGGACACCTTTCTTGCTGATTTTTCAAAGCTAAGGCTGGTAACTTTTTGTTGACTCTATTCCCTTCTTTACGTGACTGCCTGTCTTCTTATATGCAAATACACACATGCACAAAGAGAATTGTATATTATACAGTGCCAACATTGCATGCATGTCCTTGACACTTGATTTCAGACGAGATATTCCATTTATAGCACTTGAGATTGGTTATCTGAAATTACCATCTGACAAACATTGTCGTACTAAAAGTTAAGCACATTCAATGATTCATCTTTCTTGCATTGCGAGAGTTATTGTGATATATGTATATTCTTCTCATAAACCGATTGTACCTCTGCAATTTTCCTTTTTGACTAAGTTGAAATGATTAGAGTTTTACTATTTGGAGTGTGTTAGGTCTAGTTCCTGTTACTTTGGTTTGACTAGATTATGTGTTTTTACTTGTCCTTTCATTGGGTGTTCCATACCTGCTGCATTAGATCCTGAGTGTCGTATGGCATGACAAGGGTTACTTAGGCTGTACCATGTAAGCAACATAGCAAATTGATGCTTGGACATATCGAAATATAATCTGGAGTTCCCATCTTCTTACTTAGATGTATCAAGAAGTATGCACCAATTCTCGTTCTCTAATGATCAGTGTTTGGAGAGAAAGTCAAAGTTCATAGGAGATTGGAGAAAAAGTCAAAAGTTCATAGTATCAGGGTTGGAAATTAGAATATAGGAACACTTGATATTCTTGAAACTAGTAGATGTAATGCGTAGGAGTAGATTTGACCCAGTTTGCGTGCAAGGGGTGGAGATAAAGGAACACAAGTTAAAAAGTTTGGTACACGGAAAATAAGTAGAAATAGGATAGGTGAAATAATTGATTCAAGTTTAAATGACGAGGTGGTAGAGTTTAAAAAGGTAGGTGACGGCCTGACCTGGCAGTATTAGTTAGAATAAGAGGGGTTGATTTGTGTTGTTGACTCCCTTGCTCCAAAAATAGGATTAGATGAAACCCAAAAAGTTGTTTATTGGATAGCTTGATGCCAACATCCATGGTCAAGATAAGATTTATGTTTAAAGAGATTTTAATGGTCACATCACATGGGGAAACATAACTGTGTGAAAGAACAGATGAAGATTTAGATTTGGGATTGAGATAAAAAGGGTAACACTATTCTTAGCAATGGCTTATGATTTGGCGCTAGTAAATAAGCGCTACCAAAAGATGCAACTTTTCAAAGTGGACAAATATTAGTCAAATAGATATTTTTTTATTTCTAGAAGTTAAATAAGTTGTGCAAGGATTATAAGCTTATTCTTGTAATATGATATTGGATTTAGTCTTTGGTGTGATTATTATGAAATGAAAAAGAAAGAGTAAAGAGGTTTGAATGCTTAAAACCTGGTGGAAAATGCAATGACGAAATACAAGTGACTTTCAAGGATAACGTTTAGAAGGAAGAAAATACAAGACGACGGATTTGTATTTGGTTTTTATTAACATGGAAAACGCAATATGATAGGGTGCTGGAGAAGTACTGTAGGCAGTGTTAGAGAAAATCTATTCTATTAGATGTATATCAATATTATTAAGGGATATGTAAGTGGGAACAATCGCAATTGTGATATATAGCAGTAGTATTACTGGAGAATTTTCGTTACATTAGGTTTTCATCAAGGTCTCCCACGTCCTTGCCTTTTTTCAGTCATGAATGCATACCCGGCATATCCAAGACAAGGTCACTTGGTTTAGAGTCTATGCTTCTAGTTGAAGAAATTGGGAGGGGGATAAATTGCAAGTTGAACTTGAAAGAAATACATGGGGGTCTAAGTGTTAGATTAAACATAACTAGACAAAACACATGGAATGTCTTTAGTTGTAAAAGAAATAAGGTTGAGTGTGGAGTTAACAAGGACAACTGAAGAAAACTAGATAGAAAAAGCAAAATTAGCTAACAAGTTGCTGGCATCTGTTGAATATTGGCTGAAGTGTAATTGCTGAAAGCACGTACTGTCCCAAAATTAAGCAGCGAGATTCAATGTTTAAGAAGGCTCAATTGAGCACGAAGATGTGAGCCTCGAGGCATTTTGGGACGCCTCAAGACAACAAATGAAATCATTCAAAATAATAAAAGCATGCGAAAATATGTTCATAATAAACTATAAACCATCTTCAAATTTGTAATAAAGCAAATTACGAAAATTAAAAGTCTGTTTTTCAAACAAAGGTAAAGAAGAAATAAAGTAGCAGAACCTCAAATCCACTGGCTTATTAGCTAAATGGCAATTGGTACATAGGCCCAGTCGCTTCTCGTGGATTTTCATAACCCTTGCGCAAACATGGGATATGCACTCAAATGGCTGTCCGAGTCATCCATACATAACAAATTGGTGTGGTATAATCGTATCATAATTTTGAACAGTAAGATCTTAAATTAGTCATTGCATAAAAAATGTAATCTAATATTAGAAGTGTAAATAGCCGAAAGTTGCCCATATGTTCACTATTAACAGGATCTTTAAGAGAATCATCAATATTTTTTACTCCCTTATCATGCTCCACGGCTGTTTCTTCTTATTCTTTGTCATCATCCTCCACTTGCAGTGGTGACTTCTCCTTCCAGTTGGAAGTGAAAAGGTAGAAAAAGGGAAAAAAGAAAAAAAAACCCATAAAACATTCTAGGCTATAAGAAAAGAACTAAAAAAACTGTGCACAATAATAAAAGCCCAGAAAAGGCAAGACAAATGAGCGCACTAGAGGCATAAGCTTCGAGGCACTTAATGCAAGCCTCACGTGTGGTGGGCCTCAAGGGGTAAGCCTCAGATAGCTTTTTAAAACAACGGAAAATAGATTAATGTTTACAAGCACATCTAGCTCATTAGCTTTAAAAATAATGTAAAGAGAGAATATATTCCTCGCAAGCAGTGTTTAAAGGCTAAATTGAGTATCAAAGTGTTTGGTCTTCGTGTGGCAAGGCTCAAGCCTGTTTGACCGTAAAAGAAAAGAAACTAGAATTGGAAGTAACACAAATCACAACATAACTAAAATTGACATTGAACAATAATGCATTAACAAAGTAATAAAGACCTTTAATTCATAACTAGAATTGGAAGTCTAACACAAATCAAACAAATCACCAGCTATTTAAGAATTTTCCTGGTTTGACTGTTAAAGAAAAGAACAGAATTTTGTAAGAACAAAATTTGAACTTCCCTAAAAAGGTGCAACTATATGGTAGTGTTGTCTGTTATGTCAGTGATAGCTAAAAAGGTGCAACTAGTTCTAATGTTCAAAAATTTGTAAGAAATTTTTTTTGAACTTCCCTAAATTTGACGGAATGTTGTTCTAGAAGTCTTGTTCACCATATAAATATGAATCTGGATATTCACCTGCTTTCCAGATCATCAGCAAATAAATTTGGACTTGATTACGAAGAAACTGTCCTGTGAATAGTCCCAATATTTAGCTCAGAGGTTGAATCAATTGTCAGAAGAAGAATTAGACTTGGAAGTATGTTGAAGGACATTTGTTTATCAATAGCAATTTATGGTAAGATGAGAACATTATTAAATTTATTTTAGTAGTAGACTCATATTGTACTGTGCTAATCCGTTTCACAGCATGGAGTATACCTCAATCTCCTTTAGTTCCGTTTCGGCTTTTTCCCCAACCTTCTGTGAGGTAAAACCTTACCACACTACACTTTGACAAAATGATAGAGCTCCTTCTCAAGTGTAAGACACTGTTTTACGCGTGCATGTTTGCCCGAATGCATTTTCTTGTTCAGGGTTTCCCCCTATACTATAATATTGCTCCCGACCTGAATTGTATCTACTGTTTTCAGGATTTAGCTCAGCTTGAGCTTGAAGGTTCTAGTGCTAAAGTTTCTGCTAAATCACTATCAGTTCATGAAGAAGAAATGCTGGATCAGATATCTGAAAGTATTATCTCTGAGAATTTTGACAACTTAACAGTTAAAGATGATTCCATCGCATCGGAAACAAATGATGCAAAAGTTAATTTGCATTCTCCAAAAACTTCCAGTTTGAGCATCAACTCTCCTACTATATCAACTATTTTGAAAATGGAATCTGTAGTTCGAGTTTCTATGTTGAAAAGGCGAATAAGATCAGTTGAGAGTCTGAGCACGCTATCACGGGATGACTGTTTATGGCTGTTTGCTCTTTGTGCAGCAGTTGATTGTCCTCTTGATGCAGACACTTGTGCAGCCCTTCGGTCTTTACTTCGGAAGTGTGCAAGCTTACGAGCTGCAAAATCGCAACTGGATGATGATGTTATTATGCTAAATATTCTCACGACGATATCAGGCAGGTACTTTGGACAGTTAGAAAATTGAGGTGTACATTTTTTATTCAATGAAGTCGTTCTACAATCATCTAATGAAGTATCATCAGATTGCCCTACCCGGGAGCTACTACCATCTTCCGATTAAGTTGGATATTTTCAAGAATATGAATTATGTACTTGTATTGAGAACCTCCCATGTTGTTTTTGGCTGAAGTATACCATACCCCATTGTTCTTAAACTTTATTACCAGGGCCTTTATTGCAGCCCGTGTTACTGAATCAGTTGCTTTATTTTCGGTACAAACAATTAAGACTTACTTTTTCCTCCCTTGCGAAAATGATTTATTTGATATTATGCATGTTTACCATTAGTACTTAATAGCATGAAAATCATGTAATAAGGTACCATAATTTATAATGAAAATTTGTATCATAATATGAATATCTTGTATAGTATAACAGATACTTTATGTTTATACTGCATTTAAATACTTTATGATCTCATGTTTTTACTTCATAATTTATTTAGATTAAATGTTCTGTCACTAAAGTTAACGGACTTGATTGCATGGTAGACAAGATGATAGATGATATAACATTTTGTAAGTATATAAAGTTTGTTGACTTTTAAATAGCAAGTGACAGACGAATGAGATAATATTTTAGTAACTTCATTGACAACTCAAAAAAGTTTTAAAGTTGAATGGCAATTAAGAAATATTTGAGAAAGTTATAGTAACAATTTTGAAAATTTTTAAAGTTCAATGTCAATTGAAATATATTTGTAAAAGTTCAATGACAACTAAGATATTTAATCTAAAAGAGTTTGTAATCAAATTATTTCACAACGCACAAAAAAAAAGGGATTGGGGGGGAGGAGGAGTCTGTCTGATACACCATAGCCATGTAAATGATAATATGGTATCATATATTTTAATTTAGTACTGCAAAGGATGAAATGAATCTATGATTCTTTCATCTTCTTTTGTGTTTGAATAATTTACTATTTTCTTATGTTTAAGTAAAAAATTATTTAATCATGACCGTAGGGAGTTTTTTCTACTACGAGATGAAAAAAGCACGTTGTCACACTGTCACTACGTCTTCAATTTCATCTCCTCCAAAATTTGCTGTTCAATCATCTTCTTCAGTAGACCACCCCAAAAATCTACTTATCTTCTCAATCTATTCCTTTCAATTAATCATCTCCAACATTTGTTCACACCGCCTCAATCCATTATCATAATAGAACCTAAAAAAAAAACGGTATACTAGTTTAAGTAACCTACACGTTAGCATCTTCTCTTATTTTGTTAGGCGGCCAATAGTTGTTGTCAATATCTTTGTAACAATAAATCGTTCTTGAGTAAATGAAATACTTATTTAAAAAACAAAATTGTAAAAAATTATTTAATTTAAGAGTAAATCTATTCTCAAGATAAGTAACTTATTTATTTTCCATTTTGATCTTTACATTATTTACTTGTAGGTAAAATTACTTATAAGTAAACTTTTAAAGATTAGCCAAACATGTGTTTAATATCAAGAATTTAGTGTTTTGCAACTTGCATAGGGAAGCAATACCAGTTTCTATTCATTACATTACATAATACATATATTGAGAGAGCATGATCTTGAAATTACAATATGAATGTCAAATTACTTATATATTGCAAATGTATATTCAGATATCTTTATATTATGAGCTAATCTACACCTTAGCCTGCTTCAAGAGTTTAACTACCTCGAGCATTGTTGGACGCTTCCACGGATCATCATGTGTGCACAACCTTGCAATAGCAAGAACATGGAGCATTTGATCCTTCGATATAGCTGAACTGGAAATATACGGGTCGACTACTTCATGCTCCCTTCCCTTTGCAACCATCCACCTTACCCATCCAACAAGATTACCTCCCTCAACATCAGCTTGTCCAGTCGGTGATCTTCCTGTTATGAGCTCGAGCATCACAACCCCTAAGCTGTAGACGTCTCCCTTGGTTGTAGCCACCATTGTCTGGCCATACTCGGGTGGTATGTAACCAAATGTACCGGCAAGAATAGTTGAAACATGGCTCTCACAAGCACTAATTATCCGAGCTAGGCCAAAATCCGATACTCTTGGTTCAAAGTTCCCGTCCAATAGTATATTGCTTGACTTGATGTCCCGGTGAATAATGTGGGGCACGAATCCATGATGCAGAAAAGCAAGTCCTCGAGCTGATCCCAGGCAAATCTTGAACCGGGTAGGCCAGTCAAGTGCCTCGACTGCATCTGCCTGGTTCCTTAGCCAAAAGTCTAGGCTCCCATTCTCCATGTATTCGTATATCAAAAATCTCTCATCCCCAAACACGCAGTAACCAAGCAATGGGACCAAATTTTCATGCTTCACCTTTCCAATTGTTTCCATTTCAGCCAAGAATTCACGTTCTCCATGGATGTGACCTCCATTAAGCCTTTTGACGGCTATTGTTCTTCCTTCGGGCAGCAAGGCTTTGTAAACCGTCCCAAATCCACCATCACCAATAATATAACTCTTGCTGAAATTTTCTGTTGCTGATAAAATATCTGCCGCCTTTATCCTTAACAGAGGGTGCTCAAATGTTGCAATATTTATGCTTAGCGGATCCTTTGTCTTCTTTACCAAAAGCCCGTCACTGGATGCGGACTCTGGTGTCATCACAAGCTTACCATTGGCACTGTCAATATTTATCCCATCTTTTCTCAGTATTCTCCATCTGAGAAGACCAATAAGTAGGACCAGGCATATAAATATAACACCAACAGCAACACCAAACAATGATGCATGAGAGACAAGTGGACTAGCCGGGTATTCCTGCCTTGAAGGGAATAATGGTTGGTCTAGAAGGCATGGTTTGGCCATGGTGCAAGATTCTGGAACATGGCCAGAGAAACTGTTATCGGTTAAATTGGCAAAGGTGAGGCCTTCTATGTTACAGATATTACAAGGAAGAGAATTTTGGAAATGATTTCTTGATATATCAAGATACGTCAAGGCATCAAGGGTTGCAAGTGACGTGGGCAAGCTTCCAGAAAATCTATTTTTGTGGAGGTCTAATACAGAAAGAGATGTTAGATTCGAGATAGAATCATCAAGGGTACCAGAGAACTGATTGTTGCTGGCATTTAATACCAAAAGAGCACTTATGCTTGCGAAGTCAACACTGAGAGAACCCGACAAAGAATTCATGCTCACATCCAAATAAGTCAAACTTTTAGTATTGAAAATAGGAGGAGGCAATGGACCGATTAACCGGTTATTTGAAAGGTCAAGCTTGGCTAATCTTGGCATTTCCAGCCCAATATTATCAGGAATGTAGCCACTGATCTGATTATGTGAAAGCATAAGACCTTGAAGATTTCTCATCAAGAACAACTGAGTAACCACCGAACCTGACAAAGCATTGAATGACAGATCAAGCAACGTCAAGTTTACCAGCATTGAAATCTCATCTGGAATGCTCCCATTGAGCTTGTTTCCCTGCAACAACAGTTCTGTGACAACAATGCACTGCTTAATTGATGCAGGAATGGGACCCTCCAGTTGATTGTGGGACAGATCAAGCATGCCATAATGCTGGATGAACTCGGAGTCTGGTAAAGGCACCTTTTGAAAACCTGAGCACATTTCCTGAGGTATGGGACCAGAAAATAGGTTGTCTGAAAGAACCAAGTTGTCGAGCAATTTCAATTGGGATATTGATTTTGGAATTGTACCTGTCAGTCTATTTGCACCGAGGTCTAAGGATACCAGTTTTGTACACTTGAAAAGCTCCAAAGGTATCTCTCCGGTTAGCTTATTACCACGTAGAGATAGATTAGTCAGATTTTTAAGCTTGCCAATGCTAGAAGGGATGCTTCCTTCAAATAGATTATTATCTAATTGCAACCTCTGAAGTGTTGAGACCTTGGAAATTGAATTGGATATCCTGCCTTCGAGTAAATTGTCACTCAAAGAGACCTCCATAAGTGTTCTAGACTCCCACAGTCGATCAGGAATTGTTCCAGAAAATCTGTTCTTAGAAAGTTCCAAGGTAATTAGATGGAGTTCCCCAAGATAGGCAGGCAGTTCACCAGAAATGTTATTTTCAGACAATACCAAGTCTACAAGGTTCAGACAATCCATGAAGATGCCATTTATGTTACCAGAAAAGTTGTTACGAGATAGCAACAGAGTGGTCAATGATTGAGCATTGCATATTTCCGCAGACAACTCACCGGAAAGCTTATTAGCACTGACATCCAAAAGGGATAGTAAAGGCAGATTAAGTGGTAGTAAAGGGCCAGTAAAACGATTCTGTGACAGCACAATGGACTCGGCTTGTTTCCAGTTGGAAATCCATTCAGGCACGGGACCCGACAACCGGTTTGAATCGAGGAGAATAGAGTTGATCGACTCTAGTCCTGCGAGACCATCAGGTAAGTGACCGGATAACGAATTAAAGGAGAGATTTATAATCTTGAGATTCTTGCAATTTCCCAACTGTGAAGGAATTGTTCCACTCAGTCCGGAGCTCGGAGCAATGAGATAAACCAGATTTACCAGCCTGCCAATACTCGAAGGCAATTCTCCATCAAAATCATTTTGGGCTAGATTCAAGTATGTCAAGTTACTTAGAAATGAAATTTCTTCTGGAACATTTCCTGTGAGCCTGCAATTCTGGAGATCAAGTACCCTGAGGCCTTTCAGATTAGCAATTGCTGATGGTATAGGACCAGAAAGTGGATTCCATGCAAGATCAATAATTTTAAGCATTTTTAATTTTCCGATTTCTGGGAATATGAGTCCTGTAAATTTGTTCTGACGAGCACTGAAGTACATAAGCCTTGGAAGATTACCTAAACTCGAAGGCAGATTCCCGAAAAACATGTTATTGCTAATGTCAAGAGACTGCAATTGCTGTAGGTTTCCAAGCTCTTCCGGTGGATTTCCAGAAAATGAATTTCCATGAAGAGAAAGTTCCTTAAGTTGTGTGACTTGACCAATTGTAGATGGTAAACTGCCATAAAAATTATTGTCATCAAGCACAAGTTGTCTCAGGTACTTCAGTTTGGCTATGGTTGGAGGTAGCATCCCAGTTAATCGGTTAAAACTCAGATCAAGGATCTCCAAGTTTTCCAAATCCCAAAAATCTGGATAAATCTCACCGGTAAGGGCACAATGGCTGAGATTAAGGTGCTTGAGAGATCTAAATTCACCAATACTCCTGGGGAACGGAAGGTTTAGAGGTGACATGGTCCATGATAGATCCAACTCGGTAACTAGTAGACCATTACATTTTACCCCAGTCCAATTGCATGGTGAAATCTCTGAATCAAACCAACTCGGGATGATATCTTTTTTCTGGGATAGTGAGTCTCTCAAAGCTTTTAATGATTCCATGTCACCAAGGGAAATGTCACTTGCAGACAATCGATACACGAAGCAGACAAGGACAGTGGTCGGGACAAAATAAAAAAATGTCATTTTGCACCTGGTTTAGGACAACTACTGCCCCAGGCTTGTTGTTATAGAGACTTGCTTCTGTTGACAAAGATGATCTGCAAGACAAGGGTAAAAACAATTCAATATTTAGTAAACAAAATCGAGCAAAAAGAAACTATATCAGATTTGAAACTTAAGTTTCTGGTGGACATTTCTTGAAATGAAAATTAGAACCTATTATACAATTCACAGTCATTGAAAAAGACGCTAGTAGCATGCACAAGAAATCTCAGCAAGATCATGCAAGCTCAGGTCCTGAACCTGTTTTTAATACAACGAAGTTCCATCATACCATTAGACTCTAATTTCATAATTAGCTGAAGAAGTCATAGGATATCAATGAAGCGCCTGCTTAACAACTTTTAGCAACATTTATCAATTTTTCACACCATGCTTCTAAGATGCACAAAAACCTCTACAACGCTAGCATTTTTGTTTCGGACAGGTTTCGAAAACTCTCAAAATCGCTTCGAAAACTAAAAAAAAATGTTTCTCAAATAGAGCATTTCTACAAAGCTCTCAAGATATGTAATGTGAGTTTAAATGGTGTAAGCTTTATTAAAGTGGAAATCATTTAAAGTCGTTTTTCTGTTGAACACGAGTTTGAGTGGTGATAACAACTTTCACCAGATGATGACACATGACACATTTGGCATCGTTGGACACTGGGGTTATCAATGAGGTGTATGATATACTCCTGTGGCAGCACTATTCAATCACAATACACTATGTTTGCACCCTTCATAATTAACCAACTCTCTCTTCTTCTTCACGCTATTCTTTTATCTCCTTCCGATTCTTTATGGGATTATTGATCTTGGGTGATCAAGAATGGGTAATCTTTGAATATAATCACTCTTTGAGTGATTAGTGGTTATGTAGGAGCAATTAAGTTTGTGTTACCTTCTGTGAATAGTAACTCTTGGTTGGGTAGGTTTATTGAGAGAGTTGTGGTTGATATGAGGTTGGAGTGACTTCTAGTATGTGAGAATATGCAATGCCCGTAAAACAAGCTCTTGAATCCGATGATATCTGTGTTGTGACCGATTCTTTGAGTTGATGCTACAAAGGGAGTAGATCTACCTTTTTCTTCTAAAATTCTTTTGTTTTCTTTTAATTCTTTCGCATATTTTATTTGTAATAGTTTCTGTACTAAAGTTTTGGATATATAACACGTACAATTTACATATCACATACAAAATCTACAGTTTCCACTCAAAATATATCTTTTGATATAAATCTATTGTCATATTCTGACTTGGACATCGGAAAGATATGAGATAATACCCCGCCCCTTTATTAAAGGTTGAACCCCAACCTTGAGGGCTCCCACCACTCCTGCCCTGGAGCTTTGGTGGAGGACGTAAATCGTGAGGATACGCTCGGTGGAGTAGGGTTGAGAGCTGCTTTTTTTAGCTGCTGACTACAAGGGCCAAATCCATACCAAAAGCAGGACTCGAACCTCCACATCGCAACTACCAAGTGTTCTGTATCACCTCACTCCCGTCTTTTCAACTACTGAGCTATGCCCTAGGGGCAATACCCCGCCCCTTTATTGCAAGTATAGTCGGAGGAGAAAGGAAGACAAAATGTACCAAAGAACAAAATAAGCAATTTTTATAAGCCCATATTGCAGCCAAACATGCACCTTATTTTATAAGTTGGCTTAAATTGTAGAATAAGCCATAAGTCATGCCCATGCCCATCCAACTTATATAAGGTACAAGCATAGTCGACTAATAAAATGACCCCTCTCACGAAGAAATTCATTTAAACACTATGAGGGCATTTCAGTAATTTTACAAAAGTCAAAAGCTTATATGCAAAATTGAACCATCCAAACATATATACTTATTGCACTTATAAGCACATAGCTTTCCAACTTATAAGCCCAGCCAAACATGCATATGAGAGAGAGAGAGGCTTGGAAATCCCAAAAAAGAGAATGTTTTTGTTTGCTTGTATAACTTGTTAGTGATTGGAGAAGGAGAACTGGAAAATCAGAAAATGCTTGGAAGCATGAATATAAGCATTGGGATCGAGAAATATTCATATAAAAATTCGTTTTATATACAAAAAACTATTCAACGTGCATCTCCTATAAGGCTACAAGCCCACCCAATGAACATTAAAAAATTACAAACCAGAGTGCATCAGCATCACTCACCTGATTAAATGTCCAAAAATAAAGATAAAAAATGAAATGAATGAATGAAATTGAAGAGCTTTAATCAATGGAGTTGAAGTTAAAGAGTTAGAGAATTACCTTTATGAAGTTTTTCTTGCTCTGAACACAGCAAAAGGTCCCAGAAAGACTGGAGTTTTGTACGAGTATTATTACTGCAGAAGTGTTTTGTACAGTAACAGATGGTTATATATATCACTATCAAGTATCAAATATCAGATAATTTTCTGAGTCTTTGATTCTTCTGTAAGACTGTAACTGATGATATGATGGAAAGTACACACAGTTCACACAGTGATTAATGGTGGGGGTGTCGTTATATGGGCTGAAGGGTGGTGTGGAAAGCGTGAGTTAGAGAGAGAAAGAGGTGACAGCTAAGCTAATAAGGAAGCTTTCACTGCTGGCTTCTTCTATTCCTACTCGTAACGTTCATGTTTTTTTTTCTTCACGACACTCGTTGTGTTAATGACGGTAGCCAGTTCTCTATAGTTGGTCGAACTGGTTCGGTCGAGTTGAATTAGTGGTGGGGTCAAGATTTTTTTGGTCTGGGAGCCAAAATTTTTCATTAGCGCAACACAACTTTTAGATTGAAAAACGTCAATCGACGAATTCAATAAAACGAGTTCGAAATAAATTTTATAAGGGAAAATTTTTTGGTGGTCATCATTCTTCGCTAAATTGGGCTAAAAAAAGTATATATACTAATCTTAATTCAACTAAAGTCATACTTTAGTCTTAAAAGTCCAATATATGCCTCCAATTGCACCAACCGCCATTTAAACACGTGCGATGCTTTGAAAACCTCCCATTTATTTCGCACACTTCATCTTCTTCGTGATTGATTCTTCTCACGAAAATCCTAACCACAAATCCTAACCGCATACATCGATGGCGAAGGTAATTTCTTCGATAAATTTTTTGATAATGTATTTTCCGTGGGTTAGTTTTTTCTGTCAGAACAAGTGATGTAGGGCTTTGAAATACGTGATACTGTATAAAATATGTTGATGTTTTGGTGATTTTTTTTATTTTTTCGTTAGAACGTGCTATTTAACCATGCAAAATGCTTGATACTCCTTCGATCTATGATAGTGTTTCTATTTTTAATGAATTTTTTCCTTGTTTCTATGATCTTGTTTTGTTAGAACGTGCTATTTAACCATGCAAAATGTTTGATACTTCTTCGATCTATGATAGTGTTTCTATTTTTGCTTAATTTTTTCCTTGTTTCTAGGATACTGTTTTTGTTAGCACATGCTATTTAACCATGCAAAATGTTTGATACTCTTAGTTTGAACATGTGATACTGTTTCAACGTCTTCGTTTTCATCCGTGATACTGTTTTGTTCATGTGGTACTGTTTTAATCTCTTAGTTGATGTGCATTAGTATATAATGATACTGTTTGATACTCTTAGTTTGAACCTGTGATACTGTTTAAATATGGCAAGGTTTGAACATGTGATACTGTTTCAACGTTTTCGTTTTCATCCGTGATACTGTTTTGTTCATGTGATACTGTTTTAATCTCTTAGTTGATGTTATTAGTATATAATGATACTATTTGATACTCTTAGTTTGAACTCGTGATCTTGTTTAAATATGGCGAGGTTTGAACACGTGATCTTTGTTTCAACGTCTTCGTTTTCATCCGTGATCTTGTTTTTGTTCATGTGATAATTGTTTTAATCTCTTAGGTGATGTGCATTAGTATATAATGATATCTTGTTTGATACTCTTAGTTTGAACACGCGTGATCTTGTTTAAATATGACAAGGTTTGAAACTGTGATCTTTGTTTCAACGTCTTCGTTTTCATCCGTGATCTTGTTTTGTTCATGTGATACTGTTTTAATCTCTTAGTTGATGTGCATTAGTATATAATGATACTGTTTTAATCTCTTAGTTTGAACCTGTGATACTGTTTAAATATGGCAAGGTTTGAACCTGTGATACTGTTTCAACGTCTTCGTTTTCATCCGTGATACTGTTTTGTTCATGTGATACTGTTTTAATCTCTTAGTTGATGTGCATTAGTATATAATGATACTGTTTTAATCTCTTAGTTTGAACCTGTGATACTGTTTAAATATGGCAAGGTTTGAACCGTGATCTTGCTTTCAACGTCTTCGTTTTCATCCGTGATCTTGTTTTGTTCATGTGATCTTTGTTTTAATCTCTTAGTTGATGTTTATTAGTATATAATGATCTTGTTTTTGTTTATGATGCAGCAAAGCAAAAATTCTTCTGGGTACAAAACAATTGGTTATAAATCAATGAGAAAGGAAGTCTATTCCCATACGAAAAAAAGTAACTGTGGATAAAAAGCCTTACCCACAGTACCGTTCTAACCTCAAGCAGTAATCAGGGAGGTGAAAGGTTTGTCACTAACAAAACCACAAACAGATGGGTTGAAAAAATTGCCGTTTTTCAATCTTATCAATTTGATCTTTGGACGACAAGATTGATGAGACATTCTTTGTCGTCAAGTGATATGGATACATACAAGATCATCGAGTGCTTCGACAAGTCAAACAAGGATTTTTTGATAAACAACTCCCGTCTAAAGTTCAAGATGGACGATGTAAAGGGTATTTTTGGTATCGTCGAAGGTAAAACTCTGATGGAGGTTGAAAAACAAAGGCCAGCATCGATTTCAGTTTTCTCCCAACGAAGGTTCAGAGACTGTCGTAGATTGACCAAAACAATAATATCTACACAGTTGAGAGCTGCAGCAAATGGGAACAAAAAAGAAGACATCGATGATGTTTCTAGGTTAATGATGCTCTTCCTGATGGCATCGTTCTTTGTGCCAAATAAATCCCTGACTTTGAGCTGGGGATATATCAAGTATGTTGAAGATCTCGACAAGATCAAAACCTACAATTGGTCGAAGCACATCTTCGAATATCTAATTTCTTCCCTATGCAAAAATGAAGACCCGATCGATGTAACAATTGTGTCATGGTTTTAGTTGTAAGCTATTTGATTTCTATATCTTGTTTTATTTGTTGATCTTGTTTTGCATTAAATATGATATTCGCACTAATAAGTTTTATTTATGAAAAATTCGGTATTGGTTGTTGGAAAATCTTCAAGTCTGCAAACTATTGAAGAAGAATGCGAGAACCCAAATGCATCAAATGGGATTTAAGAGATCTCACTTGTATTCTAAAATCTATGATGAAGACACAAACTAGCAAAAAGAAAGGTAATAAGCGGTATCACCAATTCACAAAGATACAAGATATCTTACATGAAGATTTATTCAACATACAAACATCCAGAATATTTATTATTCAACTACACCATTGCAGGTTGTTGAAGAAGTCGATGAAGATGAAGAATCTAATGAAAGTGAAAAATCTACTGAAGATGATGAATCCGGTGGAGATGGAGAATCTGATAAAGTTGATACAGAAAAGGAAGAAAGTGATGACAATCAAATAGAGGATAACATTTCAACAGAAGAAAACAAAGATGAACAAAGTGAGAAAGACAACGTCAATGAAGTAGAACATGGAGGTTTTGAAGAGGAGGATGATAGTTGGCTACACTTGCCCTCGAGTCATCCGCGTAAATTGCAATCAAGGATTCATCGAGAAGAAAGCCATAACTAGTTCATCTAGACTCGTGATGAATTACATGACTACAGAGAAAAGGAGCATCTTACAAGTCTGCGTTGGATGAAAGCGTCTCATGAGAATGAAAGGTACCAATATATATTTATATGATCATCATTTATATTTTAAACCGATATGATCTTGTTTTTTATCTATGCCATTGTTTTCTTGTGATCTTGTTTTATTGAGATACCATTGTCTCGATCATTGTTTTATTGTGATCTTGTTTTATTGAGATACCATTGTCTACGATCATCGCTTTGTTGTGATCTTTGTTTAATTAAGATAATCGATAATAATATGATTTTAATACTTTGATGCGATAATTAATTCTTTTGATACTTTGCAAATTGAAAGGAATATACGAGGAGCTCAACGAGATGAGCACAAGAATCGTAATTATAGAAGACCGACTACAAAAGTCAATGGCTCTACATGCGGCGAGTTTTGGAGGAAAAGAATAACAACTCACCGAACAACTAAAAAAGTCGCAACAAACTTTGGAATCTCTTACAAGTGAAAATAAATCATTGGAAAAGAGAATACCTCACTTGTAAATGAGTTGTTGAAAAGGTAGTGCATGAAGTCACTCAAGCTTTGAATGACAGAGAGGTCGAAAAAAACAAAGGATGCAACAAAGCAAACTTCAATGGTGAAAAGAATAAAAGAATAAAAGGAAA
This sequence comes from Forsythia suspensa, assembly GCA_023638005.1. Classification (NCBI taxonomy): domain Eukaryota; kingdom Viridiplantae; phylum Streptophyta; class Magnoliopsida; order Lamiales; family Oleaceae; genus Forsythia; species Forsythia suspensa. The sequence continues at coordinate 46,684,052 of CM042675.1, forward strand.
GAAAAGAAAGAGGGATGATGATTTTACCTACTGCGCTTCACGAAAAAAAGAGTCACAAAGGATAAAAAGGAGCAAGTAGAAGAGGATGACAATACAATCATCAATGTTGAGGACCTTCCCGATCTTCCAATGAGGAAAGAAAAAGAGTACCAACGAAAATCAATGCAAAATGGTTAATGACAAAACATTTAACTGCGAGATAGACGGGAAGAAGATCACAAAAATCGGAAAAATCCACGACCCATCGTAAGTATCTTCACCTCTGATAATTGTTGATGTTTTAATTCATGATCTCGTTTTCAAGTATTGTGATCTTGTTTCAATCTTGAATGTTTTACTTATAATATTGTGATATTGTTTTCGAGATAAAACAAAGTATCATGGATTAAAACTAAGACATTTGTGATCTTGTTTTAAAAATTGTGATCTTGTTTCAACTATTAAATGTTTTACTTGTGATATTGTGATCTTGTTTCATTGCTTAAGGTTTGTTTGCTATTGCAGATGACGATTTACATGCCAACAGGAGGCGAGTGCATTTTGTGACATTGGGGATTTATTTGATATTCTTGGCGACGTGCAATATCAAATCTGAAGATTGTAAAATCAAAAATGTATTCCTAAATTATAAACTTATACAAAACATAACTTTGATACTTTATATGCGGTGTAATTGATGCATATGGGGAACTTCTAAATGCCAAAGACCCAATTGTATACAAGACTTACAACAAAAGATTTGTCATTTTGATTCTTTGTCTTTGGGTAAATTATTCAATTTCAACATAAACATTTCAATTACAAACTTAGGTCTAACAACAAAATAATTTCTTAACTTGATATTATACTTGAATCTCGCAGACTATATGTCACAAATCCTCAAATGGCAATTCCAAGAACTCAAAAAAAATCGACATAGTGTTGGAGCACCTCCACAACAGGGACGGCCTCGACTTTCGACTTTGTTGTCCCAATGAACTCAAACGGAGGAAGAGGATCGACATAGTTCCAAACCATTGGACCTTTGCTCACATTCGATTTTGAGGCGGTCAATGGACACATTACAACGATAATTTGCCGAGAGGCGGGACTTCAAAGCAGATATATGGACGATGCTATAATATTGGTAAGATAATGAGTTGTTCTGATACCATATCTCTTTTTTCTGATGAGTTTAAAAATACAAATCTAACATTTTACATTGTTGTTTTTTCCAAACACGTGTAGAAAGAATATGTAGAGAGCAAACAAAAGAACTATTTATGAAATCTCCCGTTACAAATCTTTGTTGTATACAAAGAAGAAGAATTCAATCGTCCATTGATCTCCTACGAGAAATGTCCGCAACAACACATTGGGACGTAAGAAGCAACTAATCCTTCAAACTCCCTATTTGTATTATCTTGTGTTTAAATGGCTATGCAGCACACCGACATTTACTACATGTTTTTGAATTTTGTTTTGCAGTGTCGATTGTGGAATACACGTTTGCCATCTGATGGAAAGACTGGCAAAGAATGAAGAGATAGAAGAAACCATGACAATGAAGGAAGTTAGACAATATAAAGCAAACATGGTTTCTCAATTCATCAAGGATTTTGTTGTAGATGAATAAATGGATGAATAGATTTTCTTCATTCTAGATGAATAGATTTCCTAGTTGCGGATTTTGTTTGATACTGTAAATTGTACTTGAAATTTTGTTTTTGATACTGAATACAATTTGTGATACTGTATTGTGAACATACTGCTGTTAATTAATGAAATACTGTTTGTGATACTGTGTTGTTAAACTATTTGTGATACTGTTTTGTTAATCTATTTACAGTATCAAACAAATGTTTATTAAGATAAACATTATGTGATACTGTTTTGTAATTGTACTTGAAATTTTGTTTTGATACTGAATACAATTTGTGATACTGTATTGTGAACATACTGTTGTTAATTAATGAAATCTTGTTTGTGATCTTGTTTTGTTAATCTATTTCTGAAGATCAAACAAATGTTTATTAAGATAAACATTACGTGATCTTGTTTTGTAAAATAAATGTTTCTTTCATTAATTAGACCAACAAATAATATCTCTCCATCAAAAACTTAAAAAGAAACAATAATATCTTTCACACGAGCAGATAACTCTCAAAAACACCGGGATTATAGTAAATTGTGATCTTGTATTGCAATGTAATGTTCTTAATGAGATCTCGTTAGTGATCTTGTTTTGTTAATTTTTGTGATCTTGTTTTGTGAAAATAAACATTTTGTGATCTTGTTTTGTGAAAATAAATGTTGCTTTCATTAATTCAACCAACAAATCATTACAACACAAGCTGTGTTCGTACATATTTAAAAAGAATGAATAATATCCTTCATTGGAACAATCTTTTAGACCAATGACTCCTTACAAGTCTTCTTATTGTGATTACCCAACTTTCCACACCTACCACAACGTATCATCCGCACTTGTTCACCCCTTGATCTAATTCGCCTCTTTTAGGTCTTTCGGGTTGTCTCTTTGTAGGTGGAGGCAAAATGTCAAAATTGGCAGAATTTTCATATTCCAACCTCATTGACGTAGGGATGGGATGTATAGCTTCTTCATAGGACTTGCGAATGCTACAACATGAAAATAATAATCAACAAATTCATCAATGCGCCTTCGGATCTATTAATTGCAAAGAATCGCATGCACACATGGGAACCCATTCACCGCCACTGGAAACAAGAACATGTGCTTTTGCAAATATCCACACAAACCGATGGATCCGAAAAACTTCAAAAATTGTATCGGAAGACCGCTTGATATTCCATGATCGACTTTCATCTCCATATCCCGCAACTTCTCTATCATCTTGGGACAGATAACCCCGTCCACTCACCTACACATCGGTATCATATAGAAAATAAAACGATTACATCCAAAATAAAAGCAGATTATCGCGGTGAAAATAAAAAAAGATTATCACGGTGAAAATAAAACGATATCATGCGTAAAATAAAAGCAAGATCATAACATTACGAATCGGGTTCTTCTTGTAACAAACATGTTCATCGACTTTATCCTCAACATGTCAACCATTCGGGTTATGGGTAAACTCCTCTGATCAACTATCCATGCATTAAAAGACTCAAATTTGCATTTGATGACATCTCTCCATATCGACATCCAACACTATGAGCATTCGACCAATTTTCAAATGGTAACCCATCTAGAAACCTTTGAACAATAGCTCCCCCCTCACGTTTCAATACCTCCAACCACGGTTAAATAATGCAATTGTTGGAGCATGTGCACATTCCGGAACAACCGGACCATACGCTCTCTATAAGCTGTTTGAGAAGCCACCACCACCTGAATTTATCCTCAAATTTCCTTTAAGGTGTTGTAAATGAAAAAATGATTCAATGTAGGGAATGCCTTGAGCAACGCTTCCATTAACCCAACATTCCGATCGAGACACAAATGTAAGCTCTCGAGTACTTTGAACAATACTATTTAAGCTGTTCCAAGAACCACAACCAATTATCGTAGTTCTCGGAATCTACAACGGCATAAGCCAATGGATATAAGCCTACACAAAAAATAACGTAAAACGAAGATCACAAAAATAACGAAAGCAATTATAACAAAAAGCGGAAAATCGGTATCAATAATGTAAAACAAAGATTACAAAAATAAAACGAAGATCACAAAAATAACAGAAAATCATTATCTAACCTTGGTTGCCATTCTTAGCGATTCACGAGACAACAAGATACCTTTGAACCTTCCTTTCAAAAATGTTCCATCGATAAACAACATGGGACGACAATGATTAAACCCATGAATGCACGCATGGTAAGAAACAAACAATCTTTGGAATCTTTTAGAAACTTGGTCCACCTCTAAATCAATATGACTTCCATGATTAAATGACCTTGCGACCTCAATATACCAATGTAAGCGCTTGAAAGATTCGAGATCGTCGCCAAAAATCAATCCTTCGCTCTCTCCAACGCATTCCAAGCCTTCTCATAGCTTATCGTGTAACCGTAGTTTGTTAAAAGTGTGAAACAACATCATTAGAACACAATGTTGGTTTCTCCTCAATATATCAACAATCAAACCCGAAATTACCTTACAACTTAATCTCTCACTTTTTCTTTCCTCAACACTATAGGGCAACTATGCTCATTCACAAGCTTTCGTATGTAACAAAAACCACTAACCTTTGATCTTGTCGCACAAACATACCACCTACAATCATCGAATATCTGTTTGAACATTGAGCCTCTACCCTACCATTGTTATTTCTCATGTAATCAAACTTAAATCCTCTCTCAATCGAAAATTTTCATAAAGCATCTCTAAATTTAGCTACACCTCTCTCAAACCTCATCCAACATGAGTGATTATGCTTGACCAACTTGATGAAAGTAATGCCCTACTATTTGTTGAAGAACAATATGTAGTTATGGCGAGATCCTTCATTTCGAAAACAAGATATCACAATCATGTGATCTTGTTTTATAATCAAGTGATCTTGTTTTAGAGTCTCGAAACACTAATATCAACAAATTTCAATTCAAAAGCGAGTAAATCAAGGAAATCATGTTCCTAAATTCTTCCTCATTCCTTAGAAAACACCTATCATGTCCGGGAATACAATAACGTAATAAAATAGTGTCGACTTCTAATGAATTCCAATTATCACATAATTTTCGCAAAACACCATTAAATCCCCACGGAAGAAACTTTTATGGGAAGTGTGTCCGAAATATACTTACAAAGTAAAATTAGGCCACCTTCCATGATTGAGAAGAGAAAGCAGGCGAAAAACCATAAAATTCATGAAATAAGCAATTGCAAAAACAAAACAAGGTTTTTAGAGTGTGGCGGCTCACATAACGTCGACTACGAGGTGCTTGTGGGTGATGTGATCGTCGACGGGAGATTTGGAGAAGAAAGTTGTTAATGGCGGCTTGAATAAGAATCGTGAATTGATGAAATACGGTTTAAAGTGGTTTAACATTACGGGGGTAATTATGGTATTAGATAAATTCATATGACTTATTCACAATTTTGGAAAGTGTTTGGACCTAATTAGAAACAAGTCACCTATGGATGACTTATTGGCAATTTTCCTATTTTATAATCTTATTTTTATCTTATAATTCTCATTTTAACGTCATTTCTTTTGACATATTTTTGGATTATGTTCTTTATTCGTCGAGATAAGTTATTGATATCGTTTCAAAGTATTAATGAAAAATTTCGCAAGACATTTTTTGGATTGAAAATTATCAAATGACGAATTCAAAATAACAAATCAAAGATAGCTGCTAGAATATTTTTTAATTGACATCATCTTTTTTGGCATATTTTAGGACTATGCTTTTTCATTCGTTGAAGTAGATTGTTGGTACCATTTAGAAGTATCTACGACAAACTTCGTAAAATATTTTTTTAATTAAAAAACCGTTAAAGGACAAATTTAAAATAATAAGTCAAATATGGCGGTTAGAGATAAATTCAATAATCTAATTTTTCACTTTTAATTTTTATTTTGACATTACTTCTTTCAACTTATTTTCGGGCAATATTTCTTCATTAGTTAAAGTAGATTTTTTGTACCGTTTTAAAATATTCATGACAAACTTTGCAATACATTCGAATTGAAAAATAAGAATTTAATATTCTCATTTCGTTTCCGCTTTTAGATGTCAATTGAATTAAAATTATATTTTAAAATATTGACCCGTTTATCTCTTATAATTAAATATAAAAATATAAAGAATTTTTGTAGTGTTATAATTGATCCCTAAAATTTTTTTTTGTAAAATAATTTTTTTAAAAAATAAATTCTGAAATCTTAGGACTTAGGACAACCCCCCCCCCCCCCCGCCCCCCGCCCCCCGCCCCCAAAGTTATACAGTTAACTTGGATATAATTGACATTTGCATAGGAAATAGGATTTTGGCACAAATGATCTTTGCTCACAGTGTAAAAATGGTCCTAGTATTTACTTTTAGCACAAAAATCCTCAATCTATGTGTTTAGATGTGTAATTGATCCCTTTTTTTTTTTTTTTTTTTTAATGAAAAGACTAATAGACCCTGAACTTAATAAGAAAAAATTATAGTTGGATTGCTAACCTTTGTAAAAAAAATGCAAATATGTCCGATATTTTTATTTTTAATAAAAAAAAAGCTAACGATTTTTTTAACTAACATTATATTGACCAAATTAATAATATACTAAATTCTTTTGTATATTTTACGAACTATTATAAAATAACTAAAATTTAAGCTCATAATTATTAATAAACATGTCAAAAAAAACTTATTATTTTTATTATTAAGTAATTACATTATTTAAAATTTAAAATTTTATTTTATCGTTATAAAAAAAAACTTTGTCACAAACTTGATGTTCAAGTACTTTTATTTAATTGAGCTATATGTTTATTAACTACAAATATTAGAGATTCAACTGTATTCTTCATATTTTAATTTATCATTTTATTTTTATTCAAAAATAAGCAACATATAATGTATAAATTAATTTTTATTAGTATTTTTATGTTAAATAAAAATATAATAAGACTGCATCAATGTCATAAAATTATATACGTCATTTTGTTATTTATTTAACTTAATTTTTATTCAAGTTTTTTACATCACGTAGATATAGCAATTACATATATTTAAAGCACAATAATTTTATATTTTTCTCTTATAAAAAAATTTAATTCACACAACTATAATGATATATTTAGTATGCAAAATGAATAATTTAATAAATGTACCAGACCAATTTGTATATTTTCTGAATGTTATGAATCTAAATGCAATATTTTTAAATTAAAACTAAGGACATGTTTATCTTTTTCATCAAATAAAGATCAATTGTACACTAAAACACATAGATTATGGATTTATGTGCTAAAAAATAAATGCCAGAGACTATTTCTGCACTGAAGATAAAGATTTGGGACCATTTGCACCAAATTCCCTAGGAAATATTGTTGTAAAGCTTTGTTATGAAACTTGTGTAAAATGTTATATTAACACTGTAGTTTTTTTTTTTTTTTGGTCGTACTTATGTGTTATATTTTTTTGTCGCATTCTTATCTCCAATTAATAATTAATCACATATTGTCTCTGATAATTGTTTATGTCCAAAGATTATTGTTAGCTTGCATTGAAATGAGAAGTAAATTATATTGTATTTTTGTATTTGTTGTATTTGTGTTTATTTACAATATGAGAGACAAATAAATCTTTTTATGACCCAACGGACTTTTTAGATCGAAAATGTCATCCGATACAAAAATGTCCTAATTAAGTAAAGGTCGATGACAAAAATACGACAAAAAAAGTTAAGAACATAAGTACAGCAATACGCAAAGATTTGAGGCATAACACAATTAAAAAGCCATGCAACAAAAAAACATATGATGGCAATATAATTACCCTTGTGTAAATAGGTCTTTATTATTTTCTCGACATTTTTCTCAATCTTTTTATGTCTGAACTCGATGACAATATCTGTTAAACTCTAGAAAAACAAAAATACGGGGGCATGATTTGGAGGGAAATAGGCTAGAGTGGTAAGGGATGAAAAAATGTACCTACTCTTATTTGCTACTTTTAAATTTTAATTATATTTAAAAAATAGGATATTTTAATTTCTAGCCTAAGTGGGACGAGAGACTTGCCCGACCCCACTCCATCCCGTCCCGCTCCACTGCCATACTTAAGAGTGGTACAAAGATTGAGAAGGGTTTAGGATTTTTCTATTTTTCTTTTGTCTTCTTTTCCTTTCTTTTCTTTTGTTTAATTTATTGTTAACACCTATCTCTTTGACGAAAACAAATGGAAACCGTTCGCTAAAAAAATAAAAAATAAACGTGCTACGAAATTTATAATACATATTTATCAAAAAATAAAGTGTGTGGACCAATTTGTGGCAACAGTCATACGTAGGGAGGCCGTACTGCAATTGTTTCATATTTAAAAGGGATTTTGGCACAAATAGTTCATAACCCTTTAGTACCTTTGTGATCTCTAACCTTTTATTTTTGACTATGAGATCCCTAACCTATGCCATTGGGTACCAAAGTGGTCATTATGGACGGATTCCATCCAAATTTGCCGTTAGTTGGATGAATAGAGTTGACTCTCTTTTAATTTGTCTTACTTGCAGGGGCAAATTTGTCAATTCCTTTACTTATCATTTGGTTGGTTTCAACAAACAATTGCTACATATACATACAATTTCTCTCTTCTTTGAAGTAAGGTATTTGACTGGAATTAGAAAAAGTAAATGGAATCCAGTCTTTGTCGGTGTGGGATACCATTGGATATGAAGATTTCCTAGACATGTCTGAACCTTGGAAGACGTTTTCTCGTTTTTCAATGAAACGAGTAAGCCATTATTTTTATTTATCTTTCCACGGTAATAGGTTATCTGCAAAAGTTCATAATTTTTTAAGTTTGTTTTGTCAAAGAAGACGGGTGATTCTTGGAATATTTGGTTTTTGGGTTTTATGTGCAGAGTTGCTACAATATTGTAATGTGTATTGTAGTTGTTGGACGAATGAGTGAAAATAAGATCAAGAGCATGTTCGGTAAGCATTTTCAACCAAAAAATCCATTTTTTGAGCATGAGTTTTTTGACTTTTCAAAAGAATTTGAGACGAAATGATCAAATTGTCCTTTTAACTTTCAAATGCCATTTTATTGATTGAGGGCAATTTTGTCAAATTGTAATTTTAGTAAAAAAGTGTGTAAGAAGAATTCAGTCAATGACCCACCACATTTAATGTAAAATGAATTTTGGAAGTGAAAAAAGGGCAGCCGAACATGCTCCAAATCTATGTGTTTAACATTGTATTTTGTTTCATTATGTTGAATGTGTTGAGATGGTGCATACGTAGTTCCTAACCTTTTTAATAAAGGTGTGTGAATGGTCCCTAACGTTTCAACAAATATGCATATGTGGTCCTTAACCTTTTCAGTAAAGGTGGACAACTGGTTTCTATCGTATGTAAAACGGTATAATGTTAGTTATGAATATATTGAAAAAGTTGCACGAATATTCACCTAAAACAACATTTTCAGAGAAATTTTTTCAATTAAATGGTGCAATTTACACATTTCCAAATCCCAGAGAAATTTCCTTAAAAAAAATACACAGGATATCACATTTGAGACCTACAAACTATGAGTGTCATTTACACATTTGCAAAATCAGAAACACTCCATCTGTACACTAGTCCTAAAAATTAGTTCATCCAACGCAATCTGTTTTTCTTCCCTTGGGTTTAATTTACGTTTTTTTTGCAATAATTGAATGATGGTTTTATTTTGTTTCAATGTGGTGAGAGTTTTTTTTTTTCTTCAAAATTCTCAAACCTTTGTTGGGTAATATGAAGACATGCAAAAAAAAAAAAAATATAGAAAAAGAAAAAAAAAAGGTGACTTGACCAATTTAATACTGTAGATAAAGATAAAATTAAAAGAAAGTCTACTCCATGCACCCATCTAAAGGCAAATTTGGACGGAATCCGTCCATAGAAATCACTTTTGCACCCAGTGGCATAGGTTAATGACTTCTTAACTAAAGATAAAACGTTAGGAACCAAAAACGTACTAAAGACATACATTATGGATCATTTGCGCCAAAATCCCTATTTATAATACCCGAACTAATGATCTCTTTTGGAAATTGATTGTTTTCTTATTAATTAGGAAAAATTGCAACATTTATCCCCAAACCTCACCACTCTTACACTTTCATCATCAATATTTGTCTTTTGACAGTGTTATTACTATCCATTTATTTTTAGGTAAATTACACTTACAATGTTCATTTTTTCAGTTTTATAACAATATCATCCCTATTCAATTTTATGCACAACTATGTTTCTCATTCTTTCATTAATTCGCACATATGATCTATTTTGATGATTTTATCCAGATTAAATAAATTGAATAGAAAAAAATAGAAAACATAATAAAAAAATTATAGTTAAGGTTTCTAACTTTTTTAAAAGTACAAAATAATGTCTTTACATTTTTTAAACAATTAAAAAAGAAAAAGAAAAAGAAAACATTATCTTCTTCCCCAACTCTACGCACCGTCCCGCCCCTCTTCCCAAAACCAAGCAGATCCACTGCAAGTAACTTGAACTTCGATTTCGTAGTTTTTGAGAAGTTGGGATACAAAGTTTTTGTCCAAAATGCTGACAATGAGATGAATCCATGAATGAACAAAAACATCTTCTTGCACACACTGGCGGAGCCAAGGGTTCCTGGGGAGACATAGACCTCCAATTTTTTGCTATATATATATATATAAAAAAATGGGTCAATGAGTCCAATTGGCATTCATTAAATTGATATTAGGTCAATGAGTTCAATTGGCATCTATTAAATTGATGTTAGATCAAAGTTAAATTGTATATAAAAAAAAAAAATTAGTTTAAGACAATTGGACTCATTGGCCTAATAAAATTAATAATACAAAATTTCAAATGATTGGTCCATTATTCAATTTCAGTGTACGTTCACCCATTTGAAATCTGAATCTCACATTTCTCTCTCCAATTTTCTAGATTGAGTAATACAGAAGTTAGATTACGATATTCAAATATCTACAAATTTCTCCCAAATCACTCAACAATCACCTATATTAATTTTCTCCAAAATTTTAAATCCAATCTCTAAAATTTACCATAAAATCTTCAATTGCTAGGCCACCGAAAAAATCAAGATGATGTACAAGACGCTGAAGCATAGGACAAATTTCATGCTTATCACTCTATTGGTAAATTCGTTAAGGTAAATGAAATACTAAAAATAAGTCGATATTTTGATAAATAAAAATTAATAAAGGTATTTTGCTTGTGAATACATATTGTGTTCAACTGATTTTTTTCTTTTTTCTTTTGAACTTGAGTGATATTTAATTTCATTTGTGTATCAAGTCTTCCTATTTTAGAAGATAATTTTGTAGAAGAACGTGAATAAGAAGAATTTGATATTTGTTAATTTTGTAGAAGAATGTGAATAAGAAGAATTTGATATTTAGAGTCTTAATACACATTAGTAGTCTAATTTATATGTTTAGAAGAAAAACCAACAAATTGATGTGATATCAGGTCAAATAATGGTATAGTGAATTTGTTTATATGTTTGTGTATAGTATAGTATAGTGTATAAATAAAATAAAGTATAAAAACTCGTAATAAATATTTGTTAAAAATAAATAAATTCCATAACTATCATGTTGTTTCAAATTTTTTGCATGCTAATTTGGGAAATTAATCCATGGCTAAGTAACTGGAAATGATCTACTCTTTCGCCACTATTTGCACATTGTCTGCTCTTGAACAAGACACAATTAGTTCAAATTAGTGTAATGGCTAAGTAATTACTAGATTAGTAAAAGTGTGTGTGTGTGTGTGTGTGTTTTTTTTTTAGCTCCGTCAGCTTTGACAAATAGTGATTCTTTGTAAGAAGAAGTCCAACAGTTACATGTTTTGCAATCGCAATCCAACCACCCATGGGAATGGAAAGGTTTGGTATCCTTCCTTGCAACATTTCGACAAGGGTGGAATTATTAGTGTAACTTGATAGAAGTAAGGTGGACAATCTGTGATTTCTTCAAGCTGTAACTTGGTAGAAGTGAGGCGGACAATCTTGGATTCTCCATGTTTCGAGACTAAGATCTTTCCATTGCAAATCTGGTTTCGCAAAACCAGAAAGATATCTAATGAGTTTGTGTCCAAATTCGGAGAGAAAAATCTCTTTGCTTTGGTCACAGCCTCATAGGGGGTGGGGTGGGATTTAAATAATAGAATATAAATAGACCATTTTGTCTTTGTTAAATTAGTCAGAGTTAGGTCACGCGTTTGACTATTTGTTAATTAACAAATATTTGGACGAAATATATCCAAACTCTAGAAGTCTTTTCGATGCACATATACTGAAAACGTATGTGTCAGATTAGAATATTTAGTACTTGGTGACACAATTTTAATTTTTTAAGTGAAATTGTAAAAAATAAAAAGTTTAGGATTTATTTGCACTTTTGAAAAAGTTAGAAACTTTAACTACAATTTTTTCATTATATTTTCTATTTTTTACTATCTTAATTTATTTAAGTTAGGGACAAATCGTAAAAAATAACTATTGAAAAACTAGCTGTGTGAATTAATGAAAGGACGTGGATGATAGTTACAAAAAAAAAAAAAATTAAATGAATAAAGTTGAAAGAATGGAAAATGTAAGTATAATTTACATTTTGTTTTTTTATGCACGATGATTTTTGTCTAAAAGTTTTGTTAAGTTGTCATATTTACCTCACGTTGTGATAAAGGTGATGGTATTAATGTTTAAACACCATATAAAAAGAAAAAAAAAAAAGACAAAATAATACGAAAAATGAATGAAAATTTGCAATACAAAAAATAAAGGAACATTTGCACTTTTTTATTTCCAATCTTTGCATATTGCAATAAATTTACCCTATTTTTTTAGCATAATTTATCTCTAATCTTTTAATTATTTAGCAAAATTCGTCAATTCCTCCATTTTGACCATTAATGACAAATTTGCTTTCTAATTAAATAAACAAAAATAAAAGAAAAAATAAAGCGATAAAAAATAAGAAAAAACTTGAAAAGAAATCCCATAAAGTATAAATAAATTACTTCTAAAACAATTATATACCTATTAACCACCCTCACCCTCACCCTCACCCTCTCCCTCTCACTCTCATGGCCAAATACCATATCCACAAATCACGACATCTGCTTTAGAAAAATTAATTCAGAGAAAAAAATGATTGGATAAAAAAATTAATAATAGATTGGTTCACAGAACTACTACTGATATTAGGCACCTCACCAGCCAACCACTATCCATTTGTAAGAACTAAATTACAGTCTAGATCACATAACTCAAATAGCGACTTTCCAGTCGATTTTTATCTCTTTTTATTTACGTTTTCTAATTATTATTTTTTGTTAATATATATTAAATTTTTTAAGTGATATTTACGTGTACTTTTTAAAAAGTTACGAGACTTCTTTTACAATTTTTTTCTTATTTTTTGTTAATTTTTATTTTTTTTTTCTTTTTGTTTATTTAAAGAGGATGTGAAATCCATTATTTAATGACCAAAAATAGAAAGAATGATGAGTTTTGCTACATAATTGAAAGATTGGAGATGAATTGTGCTAAAAAATAAGATTGATGATAGATTAGTTATATTTAAAAATTTCCCAAAAATAAATTAGTAGTCTTCATCACATGTTCCACCCACATTCAGTGCCGCTATTGCCAAGCACTACCGACCCAGTGCCGACTTATTCTGCCACCCACCACACATGATTGCACCTTGCACGGCACACACGTTCCAGTCTCAAAGCGGGGGTTGGGAGGGCAACAAGGACATAGCTGTTTTTTTTACCAAATTTTGTCAATTTAACATTAGAATTGACAAACAATTTTGAAAGGTGAATACCAACTTACTCAATTCTACAAGTTAAAGACTAACATACAATTCTATCAAAAGGTTGAAAACCAAGAATGCAACTTTTGAAATTGCATCTCTACTTCGTTTGGGTGCAAACAAAGTCGTGCCAAAAATTTATTTTATTTCAATTCTACAATTATTTTTTCTAGAAAATTCAATTAATAACAAAGTTTATCCCAAAAGGCTTTCAACAAAATTCTCATAAAATATATACATGTCACTTTATGAATTAGTAATTGTGCGTCGAATTTATAGAATGTAATAATATCAAAATAAAAAATTATTTTGATATTCAAAAAACGAAACATAAATACAATTATTCCTAAAAGAATTTAATGAGATCAAATTATCAGATTACTATGTGGATCTTGATCATGCTTCCTCTAAAAAATGGAAATCCTCCAAAACTGTTGCAAATCATTGAATACCCAAATGTTAATTTTCAAATACAATTTCTTTCGTCTTTTTCAAGATTTGTGAATTGTTGTGTTTGATTTCTAACCGATCAAACATTCTACTTCTTCAATGCCATTAACTAAACTAGTATATACCGCTTACCTGCTTACCGGTGAGATCCGACCATATACGATTTAAATTTAATGGAAACTCAATATCACCAATCAATCAGGACTTCGAGGTCGATCTTCAAAGGTGATAATGAAGTCCCGCTTCGAGAACGTTCTCCAAGGGTGATGAACTTATGTGGGAGACGGAATTTAAAAATGTTGAAGACAAATTCGGCATTGAATTTGAAGGAGGAGAGTTAAGGAAGAAAAAGTGATTTTAGCTTCAATTTTTGCAGACAGACGTATATATAGAATTTTAGGGTGAGCGAGAGTGAAAAACCCCATGTTGATTTGATTAAGGAAGAATTAATTTTACTTTCAATTTTTCAATATTCCTCCACATTTTGTATTTGATTTTTTACATAATCTTTGATCCTGCTCCCATATTCGTACAAGTGCTACGTCCAGTCCAATCCTAACCAAAAGGGTCTTACAATAACCAATATGAAATCCCTGGAAAGGAATTTGGGAAAATATGGGGACCTGGAGGCATCCATGTGGCTCCAATTCTACCTCAAATCTTGCTTTAACTCTTTGCCTTTTTTCATTCAACACACACTGATGATTACCATGGCTACTTCTTCAACAATCTGCACGTACAAACTCGATATATGGTCCCATAAAAATAAAATAATCAACAGAACATCCTCTTCAATTCCTTTTAACAACAAAACCCATCATTTTTCCTTGCAATCCTTGATTTCTAATAGAGCTTCAAGAATTAGTCTCTCAAACTGTAACTTCTCCATTTCTAATTCACTAGTGGACAACTTTTCAGTTGATGGCGAAGCCCATAAAAGTTCGTTCCAATTTGAAGTTAAAACGAGGTAGTATTCTGTTCTATCATTTAGTTTCTGGTTATCTTTCCTTTTATTTTTAAATTTTTTTGCCAAGAATGATTACATTGGTAACTGGTAAGTGAAATCAGTAAGTTTTCAGTATTGTTTGTTGAATATGATTATTGGTTGCTGTTTAAAGAGAACTCAAACACAGCAATTGACAATAATAAGAGAAGTGTATTGCATTTCTCTTATAAATTACAAAGAAAACAACTTTATTTTTCGGTTTACAAATAACTATAAATTCTTAAATCTATAAAAATTAAAAGTACAGAATGTGAAAATCACACAATTATGAAAATAATCAACAAAGATTACTTGATTATCAGGGGACCTTTACATATCTTTTAACGTCTCTCTCAAGCTTAAGACGGTGTTGTAGAAAGGGGTTTGAGTTTAAAAACTGAATCGTGAAATGACAAAAGTGATTATAACCTTGTTAAGAAGCTGGATCATGTAGTCGCTGCTGCGAGCAAAACCACCAAATTCCAGAACTGTCAAAGAATTTTGCAAGTTTGGTAAAATAAGGGAGTTTGATGGGTGGTTGAATTCTGCAAGAATAGCTAAGTTCAGTGGGGTTGGACTTTGAAATTTTTTGAGAAATTGGTGGTGGCTAACTTATGATTTGGGACTGAAGGTTTGAAGTCAGGTGAGCATCACATTTAAATGACGAGAAAGCGTCAGGTATTTCTGGTGGGGGATGCTTTGCCAGTGCCTTGACTAGGATACATGGTATTTAACTGCATTATATATTGCCTTGCCTTATACATAGTAATACGTGGCTGCAATGCCAGTGTATGAAGTCTTGATACTTTGAAGCTTAGCTTTGAAGGACTTGGTGCCATATGTGGTGCAAATACTAAAAGCATGTTTCGCTAAGCTTAAGAAAAAGTGTAAAAGTAATTTTTTGGGAAGTAAGTTTAGACTCAGCGACTATAATCAGTCTATTACTGCCTGAGTTGGTTATAGATGGCTTCAGCTCCAGTTGCAGGCATCAGTTGCAAGGTTATGATTATATATGGCATTGTGTTTGTTCTCTCGTGTGCTGCTTCAGATAGTTACGGTTGTGGGTACCATATGCCAGGATTGTGGGTGATGGTACATGTGGTATACTCTGGTATAACTTGATGGTATGTGGTACATTTTGATAACATATGTTCGTGCCCAAGTCATTTAATCTATGACTGTCTGAGTTGGTCACAGATGGCTGCAGCTCCAGTTGCAGGCATGAGTTGTAAGGTTATGATTATATATATGGGTTGTTTTCTCTTGTGTGCTGCTTCTAATAGTTACGGTTGTGGGTACCATTTGCTAGGATTGTGGTTGATGGTACATGTGCTATACTCTGGTATAACTTGATGGTATGTGGTAAGTTTTGATATCAAGTGTTCGTCCCAAGGGATATCTAATGGGGATAAATAACAAATAATATACTAGAACATAATCAAACTAACACTACTAGACCTCTGGTAAATTAAATCGTAGTAGTACAATATAGTGTTAAATTGTGTGTCATGTATGCTGCAAAAAAGATGTGTTCAATAAAGAATGGTACAGTTCAGTTTACTCACATATAGAAAGCTGCTAAAACTAATGACAGAAGATTGAGAACCGGAAACTGAAGTTTTTGAGTTGTTCCTGTCAATGATTACACAGAGTTGTTTCTAAGCTTGAGATACTTGTTTTTGACGATTTTTCTATTAATGAATAATTTGAATCAAATTTTTATTTAAATAATTGAAGAAATTTCTGATTTCTATTTTGTAATACATATCTTTTTGTCTTGTAGCATTTGGAATTGGAGAGGTTATTCTATTCGCTACCAGTATTGTGGGAGTAGTGGACCTGCCTTGGTTCTGGTTCATGGTTTTGGAGCAAACAGGTCTACACTGATATTTTTCTTCTCGTCAACTATTTAATATAGGTACTAATTACAAAACTGCATAGCAGAGTAGTGATTTTTTTTTTTTTAATCTTTATTTTTATGTCTTCTCATTCCTTGTGTGTGATGACATATGTATGAATGACAAGAAAGTGGTTTAGTTTTACATTTTTCAATGTTAAAAAATGTACTTTTTTCATCTTTCTTATTTGATATTGAAACATTGATTCTTTGAATTTTGATTGCAATTTTTTGTATTTTGTTGGACATTTGTCTCTCATATTATGTCTCCAACAGTGACCACTGGAGGAAAAATATAGCAGTTCTCGCGGAGGGACACAGGGTTTACTCAATTGATCTCATTGGTTATGGTTATTCAGACAAACCAAATCCTCGCGAGCTTGGACTAAACTCCTTATATACATTTGAAACATGGGCCAGCCAATTGAATGACTTCTGTACTGATGTTGTCAAGGATCAAGCCTTCATTATCTGCAACTCCATTGGAGGTGATTTTTATTAGCATTTCCTTTACATGAAATTTGAATTAATGGTGCTTGCTTCAAATGGGTGGATGATTTCCATTTGGCATTTAATTTTGGAATTGTGGTGAAGAAAACAAAATTAAATTGATTATTCTTTTCTGTTCTCATATTTTATTTACATTGGTATTTCGTTGTGCTTATAGGACTGAAATATGGCATCTATGTGCACAGCCACCAATTTCACTGTTATGAGCAAATGATCCTTAGCCGTAATCAGTGATTCCTGCAAAATTCTTAATTTTTAAATGGCATTTACCTACTGACTTTTGAAGATTGTGCAAGTACGGATAACTGCTTTTATTTTTTATTTGTCTTTCTCATCCTCTATACTGTACATGTCTATCTTTGCTAATTTAGTCCTCGACTTACCACTTACCATCCAAATGTATCTGTCATTTCCATTCTTTTTTGTGATCATTGACAATGCAAAAGGAATTCTGGAAATCATAATAAAGTTTGTCCACGAGAATTCATTCTATAAGCCCAAGCTGATTGACGTCCTTGAATGAATAATACTGAATGATTTCCCAGAAAGAAATGATTTTTCAGAAATTTAAATAGAAAAATGCTCGTAAATTTATGTCTCTTGGAGATTCTGAAGGAGTTGCAAAAGAAGAAAGTTGACTGTCCTGTGTTTGATCACAATTAGGAAATTGGGCATCCGGTTTACTTTAAATCCTGTAAATAAATATCTACTTACGACTCCATGTCTCTATTTGGATCACTAAGGATTATTTCGTTGGATAAACAAAAACCATCAGATAAAGGTATAAAATTGGAACTTTATTGGTGTCATTCCATTTGCCAGAGAGCGAATCTTTCTAAGATCATGCGAATAACAAGGACAGATTCTACTTCCTCACATCGGTGTTACTGAGAAACCAGAAACGTGAACAAGCATTTGTTACCTTCTTTAGAATTTTCAACAAATTTGTACTTCTTTATTATCCTACAGTCTTGAGATTATATAGAAGCACAAGGAAGATAATTAAAAAAAGTAAAGAAACAATTACAAGAGCTAAAAGTTGTGAAATGAGAAAATACAGAGAATTGTGTTTATCTGTTTGGGTATTCTGATGCCAGATTTAGAGTAAAGACCTCTTTTCCTGTAAACTACCGAACAGCATAATGGCCTTAGCTACTATGTGACATAGACAAAATGACAACACGAGCGTGATACTCTGCAAAAAATTGATATGAATAAACAATCTGGAATTCTGGTATTTAAAGGTGTGACATTCTTGTTTTTCTTGATTGCTGCACCCATGCCTATCAACAGTCTCGCTCTTTTTAAAACAAAAGACCTGTATAATTGAAGTTTTCTATACTTTCTTATAGGTTAGTCATCTATTATAAATAAACATGCCTAAATATAAAAACAAAGTTATTTCTTTATTTAGAGTGCCTAATTGAATATTTCTTCACATAAATTATTCAGTAATTATTGTCATTGTTGAAGATGCAACTATAAAAAGATAAATTTCTTCCCTTGGCAACAACTTATGCCTATAGATGAGGTAGCTCAATATGGTTTTAGAGGACATATTCGTCCTAGATTCGAGTCTTACATTGATCTATTTGTGAAAGTTCCACATGCTTCACCTTTGATGGTAAATTGACTCTGGCTTGGACCTGAGGGAGCACGTTAAAAATACAAATACAAGTAAATAAATACCTTTCTAAAAATGTAAGCTTGTGGATGACGTGGTTCAAAGTTATTCAGACTTAACTATCTACCATTCTGCTTTTAGTTTTATTAAACACACCTTAACCGCATTAAACACTTAATTCACCCTATTGGTTGTTATGAAGTTCTTATACCAATTTCTTCATGTTTGATATGATGTTATATCGGGGAATATTGATCTGGAATTGTAGCTCTGATCCTAAATTTTTTATAATTCTGCATTTTGCAGCATATTCTGAAACTCTCTTTCTTTTTGGACCTACAACATTGAATTTTGAGACCCAATACTTTCCATAAGGCGAGCTCAATTGTAGCTTTCTTAATCGGCCCCAAAGTAAGCACATCAGTATCTTTTAGTGTTTTTAACCAATTGAGAATAACTCTAGTGAATATAAGCTTGATTTATTACCAGGTATATAACTGAAAGTAGCACAGTTTAACTAGAAGTCAATCAACATCATAGGCCCATTCTTCATGGGTATTTATCTTCTGTCATCTGAAAGTTGCTAATTGTAAGATGCAATCAATCTCTACGTGCCTACTAAATGCAGGACTTGTTGGTCTCCAGGCAGCAGTCATGAAGCCTGAAATCTGTAGGGGCATTATTCTCTTAAATATATCGCTTCGTATGCTGCACATAAAGAAGCAGCCCTGGTATGGGAGACCTCTTATAAAATCATTCCAGAGTTTGTTGAGGTGAATTTGGTTTGTTGGATTTATAACGTTTTCGATATTTCATCCAGTCCTAGATTTTTTACTCTGTTCGAGAATTTCATAGTATTTACACATTGCATCAGGAATACTGCTTTGGGAAAATTCTTCTTTAGAGCTGTAGCCACACCAGAGTCAGTGAGGAACATTCTTTGTCAGGTAAGCAACTGTAAAGACGGATGGACGTCACTCTCTTCTTTCTGCAGAATGTGGAGAAGTAGCTGATAAATTGTTATTTGATATCGATAGAAGCTTAACCAAGGAGTTGATGTGACAAACATTTCCAATTGATCAGCATAATCAATAATTTAATGATATTTACAGATGATTTTTACTAGAGACATCTGAAGTGAGAGTTTTTTGAACCTGTAAAGAAGTTTCAGGCATTGAATCCTGCTGTAATTATTTTTGAGAGGGAAAAGAAAAAAAATTCAATAGTTCCATGGGAAGCCTCTAATAATTAGTAGCATGATTGAAAAATGCTTTTAATTTTTTTATGAAATTATGTCTAATTTGTGCTGCAAGCCTTGGAGGGTATTTCATGAACTACAGTATCAATTTTTTTTTTTTTTGTAAGAAACATATGCCATATTACATTCTGACTGGTTCTGATGAATGTATTTCAGTGCTATTATGACACATCCCAGGTGACGGATGAATTAGTTGACACAATTCTTCGACCAGGACTTGAGCCTGGTGCTGCAGAAGTATTTCTCGAGTTCATATGTTACTCAGGAGGGCCTCTTCCTGAGGAACTACTCCCTCAAGTGAAGGTCATATTCTCACTGAACTTTGTTATGCATTCAGTCATCTTTTTTAGCGCATCTTTGGTCATATGACTATAACAACATTTCTTACTGCATGACCTCCATGCAGTGTCCTGTTTTGGTGGCATGGGGCGATAAGGATCCATGGGAACCACTTGAGCTCGGGAGAGCCTATGCTGAATTTGATTCTGTAGAGGATTTTATTGTCCTGCCTAATGTTGGTCACTGTCCTCAGGTTTCTCTCTCTCTCCCCCTTGTTTATTTGTGTTAAACCCTTTTCAAGTCTACCAGAAAATTCATGTATGTGTTTTATTAAATTTGCTTTTCCAATTCATGAGAACTCCTAGAAATGTTAAAAATATGTCCTATTACTACAATAAATGTTGCTTTCTGTGAAGGACGAGGCACCTCATCTCGTAAATCCACTTGTCATGTCTTTTGTTTCACGTCATGCAACAAGAAGTGATAGTCTATCCTCAGCAGCTTCCTGATCTGTGGTTATTGGATGGTAGAATTGATATCCCAATGTCTTTCAACCACATACTTCTTTATGTGTGGAGGGCTGAAGAGATATATATCAAGGATAGTTGAACATATCAAAATGATGATTATCTTGATGTGGCATAAATTCAGTTAAAGATCCAAGTGGCACGAGGGTATATAAAGATTTTTCATTCGCATATCGTCCATTCTCTTTCCCGTTTCCTGTCAAATAATTTGTTTGTACATTTCCTCGAAAATTTGTGAAAACAATCTCTAAGCCTTTTCATGTAATAAAACGAAAAGTTTCTTCTTTCATGCATCGTTATTCTACTGCTCGACGCACTCTTTGTTAATTTCTGACCAGGCTATGTAGAGGAGATGAGGTGAATTGGTGTCTTTAAGGAGAAGTGAAGAAAATAGAAAATAAAAAAAAAAAAATGTGCTGGGCCTGGTGGCCCGGAACAGCCCAAGCCTGATCAAGCTGCCAGGCCCATTGGAGGCCCGTGCTGGGACCCGGAAGTAGTGAAAAAAAAAAAAAAAAATTGCTGCAATTTGGATAAGTTGCATTTTATTATACAAATCTGAATAATATAGGCCTTGTTTGAAAGTGATTTTTTTAGTTGTTTTTATCAGCTGTACGACTCTACATGCTGTCGAGAAAAACAAATAGGAAGCTGCCTCTTGATAAAAAGTATCTAGAAACCCTTTTAAACGAATTTAAATCTACTTAGCTGTTTTGGTTTAACTCATATTTATTTTTTCAAGTGCCTAAAGTATACCAAACTCCTTATGAACTTAGTTCTATTTAAAAATGCTTTTGTTACATTCACATTTTATGAACAATTAATTTCTTAAAGTTTTTTCTTACTTGTAATTGAAAATTTAAATTGTATTACATTGGGCTATAAAAATTTTCAATTGTATTAACTAAAATAAAGTCATGTCGGGCCGGTCCGGGCCGGCTGGGCCGACTTTAATTTTTTATCTTTTAATTTTATACATTTTCTTAACAATTGAAAAAAGAAGAAACAAAAAAGAAAAAATAACTTCTTCTCCACCTCACAGTGACTAAACCGTGGAAGGGATTTTTACCCCCTGTTTGTCACGGAAGTTCAGCGGTGAGGAGGATAAATCTCCCCGATTTGGTCGTAGATCCAATGACCTGTTCTGGGGTGAGTAGTGGAGACTTGGGCCATTTAAAAAAAAAATGTGCCAACTCGGCGTTAGTCCAATTGGGTAAGTGGGCAAATTGTGTCGGGCCAAATAGGGTCAATTTTGTTGGGCCAGCCCGACCCAAAATCCAAGTTATCTGGCATAGCCCGTCGGGCTTGCCTATTTTGCCACCTCTACATTCAACACGGTCAAGGCAAAATATGCCATAAGGCCCGTGTTTGCATCTACTATTATAAGTTGCTGGTGAATGTGTGGTATAAAAAGTGGATTGTAAGTTGTGGTCCTATGAAATATATAGATAAAAAATATGTTTGATCAGTTTGATCAGCTGAACTTATAATTTAAGCAATCCCAAACATATGTCGATTTTACATGAAGGAACTTAACCCCTGACGCTATACACAATCAAAGCATCATCAGTGCTCTTCAATATCTGTGTTAACGCATCCAGACATTGCCTACTTGGTAAATATATTGGCTCAGTTTATGCATCCTCCAACTCATCCTCATTGGACGGTAGCCAAACAATTGATTCGATATCTCAAGAACACAGTCTAGTGTGGCTTTAATCTTCAACTCCATGATGATCTTCAACTTGTTGCTCACTCTGACACCAATTGGGCAGAAATTACTTCAGACTTTGCTTATATCATTTATAACTAACAGTGGCTTGATCTTCTATCGAAGCTCAGTACCGGGTGTTGTTGCATTAGCAATTGTCGAAATGTCTCCAAGTTGCTTCCCAAGTCTTGCTGTGTTACTCTAAGGTCCAAGATTGGTCTTTTCGAGACGAATTCCATCTTGCAAGGGTATATTAAGATCTAAATTACGCAAGTATGTGACTTTTTGTTTTCCTTGTATTATGATATATTTTCTTGTATAGTGATATGTTTCTTTGTATAGAGACTTGCAAAGGATTTATACAAATATCAATGAATTGCATCTTTAACTTATAAATAGAACTTTGTCTTGCACTTCTACTTATTGAATTTTTGAGTTTAATATACAGATTTACAATAATGTTACTCCTCTTCGTCTCTTAATTAATTGGACAATCACTTTTACATGCATTTATGATACACAACTTGTAGGCCAATTCTTTTTAATATCAAAATAGTAATGTATATCAAAATAGCATTTCCCCTCTTCATCTACAACCTGAAAAAAATAAAAAAGAATTAAAAAATAAGAAAAGAAACATCGTGAGGAGGGGTTTTCTTAAGAGTGGTACTATTTTTCACTACATGTGATAATCACTGTCGATATGACATTAAATGATAGATCCAATAAAAATGTCAACACAGTTGTCGTATAGACCGCTCGTGGTGATAAATATCATTATTCTTTTCTTAATTATGCTCATTCTAAAATATATGTTTCAAGTTACCTTGATTCTCGCAGAATAAGAGCCCCGAACCAAGATACCGCAAGGTATCATTTCTTCTTCTAATTTGTATCCATAGGGTTCTTTCTTTGGATAAAAACTTCCTAGCATTAGTTTAGACCTGTCGACTGTCATCAATATAATTTTATATATCGCGAGAGTGCAATAGCCATAATATTAATAAAGTCGTATTTGGTACGCAAGAAACAAATTAAGAGATAAGAACAGAAACACGGAAATGGAAACAAAAACGAAATGAGACATTACCTCGTATACCAGACTTCCATAAAGTGTTCATGTATTGAAGACCAGAGACAACGTTGTTATAGACCATGAAGGAGAATTTGAGTTGGTACTTTGTTCCTTCCTTGAGAGTGAATAGGGAAGACTTAGGAGTGGAAACAAAGGGATGTGACAAGACAATTTCAGGTCTACCAGGACATATTATTGTAAGACTTAACACTCTAACATCTGCCCCTACAATATCTGCTTCCACAAAATCAAACAATTTTATCAGTTTCTAATTAAACAATATCAAATATCAAATCAAAATTCATGCATTTCCTAGTTTTTTTCTTATCATACTTTTCATCATCATGCGACCAATGCAATATTTGTTAGAATTGAATACCTTCAATGCTAGATGAAGAATGTGCTCTTCCAAGGAGTCGTTCCCTCCATTTCCTCGAACAACTTTTTTCATCCTTTTTATATCGAAGAAATTAAAAAAAATTTAATTAAATGATAAATCGGTAATGATTTTCAATCAAATACAAAAAAAAAAAAAATTGTGTAGAGAGAGATAAATGAACATTATCCTTATCTACCTGTTCCTTGAGAGATAATTGAGGGCCTAAATATGGTTTAAGTTGTTTTGATGAAACAATATTATTTTCTGGTTTTTTGGTCTTTTCCCTTCTATTCTCCACATCTTCATTCATCGTATTCATGTCCACCTTTTGTTCTTCTTTCCCCGTCAAGGGACTAATGATCATATCTTTCGATGTAGGAGGAGTTTGAACAACCCCCGACATTTTGCCCAATGGATACACAATGTTAAAGAAAAGTAAATTAATGCTCTTTCCATTACATGATGGAAATGAGAGGTTGAGATTGAATCAGTTTCATGGCACAAAAAGTATAAAAGAAAATGTATGTTTCATTAGCTTAGAATTGCTACTATTTTGCTTTACCATCCCTTGTTATTTACAACATTTTTTAGTGCATTAAAAAAATGCAAAAATGGGTCATAACTAACTAATTAGAATATAAATCTATACTACATCTAAATCTAAAAAACCCTTAAAAGGAGAAATATTTTTGAACTATTCTACCCTTACAAATTTTTTAAAATCCCACATTCACCCTTAGTATTCATTAATGGATAATTATTTTTTAATATTTTATTTATTACTCTTTTATTATTCATCATTATCATACATTAAAATTTTAACAATTTATTAAATGTACAATTAAAATTTGTAAATATTTAATATATTAAATTAAATATGAAGGTGAAAAGATGGTCTCAATTTGTTCGACGATGAAAATGGATATTCTTAATTTGTTCAAAATCTATTTCGACTCTCTTTCGACATCTCCTGTTCAATAGCTCAGAAGAGAAACTTGGTACGTCACTGTTTGTAGGACTAAATTTTTTTTCCTTGATGCCAAATTCTAGAAACCGATCTAATAGATATAGAAAATGAATTGGCAACTTTCGAGATGACTCCTTTTGCTAACTTTCCATCTTGCCTTTCATTGAGTAGCTTTTCAAAAGCAGCTCTTTTGTTACCATGGTGATATTTTTTTCTTATTTGAATGACGCAAACTATTAGACACTGTGTCGGAATTCTAAAGAGTATCAACTTCTTCAGAAAATTGATTCGAACCAAAATGAATATTTTGTGGTAAATGTGAACAGTTTTCATTGGGTGAATGGATGTTTTTAGATGATTCATTCAAATCGAATGAAGCAGTTCCTGATGAATAGCTCATTTTTTTTTCCTGTTTTTAGTTGTAATTAAATCTAGCTACATGTCTCTATTAATAATGTGCAATCAAAAAATTAAAAATAAATTTGGTGAGCAAATATAAAATTTTCAAGAAAAATTAGCGCATTTCTTAATTAAAAACTGCTGCATTCGTAATTTGTTTGTGTATGCATCAAAATTTCAAAAATTTATCTAAAAGTTGAAATTTATATGTTGCTTGTTATTGCTCAGGAAGTTAGCGAAGGAACCTCAATTTTTTTATGCTTTCCACTCATCATTGCTTTGATTTCGAAATTTAGTGGATGTAACTTAAATATTTAATGGTTTCTACACATCAGGAGCTTCGGTTTCTACTACATACATGGAGTCACTTAAGTGAATTATTGTGTTAACTCAATTTATGGATGTTGAGAATTGAAAGTGATTCAATTCAATTTATTTACTACTTTCAACAACATTTTAATAATAATTATTTTTAAATAATACACATTAAATAAGGGTAAATTAGAAAAACTATTAGCAAAATTTATTTTTTTAATAACATTCTTAATTCGTGTGAAAAAACAAACCAGCCAATATGAATGAGACGAAGAGAGTAAATTTTTTTTATTGGAATGTGCTCAATGTGAGTATAAGGATTTTAAAGGTTCTCACAGATCTAAATTGTTAGATTAACTTAAATTAAAATCTGTAATTATTTATCAAATTCATTGGTAGGAAAAAATCCCTATAAAAATCAACATAGATCCACATAATTCTAAAGTGTTTTTTAATCATTATCTTATGTTTTAAGAAATTAGGTAATATTAGTAAACCTAATATCTACATGTCATCTTCTTTGAGAATCCTTTTGCACCTGCATACATCATCATTTTTTTTTTTTTTTTTTTATTTATGTTTTCCACTATTATTGCTTTGATTTGGAAATTTAGTAGAAGAAACTTTAAATATTTCATGATTTATGCACATCAAGACCTTCGATTTCTGCTACAGGCGCGGAATCGTTGGAGTGAATTAATATGTTGACTCAATTTATAGATGTTGAGAATTGAAAATGAACCCATTCAATTCATTTAATACTTTCAACAACATTTTATTAACTATTATTTTTAAATAATACTCATTGAATAAGGGTAAAATAAAAAAATGGGAACATCAATTTTTTTATGCTTTTTACTCATCATTGCTTTGATTTGGAAATTTAGTGGATAGAACTTCAAATATTTAATGGTTTCTACACATCAAGAATTTCGGTTTTTGCTACAGGCGTGAAGTCACTGGAGTGAATTAATGTGTTAACTCAATTTATAGATGTTGAGAATTGAAAGTGAACTCATTCAATTTATTTACTACTTTCAACAACATTTTAATAATCATTATTTTTAAATAATACTCATTAAATAAGGGTTAATTAGAAAAAATGTTGGCAAAATTTACTTTTACAATAAATTCTTAATCTGTGTAAAAAAACAAATCAGTCAATATAAATGGGACGAAGGAGTAATTTTTTTTTATTGGAATATGTTTGAATGTGGGTATAAGGATTTTAAAGGTTTAATAGATCTAAACTATTAGATTAACTTAAATTAAAATCTATGATTATTTATTAAATTCATTGATAGGAGAAACCGTTCGTATTAAAATCAACACATATGCACATAATTCTGAAGTGTTTTTTAATCATTATCTTATCTTTTAAGAAATTAGGTAATATTAGTAAACCTAATATCTACGTGTCATTTTCTTTGAGAATCCTTATGCACCTGCATACATCAATGTTTTTTTTTATGTTTTCCACTCATCATTGTTTTGTTTTGGAAATTTAGTCGACGAAACTTCAAATATTTAATGGTTTATGCACATCAAGAGCTTCGATTTTTGCTACAGGTGTGGAGTCGCTGAAGTGAATTAATATGTTGAGTCAATTTATGGATGTTGAGAATTGAAAGTGAACTTATTCAATTCATTTAATACTTTCAACAACATTTTAGTAATTATTAATTTTAAATAATACTCATTAAATAAGGGTAAATTAGAAAAACGAGAACATCAATTTTTTTATGCTTTCTACTCATCATTGCTTTTATTTGAAAATTTAGTGGATGGAACTTCAAATATTTAATGGTTTCTACACATCAGGAACTTCGATTTAGCGTGAAGTCATTGAAGTGAATTAATGTGTTAACTCAATTTATGGATGTTAAAAATTGAAAGTAAACTCATTCAATTCATTTACTACTTTCAACAACATTTTAATAACCATTATTTTTAAATAATACTCATTAAAAAGGGTAAATTAAAAAAATTGTTGACAAAATTTACTTTTTCAATAACATTCTTAATTCGTGTGAAAAAACAAACCAAAATATATAAATGGAACGAATTGAGTAATTTTTTTTATAGGAATGTGTTTGGAAGTAGGTATAAGAATTTTAAAATTTTTAATAAATTTAAACTAAGAGTCGTGATTATTTGACATAGGAGAAAAACTTCTTGTAAAGATCAACATAGATCCACATAATTCTAAAGTGTTCTTTAATCATTTATCTTATTTTTTAACAAATTAGGTAATATTAGTAAACATGATATCTACATATCATGTTCTTTGAGAATCCTTTTGCACCTGCATTCCAACACGTGTATTACAACTGACCCTAGTGTCCATAACATCATACCATATTACAAAAACATCATGAGTAAATTTTTTGGATGTCACCCAATTTTGAGTAAAGTCTTAATTGGGTTCGTTCAACTTTAAAATGTCTCAATCAAATCATCAAACATTAGTTTTATTTTAAATTCGATCCATACTTCGTCATATACAATTATTACAATTTACATGATTTGCTCACGTGAAAGTTAAAATTAGATAGAATGCCACATGGGACCTATGCGGTCCATAAAAATGTTGCATCATTGAAATCTTTACATTATTCAAATCATATAGTTTTAAGAACACGATTTTTTCAATTTAAATGTCATTTACATGCAACAAATTGAACTCCGTCTTATATATAGCATTTCGTCTAATTATCGCCCAGACAAACAAATCTCATCAATTACATTAACGACATTCATCAGTCGTTTTAAAATTTACCCCAAAGATCAACCCAAAATAAAGTAGAAACAAATTTGAAAGAGATTGGGAGCCAAATTGTTTAAGAAAAGTAAGTAGGTTTCAACTTTCAATAATTGGCCAACTCTGTTGACAGTTGACCCAAGCCGGCTTCAACAGTCAACATTACTTCACCCACTCCTGCCTCCATCTTTTAATTATTCAACCCACACGGATGTTAGGTACCACTACTACTACTACTTGTACCATTAAAATTATTCTTTTACTTTTTCAAATTTTTATTTAATTATGTTTTAATCTATCGACTCTTCAAACTATACACACATTAAAATATTGAATATGTCATTGTCGTTGCCTTCTCAATCACCCAAGTATATTTTATTAGCGTGTTCGATAAGTACAAAATAGAATTAAAGAAAAAAAAATAAAACAATATAATTTATAGAATTGTCTAATACCGTTCACCAAATATGCCATACGTGTTTTCATTAAATCTTATTCGAAATAAATAAATATTATAATTGATTCTATGTTTTCAAAACATCTTTCGTTATCTGCAATTTTTATTAAAATATCGAAAATTTTGAATGACAAATACAAACAAAATATAAAAAGACATTTACACATGTAGACAATATTTAATTATTAATATAAAATACTTCACAATCTAATTAATCAACCAACACATATTCAAGGTCTATTATTTTATGATAGATTTTGAGATAAAAGAGGAGTCAAAATGGGGTTTGCTGATGTTATCAAAAGTCCATTGCACAATTGGTATTAGCTTGATTTTATTGACTTGTTGAATGATACTAATAGCTTATTGAATTTTAAATTTGATTTTGATAAAAAGTTAAAGTTAAAATCTAATTTTAACTACACATTTTATGGAACCATAATTTTTTTACTAAACATCAATTTTTATCGACTTTTAAAAAAAAATTGATTTGAATCAAAATCAAATATATGGTTAGAATTTTTTGAAAACAAAAATTGAATGACAGCCTATAAAGGTGATTTGACATCTAAAACATTTTTTTAACACGTAGAGAGCTTAGTTTTGCCTGAGGATGCAATGATCTACCCGACAAGACACCTACTGATGAAACAAAAGTTGAATGTGTCACTTATGTTGTCTACTTATGTTGTCTACGTTAAATTGAAAATTTGACGTCACATGGTTGATAATTCATGATTCTATACTTATTATTTTTTTTATGTCTTATCGCCGTTGATGATAGTTGATTTTCTCCTCCTCTCAGCCGGGATGGTAGCTTCCGCTTTATAGATCACTGTCTAATTAGTTAGATGGCGAGATAGGTTATGGTTGTCCGCTTGCCGGAGGCGGGCATATGAGAATAGCCAGTAGGCGAACCGATAAAGCGGGCGGACCGACAAGGCGGGCAGTGCTTCAGCGGGCGTCCCAAGGGAGGGAGCGATCATTTAGCAAAGTGTGTTTATATTTATCATCATAGCCTCTACTCCCATAGACTACTTTTCATAAATCGTTGTCAATGGGAAGTAGAAATATTCTCATCGCACCTGCTATTTTCTAACTTTTTTCGATAGAAGCTAATCGCTTTAATTTTTAAACATAGCTCATCGCTTTATTTTTTGGACAGGGCTCATCGCCCTAATTTTTAAACATTCGCTCATCCCCTTGATTTTTAAACATAGGCTCATCGCCAACATGTTTGGATAGGGGCTCGTCGCCTTGATTTTTGGACGAGAGGCTCATCGCCCTAATTTTTAAACATAGCTTATCGCCTTGATTTTTAAACATAGGCTCATCGCCTTGTTTTTCGGACGAGGGGCTCATCGCCCTAATTTTTAAACATAGGCTCATCGCCTTGATTTTTAAACATAGCTCATCGCCAACATGTTTGGATAGGGGCTCATCGCCTT
Source organism: Forsythia suspensa (assembly GCA_023638005.1). Lineage (NCBI taxonomy): Eukaryota > Viridiplantae > Streptophyta > Magnoliopsida > Lamiales > Oleaceae > Forsythia > Forsythia suspensa. Next base: position 46,714,598 of record CM042675.1, read on the forward strand.
GATTTTTGGACAGGAGCTCATCGCCCTGTTTCTCTAACATAAAAATTGAACTTGGCCTTGTTTACGGCCTTATAAGCCCCTCTACTCCCCATAGACTACTTTTCATAAACCGCTTGTCAATGGGGAGTAGAAATATGTCATTCAAAAAAAAAAAAAAAAAATTTTTTTTTTTTTTTTTTTTTTTAGTTTGGGGCGAGGTCACCCCGCCTGGGCGAGGTCGCCCGCCCGCCTGGGCAGGTGTGACCTCTCAAAAAAAATATTTTTTTTTTTTTTTTTAAAAAAGATGAGAGGAGGTCACTTCTCCTGGGCGAGGTCGCCCGCCCGCCTGGGCGAGGTCACCCCGCCCGCCTGTGACCTCTCAAAAAATTTTTTTTTTTTTTTTTTTTTTAAAAAGATGAGAGGAGGTCACTTCTCCTGGGCGAGGTCGCCCGCCCGCCTGGGCGAGGTCACCCCGCCACTGTGACCTCAAAATTTTTTTTTTTTTTTTTTTTTTTAAAAGATGAGAGGAGGTCACTTCTCCCGGGCGAGGTCCGCTTCGCCCGCTGGGCGAGGTCACCCCCTCACTGCTGTGACCTCTCAAATTTTTTTTTTTTTTTTTTTTTTTTAAAAGATGAGAGGAGGTCACTTCTCACAGGCGAGGTCGCCCACCACTGTGACCTCTAAAAAAATTTTTTTTTTTAAAGATGAGGCGAGGTCACATTGTCTCATCTTGGGTGTGCTTGCCTCTATTATCTTGAGGTTTGAACTCACCTGGAATATTTCTTTTGTTAGACTCAGGCTCACTTCGATTTTTCATACCTTTTGTAATGAGATATGCTTCTTCAAGATCCACATACTTTTCTCTCTCCCGAGTAACTCATGCATAGTACTTGGCGGGTTTTGGAGAGTGACATCTTAAAATGACGATTTCGAGTTCCACTCATCATGGCGATGACTACGATGAGACATCCGTAGTTCTTTGATTCCTAGCGGCTCCATTGGGCAAGGCAATGAAATCTTCATTTGTTCATCCTTGCCTGTGCCAATTGATCGATCGATAGCAGCTTTTCTTAACACGCTTGTCACCGGCAAAGTGTGTAGTAAAATTTTAGAAAACTCGTCAAATGTACGGATTGATTTTGGGGAAGGTGGCCACCCGATCCCGGCCTCCCGCCTAAGCGTCGGTGGGAAAGCCCTACACATAATTGCATCGGGGTGGCTTGTAACCTCATCAAGTCAACAAAAGACTGAGGTGATCGACAGGATCGGGAGGACCGTCGTATTTCTCCATCTTTGGTCTGTTTGAAGTCTCGTGGCAAGGGACCGCCATTATTTCTAGGAAAAGGGTCTTCTTCCAACACCATGGATTGTTGCCTATTACTTTTGTTGGACAAAGCCTCAACTATTTTGCGATCCATCAATTCTTCTAATCTCTGTTCCCAACTTAACATCTGGTGTCTCAACCAACAGAGGTGTGGGCATCCATGATGGTTGCCTCCAAGATAGATTTGGGCGGATGTCGGTGAATAGAAGTGGGGTGCGAAGGTGGAGCTAAAGAACCGGAGCTCATGAATGAGCTGCCGTTGGTGTGTTTCTATTGTCGGAAATTTAGGAATATGGGGAGGAGCCCTCGGCGGTAATGGCCCTATCGGTGGAGGGCTAAGACCCTGAGGCGAGCCCCAGTAGTGAAGATCCCACCGCAGAGGTTGGGACCACGTGGTAGATGAGAAACCGCAGCTGTTCCGATCTTGGAGCAGAGCCGTTAAGACCGTCACTTGAGCTTGTAGTGCCAGCGAGTTGAGCGTAAGCAGAGGCAAACTCTTGTTGTGGGTGATTAGTGGCGGCGTTGGACTTGGGCCACATCCCCGACGGGGTGGTGGAGCGCTTATATTCCTAGCTCTTCCGGTTCGAGCCATAGCTTCTTGCGTTTTTCGCAGATGGCGCCAATTGATGATAGTTGATTTTCTCCTCCTCAGCACCCGCGCGGCGGCAGTGGTGGAGATCTCGCAAAAGGTGGCGGGCTTTTTTCCCCGTGGCCACTCGGTGTGATAATCAAGATGTGATTAGAATACTTGTGCTAAATAGCAAGATAGAATGTATTAGAGTTGTGTGTTGTGATTTTACCGGGGTTGGTCTCCTATTTATAGGAATGACCACCGATGTAACCTTCAACGGTTATTAATTGTGGGTGCCTTTTCATCTTCCCTCTTTATGAGGAATTAATTAGGGACGTTTCACCTCTCTCAACTGCCGGTGTTTCATATTCCCAAGCGGACGATGGTAGCTTCCGCTTTATAGATCAATTGTCTAATTAGTTAGATGGCGAGATAAGTTATGGTTGTCTCGCTTGCCGGAGGCGGGCATATGAGAATAGCCAAAGCGGGCGAACCGTTATCATCAGCGTGGACAACATAGATAAACAATATAAGTAGATAGAAGATCATTTCTCGAATGTGTAATAAGAGAAATATTTATTATTGTTTAGCCGAAAAAATATATGACCATACAAAAAAAAAAAAAAAAAAAAAAAGAGAATAAGTAGAACAATATTGACTGAGTTTTTTTTTTTTTTTTAAACTAACATAACAAAGAAATTATCTACTACATCCGATTAGTAATCGATTTTGAATCCCAAGCATCCTTGCTATAAGGACAAATGCTTCTCACCTTCATCATGCGTCCAACGAAATCTATAACTTGGTTTTTTGTGCATATCTAACTCTTACATAGAATATGAATATTTTTGATAGAGTACGTTGAAAATAAAAAATCATCTAGATTTTAATAAAGTGCATGGAAAATATAAGAAAAAATAGGATTAGACTTTCTAATATTTCAATTACTGTGGTTTTAGCTCTCAATCCTTACAAATGAGGTTTCAAATCCCATTTCATTTAAATTTATGAATTTATGTCTCTACGTGAGGAAAATCGTTAATATGTTAAGATCGTACTTGAATGTCACGTCAAAAAATTTTGAATACGGGGTTTTCATGTTAAATTTTTGATGATTTTGTCCTCCAACTTTAAGTCATGTAAAATTGTGTGTGATTTTAATGTTTACATTGACTTGGATCTATATTTACATATTTAAATAAATTAGGAATCTAGAATCTCACGATCAAAAAATATATATTGATGCAATTCATTCGTATGAAATTAAATGAAGTTCTACTGAGTTGATTATAAAACATTTGAAATCATTTGTTTTAACTAATTGCTCCAAGGTCTTTGCAAATAAATTTGTTTTGACCTATTTATTTAATTATATTTTTTTTATTTGGAGGATTTAAAAATAAGCTTCTTTTAACTTAAAAAAAAAAAAAAAGAAGAAGAAGTAAAGTTATGAAATAGATTAGTATTGCATAAATTTCATCCATGGTTACCAAGCTTTTAGTAAATTCTCAATTGGATCACTATATTTTAATTTGTCTCAATTGAGTCACTATTTCAATTTAGTTTCAAATTTCACTAAACCTATCACATTTCATCAGCTATTATCCTTCAAATTGTCAAAAATTGTTTAGTTGACAACCATACTACATCTAATTTTTCACGTAATTGCTACATGACACCCTAGAAATGAAAATGCTAAAACAAAAGTTATAACAATATCTTTATATTAAAAAGTGCGTGATTTTCTATTTTAATACTTTTATGCAAATACTTTTATCACGCTCGCCTAGGCCCTAGGCGCTTTTTGGTCAACTATTTTTTAATTAAAATTCTCACATAAAGTAATTACATAGAAGATCCATTATAGTATAAATGCTTTTTAGTTAAACAATTTATTTTTATCTTTTTTAAAAAATATTTAAAATGATATTAAAAATAAGAAAAGCTTTTTCAAATGTCATCCTCGCTTAAGAATTTCAAAAATTCCACACCTAGCCAACGCTTTTTAGAACATTGCTTTTATGACATGGTGTGGTGATAAATTGACATATCATATAATGATTACATAAAAGATCTGTTATGGTATAAATGCTAAATAAATAACTTATTAGACATCAATTTACATCCTTAGGCTTTGTTTGATATTACCGTGATTTTAAAATAAACAACATTTGTTGTGCTAAAGAAAGAATAAGTTGCGAGTAGAATCAGTTAATTGTTTGATAAAATTTTGGTCTAGAATTATTGTATATTTCAAAATCATTATTTTAGCATTTGGTAAACAAACGTAATTTATTGCGGTGCATATATTACTAAATAGACTTTGATTATAATAATATTATTTTTGTATCATTATTATCATTGGTCATATTGTAAGATCTATTTTTACATTTATAATAGTATTGTTACCACCCGATTTTGGTAGGGCCTTCACACAAGAAATGCCCATTAAAGGTCTCAGATAAGCTTAATTGGGCCTCAATAAAGCCTTATAGGTCCAACGAGGACCTTCCATATTCATAAATGTCTCATAGGCTCGGCCGAAGGCCTCGAGGGGCCCAGCAAGGGGAAGGCCCGGAAGCCCATCGAGCATCGTAACATCCCTGGATCAGAGTATTGCGAAGCCCTTGAAGGTCCTCAACACTCACGGCCGACCCAGAGAACCTCGCCGGGCTTTGTATTTAGTATAACTAGTAACGATATTTTGGGATGACCAGAGAAATAATTAAAGCCAGATTGTATTTGATTGACACACGGATCCTCACAAGAAAACCAAATCCCAATCTCCTAAAGATTAGGCAACGTGATGAATTCAAATAAGAACAGTAATCTATGAGATTGTTTTGATAGCCGATCGTCCCTATCCCATAAGGAAGGAGGATTCGATTAGATGTCTAATTGATTGTTTCCCGAATCAATTAGAACTCTTGTGCTATAAATACAACGTCTCCGGTTATTTCAAGGGACGCACGATTTTGATTACGCACTTTATAAGCTCTTTTTATACTTGAATTTCACCCTAAACTTTGCTCAAATATCTGCCTTCTTGTCATTCCCACACTCCATTGCTTTTACTCCCCGTATATTACTCCATATACCCGCAGTTGACTTGATCGTCAGAGTACCAACGATCGCCGGACCATTTTCCCCCGGAGATCTTGATGCCTAACGATTGTATGAGTGTGCAGGTAACATATAGGTTGACAGATGAGTAATTGGAGATCTGTTGACACGTGGACGGTGTAGGTTCCGACGTCAACAAGTATGTTTATCATCAAATATTTTTCAAAGATATTATTCATTATAGCTATTTTAAAATGAAAACAATTAATATCTATTAAATCTCATATTTATAAAAGTACAAAATAAAAGTATAATCCATATAGTGAAAAATGAATTAGTTTAATTAATTTAAGTTAAAATTGATATTTTGATTATAGATAATTAAAAAAGTTCAAAACAAAATATGACAAGTTACTCTTCTATTATTTTACAAAATCTACTGTCAGATAATCACGACCGTATATAGTTTTCTCCGCTATGGGAATAAAAATGTACTTAAACGTTCGGGTGTCACCATGTTTTCAATTTCTCTCCATTCACAAAATCGTTTCCTTCAGAATTTACCCACTGCTTCAATCAACCTCACTGATTCGATCATCTCCCTAAACCGATCATCTCCAAAATCTGCTATTCTCCTCAATTGATTATTTTTTTCTACCGATCATCTCTAAAATTTGTTCACCGCCTAAATCTATCATCATAATTGAAGCATACGGGTCAGATCCCACTTCAAAGAAGCGGTATACTATTATAAATTTTTCTATAATTAATTTTTCTTAATTTCATTAAATTTGACTATGAAAAGTTGAAGTGTAAAATTAATTTCAAAAATTCAACTTACATGTTGAAAGTATGAAAATGCAAAAGGCAAGCAACACAGATGATATTTCATATTTCTGGTCAAAAAAGTCAAAATCTATCCCTTCAATTTTGTTTCACGTCACTACAAAAATCTCCATTCAAACCCTCACCCCACTCCACCCACCTCACCTCGTCATCCATATATACACATCATAAGCATTCTCGCCGACTGTTACTCTTGTCAGACAAAACAATCACCAACTTTTCAACTCCTGAAAGCTGAAGCGACCCTTTTTCGTTTCGCCATGTACGAATCCTTAGAGGGAAAAGACTACGAGACGATGCCCATAGAGATACGGGCAGTGGAAGCCTTAGGCCTTGGTTTCGACCTGGCCAGCGATTTTCGACTCAAGTTCGTTAAAAGGTGCCCCGACGGCGGCCGATTGGTCAGTTTAGATGAGAGGAATAAGAAGGACGTCGTTATTCCAGGACTCGGGGGCGTCACGATTCCCGACGTGCCGGAATGCATTCGGGTCGATAAAGGGGATCACATTCGCTTTAAGTCTGATGTCCTCCAATTTAATCAGGTTCGTCGGTTTTTTTATTCTTTTCTTTCTTTTTATTTTTGTTTTATATACATGGGTTCCCTTTTCTTTTCTTTTTTTTGGGTGAATTTATGTATATGAGTATATGGGTTGCATATTTTCTGTGAATTTATGTATATGAGTAATGGGTTGCTTTTATTTTTGTGAATTTATGTATCTGAGCATATGCATATGTATAATTGCGTTGATTATGATTTTTTGAGCTAGAAATATAATTCTAAATGTGCTGATTGTGGCTTAGTCCTCTGCAAAGGATGGAGGAGAAAGAACATAGTGAATAAGAAAGAGCTATTGTGCTCGAAAATGTAGACTATATTATTTCGGACCATGAAAAGCTAAAGAAACAATCGTCTTAGGGATGATAATTTCACGTTTCCTGTAACTTTTTCCTTCACATGGTTCAAAATGTAAATGAAAATTGTTAACATAGCTGAAAAATCAAGCAGATGAATGTTAATAATCACGCCTTCAAGAAAAACTAATACATTTCGCGGATGTTAAGTCCTGTTTTATCTGAAGTTTTAATATTACTCTGAAAGTAGGAGAATATAACATGAAACTCAGGATTCAGGATTTAGATTATGACTTAAAAAACTACCAGCTCTGTAAGATTACGAATGGAACACTACTACTTGTTAATGGAGTCGCTTCAGGGAAAAATAGTTTTTATTTGAATTTGTTAAAGCTGTTTAAGCCTTTGAAAAATACTGTTAAATGACTAGTAACTGGTGAAAAATAGCTGTAACTTGTTAGTATAAATTTGACTTGAATCCATTGATGGAAGCTTAATAGTTTAGTAACTACCCTATACACTATAGTAGAGCAACAAATAAAGGAAAACCTCCAAAATGTTGGTCTATATTCACCTTTTACATATACGTTCTTTTCAGCAGGTGTCATGTAAAATTCTGTATTCTTTAACTCTTAATTGCTAATCTGATATCAATTTCTTATGGCAGATGTCAGAGCTACTTAATCAGAAATCATCAGTACAGGGAAAGATTCCTTCAGGATACCTTAATGCTATTTTTGATTTAACTGGAACCTGGTTGAATGATGCTGCAGACGCCAAGTATCTAGCCTTCGATGGTTATTTCATCTCACTTTACTATTTGCACCTTACTGCATCAACTTTAGTACTTCATGACCATGTAAAGAGGGCTGTTCCATCGCACTGGAATCCGGCATCATTGTCTAGGTGACTTTCGAACTCGACAATATTTATTTGATAAACTTAAGAGCTTAGGATTACATGAATTTAAAATTTGCAGAGAAAAAATAAAAATAAAAATACAACTATAAACAAGATGCATTAATCAAAAGCAATAAAGACATCCGGTAACATAATCAGTGAGTTTTGGCACATAATGTTGTTACATTTTTTAAACCTACTGCAGTAATGGAATAATACTAAATGCTGTACCCTCAAATAAATACCTTTTTCTTTTCTTTTGCTTTTATTTTTTTTAGTTGTCGTGGGTGGGGGTTTGTCATTGTTTGTACACATTTTTTGCTTGTATCTTGGTGAACTTATATACCGTATATGCTAGATACTTGCAACATGTTTATAATAATGCACTAAACATTCTAGAAGGTTAAAAGTTCTTGATAATGTGCCCTCTCTTAGAACATGCAGTAGAATTAATAAATATTGTTGATTTCTTGACTTCTCTATGAATTACAAGCTTCAACTTTGTTTGCAAATTGGGTTTGTTTAGATGTTTATTTTGATCTCTTCTTTGCTATTTTTTTTTTTCTTCTTGATGCCCTCTGTTCTTTTTTGGGTCGTAAGTCTCTTTATCTTGTTCACGTGTACTTCTCTATAGGCTTAATGCATATACCCATAGTAGCATTGACACAGTATAACCTTTTTCAAACTTTTGCCACGTCAAAATTGCCTTCCTGATTACTAGATGCGACCAGGTGTATGTTTAGCTAATTGCTTTAGTGATGTGACCATCATACTTTCTTACGCTGGTTGTGCCCATAAACCTTCAATATTCATTTTACGGCTACCATTTGGCATCAATGGTAATTCATTTTTTCTTAGTCAGATTTATCCGGACTTATGGAACGCACATTATCGTGGGAATGGCTGTTGGAGGACAGGATTTACTGTGTGTTAAACAGAGACCGTCTTCTCCTATCCCTCCAGCTGAACTCAAGGGATGCTTGGAGGATCTTGGAGACTGTCTTTTCTCTGATACTAGCAGTCCTATTCTGGACAGGAAGGCAATTGATAACAAAAAAAAGGTATATACTCAGAAATATATGTGCATTTGTGTCTGAGCATGTGCGCATATCTTTGTTGTTTCTTTTTAGACCGTAATTTGACAAAAAATGATGTAATTATTTTGATTATGCAGGTTCCTGAGGTATTTAATCGTATGTTACAGGCACATACCATGCAATTTACGAGCATTACTGAAACATCGAGCAAGGATGTAAGATATCTCATTCTTCATGGAAGGATACTCTTTTTTTTTTTTTTTGTTTTCTAAGAATACTTGTGAAAGTAGACTTATGATATTATATGGAACAGGGACTTACACTTATTTGGTCCAAAAGAGGAGGTGACGTGTTTGCACAAAGTCACTCCAGGTGGCTTCAGACTATGGCTGCTAATCCAGAAGCTGTACTCTTCAAATTTGTACCTATTACTTCTCTGCTTAATGGAATTCCTGGGAGTGGCTATCTTAGTCATGCAATAAACTTGTACCTCCGATGTATGATCCCTTTAATATGACTAATACCTTCTTTTCTTCTGCGCTGTCCTCTTGTCCTTTTTCATATTTTAAAGCAGCAGCTGCATAGCGTACTTGTATTAGTTATCATTTCTCTTTTAATTTCATTTTGGAAAATAACATTTATGTTTCTAATGCCAGACAAGCCAGCTTTAGAAGATCTGCAGTATTTTTTGGAGTTTCAAGTTCCTAGTCAGTGGGCACCTTTGTTCTGTGAGTTGCCTCTTAGACATCAAAGAAGGAAGGCATCTTTACCTTCATTGCAGTTCAGTTTCTTAGGTCCAAAGATTTATGTCAGCTCTACCCAGGTATTTGCAATCTCACTAAGTAAAAATATAGAAATGAAAATTTTGAACGGAATCATGTTTTCTTGATTGGTTTAGTAGTTAAGAGGCGCATGACTCTAGTTTCAAATAGCAAGTTTACGATGTTGTGTAACATATGGATAACTCCTTTGTCTTAATTTAGTCCCCTTTGATGAGTTAACTATTTTGATATAAACCAAATCATAATCTTGTAGGTTTTATTAGTTTTTGATGCTTTTGTTGTAAATATTTGATAGATTCTTCTATGCCTTTTTCAACACTCAATTTTGGAAAATAATTGACTGCGTAGAAGTTAAATAATTAGTGCTGAAAGGAGTAGTAAGCAATGGAAGTCAGAGCAGGGGGGTAATTTTGTCTACTTTAGAGTGTAGATTGCTGATTGAAATTGTACAGGCTAGAAACATGCTGAGTGCTGAAAATTAATTTTAGATAGGTATGTATTCTTCCACAAAAGCAATACAAAATTGCATGGTTTCCTATTCCATACTTTTGAATGGTATTGGAATAATTTGGTTTAGCTGAACTGATCTCTGACTTAAGGTAATGATAGTAGCACATGACATGGAATTTGTCCGAGTAGTGGTTCACTGTTTTATTTTTCTTTTTTTGGGAGGGGTGTCGGGTGTCGTTACAGGAAGGTGGAGCATTTGTCATGGCAATGTCTGACCACATAGTTACATGACTTCTTGTTGTCTTACTTCTGTGACAAATTTGTCTTCTCTTTGTCATTGACTTCGAGTTGGCTGCTTTTGTTCTCGCTCTTTCTGCTGTGGAATCCGATTAAGTTGGAGTAGAGGTGGTCAAATGCCCAAGACATTCACACTAACAAGACAATGATATGGACTGTTTTTATACCATCCAAATGGGTTGATAGGATTTTTCACTACTTCCAGTTCATCTGCCATTTTATGGCATTGACAAATTTGATAATCCAAATTTGATAAATTTTGTAGATTATGTTTCTCAACAGACATGACTTCATTTTTCTCCCATCATATTTCCTTCCGAAAGCAAACACTGTCCCCATGCTCTGCAACATAATTTATTGGTTCTGCTTCTTTTTCTTCTTGCTCGACTTGATGTAATTCTCAAACCATAATTTTCAAAGAACCCTTACTACAACAAAAATGATTTTATGATTCACCTTACCTTATTCCATAAGTAGAAGATATGAACTTCAGTGGCCTTATTTTGTTGCTTGCACTAAACTTTCACATAGATTATTGTCCTAGTAGAGAATTGCTATTGAATTTATTCTCTTCAATCACTAACTTTGTGATTGCTCACATTGATCTCATCTTTTCATTTTGGTTCTATTTTAGGTTACAAGTGATGAAAAACCCATTATTGGCCTCCGCTTGTATTTGGAAGGAAAGAAAAGCAACCGGTTGGCAGTTCACGTACAGCATCTTTCTAGTCTTCCAAACATAATGGCATTCACCTCAGCCAATGAAAACATTTGCAAGCGACAGTGGCGAGGTTCTGATGAGTACGAATTTAGTGAACAGTACTTAGAACCAGTCCGATGGAAGAGATATTCAAATGTATGCTCATCGGTAGTAAAGCATGATCCCAGCTGGGTAGTGGGAGAATCTACCGGTGTTTTTGTTGTGACTGGTGCACAGCTAGTTACCAAGGGGAAATGGCCAAGGAAAGTTCTTCACCTCCGCTTGCTTTATACCCACCTACCTAACTGCACCATTAGGAAGACAGAGTGGGCAGCAGCACCTGAAGCTTCTCGCAAGTCAAGTTTCCTCACAAATTTGAGCACAACTTTCACATTCACCCAACGGGCAGTAATGGACGCCCCGAAGCAACTTCCAGCTACCTTGAACTCCGGTGTATATCCCGATGGCCCACCCGTGCCCATCCGGTCTACTAAGCTACTTAAATACGTGGATACAACTGAGGTTACACGAGGTCCATATGACACCCCAGGACATTGGTTGGTAACGGCTGCTAAGTTGGTGGTTGATGGTGGTAAAATCGGCTTGCAAGTGAAATTTGCATTATTAGATTATTCACAAGAATGATAACTTTATTTTGTAAATATGGAACAGATCTTAGGTTATTGTTTCTGTGATTTTGCTTTCTATTTTATTCTTTTACCCATATATGTTTTCATGGAGAGACAGATTGTGTACTAAAATGTAAGAACTTGTACGATCAATGACCTTTCTTGTACAAAATCAAAATTACTGAGAGTCGAGGTTGATTAACAAGTTGTACGTGGTATCGTATATAATTTGTTGATTGTTCTGAATTTGTTTACAATCTGAATTTATATTTGTTATTCTGATATGTTAGCGAAAATGCAAACACGTAAGTCCTGTCTCCGGTTTTTTAGGGGAGAGTCCCATCTCCGGAGGGAGTGTGTCGCCGGAAAATTCCTTGGCTTTTAGGTTTTCTGGCAGACTACATCGCTTCCCTAGGGTGTTGTCGTCTATCTGATTTTCTCCAGCCTTACCAGGCATCTTATTCCATCATCATACGGAACAGTCTGATTTTATTTTGGTTCCAGTGAATCCAATGGAGCTCTCAAGGCTATGCGCTAAACTCCGATTAGAAGAGTCGGATAAACCAGTTCTGAGTGTTGACAATGGACCCTATCTAGGAGGGTTGGCTCGCATGGATTTATGCTTGATTGGGAAGATTCTGGGATCACGTCCGGTCAATAAAGATCGCCTAGAGGGGGTTTTGCAGATCATTTGGCGAACTGAATCGAATCGAGGACCCGAGTGGATTCAAAACCAGGCTTCAACACTTTTGCTTCTATCTTCGGGTGCGCTGCTGATTGGCAGCGTGTCTTAGGTGTCTATACCGCTGGACCGTGGACGTTTAACAAGAATCTTATCGTTCAGTGTTAAGCCTTCTGGACTGAACAACATTACAGCATGGACTTCACCCATCCTTCAATGTGGATTATGTTGGAAAATAAGTTGAATGAAATTTTAAACTCTACATTTGTTTGAGACCTTCCAACTTTTCAACCCTTTCATGTTTTGTAACTCTTATAACTCTCTTGTTAATGGTGGATTTGGATTTGGATTTGGATTTGGAAGGTCACTCTAAGGCCTATATAAGCATGTCCATTTTCCTCATTCTACACACAACAATTCAACATTTCCTCCTTAGGTTCTTTTTCATTCGTTTTCCTCTTTAGCATTCAAATTTCCTTGCGGTGATATTGTTTGGGCAGTAGGTCGGTTCGCTGGTACAACCAGTTCTACCATTGTATCCTGGAAAAGCAGACGTTCATAACCTACCAGAAGGACAACTCTTTTAAGGAAGCTGTCTTTGACAGAGCCGGTTTGCTTTCTTCTTCCATTCTTTATTCTAAAGTTTCCATTTTACTCCATTTTAATTATAATATGTTGTTTAACGTTTTTCAATTGACGTATGTTTAACAATCTTAAAACAGATTCGTGCTAAACTCATATTACATAAAAATGAAAAACAGTGAAATTCATACGTGTGAAACTAATTTGTTTATAAAACTGAGTGAAATTCATACGTATGAAACTAGTTTGAAACAATCTTTTGAACTAGAAGAATTTATACTTTTAGATGCTTTAATTTTCTCTTATGGTTAGAGTTTTCTTGATTTGTGTATTCGCAAAACTGGAAGGCTTTATCAAAAGGACCTAAACTGTCTAAGGAGAGCTTGGGATTTAAGTGGTCCACTTGTGACCCCCCTCCTCACCTGGAAGCTTTTTAGTTGTGTGTTATTCAAATCAACAAGACGAAAAGAAATGGGTTAATAATTGTTTTCTGGGATTAGATTTTCCAAGTTCATTCCCTTGGAAACTGTTTCTGCTCTAAATTTTCATGTTAGCAGCCTGGATAATTTCATAATTGCAAGTGTAACTAAAATGAAAAACAGATTTGTTTATTCTATTTATTTTACAAGTGGAACTAAAATTTTCTCTTATTTCAGAAAATGGCAACCGATCTCGACATCAAGTTGTGGCTATCGAAAACCAGGATCGTGGCACAAGTGCCAAGTTTTGCTGCGACCCAAACTGTGGCTCCAACTGGTCATGTAACTGTTCCAGTTAATCATGGAGAAAAACCTGAGAAGTTCAATGGATTGAATTTCAAAAGGTGGCAGCAGAAAATACTATTTTATCTGACCACCTTGAATCTTGTGAGATTCTTGACTGAAGATGCTTCGAAACTCAAAGAGGGTGAGGGAGACATACAAGCTGTCAGCGCTGTTGAAGCTTGAAAACATTCTGATTTCCTATGTCGGAATTATGTCATGAATGGATTGGCAGATTCACTATACAACGTATATAGTACAATGAAAACGGCGAATGATTTATGGGCGTCTCTAGACCGAAAATATAAAACCGAGGATGTAGGGGCTAAGAAATTCATTGTTGGCCGTTTCGTGGATTATAAAATGGTGGAACTCTAAAACGGTAACCAATCAAGTACAAGAACTTCAAGTAATCTTGCATGATATTCATGCCGAGGGGATGGTTTTAAGTGAAACTTTCCAAGTGGCAAAGCAATGATTGAAAAGTCGCCTTGGCTTCGACTTGAAAAGATTTTAAGAATTATCCGAAGCACAAGTTTAAAGGAAATGAACATTGAAGAACCGATTGTCGACTTTGAATTGAAGAAGACAACAAAAGTTCTAAAAAAGAAGGGTTCAATCGTCCAATGGCGAGCAAATGTTGTGGAGCATGGTCAAAGTTCTAAGACAAACAAGAACAAGTTTGGGGTATCGGGAAAGGGACAAAAGCGGGTCCAAAAGGGGAGTTTCAAAAAAAAATTTCCAAGAAAATGCTACAATTGTGACAAAGTAGGTCATAAATCTTCTGAGTGTGATTGCCAAGAAGAAACAATAAAAAAAGAAGCAAATGTTGTTGATGACGTCACACATGATGTGTCCGAAATAAACCTCATTGCAGATTATTTCAAGTAAACGGTGGGATCAAATCCAAGAGAATGGTAGATTGACACCGGTGTTACCCGGACATATCCGCTTTCGGATAAAGAGATGTTAAGTTCTTTTGAAGCAACTGAGAATGGAGAAAAGCTGTTTATGAAAAATTCAGCTACATCTGAAATCAAAGGCCAAGGACAAGTGGTTTTGAAGATGACTTTGAAAAGAGTGACTTTTAACAATGTGCTTTTGTGCCCAAACCGTAAGAACCTAGTGTCGGGTCCATCTTGAACAAGCATGGTTTTCGTATGGTGTTTAAGTCAGATAAAGTTATTTTGTCTAAGAGTGGAATGTTTGTTGGAAAATTTTATGTTTCTGATGGGCTTTTTAAGCTCAATGTAATGACGGTTAAGCCGAAAATTAATAAAGTGATTAATTCTTCCATTTACTTGCTTGAGTCTTCCAATTTGTGACATGGTAGACTAGGACATGTTAATTATGATACTTTGCGTAGATTAATTAACTTGAATTCCATACCTGCATTCTATATTGATTCTAAACACAAGTGTGAAACGTGTGTTGAGGTAAAATTGACAAGATTATCATTTCAAACTATTGAAAGGAAAACTGAACCACTTGATCTAATTCACATTGACGTTTGTGATTTAAAATCTGTACAAACAAGGGGTGGCAACAAGTACTTCATTACTTTTGTTGATGATAATACAAAATATTGTTATGTCTATCTACTTAAAAGTAAAGACGAAGCTATAGAGAAATTTGTTCTTTATAAGAATGAAGTTGAGAATCAACTCAATAAAAAAATTAAGGTATTGAGAAGTGACCGATGTGGTAAATATGAATCATCATTTGCTGAATTATGTGCTCAATGCAGAATCACACTTGAAACCACAACACCTTATTCACCTTAACAAAATGGTGTTGCTGAACGAAAAAACTGTACCTTAAAAGAGATGATGAATGCAATGCTATTAAGTTTTGGGTTACCTCAGAACATGTGGGGAGAAGCTGTTTTATCAGTTAATTACCTTTTAAATAAGGTGCCTCAAAAGAAAGAAGAGAAGACTCCATACGAGTTATGAAAAAGAAAGGAAACCTTCCTATAAATACTTGCGAGTGTGGGGGGTGTCTTGCCAAATTAGCTATACCTACATCGAAAAAGGTAAAATAAGTCCAAAAACTATTGATTGCATTTTCATAGGCTATGCACATAACAGCAGTGCTTATCGATTTCTTGTGCATGAATCTAAAATTTCAGACATACACAAAAATACGATAATAGAATCGAAAAATGCTTTATTTTTTGAACATATATTTCCGTACAGATCCATAGAAGAAGCAAGCTCCTTTAAATGGACACATGAAGCAACGGACCAAAAAGAACAATCAGAAGAAGAAGATGAGGTTGAACCAAGATGTAGCAAAAGAGCTAGAACTAAAAAATCGTTTGGTCCAGATTTTCTGACTTATATGCTAGAAAGTGAACCTCAAAGCTTTAAAGAAGATGTGAACTCTTCTGAAGGACCTCGATGGAGAGAGGCAATTAAAAGTGAGATAAATTCTATTATGCAAAACCATACATGGGAGCTAGTGGATCTTTCTCAGGAATGCAAACCACTAGGTTACAAATGGATTTTCAAAAAGAAAATGAAGGCAGATGGAACAATCGAAAAGTATAAGGCCATGCTTGATATAAAAAGATACAGATAATGAGAAGGTCTTGATTACTTTGATACATATTCTTCCAGTAACGAGAATAACATCCATCAAGATGATACTTGCAATTGCAGCGTTGTGAAATCTCGAAGTACATTAAATAGATGTGAAAACTGCATTTCTAAATGGAGATTTAGATGAAGAAATCTACATGGAACAACCTGAGAGTTTTTTTGCTCCAAGGCAAGAGAACAAAGTCAGTAAATTGGTGAAGTCATTATATGGCTTGAAACAAGCTCCAAAACAATGTCATGAAAAGTTTGATCATGTTATGATGGAATGTGAATTTAAAATCAATGAGTGCGACAAATGCGTTTATATCAAAGACATTGAAAATGGATATGTCATTTTATGTCTTTACGTTGATGACATGCTTATTGTTGGAAGCAACGATAAGATGATTAAATCTACTAAAGGCATGTTAAATTCAAAATTTGACATGAAAGATATATGCTTAGCAGATGTGATACTTGGGATTAAAATTTCAAGATCATCAGAGGGAATTGTCCTAAGTCAATCACACTATGTGGACAAAATTCTTGATAAATTTAACAAGGATGATTTTGGTGTTGCTAGAACACCTATAGATACCATTCAGCATCTATCAAAGAACAGAGGCGAGAGTATCTCTCAAGTAGAATGCTCTAGAATTATCGAAAGTCTGATGTACTTGATGAGTTGTACAAGACCAGACATAGCCTACACAGTTAGCAAACTGAGTAGATACACGAGTAATCCAAGAGGCGACCCATCGGAAAGGAATAATAAGAATACTAAGGTATTTGAGATATACTCGTGATTATGGGTGCACTATACCGGATATCAAGCAGTTATTGAAGGATACGGTGACACTAATCGGATATCTCGATATTAAAGACTCAAAGTCTACAAGTGGATTTGTGTTCACATTGGGAAGTGCAGTTATATCATGGAAATCTTCTAAGCAGACAGTTATAGCCGGATCTACTATAGAATCGAGTTTATAGTCTTGGACAAGTGTGGTGAAGAGAGGCGAGTGGTTACGTCACTTCTTAGAGGATATTCCTAGATGGCCAAAGCCTATGCCAGTAATTTGCATTCATTGTGATAATCAATCTGCAATTGGTAGGGCACAGAGTAACATGTATAATGGTAGGTCTAGACACATACGTCGTAGATATAATATCATAAGACAACTACTTTTAACTGGAGTTTCTCCATTGATTATGTGAAGTCAAAGGATAATATTGCGGATCCACTAACTAAAGGTTTGAATAGAGAGTTAGTTGAAAAGTCATTGAAAAGAATGGGACTTAAGCCTTTGGAAGAATAAGTTAATACAATGGAAACCCAACTTAGTTGACTAGAGATTCCAAGATCTAGGTTCAAATGGAGAACCTAATTGTAAATACTTAATTAGATGATTATGAGAGTTCTCTCCTATCTATTCCTATGATGAAATAGTGATACCCGTAGAGGAAAGGATAAGTAATAGACTTTTAATGATTCTTACGCATGCGGAGTAGAGTGGGCTACTCATAATAAAAAATTACCTATGTGAGAGAGAAGTGGGGCCGCTTCTAAGATAATTGTGTAAGGCAGCAATTCTTAAAATTTTTGCAGAAACCAGCCACATGGTCACAACCATAAATGAACATAATAATGAGAACTGAACTATGTCATGATGAATTCTGTGTGAGGTATATTATCGTTTACACAAATGGCAGAATAGTTTAAGGACATCGCGTCTACTAATTAGCTAGTAAAGTAAATATACTTTCATAATGGAAGGTTCAAAGGGTAACATCTACCTATCTTATGCAGGATTCCGACGTTGAACTTTATCACCAAGTCTTTCATGTCTCTATCAATTTTCATTCATATGTGGGATTGTTGGAAAATAAGTTGAATGAAATTTTAGACTCTTCATTTGTTTGAGACCTTCCAACTTCTCAACCCTTTCATGTTTTGTAACTCTTGTAACTCTCTTGTTAATAGTGGATTTAGATTTGGAAGGTCACTCTAAGGCCTATATAAGCATGTCCATTTTCTCATTCTACACACAACAATTCAACATTTCCTTATTAGGTTCTTTAGCATTCGTTTTCCTCTCTGGCATTCAAATTTCCTCGCGGTGTATGTCGGTTCACTAGTGCAACCAGTTCTACTATTGTATCCTGAGAAATAGACGTTTATAACCTATGGTAGGAGACGAATCTGTTTTAAAGAAACTGTACTTATACATACCTCGATTTGCTTTCTTCTTCAATTCTTTATTTTGAAGTTTCCTTACTCCATTTGTTTACAATTCATTTTAATTATAATATGTTGTTTAACATTTTTCAATTGACGTATGTTTAACAGATTCAAATTCACAATGTTCCATTGGCTCTAAAAGATGGGAAAAATGCTAAACAGTTGGGTTCGACTGCTGGCAGGGTTGAAGATGTAGACATAGTGATTTGATTATGCAAGTGTCGGTTGCAATGGACGTTAGGAAACCTCTAAAATGAGGTACCTGTATTCTCATTGATGATGTCCAATCTGAAAGGTTGCCGGAGTATTGTTACCGTTGCAGAATTTGAGCCACAAAGTGGCGGACTATGATAGTAAGTTTGGGAAGCCTGAGGGTTGGAGGTATGGAGAGTGGCTAAAAGCTTTGGTGCCATTCCTTGGTAGCAAAACTCTTCTTTTGCATGGAGAAATATGGGAGGGGATAGGGGCAAGAGTGGGTTGGAGGACGAATGCTGGCGGGTCTTTACCAAGCACGCTAGAAAGAACATGAATGTGCATACTGGGATGTCATAGGTGAGAGGGGAGGCATGCATATGTTGTTAGTGATAGAGATGACAATGGAGTGAGGTTGATCGGGGTAGGGCTGGGGCAACCATTACCATCCTCGCCTCATCAGAGATTTTTAAGATCGGGACGGGGATTGAAAAATCTCCATTTATAGCCAAATTTAATTAATTAATTTTAATATAATTTTTATTTTTAAATATGATTTAAATTTTAAAACATAAAAATAAAATAAAATAAAAAGATTTGGGGCGAGTTCGAGGAATTCGGGTGAGATGGATTACTAACGGGATCGGGGTGGGACGGATTTTTTTGCCATCCCTAATTGGTGAGGAGAATGTGCTCTTGAAAAGGAGGGACTGAATCGGGGAGGTGATCGAGTAAGGAGAAACATGTGATTGACAACTCAGGGGTGGGTGATGAGTGTGACAAGCCAGGTTTGAGCAGAAACACTAATTTACAGAGAGTCAGATGTGAATATGAGCAGGTGTGAGTCAATGAGGGAGGAGGAGGGGGATGTGACCCCTCGTTGGTGGTTGCAAAGTAGGGGGGTGAATTTTTTTTTGTAAGAGTATCTCCAATTCATTCTATGGATTGCTATCTAGGTGATACGAATATTGGAAGACTTCTGATCTACGTGACATTAATGTCTAATGAATAGACATTCAAGTTCAAATTTGGTCTCCAATGCATTCTATGGATTGCTATCTAGATGTATTTTATTTTATTAAAATAAAAATAAAATTATATTGAAATATGCATAGAAAATTTAAATCTACACAAGAAAATCAAAATTTTACTGAGTCAACATATTTAACGGAACTTCTGAATTTAGACGGGGCTCTAGACATTGTCTATTTTTTTTCTAACACGTCAACTTGACATAGTTCTTGACAACTTATATTAGAGAAGAATTTTTTTAAACATTGTTTATTTTGCTTATGTGACAAAAAAAATATAGCAATCCACAATTCCATTGGCTATGCTCTAACAAAGGGAGAGCGAGGACGGCTTCAAAGGTGCATCTTGAGGCGGTATTGAGGATAAGAGGAGGGTTGTCGAGGAGAGGCCTTGGATTGCATCTTCGGGGTAGGGGATTGAGGATCTGAGCAAGTGGAGGGTTGTCGAGGAGAGGGCGAGGGGATATGATGATGAGGTCCCTGGTCCATTTAAGGAAAGGGTAGCATTGGTTGATCTTGATGACTCTATAAGGAGGAAAAGAGGGAAGGCGGTGCTATAGATGGTCATGGTTGAAGTGCCTCATAATGAATTATCGGCGGTTGTCTGCGTTGCAGAACTAGGCCAATGAGTTGTCTTTGCTGGTACGTCTTAGGGGGAGCGAGGGGTGCTCTCTTGATGACCACTTTGTAATTTGACTATTTATACGTTGACGTTCAATTATTCGCAGTACTTCCCTTAATCTAGTTTTTCTGTTCAAAACAAATGCAATCAATATTCTACTAAAGAAATCCTATAGTTTTAATATTTGAGATAGTCTTTTCGGATCTTGAAAAAAAGTAAGCTTTAAATCTGGGGAAAAGAAGTGGTCTAGCATATAGGTAGTCCAAGAGATATTCACTATGTGTGACATCTCATTAAATTTGAAATTCTTCCCTCCATGTAAATAATTCACTTTGCTGTGAAAAATAAAATGATAAAATTCAACTTTACTTACAAAGCAATAGTTTAAGCATTCATATTTCTCCTATCATCAGTGTAGCAAAAAATGACCATTTATCATCCAATTTACCACAAGAATTGAGTAAATTATCGAACAACGGCTTGAATAGAAATTTCGACTTCAATGATGCAGCAATCTTTTACGACAAATCCTTTCTTAGGGTCATTCATATCAACCATTGGAATGAACCTTGAGCATCCCAAAGCGACCCATAAAGTCGAAAACCAGTGACTACCTGCGAAGAAATCGAATGTACATATTATAAGAAAAACACACAGATTGTTCAATCTTGCATAAAAATTTATTGGCCAACCTTTGGTATTTTCATCGAAAAGTCTAATGATCATAACATCAAAAGGCCCCATCAAATCACATGGTATTTGATGCATAACATCAGAAGAAAACAAATTAACAATATAAAGTTGAGGAAAAAAATTGTTGCAGTACCGCCATTCTTGCAATGTGCACCATCAATAAGCTGGTTCTTTATGCTTATGTAGAAACTGGCCTTAATCTTTTTACAGGAAGAATCTCTTTCCAAATCAACTGAATGCAAGAAGATCGAAACACTACGTTCCTTTTCTTCAATATCACCTTTTGGATACATAATAAGCTTCCTAATTTACCAACAAATTAAATTGGAATCAGGACGTCTAGGGGTTGTTTGAGAAAGCTTGATGAAACGTGTAGTTAAAAAGTTGATAAAAGTTGTGGGTCCCATCAGTTTTGAGCAACTTTTTAAGCATTATCGAACAAAAGCATATAAAGAGATAATACCATTTATGATCTCCAGCTTTGAACTCTTCAGAAAACCATATCTTCCCCAATCTAGAGAATCTTGAAATCTTGAATTCACGCTTAAAGGGATCGGTTGCTTTCAACAAAGACAAGCATTCTTTAGTTCTTTTGTTCTTGACAACAAAAACCTCGGCTCCAAATACACAAGTATCATCGACAAGGTATCCATTGGATGGATCAATCAAAGTTTCCGTCTGGATGAATTTGGAAAAGCCCCACTCAGGCTTCAAAGAATGAAAGCGTCGTACTCTTCCTGTGGGGTTCAATAGTTATCAAATAACACGAGTACATCTTAAGTTCTATGCCCATGGAAGTAGATAATACCTCGTACTGATAGAAACTTATCGAGTTTGTGATTAAACAAAAAGATGCTGAAAACGGCATTAACATCCCAGCAAGCAGGCAGAGAACTTGTCTCAGATATAGCCAAATAAACAGAAATATGATCGGTTCCATCCTCTGTCTCTATCTTCCTCCCTTTAGGATATATTATCAATTTCCTAATTCAATGAAATGTATAAGGAATTAAACATTACAAGATGTAAATCATGATATAAGATAGCAAGAAATACCATTTGTAGTCGCTGGTTTCAAATTCACTTGATTCATACTTATCAATACCGTGCTTCGAAAGCAATGAGAAAGACTCAATTTTGAACAAGAAGTGTGAAGGAATCAAGTCTCTTGTTTCCACCGTAACTTCTGCACAGTTTTACCAGAAAAAATTAAGAGGGACTGAGAGATCAACACTAGAAAACAGTATACCGATGAAAAGGACATACCATCTTCATCAACGGGATGCGGGAGGAGAGCCATTTTTTCAAGCATCTGTATAACATACATAAACCCTAATTCTTCACGTACGTAAAGAAGCTCTCTTGGGGCTTGCCAGTGTCCAGCAAACTCTAGTTATTTAGAATTTTAATGCAAGTTTAAATTAGTATAAATTGAGTTTTTGTAAAAACAAAATAATAATAAAATATTGTAAAATAATAGTTGAGGATATATTTAGTCTTATTAGCGTATCTAGAAATAGTTCTATTTAGTCTAGAAGTCTGTATCTTGATTATTTTCATTTCTCTTCTTTACAAAATTCGATAAGACTAAATTGTTATTAAATATTATTTTACAAAAAAAAAAAAAATATAGTAAATAATTTTGGCCCTTAACTTTTCCAAACAATATTTACTTCTATGTTATATACAATTGTCTACAAAAGGAATTAAATGTCTGTCTACCTACAACTCATACTAGGTACTTGTTTGGTGGAGTTTAAAAGTAGTTTTTTTTATGAGATTTTGAAAAAAAGTTGGTGAAATGTGTGGTTGAAAAGTTGATAAAAGTTGTGGGTCCCATGAAATAGATGGTTGAAAATGAGTTTGAGGAAAAAAAGTGTTTATCAAAATCCATACCAAAACAAGTGCTAAGTTTCTAATCCCAACTCTACTAATCTAACATTTAATTCGAGTTAATTTGGAATCATTTAATCGAGTTTATTTTTGACAAAAGGAAAGTTGTTTAAGAGTTTGTTTGATTTTGATTAAAATCAGATTTTTTGTAAAAGTTGATAAAAGTTTATGAAATGTGTGGTTAATAAAAATTTGTAAAAAATTGTGGGTCCATAAAATGTGTGGTTAATATTAATTGTTGACTTTGACTTTAGTTCTTTAGCAAAATTTAATTGAAATCAAACGGACCCTAAATATTCATACTACAATTCAAGTATATTTCATCTTTCTTATAAAGCCAAAATCAACCCGGGTTAAGTTGTTACTGTGTCAAAATAAGGCGCGTTCCGTGTTCTCTTGTTAGGAAATTATATACGTTATGTAGTCTAATTCTTTTTACTAAAGGAAATGAGTTTTATCCGATTTTGGAGTTTTTCACGTAAATGTTTGCATTGTTTTACTCATCTATTTTATATTTTATGTCTTCTAAATATTTCTCAAGAAATTGGTCTCCATTCCCATTAGTTTGTGCTCTGAGCAATGCCTGCAACAAAGGATGCAGGAAACCACATACAACTATCTTCTAGATGTCGAAGGAATTTTTTGAATTGTCTTGTAAGCAAGACAATATTTTCATCATAATTACTCATGTCGTCACCATCATCTTTATCTTTTTCAACACGAAAGGCTATTTGTGATGATTTTTCTTTCTTCTTTGTGTTTAGATTAAGCTACGTTTTTTACAAAGTTCAAATTAAATTTACTATTTTTAATATTTTCCATGCATTTTTTCATAAGTAATTGATGAAGTGTTGCAAAAATGTCATTATAGAACGAGCTGTGTTTGACAGGTGGGAAATTGGCAGTTGGGTCTCCATCTTTTATGAGAATATTTCAATTTAGTCTCCATTCAAACTTTTTGGATTTTTAAATCTTCAACCTTTTAGAAATTAGACTCATAAGTCTCCACTAGATGAAAATCAATAGAGCATCTTCAATGCAATTCGTCTATTATAGTTAACATGACAGGTAAAATTACGGACTTTCAGTCAATGTAGCATTACGTCTATTGAATAGATGGTCAAATTATAAATTCATCTCAATAGATTCCGTCTAAAACTAATATTGCCGCATATGTGACACTATTTTTTTTTTAAATTGGCAGGTCTTCAATTTTTATTTCCCTTCCTAACTTTTTTTAAATAAAATGTTGAGATTGATTTAAATTTGTTGAATCACTTCGTTTAGAACTCCGTATAAATTTAGACGGAATCTATTTTTCAGTGTACCACATTAGCTAGACGGGATCTTCATCAGCATGCATTGGAGATGGTTTTTTATAACTCCGTCTATTTGTACTTATGTGGCACGTCTAAAAAATAATATACGGAATACATTGGAGATGCTCTTAGTTTTACAATTAAAATAGCACATGCCTTGCGCATGGATCGTTTTGAGGGGTACTTTTGTCAAACCATCGCTCGCCGCCTCAATATCTAGTGCTGCCAGAACCACAAGTTCGCAACTAGTGGTGGAGTTGTGAATTTTTTGGGAGGATTCAATATTTTTTGTTTGCGCAATGCATATTTAAGATTGAAAAAAGGTCAAACGACAAGTTAAAAAAAAAATGAGCCAAAGATGGTCATTTGAAATGAATTTAATAATCTTATTGTATATCATCTAATTCTCACTTGACGTTACCCATTTCGTCTTATTTTTGGACTATGTTCTTCACTCGTCGGTGTAAGTTTTTGAAACCGTTTCAAAGTATTCACGACAAACTTAAAAATACATCTTTTGAATTAAAACTATTAAACGGATAATTCAAAATAACAAGCTAGAATGAATATAATAATTCGATTTTTTATCTTTTAATTGACATAACATCTTATTTTTGGACTGTGTTTATTCACTCGTCAAATTAGGATCTTTGTACCATTTGGAATTATCCATTGCAAATTTCGTAAAACATTTTTTGGATTAAAAAACTGTTTAACAAAAAATTCAAAATAACAAGCCAAAGATGGCTACTAGAAATGAACTTAATAATCTGAATTTTCACTTCCAATTTTTATTTTGGCATCACCTCTTTCAACACTGGCGGAGCCTACGGTGGTCTTGGGCCTCCCAATTTCTCAAAAATTATTATTTTTTACTCTTCTAAAATTTCTTTATTAAACAAATTACTTAGGGACTCATTCTCAAAATGTCTTTATATTTTTATATTTAATTATACAAGTTAGATGAGTCAAATTGACGACAAGTAAAATTTTAATTAAATTGACATTTAAAAATGAAAACGAAATAGGAATATTAAATCCAATTTTAGCCGTTATCTTTGGCTTATTATTTTTAAATTTGTCATTTAATCGTTTTTTAATTCGAAAGATGTGTTGCGAAGTTTTCTATGAATACTTTGAAACGATACCAAGAACCTACAACGAGTGAAGAAATATAGCCAAAAAATAAGCCGAAAGAGGTTACGCTAAAATAAAAATTAAAAGTAAAAACATTGAATTATTAAATCTATTTTTAGTAACCATATTTGACTTATTTTTTTGAATTTTCCGTTTAACGGTTTTTAATCCGAAAAATACGTTACAAAGTTTGTCATGGATACTTCCAAATGGTACCAAGAACCTACTTTGACAAATAAAAAAAAACATTACTCAAAAAATAAGTCAAAAAAGGGGATGTCAATTAAAAGATAAAAATAGGATTATGATATTCATTCTAGCATTCATCTTTGGCTTGTTATTTTAAACTCACTGTTTAACAGTTTTCAATCCAAAAGATATCTTGCGATGTTTGTTGTGAGTACTTCGAAACGGTATCAAGAATTTATCCCAACGAGTGAAGAACATAGTTCAAAAATAAGTTGAAAGATACGACGTCAAAATAAGAATTAGAACAACCATCTTTGGCTCACTTTTTTGAACTCGCCATTTGATTTTTTTGAATTTGAAAGATGCATTGCGACAAAGAAAATTTTTGGACCCCCCAAAAAAATACCTGTCCTGCCAATGTCTTTCGGTTTATTTTCGAGTTATGTTTCTTCACTCGTTGGGGTCGATTGTTGGTACCGTTTCAAAGTATTTATAGAAAACTTCGCAATACAATTTTTGGACTAAAAAATATTAAATAACGAGTTCAAAATAATAAGCCAAAGATGACTATTAAATTGAATTTCATATTCTCATCTCGTTTCCACTCATTTGGTGTCTCCTATAAGAGAGATGAATGATTCCTCTATGCCCTCTGCAAAGAAGTCCAACAAAAATGGTCATTCTCCCAGAACACCTAAGTGATTCGTTTTGGTAACATCTTTTAATTAATTGCTTTCTTTTGGCAGTTCTGCATGACAAGATCACAATACTTTTTCTCTCTTTCTTTCTTTTTTTTTTTTTTTTCCTGATCGGAACAATATTATCTCTTTTTCTTTGATGAATGCTGGTTTTAGGCCCCTCTTATTTACAAAAAGGGGGAGCATCTTTATTTGTTTATTTATTTATTTTTATTTTTATGATAGAACGTAGGCTGATATCTTGAATAATATCAATGCCACCTGTCGAACTCAGTAAATATTTGAAACTGGTTTACTTTTTAATATAAATATTTTGCTCCAAAAATTATTGCTTTGAATCTTGTTGTGAAAATAATGTGATTGCAAGTGAACAATATCGCAAACAAGTAATAAAGTGGACCTATTGAGTCTAAATTATCGTTCCCACGAAGATTATTTTATTTATATACTAGTTAAATTAATTTTAATACTAATTTATTTAAAATAGTTTAAATTGAGTTGATTTTAAAGATTTAAACAATAATTATGAATTTAAGGAAATAATATAATAATTTATGTGAAAGCAAATATCAAAAATTATCCAAGAATGATGGTTGAAGAATTTAGACTCACGAATTCACCATAGTTATCATATCTAATTTCTTCTTTTAAGATTTATTCCTAATGTTGTATTCGGTCGAATTCACGAATTTAATCTAATTTACCTCTCTAGAGTTCAAATTAGTCATATCTAATTAAGTCAACTTATAAAGTCTTAATAGTTCTTAATTAGATGCATTAAATCGCCTAAGAATTCAAGTCAAGACCGCGACAACAATAAAAGTGTATATCTATTTTTTATCCAATTGCCAGATTTTACTACGTGGTCTAAATTAATAATTTACTTCTCAGCTCATTATAATCCACGAGATCAATGATATATAATGGCAAATTATTTCAACCATTAAGAACAGAAGTAAAATCAAAACATAATTAATTTATAAGCTAAACTTGAAAGTCGAAATCAAAGAATTAAAACTAGTCTACATCGTTCATCCAAACTTTAAATCTAACTACTCATGATTCGGGAGAAAGACGAGATTAAGAGTTTTGAATACATAACCGGATCTTAAATAAAAGAGGAGAAAACGTTGAATATCTTGCACCAAAAATTCTTTATCTTCACATTCCAATCTTCAAGATCTTGTTCGTTCTTCGTATTTTTCTCCATTTTCGTAAAGATTCAACTCCCTTCTTTTGACCTAGGTTAGGTCTTTATATAGTGTTTTATTAATTTTACAACTCATGTACGTGAAAAGACGAAAAAGACCCTGACTAGAGTTGAAAATAAGCCAAAAAATGTCCAGACGAGATTTTCGTGCGTTTCCAAATTTGGTTCCAATCCCCAAATTGCAGATTTAGTCCTCCAAGTTTTGAGGTGTATTTTATTTGGTCCTTGTTCAAAATTTGTCCTTTCGTCTTCTTATTTGTAGTCCAAGTCCTTCAACTTTGGATTTTGTCATCTTTAGTCCTCTAATTTCTTCTTTCATTTCAATTTAGTCTTATTTTATTTGCAACCCAAGCTCTTCAACTTTTGAATATTTGCAAGTTGGTCCTTATATCCAAGTCTTCGTACGCCTTCAGTTCTTTTTCGCCTATTTTGCTTTTTTTTTTCTTCAATTCGATTCGAACTCGGGTTTTGACCTAAAACAATTAAATCAACACACAATTAAGTAAAAAATTACTTAAAAATACTTACAATCGTCTACTTTTGATGGTTTAGATAAGTGTAAAACCACACTTATCAATTCTTTTAAAAAATTATTAAAAAACAACACCAATATCCAATAGAAAATAGAGAAATAGACTATATATTCTAAGCTTTGTATAAATAGCTCCAAATATACATGGATATGAAGTCAGTACATATAATGAGATTTGTTGTATACATTGATATGAAGTATGTGGCAAAACGCACAAGCATTTGTTTTAAAGATTTGTATATGCGACATTTTAAATACACAATCCTTTTTTTTAGCTTAAAAGTATCATTTGGTAATGTGCAAATTAACTTCAAATTAAGGTAAGGAGGGGAGGATCCAAGAATTTAATCCGCGGGGATGAAATATAAAAAAGTTAAATTTAATAAAATTTATTTATAAAATAAAAAATCACTAAAGTGGTATTATTTATTGAAATTGTTCTCAACAATGTTTTGAAACATAAAATTTATTTATAATAGAATCTACTTCTATTTTCTCAACAAGTTCTTGTTCAATGAATATTGTCATACAGTCAGCTACAAAGTCATCATTTATTTTGTTCCGAAGATCAATCTTCACATCTTTCATTGCACAGAAAATGCTTGCTCAGTATTCATGGACTCCTTCTTTTTCGTCTAAAATTCTTTTGCATCTTTTTTGTTTTGTTTTCAAGAGTGTTTGAATTTAATTGTCTAGGTTTTGAATTGGTCTTTGCGAGGAATAATATATACCATAACGACCGTTTGAATCTCATTCTTGTCTCATTTCATTTTAAGCATACCAGAATATTTGTTGAAACCTTAAATTAAGGAACAAGTTTATTGCTGATTCTTGAAATTACAAGATAGTCACATTATCAAACGTTGTCTTTCACAAATTTTCTCTCGAAGTCACATGTTTAATGAATTTCTTGGCAATGATTTTTAGGAAGGTCAAAGTAATGAGTTCATGTAAAATTGCAATTGATTGTTTGAATTCCTTTTTTTATTCCTTTTAGCACAATAGAGCTATATGTACTAGTGTATTAGATTTAGACTTAAAAATTAATCAAAAAATGAATATAAATAGCCAACTTCAGCAAAAAAACAAATTTAAAATTTTATTACTAACAAATTTTTATAAAATAGGTAAATCAGTGACTATAATTCAATAAATATTGCTAAAATATACGCGGAATGGCGGAAAGCTAGATTTAAATCATTTAAATTATCCTACACGGGCTACATTTTATTTGGACATGGGCTGTATATATATATATTTTAAAAAAATGCCCCTTTTATTTGGATCTGGGCTTGGAATGGGCCTAACCCGGCTGTAGCAAGCCCACCCCTCAATTCCGCCAATGAATGTAAACAATACTTATTGTCCACTTGGATCCAATATTATGTGTCTTTCCGATCATTTAAATACATTAAACTCTCTAAATTATTGTTCTGTAATCGGACAAAACCCTGCCACTGAACGTAAGCAATACTTCGTTTTTACTTTATCTTGGATCCAATATTTCGCGTCTTCCCAATCCTTTAAACACATTAAACTCTCTAAAGTATTGTTATGCAATCGAACAAAACCCTAATACTTGTATTAAAACAGATTCCGATAGTATAGTAGATACCATAAATGTTAGTAGATCACGTACGTGCTATCATTGATTGATTAATACATATACGGTGTGTGATTGTCCTATAATCAAGTCCTAGAATTAAGTAGGAAAAAGACAATAGTAATAATACAAAGATTATAGGGAAATTACATACAGATTATACAGAAGTTACATACAAACATTGAGCATGGAATTACTCTCTATTATTCCCCGCGTCTATCATGGACGCCAATTTTGGATTGATAACCAAAAATGGCTTGGGATCAAGTTGTGTGAACAAGAGATATGCGCAACTGTGGTTTCATAACTTGATCTCGAACAAAATAGAAGTCAATAATGATATGTTTCATTCGAGAGTGAAACACGGGATTAGTGTTGGGAATTGAGACCAATTCATTTATTATCCACAAGATCATTATTCAGAAAAAGATAACAAAATAAAAAATATGTAAAAGATAGAGAAAGATTTATGGACTGTCAAATCTTTCACTGTATGAAAATTTGTTACAATCATATAGATTTCACTCACTCAAATCTCCAAGTATCTCAAGAAAAATAATTTTCTAAGCTTTACCACACACACCAATTTCTACTTTTTGTACAACCTACAAAGAGAACAAGAAAAATAACTAGGATGTTATACTTACAATTTTTCTTTCAGAAAACCCTCAAGTCACATCTACAAAAGAGAATAAACCACGTCAATTTATAGTTAACGTATGATCTAATTTTTTTTTCAAGTTTCGACTGCCAAGAAGTCCAAGATTTGAAAACTTGTTCAATTTTAGTCGGCTTAGATGTCTTCCAAGTTTCGACTACCAAGGTGTCCAAGATGTGAGAACTTGTTCAATTTTTTTTTTGATCGAATGTAAAAATATATAGATCAAGAACTTTACAAATACACCAGGCATTCTCGGGGAGAAACCAAACAACGGAGTAGGCATGGCAATGGACTGAGCCGAGCCGGCTTGACCCATAAAAGACGAGCTCGGCTCATCCCCAATTTTCGAGCTCAGTTCGACCCACGAGTCGTGGGCCGAACGAGACAAGCCGAGCTTGTAGCAAGCTCAGCTCGGCCTTTTTTTTTTAAATTTGAAAATAAAAAAAAAATACAATATCGAGAATCCTTTATGTTAAAAATTAAATATTTAATACCCTCCTCTCTTTTTCTTTTTGTTTTAGTTTTTTTTAAATTTGAAAATAAAAAATAACTACCATATCGAGAATCTTTTATGTTAAAAATTAAATATTTAAAACCTTCCTCTTTTTTTCGGGCTTAGGACCGGCTACTTTAAAAGTAGGCGGAGTTAAAATTATACACGAACAAGATGTCACGTGTACAATTTTTTTTATTAAAATAAGAAAAAAAAATATCAAATACATAAATACTAATGCAAAATAATACTTACTACGAATATGATTAATCCATATTTAAATCTTCAAGTTCTTCGGACATTGTTCTGTCCACTTTGTCTTGGATTCGAAGTTCGGCGTCATCCCAATCCTTTAGACACAGTAAATTTTCTAAAATGTCGGCTTTGAGTCTTGACCTGATATCAAATAAAACCCTGTCACTTGTACTAAATGCAGTCTCCGATGCTACAGTTGAGACCGAAGGTGTTAGTAAAGTAAATCACGTGCTATTTTTGAAAGAATTGGATAACTACGTTGATGTTGTCTCCACTATCGTAGTATATCAAAGTTTTTTCTCTCTTCGTCATCTAACATATTAAGCACATTATGCGCAAAATACCTAACTAACTCTGCAGGTGTATCATTAGAATGGAAAATGGGAGAACTAGAAGAAGAACCAACTAATTGTTGACCTTGAGGTCCTGGACCACTCCTATGTGTACTGACGTAACTCTATAAGTCAATGTCATCAGTTGATGACGAAATATATGTTGGATTAGAAGGTCGTACAATGTCTGTACTGGCCTTTTCAGCATAGACCTCATATATAGAACATAAAGTTTGTTCTAAATTAGCACACGTGACTGAATTTCTGTAATTTAATTTATCTGAAATTGCCATTATTGTTACTTTCGTACCCTCTAAGTTAAGTCGAGGATCCATGATACATGCTAATGGAAATAACATAGGCAATTGTTCTCAATATATCCTAAATTTAGCTTCCATAACATGTATAATATTAGTAAAAAGAGCAAAATTCTTATACCTATTAAAATTGTTAGCAATATAATAGAAATGATTTAAAACAAGTAGAGTAGTTGGGTAATACACACCAGAACATGCAGTTGTTGCGTCATAAAAAACTTTTAAAAAATTTCTAACATAACCACATATTTCCCAATCATATAATTTTAAATCATATTCTGAGCCGTGTGAGTGTCGTCATTTATAATAGACAGTAATACAATCTTCATAACCTTCACACGATTCAAGCATAAGATAGATTGAATTCTATCTATTAGCAACATCAGTTGTAAAATTTTTTGATTGCAGCCCATTTTCTGTACATAGAGCAAGCAAAAATTTATTTTCTTGATGGTGATACGAAATATAATTAATAGCATATCTAACTTTTTCTAATTGAGGTTGTATAAATTTTAATCCATCTTGTACAATTAAATTAAACACATGACATACACAACGAATATGAAATAAAATACCATCAAAATCTAGACTACAATGTTGCATTAATTTTTCAATTACTATATTATTTAGGCCTGCATTATCAAATGTAAAACTACGAGCCTTAGAATCACATTTAAATTCATTTAACACGCCTAATAAAACTTGATAAATATTATTTCTATTATGATGATAGTCTATTTGTTTAAATGCTATTACTTTTTTATGCATTATCCAATTATTATCAATATAGTGTGCAGTTGCAACCATGTATCATTTTTTGTTACAACCTGCCCACAAGTCTGATGTAAAAGATACAACATTGTTATAATTATTAATATCATTAATAATAGCTTCTTTCTTTGTATTATATCTAACAATAGTATCTTTACGAAGTGTATTTCTAGAAATACTAACGTACTTTGGTTGTAGATATTTTTGGACGAATGACGTCCAATGAGGATTGTCCACCAAGTATAGTAGAAACTCAACATTTGCTATCAATTTCGGTAGTCCTTCGTGGCACATGAGTTCTTGTGAGATCCAAACTACTTGACCCGACTCCTGGAGATCCAAACTGGAGTTATGCCTGATTTGTATCCAAACCTCCATGTTTGTATTGACACTTTTTGAAGTGTCTGTTTAGATGGGTCGTGCCTGTCTCTTTTGTGCCAAGCAAACTTCTCTTGACAGTGTTTACACTGTGCTTTGAACTCAGGGACTCCGTTCACTAGTTTACCAGTCGGCACCAACTCAAAATGCTGCCAGCACTTAGCCTTTTGTTTGGTGGCTTTTCGTTTAGTGCTAGAGCCGATGGTAGTTTGTGTATCAACATCTTCTTGAAAGTCTACCAAATCAATTGGATCAGTGCTACCACCAAACTGATTAAGAATATCGTCTGGAATTTGAATATCATTAAGACCACTGAAATCATCATCACTTCGATTGTATGCCATTTGGAATAATATAATAAAGAGAATAAGAAAAAATGAAGATGTAGTAGAAACTAGAAATTTAGAGAAGTAGTAGAAGTAGAAAATTACAACTTAAAATTATAGAGTAATATCTAGATAATGAGATACTAGATACTAATTAGAACACTAATATTGAGAAAATGTAATTTGAGAATTGTTAATGGATTGAGACTTTGAGTATATAATTGAATGAGAGATAAGAGATTGAAGTGTGAAAAAATGAGTTTAAAATAAGAGTATTTATAGGAAAATAATGAAAGTAAAAAACCAAAAAAAATTAAAATTGATGTGACCGTTGGCGAGCCACCAACCGAGCTGGCTCGTGGCTCGTCAATTTCTAGGCTCGTGGGCTCGTTCCCACGAGCTCAACAAGCCGGCTCGTTGGGCGAGCCCATGAGCCGGCTCATTTTTTGGCCGAGCCGCCTCTTTTTTTAGCTCGGCCCTAGCTCGTGTTCGTCTCTCGACGAACCCGAGCTGGGCCGAGCTTTTGCGAGCCGACGAGCTTTTTTGCCACCCCAACAATAGAGCAGTACCTAAGTACAAAATGTTATACTAAAGGTAGGCGAAAAGAAGTTACATATACACTAGGCATCCCTAGGTGCAAAAAATACAAGTCAAAACACTGGGCATACCCAGGTAAAAGCAAAACTAATCTAAAGAATTATAGCTAAGGAATCAAAACGAATCAAAACATGGGGATACAAAGAAAACATAACTTTGTATACATGTGTTTTAATCTTCCTAACTAAATACTTCGAATTAGTCTTGAAATTCTAAAAAATCCAGCAGTTTCTAGCAATCTAAATGTGATAAACTGTGGCTGCAAAGGCTTTTTCTTGGCTTTACTTTGCCAACCCGTCCCTCGAGCTTCCTTCTTAATCCATTTAAATGAGCTTGCAACAGTTGACATGGCTCTATGAATACCCAACCATATTTTAATATTCATCCAAACAAAAGAGGAGAACTGGCAATGAAAGAACAGGTGAGCGGCCGATTTCTCAGTATGATGGCAAAAAATGCAGCTCCTATCAATTTCGGTATGGAGAATTCTATCCCTTGTAAGTAATTTTCCTTTTCAGTCAACCATAGGATAAATTAATGTTTTGGCATGATACAAGTGTTCCAAACTTCAAAGCATGATTTTTTGAGTCCCTTTAGTCCAAAAAAAAATCATATGTAGCCAAAGAATTGAATTTGTCACCCACGGACCCTTTGCGTTGTAATCGAAAATGGCGGGTTCGGTCCCTCATTCGACCGAGAGCGGATCCGGTCCCTAATGGAGAAAGTTCTTTTGAACAGTGGTGAGTTATTCTTGTTTGAAGTAGATTCCCATATCGAGTGACCTTGAAGAAAGACATGGTTGACCTACCAAATCCACAAAGTATCCTTTTTGAGATGAACGTTCCAAAGAGTCTTAGCAAGTAAAACCGTGTTCCAACAAGCAATCTGCCGAAAACCCAATCCCCCTTCCAATTTCGGTAAACACACATCATTCCAAGCGACGAAAGGATTTTTATGCCCCCAAAGGAATTTTCTACATAAGCTAGAGACTCTTTGAATAACTGCAGCCGGGATTGGTAAGATAGAAAGCCAAAAACATTCAATCCCTTGAAGAACAGCCCTTATTAGTTCAACACACCCCGCATAAGAAAGCGAATCACCGGATCACAAGTTAATGTAAGATGCAATTTTATCAATGAACGGAGCATAATGTATAACCTTTAACCTCTCGGCTGCTAGGAGAATTCCTAGGTAACGAAATGATATCATCCCTATTGGAAAAGAGGAAGCAACCGAGATCTGCTACATATCCAGATCGCTGATCCTAGCAGTATACATCGTAGACTTTAAAGCGTTGGCCCTTAGTCCCGAAACATTCCCAAATGAAGTTAGGCATTTTAAAAGAATTATCACTGAAATCGGGTCACCTCTAGACAATAACATGAGATCGTCAGCGAATGCCAAATACGTTATCTTGAGCTGGCTGCACTTAGGGTGATAGTTGAAGTGGCTATTTTCCGTAACTAACTTCAAGGATCTCGAGAAATACTCCAGACATAAGATGAATAAAAAGGGGGATAAAGGATCCCCTTGTCGAAGGCCTTTCCTCTCTTTAAAGAAGCCATGTAGGTTACTATTTATCGAATCAAGTAAGATGTCGTTGTGATGCATTGCATTATCCAGACGACAAATTTATGTGGGAACAACAGCCCCTGTAGTACTGACCGAAGGAAGTCCCAATTAACCGAATAATAAGCCTTTTGTAGATCAATTTTGAGTATGCATCTCGGTGAAATTTGTTTGCGATTATAATTCCTAAGAAACTCTTGAGCCAAGTGGATGTTTTCTGCCATGTTTCTCTCCTGAACAAAGGCTTATTGCGCCTGATTAACAAGAGTATCCAGCACGTGTTGCAATCTGGAAGCAAGTAATTTAGAGATAATTTTATAGACCACGTTGCAGCAAGAAATTGGTCTGTAGTCTCCTACCGAATGAGCATGCGCTGCTTTGGGAATGAGCGCAATAACGGAATGATTTAACTGCTTGAGTAAAGACGAGTACGAAAAGTATTCCTTGACAGCCCCACAAACATCATTACCCACAATATGCCAAGCTTTCTTGAAAAAACACGACGAGAATCCATCCGGGCCGAGTGATTTATCTTCCTCATTATCCCAAAGAACTTGTTTAATTTCATTATCCGAAAAGGGTTGAATTAAATCATTCGCCTGTTGTAAAGAGATCCGTGGATCACTGCTGAAAATAAGAGGATCCGGCTGTTCTCCCAAGTTGTCCATGCCCAATAGATTTGTAAAATAATTAACGAATTCATCCGCAACTTCTTGGTGTGAGACGGTCATGTTCCCATCCTCCTTACACACTGCAGTGATGTGGTTTCTTTTTGTGTTTCTCTTGACCATTGCATGGAAGAATTTAGTACAAGCAATAATGGAAGAATTTAGTACATTTATTGCTGTTCGTTATGTACTTGCATTTGGCTTGCTGAAAAAAGAAACTTCTCTCTGATTCCGATAGCAACACTAGCTGTTTCCTTAACTCTGAGACTTCCAGTTGCAGCCCTTGATCAGAGGGCTGGTCATGAAGCTTTAATTGAGCAATAATCAAACCATTCCTTGCATTTTTTGCCTGAATAGAAATATGTCCGAATTCTCTTTTGTTGAGCAACTTCAGCGGCCCCTTTAGTTTCTTAAGTTTAGTGCAAAGGATGAATTGCTTCGATCCCCATCCATTATGAGTCCAATTTTCCCGCACCACATCATCGAAAGTGACATGATTCACCCACATATTAAAGACTTTAAAATTTTTCCTCCGCACGTGTAAGGGATCAAAGAGCGAAACAATGCACGGAGAATGATCCGAGAAGCAGTCTGGAGGCGGGAAGGATGCCTCCGAGAAGAAATCCGCAGTCAGCCATCTGTTATTTATCATTGCTCTATCTAATTTTGTCCAAACCGATAGATTATTCCAAGTAAAGAAGCATCCGGAAGACTTCAAATCCGATAACCCAACCGAGAGGCAGCAGTTAGCAAAATCTCTGATTTCAACGGAGTAATTTGAGCTCCATTTATGCGCTCCCATCCGTTAGAACATTGTTGAAATCCCCAATAACCAACCAAGGTAAGGAACAATTAAGACTAAGATCCTCAATTGATTTCCACAAAGGTCTCCTATCAACAATCGAATGAAGGCCATAAACGAAACTCACTTGAAAAGTGATGGAAGTTACCTTACAAGTGGCAGTCCCATGAATAGCCTGGGAAGAACATTCAACGATTATCAGATCAACTTTGGCCGGATCCCATAAGACAAGAATGCACCCCGCTTCATGCAAAATGAAAATTGTTTACTTGTTGCCAACCAATGAATTTATTCCTCATAACCCTCGAGAGTTTGTCCACATTTAATTTTGTTTCCAAGATATATATTAAGTCTATTTCATGGAGTTTCATGAGGTCTCGGACCCCATTTTGTTTTAGGGGTTTATGCAAGCCCCTAATATTCCAAGCTGCACACTTCATGGCGATAAAGGAATGGAGCGACCCTTCGAATTATCGAGAGTGGAAGTGTTAAGTGTTAGAACCCACCTTAGCTGGAATATCTTTAAGTCATCTTTTCGTTCTTGCAGCACTCGATCAATTCCAACGGAGGAAGACGCCCATGCATTACCAATGGATCGCTTTAAAGCTTCTCTTGGACCTTTCCTTTTTGTTTGGCCAAACGTTTCTTGCTTTTGTCTACCAAAATGAAAGGTGCTTCTCCTTCATCTGTAGTCTGAAGCGCCTCGCTTATTACTCTGTTGAATTGTCCCGGACTTTAACTTGTTCAATTCTAGTTGACTTAAATGTCTTCCAAGTTTTGACTACCAAGTTTTGATAAAAAAATCCCAACAATCTCTACCTTGACGAAAAACGAGTCAAAACTCAATCATCTTTTCTGTAGCTCTTCATCTCGATACTCAAAAAAACTGATAAACTTTGACAATCTCAATTCTCAAAACAGAGAATTAACATACTCCGCCATATAAGTATAATCACTTAGAATTAACGAATACAAAGAATTTCATCGGCTCGTTCGAATAAATTAACTAAAATATTATGGTGCAACTCCCTTGCTTGACCTACTTGGAAATTCATCAGCCATCGATATCAATTCCATCACACACCTTGCATTAATGTCAAGTCAATGCCCATGTGCAAACATATAGACCCGCTAGTAGTAACACATCCTTTATCATGGCAACTAGTGCATGCCACGAGGATGTAAATATTTACTCAAGCGACATCATCGTCTTCCATAAAGAAAGACATATTGTCCGTATCTGATGTCGAGCAATTAGCCGAGTCTGCTCCACCTTTTGGACAATTTTTCCTCACGTGACCAGGTTGTCCACAATTTCGACAAGATACTTTCCTTTTCATGGAGTTATTCTTCTTCTATTTTTCAGCAACTAGTAATGAAGTTTTCAGTTGAAATATTACTTCCACCACTCAACCTTCTTTCTTCAGAAATTAGTTTAATTGTAACTTCTTCAAAATTTACAGTTTCTTTTCCATACATCAAAATTGGTTTGATGTGTTCATATGAGGATGGAAGAGATCATATGAATCTTAACACTTTGTCCTTATCATCAATTTTAACTCCAATAGCCTCCAGTTCAGAAACGATCCCATTGATAACACTCAGGTGATCTGAAATTTTTGTACCTACATTCATTCGCAAAGAATGAAACTGTTTTTCAAGTACAACCGATTTGAAAGACTTTTTGTTTGATTCAAATGTTCAAGTTTTTCCCAAAGGCAGCAGATATTCCATGAATATTTGCAAGAATATTTTTTGGCTAAATATAGAAGTATCGTACATACAGCTTTTAAATCCAAATCTTCCCAAACTTCATCGCTCATACTGGATTTTTCAGTATCTTTGTCAGAAACAGGGGTTGGTTTCCCTTTCAAAGCTTTGTGTAGTTCAGATTGAATCAAAACATCCTTGACTTGTACCTGCCACAAGTTAAAATTGATTCTTCCGTTATATTTCTCTACGTCATATTTGATAGACATCTTCTCTGTGCACCAACACTCTGAACGACCTAACGCTCTGATACTACTTGTTCAAAAATAATAATGAAACAGAAAATATATAACAGATTTATAAAGATTTATGGACCGTCAAAGCTTTCACTAAATAAAAAATTGTTACAATCATATATATTCCACTCACCCAAATCCCCAAGTATCTCAATAAAATTAATATCCTCAGCTTTACCACACCCACCAATTTCTACTCTTTGTACAACCCACAAAGAGAACAAGAAAAATAACTAGGATGCTATGCTTACAATTTTCTCTCATAAAACCCTCAAGTCACATCTACAAAAGAGAATAATCCACGTCAATTTATAGTTAACGCATGACCTAATTTTCTTCCAAGTTTTGATTGCCGAGGAGTACAAGATTTGAAAACTTGTTCAATTTTAGTCAACCTAGATGTCTTCCAAGTTTTGACTACCAAGATGTCCAAGATTTGGAAACTTATTTAATTTTAGTTGACCTAGATGTCTTTCAAGTTTCGACTATCAAGATGTTCAAGATTTAGAAACTTGTTCAATTTTAGTCGACCTAGATGTCTTCCAAATTTTGACTGCTAAGTTTTGAAAAAATATCCCAACAATTAGCGCACACATAGGTTGCACCAACATTATCACAATAAATTGTTGGTGTCGAAGTGAGATATATGCCAAGGCGTGAATGTTTAGCTCCAAGAAAGATGACATAGGCGTGCAAGTTTAGCAAAGATCGTTTTTGAAGTAGTAGGTAGTGTGCATGTGTTCCTTTGTAATTACTATAGCATGCTTATACCAAGCACAAAAATAGTGGAATCTTAACGAATAAAACAAATTTTATTCATAGTTAAAAGTAAAATATCGTACAGCGGCTTGAACGGAAATTTCAACTTCAATGATGCAGGAATCTTAACGACAAATCCTTTCTTAGGATCATTCATATCAACCATTGGAATGAACCCTAGTCATCCCCAAGTGACCCTAGAAGTCGAAAACCAATTACTAGCTGCAAAGAAATTGAATGTACATATCATGACATTTTCTAATAAAATCAAATTACCGAATTTACTCAACATGAATAAGTGTGGTTATTTCATCCAAATGATCAAATTATACACGTACATTTATTTTCCATTTCCATTTTTAATCACCGACCATAAAAACGTTTTCTCCACTATTAGCAAAAAAGGGAACTCATTCGAGAGTGAAACACGGGATTAGCGCACACATAGGTTGCACCAACATTATCGCAATAAATTGTTGGTGTCAAAGTGAGAGATATGCCAAGGCGTGAATGTTTAGCTCCATGAAAGATGACAAAGGCGTGCAAGTTTAGCGAAGATAGTTTTTGAAGTAGTAGGCAGTGTGCGTGTGTTCCTTTGTAATTACTATAACATGCTTATACCGAGCACAAAAATGGTGGAATCTTAACGAATTGAACAAGTTTTATGCATAGTTAAAAGTAAATTAATGTATAACGGCTTGAACAGAAATTTCAACTTCAATGATGCAGGAATCTTTAACGACAAATCCTTTCTTAGGATCATTCATATCAACCATTGGAATGAACCGTGGCCATCCCAAATTGTCCCTAAAAGTCGAAAACCAGACACTACCTGCAAAGAAATTGAATGTACATATCATGACATTTTCTAATAAAATCAAATTACTGAATTTACTCAACATGAATAAGTGTAGTTATTTCATCCAAATCAAATTATACACGTATGTTTATTTTCCATTTCCATTTTTAATCACCGACAATAAGGAAGTTTTCTCCATTACGGGCAAAAAAGAGAGCTCCTTTGTCACTATGTCATTACGTCTTTATCTCTCAAACAAAACCCACAACGGCGAAAAGCGGTGTACAAGTATTTATCAAGCTAATAATGGGATTTTCTGATTAAATCAAAGTTTTAGCACACAAAAACAGACTTCAATAGAAAAAGAAAACACACAGATTGTTCAATCCTGCATAAAAATTTAACGGCCAACCTTTGGTTATTTTCATCAACAGGTCTTAGTGCATGGTGATAAAATTATTTTTTAAGTGCTTATAAATTGTATATTTATAATTTAAGCTTAGCCAAACATGCACTAATCATAACATCAAAAGGCCCCATAACCTAAAAACAAATAAGCATAACGTCAGAAGAAAACAAATTAGTGACGAAAAAAATTGTTGTCAATGTCATACCGGCATACACCTTGCAATGTGCACCATCAATAAGCTGGTTCTTTATGCTTATATAGAAATCGGCCTTAATCTTTTTACAGGAAGAATGTCTCTCCAAATCAATTGTATGCAAGAAGATCGAAACACTACGTTCCTTTTCTTCACCATTACCTTTCGGATACATAGAAAGCTTCCTAAATTTACCAAAAATTAAATTGGAATCAGGAAGTCTAGTAAAAGAAAGGAAAAGGATATAAAGAGAAAATACCATTTATGATCTCCAGCTTCGAACTCTTCAGAATACCATATATCCCCCACTTCAGAGAATTTTGAAATCTTGAATTCACGCTTAAAGGAATCAGTTACTTTCAACAAAGACAAGCATTCTTTAATTCCTTTGTTCTTGATGACAAAAACCTCAGCTCCAAATACACAAGTATCATCGACAAGGTATCCAGTAGATGGATTCGTCAAAGTTTCCATCTGGATGAATTTGGAAAAGCCCCACTCACTCTTCAGACAATGAAAGCGTTGTACTCTTCCTGTGGGGTTCAATAGTTAGCAAATAACACGAGTACATCTTAAGTTCTATGCCCATTGAAGTAGATAATACCTCGTACTGATAGAAAATTATCGAGTTTGTGATTAAACAAAAAGATGCTGAAAACAGCATTAACCTCCCAGCAAGCAGGCAGAGAACTTGTCTCAGATACAGCCAAATAAACAGAAATATGATCGGTTCCATCCTCTGTCTCTGTCTTCCTCCCTTTAGGATATATTATCAATTTCCTAATTCAATGAAATGTATAAGGAATTAAACAGTACAAGATGTAAATCGTGATATAAGATAACAAGAAATACCATTTGTAGTCGCTGGATTCAAATTCACTTGATTCATACTTATCAATACCGTGCTTCGAAAGCAAGGAGAAGGACTCAATTTTGAACAAGAAGTGTGAAGGAAACAAGTCTCTTGTTTCCACTGTAACTTCTGCACAGTTTTACCAGAAAAAAAATTAAGAGGGACTGAGAGAGCAACACTAGAAAACGGTATACTGATGAAAAGGACATACCATCTTCATCACAGGGACGAGGGAGGAGAGCCATTTTTTCAAGCATCTGTGTAACACACATAAACCCTAATTCGTCACGTACGTAAAGAAGATCTCTTGGAGCTTGCCAGTGTCCAGCAAACTCTAGTTATTTAGAATTTTAATGCAAGTTTAAATTAGTATAAATTGAGTTTTTGTAAAAACAAAATAATAATAAAATATTGTAAAATAATAGTTGATGATATATTTAGTGTTATCAACATACCTAGAAATAGGCCTATAATTTAGTCTAGAAGTTTGTATCTTGATTATTTTCATTTCTCTTTATACAAAAATCCGATAAGACTAAGGGCTGGTTTAGTGTAGATTTTTTTTTTAAAAAATGAGTTTTTTTGCCCATCTTTTTTTATTTTTCAAACTTTTTTATTGGGTAAAAAGTTGAAAAAGTTTGAAAAAAAGTTTGAAAAGTCATAAAAAGTAGGAAAAAATAGATTTTTTTGAGAAAAAATAGAACCGAACAAGCCCTAAATAGTCAACTATTATGGGCTTAATTTTTTTTTTCCAAAAAATGGGTTTTTTTGCCCACATTTTTTTGACTTTTTAAACTTTTTTATTGTATAAAAAGTTTGAAAAGTCAAAAATAGTAAGCAAAAAATGGATTTTTTTTGAAAAAAAATGGGAACGAACATGCCCTAATTTTAAAAAAAAAATAGTAAATAATTTTAGCCCTTAACTTTTCCAAACAATATTTACTTCTATGTTATATACAATTGTCTACAAAAGGAATTAGGTGTCTGTCATACAGTCATACTAAGTGTTTGTTTGGTAGAATTTGAAAATAGTTTTATGAGATTTTGAAAAAAAATAAATTGTGAAATGTGTGGTTAAAAAATTGATAAAAAGTTGTGGATTCCATTCAATTGATTGTTAGAAATGAGTTATGAGGGGAAAAAAAAAAGAATATCCAAATCCATACCAAACAAGAGCTAAGTTTCTAATCCTAACTCTACTATTCTAACATTTAATTCGAGTTAATTTGGAATCATTTAACCAAGCTTGTTCTTTGTCAAAATGAAAGTTGTTTAAATATTTATACTACAATTCAAGTATATTTTGTCTTTCTTATAAAGCCAAAATCAACGCGGGTTTACTTGTTACTGTGTCAAAATAAGGTGTCTTTCTTTAGTGCGTTCCGTGTATTCTTGTTAGCAAATTATATATACGTCATGTAGTCTAATTCTATTTATTAAAGGAATTGAGTTTTTCTCCGATTTTGGAGTTTTCACATAAATATTTGTGTTGTTTTTCTCATCTATTTTATATTTTATGTCTTCTAAATATTTTTCAAGAAATTGGCCTCAATTGCCATTAGTTTGTGCTTTGAGCAATGCCTGCAACAAAGGATGTGAGATGCCACATACCTCCTCCGTCGCTAAAGTCAAATATAGAAGTGTATAAGATACAAAAAAATGAGATGTTTCTTTTACCTCGAATGTAACCACTGCATGGCTATTTATAGGCAATCCGAGTCTATCTCTTGCAGAAACTTGTTTGGGGGATAATGGCTGATATTGGATCTCAGCTCATATCCCCTTTAAATAAAAGAAGCAAGTATTTTCTAGAGGTCGAAGGAATTTTTTGAATTGTCTTGTAAGCAAGACAATATTTTCATCAAAATCACTCGCGTTGTCACCATCGTCTGTATCTTTATCAACCGACAGGCTGTTCGTGATGATATTTCTATATTCTTTGTGTTTAGATTTAAGCTACGTTGTTAACAAAGTTCAAATTAAATTACTATTTTAATATTTTACATGAATTATTTTCATATGTAATTTGTGAAGTGTTGCAAATATGTCATTATAGAACGAGCTGTGTTTTGACAGAAATTGGTGGGAAATTGGCAGTTGGGTCTCTATCTTTTGTGAGAATATTTCAATTTAGTCCCCATACAAACTTTTCGGATTTTTAAATCTTCAACCATTTTGAAATTAGATACGTAAGTCTCCACTAGATGAAAACCATTAGCTTTACAATATTAAAATAGCACACGCCTTGCGCATGGATCGTTTTGAGGGGTACTTATGTCAAACCATCGCTTGCAGCCTCAATCACTAGTGCTGCCAGAGACACAAGTTTGCAACCAGTGGTGGAGC
This sequence comes from Forsythia suspensa, assembly GCA_023638005.1. Taxonomy (NCBI): domain Eukaryota; kingdom Viridiplantae; phylum Streptophyta; class Magnoliopsida; order Lamiales; family Oleaceae; genus Forsythia; species Forsythia suspensa. Next base: position 46,758,530 of record CM042675.1, read on the forward strand.
CATGAATTTTTTGCTGAGGTCAAAAAATTTCGTTGGCACAACATATTTTTCGGATTGAAAAAAGATCAAACATCAAGTTTAAAAAAAATGAACTATCCAAATATTGTTGTTCGAAATAAATTTAATAATCTTATTGTTTATCTTCTAATTCTCATTTTGACATTACCCCTTTCGTCTTATTTTCGGACTATGTTCTTCATTCGTCAATGTAAGTTTTTGCTATCATTTCAAATTATTCACGATAAATTTCACAGGACATTTTTGAATTAAAAACTATTAAATGGAGAATTCAAAATAACAAGCTAAAAATGAATATATTAATTCGATTTTTTATCTTCTAACTGACATCACCTCTTTCGACTTATTTTTGGACTATATTTATTCACTCATCGAAAAAAGTTCTTGGTACCATTTGGAAGTATCCATTGCAAATTTCGTAATATATTTTTCGGATTAAAAACTATTAAACACCAAATTAAAAATAACAAGCTAAAGATGGTTGCTAGAAATGAACTTATTAATATGATTTTTTTCACTTCTAATTCTTATTTTGGCGTCACCTCTTTCGGTACTCATGAAGCCTAGGGAGTATTGGCCGTCCAAATTTTCAAAAATTATTTTTTTACTCTTTTTAAATATTTTATTAAAAAAATTACTTAACAACTCATTATAACACCTCATATTTTTTTTATATTTAATTATTTAATTACACGAACTAGACAAGTCAAATTAACGTCAAATAGAATTTTAATTAATTTGACGTTTAAAAAAAACGAAATAGGAGTAAATACAATTTTAGCCGTCATCTTTGGCTTATTATTTTTGAACTTGTCATTTAATGATTTTTCAATACGAAAAATGTATTGCGGAGTTTGCCATGAATACTTTGAAATGGTACCAAGAACCTGCGCCAAAATAGAAATTAAAAGTAAAAAAATCGAATGATTAAATCCATTTTTACCACCTATATTTGGCTTATTTTTTGAATATTTAGTTTAGCGGTTTTTTAATCCGAAAAATAGGTTAAGAAGTTTGTCGTGAATACTTCCAAATGGTACCAAGAACCTACTTCGACGAATAAAAAAATATAACTCAAAAATAAGTCGAAAGAGGTGATTTCAATTAAAAGATAAAAAATATGATATATCCATTCTAACATTCATCTTAAGCTTGTTATTTTGAATTCATTGTTTAACAATTTTCAATCCAAAAGATATCTAGTGAAGTTTTCCATGAATGCTTCAAAATAGTATCAAGAACTTATTTCAACAAGTGAAGAATATATTCTGAAAATAAGCTATAAGATAAGACGTCAAAATAAAAATTATAACATAAAAAATAAGATTATTAAATTCATTTTGAACAACTATCTTTGGCTCACTTTTTTAAACTCGATGTCTGACATTTTTCAATCTAAAAGATGCGTTGCGCTAAAGAAAAAATTTCCCCCCAAAAAAAAATTCCTGGCCCACCACTGTCTTTCAGTTTATTTTCGAGCTATGTTTCTTCACTCGTTGGCTTCAGTTCTTGATACCGTTTAAAAGTATTTATAACAAACTTCACAACCCAACTTTGGAATTAAAAAATCATTAAATGACGAGTTCAAAATAATAAGCCAAAAATGACTAATAGAATTGAATTTAATATTTTCATTTCGTTTCCACTTCGTCTCACAACTCCAAGAAGAGAGATGAATGATTCCTCTACGCGCTCTTTAAAGAAGTCCTCTCGCAACTCCAAGAAGAGAGATGAATGATTCCTCTACGCGCTCTTTAAAGAAGTCCTGCAAAAAATGGTTTTTGGCCCCTCTTATTTACAAAAAAGGGAGCATGTTTATTTTTTTATTTTTTTATTTTTATCTTGATGATTGTTGGCTGATAATATCAATACCACCTGTAGAACTCATTAAATATCTGAAACTGGTCTACTTTATAATTCAAATATTTTATTCCAAAAATTAGTGCTTTGAATCTTTTAAAAAATTATTAAAAAACAACACCAATATCCAATAGAGATAAGTCACTTTAGATGCATGTAATGTATGCAGTTTACAACTCAAATCAAAGAAATGAACTGAAACATATATAGACAGACTATATATATTTATTCTAAGCTTTGTATACATAGCTCCAAATATAGATGAAGATGAAGTCTGTACATATAGTGGGATTTGTTGTATACATGGATATGAAGTATGTGGCAAAATGCTCAAGCATTTGTTTTAAAGTTTTGTATTGGTGCCCATTTTAAATACACAATTCTTTATTTTAGCATAAAAGTATCATTTGGTAATGTGCAAACTTCAAATTAAATATAAACAATACTTACAAATTATAATGTAAGATTTTTAGCTATTATCGTGTCCACTTTATCTTGGATCATTCTGCGTCTTCTCAATCTTTTAAACACATTAAACTCTCTAATATGTCTTCTTTAAGAGCACCTCTAATGGGCTCTTTAAACATAAGATTCTCTCTATTTTAAAGAGCCAAACTTTAAAATTATGATTTAATGGACTTTCTAAATTAACTTTTTAAAATAGAGAGTGGGTTTGGCTCTCCAAATTTGGAGAGCCTATTTGGAGAGCCAAACCCACTCTTTATAATTAAATGCATTCAAACAATTTCAATTTTCAATACTCTAAATAATGATTGAATTAAATAGTGTATACAAAATAAAATAGAAAAAATGGAATAAAATCATATAATAATTAGGAGAGAGGCATGTTAAAAGAAAATAAATGCAAAAATAATAAATACTTATTGGAAGAAGTAAAATAAAGTGTTAAAGATAAAAAGATTGTTGGAGCACTTAAAAAATTTTACTCTCTAAATCTATAGATACTCTCTAAAATGTCAAATATGCTCTTTATAAATAAAGAGTCTATTGAAGATGCTCTAAACATTGTATTCTAATCGGACAAAACCCTAGTACTTGAATTAAAAGCAAATTCCGATACTATAGTAGATACAAGAAGTTTTACTGTTTTAGTAGATTACGTGCTATCATTGACTACCTAATTCATATATAGTGTGTGATTGTCCTATAATCAAGTCCTAGAATTAAGGTAGGAAAAAGACAATAATACTACAAAGATTATGGGAAAGATTATAGGGAAATTACATACAGATTACACGGAAGTTATGATTGAGCATGGAATTTCTCTCTATTATGCCCCGTGTCTATCATGGACGCCATTTTTGGACTGATGAACCAAAAATGGCACTAGTCGGCTAACTGATTAATTGTGTGAACATGAGATTTCATAACTTGATCTCGAACAAAATAGAAGTCAATAAACGATATGTTTCATTCATGAGTACACGGGATTAGCACACACATTGGTTGCACCAACATTTTCAGTTTTTCACAATAAATTATTGGTGTTGAGGTGAGAGAGATCCCAAAGCGTGAACGTTTAGCTCCAAGAAAGATGACATAGGCGTGCAAGTTTAGCGAAGATCGTTTTTGAAGTAGTAGGCAGTGTGCGTGTGATACTTTGCCATTGCTATAGCATGCTTATACCGAGCACAAAAATAGTGGAATCTTAATGAATTGAACAAATTTTATTCATAGTTAAAAGTAAATTATCGTACAACAGCTTGAACAGAAATTTCAACTTCAATGATGCAGGAATCTTTAACGACAAATCCTTTCTTAGGGTCATTCATATCAACCATTGGAATGAACCTTAGCCATCCCCAAGAGTCCGAAGTCGAAAACCAATTACTAGCTGCAAAGAAATCGAATGTACATATAATGACATTTTCTAATAAAATCAAATTACTGAATATACTCAACATGAATGTATGTATATTTTCCATTTCAATCTTAAGTCCAATTCAAATTATATATGTATGTTTATTTTCCATTTCCCTTTTTACAATCTATCTAGCTGATAATTATGGGATTTTCCCTTCTTCATTCTCAATTAGTTTGTTTAAATCAAAGTTTTAGCACACAAAAATAAACTTCAATAGAAAATGAGAACACAATCCGGCCCTGCATAAAAATTTATCTGCCAAATTTTGGTCATTTTCATCAACAAGTGCATGTTTGGTAGTGCTAAAATTATTTTTTAAGTGCTTATAAATTGTGAATCTGATGATTAAATTATAATTTAAGCTTAACCAAACATGCTAATCATAACATCAAAAGGCCTCATAAGCTAAAAACATATAAGCATAACATCAGTAGAAAACAAATTAGCAATATAAAGTTGAAGAAAAAAATTGTTGTCGTACCGTTCTTGCAATGTTCACCATCAATAAGCTGGTTCTTTATGCGTATGTAGAAAGCGGCCTTAATCTTTTTACAGGAAGAATGTCTTTCCAAATCAATTGTTTGCAAGAAGATCGAAACACTACGTTCCTTTTCTTCACCATCACCTTTCGGATACATAGAAAGCTTCCTAAATTTAACAAAAATTAAATTGGAATCAGGAAGTCTAGTAAAAGAAGGAAAAGGACATAAAGAAAATACCATTTATGATCTCCAGCTTCGAACTCTTCAGAATACCATATATCCCCCACTTCAGAGAATTTTGAAATCTTGAATTCACGCTTAAAGGAATCAGTTACTTTCAACAAAGACAAGCATTCTTTAGTTCCTTTATTCTTGATGACAAAAACCTCAGCTCCAAATACACAAGTATCATCGACAAGGTATCCATTAGATGGATTCGTCAAAGTTTCCATCTTGATGAATTTGGAAAAGCCCCACTCACTCTTCAGACAATGAAAGCGATGTACTCTTCCTGTGGAGTTCAATAGTTAGCAAATAACACGAGTACATCTTAAGTTCTATGCCCATTGAAGTAGATAATACCTCGTACTGATAGAAAATTATCGAGTTTGTGATTAAACAAAAAGATGCTGAAAACAGCATTAACATCCCAGCAAGCAGGCAGAGAACTTGTCTCAGATACAGCCAAATAAACAGAAATATGATCGGTTCCATCCTCTGTCTCTGTCTTCCTCCCTTTAGGATATATTATCAATTTCCTAATTCAATGAAATGTATAAGGAATTAAACAGTACAAGATGTAAATCGTGATATAAGATAACAAGAAATACCATTTGTAGTCGCTGGATTCAAATTCACTTGATTCATACTTATCAATACCATGCTTCGAAAGCAAGGAGAAGGACTCAATTTTGAACAAGAAGTGTGAAGGAAACAAGTCTCTTGTTTCCACTGTAACTTCTGCACAGTTTTACCAGAAAAAGTTAAGAGGGACTGAGAGAGCAACACTAGAAAACGGTATACCGATGAAAAGGACATACCATCTTCATCACCGGGATGAGGGAGGAGAGCCATTTTTTCAAGCATCTGTGTAACATACATAAACCCTAATTCGTCACGTACGTAAAGAAGATCACTTGGAGCTTGCCAGCAAACTCTAGTTATTCAGAATTTTAATGCAAGTTTAAATTAGTATAAATTGAGTTTTGTAAAAACAAAACAATAAAAAAATATTGTAAAATAATAGTTGATATATTTAGTGTTATCACCATACCTAGAAATAGTCATATAATTTAGTCTAGAAGTCTGTATCTTCATTATTTTTATCTCTTTTTTACAAAAATCCGATAAGACTAGGGGCTTGTTCAGTGCAGTTGCCCCACCCCCCAACCCAAAAAAAGAGTTATTTTGCCCACCTTTTTTTACTTTTCAAACTTTTTTATTTGGTAAAAAGTTTGAAAAGTCATAAAAATAAGCAAAAAATTAGTTTTTTTTTTAGGAAAAATAGGAACCGAACAAGCCCTAAATAGTCATCAACTATTATGGGCTTGTTCGGTGAAACATTTTATCCAAAAAATGGGTTTTTTGTCCACATTTTTTGACTTTTCAAACTTTTTTATTGTGTAAAAAATTTGAAAAGTCAAAAAATAGTAAGCAATAAATGAGTTATTTTGGAAAAAAATGGGAACCGAACATGCCATATTATAAAAAAAAAAAAATTAGTAAATAATTTTAGCCCTTAACTTTTCCAAACAATATTAACTTCTATGTTATATACAATTGTCTACAAAAGGTGTCTGTCATACAGTTATACTAAGTGTTTGTTTGGTGGGGTTTGAAAATAGTTTTTATGAGATTTTGAAAAAAAATTGTGAAATGTGTGGTTAAAAAATTGATAAAAAGTTGTGGGTTTCATGAAATAGATTGTTATAAATGAGTTTGAGGGGGGAGAAAAGATTATCAAAATCCATACCACACAAGAGCTAAGTTTCTAATCCTAACTCTACTAATCTAAAATTTAATTCGAGTTAATTTGGAATCATTTAACCGAGCTTATTCTTTGTCAAAATGAAAGTTGTTTAAATATTTATACTACAATTCAAGTATATTTTGTCTTTCTTATAAAGCCAAAATCAACGTGGGTTATAACTTGTTACTGTGTCAAAATAAGGTGTCTTTTCCCTAGTGCGTTCCGTGTATTCTTGTTAGCAAATTATATATACGTCATGTAGTCTAATTCTATTTATTAAAGGAATTGAGTTTTTCTCCAGTTTTGGAGTTTTTCACGTAAATATTTGTACTGTTTTTCTCATCTATTTTATATTTTATGTCTTCTAAATATTTTTCAAGAAATTGGCCTCAATTCCCATTAGTTTGTGCTTTGAGCAATGCCTGCAACAAAGGATGTGGGATGCCACATACCTCCTCTGTCGCTAAAGTCAAATATAGAAGTGTATAAGATACAAAAAAATGAGATGTTTCTTTTACCTCGAATGTAACCACTACATGGCTATTTATAGGCAATCCGAGTCTATCTCTTGCAGAAACTTGTTTGGGGGATGATGGCTGATATTGGATCTCAGTTCATATCCCCTTTAAATACAAGATGCAAGTATTTTCTAGATATTTTCATCAGAATCACTCGCGTTGTCACCATCATTTGTATCTTTATCAACCGATAGGCTGTTCGTGATGATTTTTCTTTAGTCTTTGTGTTTAGATTTAAGCTACGTTGTTCACAAAGTTCAAATTAAATTTACTATTTTAATATTTTACATGAATTTTTTTCATATGTAATTTGCGAAGTGTTGCAAAAATGTCATTATAAAACGAGCTGTGTTTGACAGAAATTGGTGGGAAATTGGCAGTTGGGTCTCTATCTTTTGTGAGAATATTTCAATTTAGTCCCCATACAAACTTTTCGGATTTTTAAATCTTCAACCTTTTAGAAATTAGATGCATAAGTCTCGACTAGATGAAAACCTTAGCTTTACAATTAAAATAGCACATGCCTTGCGCATGGATCGTTTTGAGGGGTACTTATGTCAAACCATCGCTTGCCGCCTCAATCACTAGTGCTGCCAGAGACACAAGTTTAACGGCCAGCCTTTGGTTATATTCATCAACAGGTCTTAGTGCATGTTTGGCAGTGCTAAAATTATTTTTTAAGTGTTTATAAATTGTAAATTAAATTATAATTTAAGCTTAACCAAACATGCCATAACATCAAAAGGCCCCATAAGCTAAAAACATATAAGCATAACATCAGAAGAAAACAAATTAGTGACGAAAAAAATTGTTGTCATACCGGCATACTTGCAATGTGCACCATCAATAAGAAGCTAGTTCTTTATGCGTATGTAGAAATCGGCCTTAATCTTTTTACAGGTAGAATGTCTTTCCAAATCAATTGTTTGCAAGAAGATCGAAACACTACGTTCCTTTTCTTCACCAAAACCTTTCGGATACATAGAAAGCTTCCTAAATTTGCCAAAAATTAAATTGGAATCAGGAAGTCTAGTAAAAGAAGGAAAAGGATATAAAGAAAATACCGTTTATGATCTCCTGCTTCGAACTCTTCAGAATACCATATATCCCCCACTTCAGAGAATTTTAAAATCTTGAATTCACGCTTAAAGGAATCAGCTACTTTCAACGAAGACAAGCATTCTTTAGTTCCTTTCTTCTTGATGACAAAAACCTCAGCTCCAAATACACAAGTATCATCGACAAGGTATCCATTAGATGGATTCGTCAAAGTTTCCATCTTGATGAATTTGGAAAAGCCCCACTCACTCTTCGGACAATGAAAGCGATGTATGCTTCCTGTGGGGTTCAATAGTTAGCAAATTGTTGGGTGGAATTTGTTTAAAGTGACTCCAAAGTACATAAACAAGAAAACTTAATAAAAAAGGATGATATGCAAAGTCGAGGCAAATGTTGAACACTTTGTCCTTAAGTCGAATTTTCCCCGCAACGGTGCATACGGTTTATGGCAATCAACTCTCAAGATACAACGACTTCTACTTGTGTTTGTAGCACTTCAAAACACAATCACAACAAACCAAAATTGGTTTTGTACTCCAAAGGATGAAAATGAAATGAAAAAATCAGAATTTCACAACTAATTGCAAGAAATTTGGTTCAAGAGATGAGTATATGAATTTAGTGTGTTTGCATATCTTTTCTGTTTTGAATGGGATGTCCATAGTGTCCTATTTAACGTTGATGAAGTGTTGGGAATGAAGAGGTATGAAGCCAAATCGTGCAACACTTCAAAAGGACATGCCGTTCGCACTTAGACCTATGCGATCATATGGTTTTAACATGCCGCGATCGCAAGGTACACACTTTGAAGTCGAATTTAATCCATGCTAACCATGTGATCGCATGGCTTTGTTTTCGTGATCGCATGGTAGGACCAAAAAACATTCTGCTTAAGAATCAAGCAAGTTGCGATCGTAGTATAAAATACTCATGCGATCGCATGGTTAAAAATTGACCCGATTTTGTCCTTTTTCATAATTTCTCATTCATTCGATATTGATTTTGAGATGTCAAATATATCCTTCAACATATGCAGAGAAATTTGAATTCTCTTCGGGCGTTGCCCACGAGGTCGCCTGCCCATCGACCCCCTGACCGACCGGACGGGTCCCACCCCGCTTTCTCAAGCGGCGGTAAGTGACAAACTATTTTGCCTAAAAAGATTAGGGGGTCGGGTCTGTATATTTTGGCCAAGTTGACACAAAGTCACTTTAGTTGTTTTTAAGCATTTAGTCAATTTCTCGAATTCTTAAACCAATTTCCAACAATCCCGCACATGAATGGAAATTCTTTGATACATAAAAGATGATGCAAATGAAATGCAAACTCTAACAAATGGAGTGCATGCGACAAGTCATAGCATCAAGACAAGTGGCTTGTGGCTTTGAACCTTCTTTAGTTGAGTGCAATCGAATTTACTAAGCTAGTTGGTAAACACGATGTTTTTGAACCATCCAGCCGTTCGTGTAAACCCAAACAATTGTACTAACACCATAACTTATCTAACCAATTCGGTTCTCGTGGTTGTGTCCATTTTGGCCCTGGACAACTCTTGGTTTCATAAGTGCTCTAAGAGAATTAAGCTTCAAATTCTCGTAGAAGCGGCCCCACTTCACACTTATATAGGTGATCTCTTACCTTTCTATTTCAAGGTGTTGAATCATTAAAAGTATATATGTGTATACTTATCCTTATACATATTTGACAAAGCACTTCAAATTTTAGGAATAGGAATAAGTGCTTTATTCTCGAATTTTTATAACTTAGTTATCTCATTGAACCAAAATTTTGGGATCTCCAATCTACAAGATTAGGTTTCCGTTATAGTAATTCTATTCAATAGGCTTTAGGCTCATTCCCCTCGAGAGATGGTATATTTGACCTCTTGCAAGTCCTTTCGTCAAATGATCAGCCAAATTTTCTTTTGACTTTAAATAATTAATAGAGATTATACCATTTGATATTAACTGTTTAATGGTATTATGTCTCCGATGGATATGTCGAGACTTACCATTATACATATCGTTTTGTGTCCTTGCTATTGCCCGGTGATTATTGCAATGTACGTTAATTGCAGAAATCGACTTTTCCCAACATGGAATTTCCTCAAGGAAATTACGAAGTCATTCTGCTTCTTCTCCGACTTTGTCCAAAGCAATAAACTTAGATTCCATTGTAGATCGAGCTATACATGTTTGCTTAGAAGACTTCTAGGATACGGCTCCACCTCCAATGGTAAATACATAACTACTTGTAGATTTTGAATCCTTAATGTCAAATATCCAATTTGCATCGGTATATCCTTCTAACACCGCGAGATATCTTGAGTAGTGTAATCCATATTCAACCGTGTGTCTTAAGTATTTAAGAACTCGATTTAATACCTTCCAATGTTCAACACATGGATTACTAGCGAATCTACTCAACTTGTTGACTATGTATGCTATATCCGATCTTGTGCGAGTTGGTAATGTACATCAAACTGCCTATGACACGTGAATATTCCAATTAAGAAACCGGCTCACCAAGATTCTTGACTAAGTGTATCCCTAAGTTAATCGGTGGTTTAACCGGTTTGTCGTCGTACGCCTTAAACTTCTTAAATATAGTCTCAACATAATGTGATTGAGATAATGACAAACCATCGGATGTCTTAGAGATTTTAATCCCTAATATCACATCTGCCACTCCCATGTCCTTTATGTTAAAATGTTTTGTTAACATTTTCTTAGTCGATGAAATGACTTTTGAGTTATTTTCCATAATTAGCATATGGTCAACGTATAGGCATACGATTACATATTCGTTAGGTGTGTTTTTAATGTAGACACACTTGTCACATTTATTGATTTTAAAGCTATTTGACAACATAGTTTTATCAAACTTTTCATGTCATTGCTTCGGTGCTTGTTTTAATCCATACAATGATTTTACAAGTTTACACACCTTCTTTTCATTTCCTGGTGCAACAAACCCTTTGGGCTGTTCCATGTAGATTTATTCTTTTAATTCACCGTTTAGAAATCTATTTGATGTATTTCAAGATTATGCAATGTCGTGAATGCAATCAAGACACGTATAGAAGTTATTCTTGTCACGGGTGAATAAGTATCAAAGAAATTGAATCCTTCCTTTTGTCTATACCATTTGGCTACTAATCTAGCTTTATATTTATCTATTGATCCATCCAATTTCAATTTCTTTTTGAATATCCATTTGCCTAAAGCATTGTTTTCCGGAGGAAGTTCAACCAATTCTCAAGTATAGTTACTCATGATGGATTCAATTTCGTTATGTACAACTTCTTTCCAAAAGGGAGTTTTGAGAGTAGACATTGCTTCATCGTGAATGTATTATGAATTCGTTGCCTTTTACTACGTCTTGGTTCTTCATTTATTTGAAGATTGTCGTCATTTCCATATATGTTATCATAAGTTCATTTAATTGAACTTACTTTCTTTTCTTTACAAGGAAATTTGTCTTCAAAGAAGACTGCATTTCTTGATTCAATAATCATACCTTCATGTACATCAAGTACTTCGGATTTATGAACCAAAAATCGATATGCACTACTATTGATTGCATATCCAATAAAGATACAATCAATTGTCTTTGGTCCAATCCTAACTTGTTTAGGTTTGGGTATTTGTACTTTTGCTAAGTACCTCCACACTTTGAGATATTTGTATGAAAGTTTCCAACCTTTCCACAATTCAGTAATGTGATTTAACCTTATTCTTGTGTGGTATTTTATTGAGGATATGATTTGCACAAAGTATGGCTTCCCTCCACAAGTTTTGAGGTAAGCTCGAACTTATTAGCATTGCATTCATCATTTTCTTTAGTATTCGATTCTTACGTTCAGCAATCCCAGTTGATTGAGGTGAATATGGTGCAGTAGTTTGATAAATGATTCCAGATTCTGCACAAATTCTTCAAATAGTGCAACGTATTCTCCACCTCTATCACTACGAATCTTTTTTATTCGTTTTTCAAGTTGATTTTCAACTTCGATTTTGTAGTGTTTGAACACTTCCAAAGCTTTATCTTTGCTTTTTAACAAGTATACGTAGCATTACATTGTATAATCATCTACGAACGTGATGAAATACTTTTACCACCTCTTGTTTGTATGAACTTTAAATCACACACATCCGTGTGAATTAGCTCTAAAGGTATTGTGGTTCGTTCAACCGAATGAAAAGGTGTTTTGGCCACTTTTGCCTGTACACATGTTTCGCATTTTCCATTATTAAAATGCATATTCAGGATTAAAATTAAATTTGTTAACTTGCGTATTGAATTAAAGTTTGCATGTCCTAATCTATGGTGTCATAGATTAGATGACTCAAGAATATAAACGGAAGATGATGTTTTATTCATAATTTTCGGTACAATAATTAGGACATTCATTTTGAATAGTCCATCTTTTATATAGTCTTTCCCTACATACATGTTATTCTTGGTAAGTACAAACTTATCCGAAACAAAGACAAACTTAAAGCCATTATTGCTTAACAAAGAACCTGACACAAGGTTATTGTGAATATTCGGTACGTGAAGAACATTGTTGAGGCTAAGTTCCTTTCCCGATGTCATCTTCAATATCACTTTGTCTTGTCCTTCCACTTTGGATGTTGAAGAGTTCTCCATAAATGCTTTTTTCTCCCTCAGTTGGAATGTAGGATGTGAACATATCTTTATTAGCACATATGTGACGGGTTGCACCCGTATCAACCCACCATTCCATGGGATTTCCAACGTTGTTGCATTCTGAAACAACCGCCGATAAGTTCATATCAGATATGCCAATTGATATGGCATCAAATTCGGCTATATTCGTTTGGTCTTGCTTCTTTGGTTTACGAAAATTGACGAAAAGATGTCCAGCCTTTTCACAATTATAGCAGTTGCCCTTGAACTTCTTTGCATTCTTCTTTGTAGGTTCAACAAAATGCTTTCTCTTCTTTCCTTTGTTGTTGTTGGATTCCACCACATTCGCCTTTGATTATGGTATGCTATTTCCAACACGCATGTTCGAACTTCGGTTGTCTTCTTCAATCCTTAGTTGGACCACAAGTTCTTCAATGTTCATCTCCTTGCGCTTATGCTTGAGATAGTTCTTGAAGTCCCTCTACATGGGTAGAAGTTTCTCAATGATTGCAGCCACTTGAAATGATTCACTTAGAGACATATTCTCCGTGTGAATGTCATGAAGTATAATATGCAACTCTTGCACTTGACTGATGACCGTCTTTGAATCTACCATGTTGTAGTCCAAGAACTTTTCCACGATAAACTTCTTTGTTCCCGCATCTTCAGTCTTGTATTTCTTTTCCAAGGATTCCCATAAGTCTTTTGCAGATTGCTTGGAACAATACACGTTGTATAAAATGTTGTCCAAACTATTCGTAATGTAATTCTTTCATAAAAAATCTGAATGTTTCCAGGCATCCAAAGCAATCAATGATGCCCAATTGTTTTCTCCTTCTTGTATGACGAGAGAATCCTCATTCAAGAATTTCTTCAAGTTGAGGGTCGTGAGATAGAATAGTATTTTCTGATGCTATCTTTTGAATTCAACTCCAATAAACTTCTCCGATTTTTTTTCATATGGAACGGAGTTTGAATGTATAGTAGTAGGGGAAGCCACAATCGGAGGAATCACACCGGTAAGAATACTTTCTCTAGAAGTTTCCGCATTTGAAGTATCATTCACATTGGTATCAAGATTACTAATCTGTATTCATTTCATTTACGTAAAATGGAAGATCAACCAAAGCCAAGAGATGTCACTTACCACAAAAATATAGAAAATTTGACTTAAGATTGTTGGGTGGAATTTGTTTAAAGTGACTCCAAAGTGCAGAAACAAGAAAACCGAATGGAAAAGGATGATATGCAAAGTCGAGGCAAGTGTTGTACACTTTGTCCTTAAGTCGAATTTGCCACGCAACGGTGCCTACGGTTTATGGCAATTAACTCCCAAGATATAACGACTTCTACTTGTGTTTGTAGCACTTCAAAACACAAGCACAACGAACCAAAATTGGTTTTGTACTCCAAATGATGAAAATGAAATGAAAAAACCAGAATTTCACAACTAATTGCAAGAAATTTGGTTCAAGAGATGAATATATGAGTTTAGTGTGTTTGCATATCTTTTCTGTTCTGAATGGGACGTCCATAGTATTCTATTTAACGTTGATGAAGTGTTGGGAACGAAGAGGTATGGAGCCAAATCGTGCAACACTTCAAAATGATATGCTTGTTCGCGCTTAGACCTATGCGATTGCATAGTTTTAATATCTTCGCGATCGCAATGTACACTTTTGAATACGTAATTTAATCCGGGCTAACCATGCGATTACATGGCTTTGTCTCCTACGATCGCATAGTAGGACCAAAAATATTTTGCTTAAAAATTTAGCAAGTTGCGATCGTATGGTAAAAATTGACCCAATTTTGACCTTTTCCGTAATTTCTCATTCATTCGATATTGGTTTCGATATGCCAAATATACCCTTCAACATATGCGGAGAAATTTGAATTCTCTTACGGGGCGTTGCCCTTGAGCCCCACGAAGGTCGTTGTCTCCTCGACCTTCGCGACCGACCAGGCAGGTCGAACCCCGTTTTCTCGAAGCGGCGAAGTGGAAAACTATTTTGTCTAAACAGATTGGGTCGGGTCTGTATATTTTGGCCAAGTTGACACGAAGTCATTTTAGTTGTTTTTAAACACTTAGTCAATTTCTCGAATTCTTAAATCAATTTCCAACCCAAATAACACGAGTACATGTCAAGTTCTATGCCCATTGAAGTAGATAATACTTTGTACTGATAGAAAATTATCGAGTTTGTCATTAAACAAAAAGATGCTGAAAACAGAATTAACATCCCAGCAAGCAGGCAGAGAACTTGTCTCAGATACAGCCAAATAAACAGAAATACGATCGGTTCCATCCTCTGTCTCTGTCTTCCACCCTTTAGGATATATTATCAATTTCCTAATTTCAATGAAATATATAAGGGATTATTAAACATTAAAAGATACAAAACAGAAAATTTACCCATAATATAGCAAAAAATACCATTTGTAGTCGGAGGATTCAAATTCACTTGATTCATACTTGTCAATACCGTGCTTTGAAAGCAAGGAGAAGGGCTCAATTTTGAACAAGAAGTGTGAAGGAAACAAGTCTCTTGTTTCCACACTAACTTCTGCCCAGTTTTAAAAAAAAATTGAAATTAATATTATAATATAGACACGGTCAAAAAGAGAAAAATTAGATTAAAAGAATGAAACATGTTAATTTTAATATTGGGAAAAAGAACCTGAGTGAAACGATAAATCATTTGGCTGATTAAAGGGACTTACCATTTTCATTGCCCGTATTCTGAAGTATAGCCATTTTTCAATACTTTAACATTTTTTTTCTCTTGGGTATCATTCACTATGTTTAATTATTATGACAAGATGTTTAGCTGTTGCATTTTAATTTGTGTGCTTGTTGCTAATGAACTGCCAATGTTGTTGTGACACTAGGAGCACCTTGACCTGTCTCGGGTTTTTGAATGCTAGAAAGAAAAATAAATTGTCATTTCTAGATTCAAATTGGAATTAATTTCACTGGTTGCTTTAAATACTCCAAAGATAATAATGTAATTATAGACATTGTTCTAAATTGCATGATAATGCGTCGATTAGGCGCACAAAGGCGTGGTGTGTGGCGTTTAAAATGCGGTAAACACACTGTTGACCATCCAATGCGGGATTAGGCTTAAAAATGTGGGTGGCCTGTAACCAAAAGCAATGAAATCTCATGCTTTGTCATCTAAACTACACTTGGACTTTCATTCGTATTTTCGAGTATGCATAATTTGTCCTATCTAAGACGGGTTGTCTCAATGGTGCACTATCCATACCTAATGTCACGGATCTTACTTATAAGAAGTGACCTCTCTTATAAGCACTTGAATATGTAGTGTCCAATTTTTCGATCCGGATAGATACAAGTAATGAGGAGCAGTAACACAAAATAGATTAAGAATCAACTAGTTGTTATACATTTTTAATCCATACATCGATTGGAAAAATATTAAACATGTTATACTAAAAACAACAGTTAACAGATGGAATATATAATTGCAGAATACAAATTTAATAAATAAGAACCAAAAATGCAAAGCGAGGCTCAGCATGACAGATGCAGTTTCCTTAAAACAGATTCGCCCCTCATCAGAGGTTTTGAACGTCATGCTCTCGGGATACAACGGTAGGGCGATTGTACCCAATGAACCGACCTCTCGCCCGAACTTTATCACCTCTAAAAGAAAACTTGGAGGAACATAAAGGAATAGAGAAAATGCTTGAATTGTTGTGTTGAAATGAGGAAAAAAGACTTGCTTATACAGACATAAGAATGACCTTCCAATTCCAAACCTACTATTAACATAAGAGTTACAAGAGTTACAAAAATGAAAGGTTGACAAGATGGAAGGTCTCAAAAATTTTCATTCATTTTAATTATTTTTCAACAATCTCCCACATGAATGAAAAATTGAAAGAGACACGGAAGACTAGGTGATAAAGTTCAATGTCCGAATCCTGCATAGGATAGGTAGGTGTAACCCTTTGAACATTCCCTTATGAAAGCATATTTACT
The DNA here is from genome assembly GCA_023638005.1 of Forsythia suspensa. Classification (NCBI taxonomy): domain Eukaryota; kingdom Viridiplantae; phylum Streptophyta; class Magnoliopsida; order Lamiales; family Oleaceae; genus Forsythia; species Forsythia suspensa. The sequence continues at coordinate 46,774,986 of CM042675.1, forward strand.
TTACTAGTCGATCGAGAGACATGATGTCCTTGAACATTACGCCTTTTGTGTAAACGATGATATACTTAACACAGAATTCTTCCTAACATAGTTCAGTTCTCATTGATATGTTCATTTATGGCCGTGAACATATGTCTGGTTCTGCAAAAGTTTTTAAGAATTGCGCCTCACTCAATTCTCTTAGAAGTGGCCCCACTTCTCTCTCACATAGGTGATTTCTTATTAAGAGTAGCCCGCTCTACTCCGCCCGTAAGAATTATTAAAAGCCTATTGCTTATCCTTTTCTCTACGAGTATTACTGTTTAATCATAGGAATGGGTAGGAGAGAACCCTCGCAGTGATCTAATTAAGTATTTACAATTAGGTTGTCCCTTTGAACCTAGATCTTAGGATCTCCAGTCAACTAGGTTGGGTTTCCATTGTATTAACTTATTCTTTCAAAAGCTTAAGTCTCATTCCTTTCGACGACTTTTCAACTAACTCTCTATTCAAACATTTAGTTAGTGGATCCGCAATATTATCCTTTGACTTCACATAGTCAATAGAGATAACTCAAGTGGAGAGTAGTTGTCTTATGGTATTATGTCTACGACGTATGTGTCTAGACTTACCATTATACATGTTACTCTGTGCCATACCAATTGCAGATTGACTATCACAATGTATGTAAATTGTTGGCACAGGCTTTGATCATCTAGGAATATCCTCTAGGAAGTGACGTAACCACTCAACCTCCCCACCACACTTGTCCAAGACTATGAACTCAGATTCCATAGTGGATCTAGCTATAACCGTTTGTTTAGAAAATTTTCATGATATAGCTGCACCTCCCAGTGTGAACACAAATCCACTTGTAGACTTTGAGTTTTTTATATCAGATATCTAGTTAGCGTCACTGTATCCTTCAATAACTGCTGGATATCTAGTATAGTGTAGCCCATAATACTAGTGTAGCTCATAATCACGAGTATATCTCAAATACCTTAGTATTCTTATTATTCCTTTCCAGTGGTCAGCTCTTGGATTACTCGTGTATCTACTCAGTTTGCTAACTGTGTAGGCTATGTCTGGTCTTGTACAACTCATTAAGTACATCAGACTTTCAATAATTCTAGAGTATTCTACTTGAGAGATACTCTTGCCTCTGTTCTTTGATAGATGCTGACTGGTATCTATCAGTGTTCTAGTCATGCCAGAATCATTCTTGTTGAATTTATCAAAAAATTTGTCCACATAGTATGATTAACTTAGGACAATTTCCTCTGATGTTCTTGAAATTTTAATTCCAAGTATCATATCTGCTAAACCCATATCCTTCATGTCAAATCTTGAATTTAACATGTCTTTAGTAGATTTAATCATCTTATTGTTGCTTCCAACAATAAGCATATCATCAACGTAAAGACATAAAATGATATAGCTATTTTCAATGTCTTTGATATAAACGTATTTATCGCACTCGTTGATTTTAAATCCAAATTCAATCATGACATGATCAAACTTTTTATGCCATTGTTTTGGAGCTTGTTTCAAGCCATACAATGGCTTCACCAATTTACAGCTTTGTTTTCTTGCCCTAGAGTAAAAAAACCCTCTAGTTGTTCCATGTAGATTTCTTCATCTAAATCTCCATTTAGAAAGCAGTTTTCACATCCATTTGATGTACTTCGAGATTCTGCAAAGCTGCAATTGCAAGTATCATCCTAATGGATGTTATTCTCGTTACTGGAGAATATGTATCAAAGTAATCAAGACCTTCTCGTTATCTGTATCCTTTTATTACAAGTCTTGCCTTATACTTTTCGATTGTTCCATCTGCTTTCATTTTCTTCTTGAAAATCCATTTGTAGCCTAGTGGTTTGCTTCCTAGAGGAAGATCCACTAGCTCCCATGTATGGTTTTGCAGAATAGAATTAGATCACTTTTAATTGCTTCTTTCCATTGAGGTCTTTTGAAGAGTTTATAGCTTCTTGAAGCTTTGAGGTTCAGTTTCTAGCATATAAGTCAGAAAATCAGGACTATAAGATTTTTCTATCCTTTCTCGTTTGCTACGTCTTGGTTCAATCTCAACTTCTTCTTCTACTTCTTGGTCCTGACTATTCTCAATCATAGTATCATATGTCCGTTTAGAAGAGCTCGCTTCTTCTTTGGACTTGTATGGAAATACATGTTTAAAGAATGATGCATTTCTCGATTCCATTATTGTGTTTTTGTGTATATCAGAAATTTTTGAATCAAACACAAGAAATCGATAAGCACTACTGTTATGTGCATATCCGATAAATATGCAATCAACAGTTTTTTGTCCTATTTTTATCTTATTTGGTGTAGGTACCGCCACTTTGGCAAGACACCCCCACACTCGTAAGTATTTGTAGGAAGGCTTTCTTCCTTTCAATAACTCATAGGGCTCTTATCTTCTTTCTTCCGAGGCACCTTATTTTAAAGGTAATTAGCTGATAACACAGCTTCTTCCCACATGTTCTGAGGTAATCCAGAACTTAACAACATTGCATTCATCATTTCTTTCAATATTCTATTTTTTCATTCAGCAACACCATTTTGTTGAGGTGAATAAGGTGCTATTGTTTCATGTTTAATTCCATGTTGTGCACATAATTCAGCAAATGGTGATTCATATTCACCACCTCTATCACTTCTCAACACTTTGATCTTCTTGTTGAGTTGATTTTCAATTTCATTCTTATAGAGAACAAATTTATCTATATCTTCGTCTTTACTTTTAAGCAAATACACAAAACAATATTTTGTGCTATCGTCAATAAAAGTAATAAAATATTTGTTTCCTCCCCTCGTTTGTACAGATTTTAAATTACATACATCGGTGTGAATTAAATCAAGTGGTTCAGTTTTTCTTTCAACAGATTGAAATGATGACCTTGTCAATTTTGCATCAACACAAGTTTCACACTTATGTTTATTATCAATTTGAAATATAGGTATGCAATTCAAGTTAATTAGTCTACGCAAAGTGTCGTAATTAACATGTCATAGTCTACCATGCCACAAATTGGAAGACTCAAACAAGTAAACGGAAGAGTTTTTTATTTTATTCATTTTTGACTTAATAATCATAACATTGAGCTTAAAGAGCCCATCACTTACATAACCCTTTCCTACAAACATTCCAGACTTAAACAAAATGACTTTGTCTAACTCAAACACCATACGAAATCCATGTTTGTTTAACAGCGAGCCAGACACCAAATTCTTGCGAATCTCTGGCACATAGAGCACGTTGTTTAGAGTCAGCTCTTTTCCAAACGTCATCTTTAGAACCACTTTTCCATGGCCCTTGATTTCAGAGGTTGCTGAATTTTCCATATACAGCTTTTCTCCATATGTTTCTTCAAAACCACTAAACATCTCCTTGTCAAAGCAAACATGTCGGGTGGCACCAGTGTCTATCTACCATTCTCTTAGATTTGATTCCACCATATTCACTTCACAAATGACAGCAGTGAGGTTCATTTCAGATACATCATGTGTGATGTTATCAACCATATTGGCTTCTTTCTTGTTGTTCATCTTCGGCAACTTGCACTCCAACGATCTATGACCTACTCTGTCACAGTTGTAGCATTTTTCAAGAAATTTCTTCTTGGAAACTCCTCCTTTTGGACCCATTTTTGTCCCTTTCCCAGACATCCCAAACTTGCTCTTGTTTGTCTTAGAGCTTTGACCATGCTCCACAACATTTGCTTTGGCCATTTGAGGATTAAACCCCTTCTTTTCAGAACTTTTGTTGTCTTCTTCAATTCGAAGTCTGACAATCAGTTCTTCAATGTTCATTTATTTCGTTTGTGCTTGGCTTGTAATTCTTGAAATCTTTCCAAGCCGGGGCGACTTTTCAATCATTCTTTGCCACTTAGATAGTTTCACTTAAAACCATCCCCTTGGCATAAATCTCGTATAAGATTACTTGAAGTTCTTGTACTTGACTTGATTACATTTTTTTAGTCCACCATTTTATAATCGAGAAGCGGCCAACAATAAATTTCTTAGCCCCTGCATCCTCGGTTTTATATTTTCGGTCTACAGACTCCCATAATTCTTTCGCCGCTTTCATTGTACTATACACGTTGTATAGTGAATTTGTCAATCCATTCATGACATAATTTCGACATAGGAAATCAGAATGTTTCCAAGCTTCAACAGCGCTAACAGCTTGTATGTCTCCGTCACCCTGTTTGAGTTTAGGAGTATCTTCAGTCTAGAATCTCGCAAGATTCAAGGTTGTCAGATAAAATAGCATTTTCTACTACCACCTTTTGAAATTCAATCCATTGAACTTCTCTGGTTTTTTTCCATGATTAACTAGAATAGTTACATAACCAGTTGGAGCCATAGTTTGGGTCGCAGCAAAACTTGGTACTTGTGCCACAATCTGGTTTATAGTAGCCACAACTTCAATAATCGAATCAGTTGCTATTTTCTGAAACAAGAGAAAAATTTAGTTCCACTTTTAAAATAAACAAAATAAACAAATTTGTTTTTCTGTTTAGTTACCCTTGCAATTATCAAATTAACTCATTTCTTTTCGTCTTGTTGATTTGAATAACACGCAACTAAAAGGCTTTCAGGTGAGGAGGGGGGTCACAAGTGGACCACTTAAATCCCAAGCTCTCCTTAGACAGTTTAGGTCTTTTTGACAAAGCCTTCCAGTTTTGCGCATACACAAATCAAGAAAAATCCAACCAAACTAGTTTCATTGTTTTTCATTTTTTATGTAATATGAGTTTAACACGGATCTGTTTTAAGATTGTTATACATTTTTAATCCATACGTCGATTGGAAAAATATTAAACAACATATTATACTAAAAACAACAGTTAGCAAATGGAATAGATAATTGCATAATACAAATTTAATAAATAAGAACCAGAAAATGTAAACCGAGGCTTGTACGTGTACAATTTCCTTAAAACAGATTCGTCCCCTACCGTAGGTTATGAACGTCTGTCTCCCAGGATACAACGGTAGAACTGATTGTACCAGTGAACCGACCTACTGCCCGAACTTTATCACCTCTAAAAGAAAACTTGAAGAAACAGAAAGGAAGAGAGAAAATGCTTAAATTGTTGTGTTGAAATGAGGAAAAAAGACTTGTTTATATAGGCATAAGAATGACCTTCCAATTCCAAACCTACCATTAACATGAGAGTTACAAGAGTTACAAAAATGAAAGGTTTAGAAGATGGAAGGTCTCAAAAATTTTCATTCATTTTACTTATTTTCCAACACTAGTTAAGGTCAATTAACTCTTTTAGTCAAAACATACGCATGAACTGAATTTCTAATTAATAAAACTAATGCAGAACTTGAATTAAACCCAACAAGACTCTCTAAGTCTGATTCACATGATTTGTCATAAAGTTCTTGACGAAAAATATTACGATAATCAAGAAAATTAAAAATTATTTACGATATCCACACTAAATATAATGTGGGAACCGTGGGTAAATAACTCACTATAGAAAAACAAGACATTATTGACTCTGAGTTTTTTGAATTACAACATAAAATCCAAAAACAAAACAAACTTGTCTCATTCTTTAATTCTCTTGACATGTAGAGGAATGGAACCAAACGCCAAGGTATTGGCCTTCCGCCACTCCTACGAATCTACTTGGAATCTTTCACAAATAACCTCGTTCTTATTTTCATGTTGAAATGCCGTCAACTAAAACTTGAGTTGTTGTCAATTTATGCATGTTTAGTGGTATGTTCGAACGTGCACGCAAATTTATCGAAACATGAGTTCACCAGCGCGTTCGAATGTGTACATGAACTAACAGACTTAGACAAATTGTGTTAGAATTAATTGGATTTTATCTAGTTGAATCTTTAAATATATTTAATAATGTGGGCCATTATAATTAATTTTAGGTGAACTACAAAAGTCTCCAATAAAAAGCACATAATTGGTGAATGGATATATGAATAAATATATTCATTCATAATTGGTGAATATGTATGATGAATAGATACACTCATTCAAGATTTAATCTGAATCAAAAGATCACATAAAAATATGAAATTGTACTATTTAAAGGCTCAGATTAATTAGACCAAATGGTGCACCTATTTGTAAAGAGACAAATCCAACTAAAAACACACTTCAAAACTTATAAATATGGACTTATATTCAATTTTTTCACACCAAATCAATTATGAATTAATTAATTTTAAATTCTCTCTCTCTCTCTTCAAAGTTTTGTTTAAATATTTTCCAGCAAAATTCTGGGAAAATAATTTCTGAAGTTTTTTTCAAAAGATCGTTTTCCTTCCATTCGAAAAGAGTGCTGTCATTATTTGGTTCGATTGACAAGGTTGGTATAATGTAATACCAACTTTGGAAGAAGCGTTGTATCTTGGGAAAAATACGTCCATTAATCTTGTTAGCACTTTTGCAGAAGACGAAATCTGTTTTAAGAAGATTTGCTACGGCATAGGCATACCTCGATTCATCTTCTACATTTCTATTTTGTGTTTTCTTTTTTTCTCGATTGTTGCCCCTCAATCTTGACAACAAATTAAACATACACTTTAGTATTTTAACAACCTCATCCAACACATAAAAATATATGACTCGATCCTAAGAAAAACAAATTAATTAAGAAAGTGACGCAGACAGAAACGTGAAAGAATGAAACAAAACTCAAATTCAACTCGTTGATTCCCATTAATACCAAATTAAATTGATTATGGTGGAGAAACTTCAAGAATAATATTCTTATTCAACAACAACTACTTTAATGAATGAAAAATGACTCTTAAATACTCAAATCCTAGTTGAAATAAAACTCTAATTGATAAGTAAATGTAAAAAGACGAAAATAGACGTTGATAAAAAAAAAATTGCCGTTTTAAGCTAGCAAGACGACTTCAAATGACTAAAATATATCGTCAACATTGGCAAAGTTACTAGTCTTGACCGGCTCGTCGAGACAATTCGAAAACATATTATAATAGAAATTCTGAGCTCGTATGCGAAATATATGTCTATTTCTTTGGAGAATGATGATTACGATCCATCGCGTTCAGATAAGCCAAAACTAGATTTTCTATGCTATCAGAAAGCGAACACAAACAAGTTAACAATCGTTATAGATAAACTATGTCGTCAAACACATTTTTCTCAACAGTTGTAACGTTTTTGGTGTAAGTGTTAGAGTGATTTGAAATCACAATTGAAGAAATAACCAAGTTAAGTGTTATATACACAAGTTCGTGACGGTTTTGAGACAATTGAAAGTTTGGTTATTGAATAGACGCAAGGTGTAAAGTTCGGATACCTTCTAATCCTTCTGATTTTCAAAAGGGTGATAAATGAACATCTTAATAAACATGTACTCGAGTCAAACCAACGAGATTAAACTAAAATTGGTGAGACTATCCGATCCATTGCAACAATGCAAGAATATAGAACATGCTCCATAAATAGTGGATATTACACCCACTACTTTCTAATATTAAAATAATTCTAAATCTAACAACTTAGTTTATTTATTCCAAAAATACTACATAATTAATATTATATTAATTAATAAAATAATGAATTAAAATTAAAGGACTATTTCCACGTGAATTCACTCAAATTTACTTTTGAGTCCTTGATTATTTGTAAAATAAGTCCTTCATCTTTATAAAATTTTTACTTTAGCCCTATACTTCATCTTTCATTTCAATTTCGTCCTTTTTTATTAGCAACCCAAGTCCTTCAACTTTTAAATTTGTACAAGTTGGTCCCCATATTTATACTTTTATATCAATTTAGTCCTTTGTATCACTATTTGATACAGATATTACAAATGATATTTTATATCACTGAATATGTTATATATTATATTATGTTATTTTACACATCACATGTTATATGAATTGGTATTATGTATCACTGATGTTACGTATGTTACAAATGATGAAATCAATAGTTTTATTTGTTAAATTTAACATTATGTTACATATCTATATCATACTATAACGAACTTATTGAAATTTAGAGTTGATTTTGTAATTGTAACAATTTTTGTTTAGTATCGTAATTTGTTACAAATGTTACAAATCATATTGTGTATCATTGTTTGATACAAATATTACAAATAATATTTTGTATCACTGAATATGTTACAAATTATATTATGTTATTTTACACAATACATGTTACGTGAATTAATATTTTGTATCACTGATATTTTATATTTCAATTTGTAACACAGATTGTTACAAAATATCATTTGTAACATTTGTATCAAACATTGATACACAATATCATTTGTAACATATGTATTAAATAGTGATACTATAAAGGACTAAATTGATATAAAAGTATAAATATGGGGATCAAGTTGCAAAAATTTAAAAGTTGAAGGACCTAGGTTGCAAATAAAAGAGGGCAAAATTGAAATGAAAGATAAAGTATAGGGACTAAAGTGAAAATTTTATAAAGATGAATGACTTATTGTTCAAATAATCAAGGACTCAAATGCAAATTTAAGGAAATTCACTTGGAAATATATATTTTGTTGTATAGATTTGATTTTAATTTATTATTTTATTAATTAATATAATTTTAAGAATGTAGTATTTTTAGAATAAATTTGTTAAGTTGATAAAATTAGAATTATTTTTAAAATGTGGTTTATTTATGAAATAATCCCCCATAAATACTCAAAACTTTGGAATCAATAATTTGTTGATTCGCAAAATCTTGTTTCAGTATTCCTATTGAATAGTCGACAAAATGGAAGAAATATCTCACAATTTTATTAATTAAAGTTGAATAATTATATTCAATATTAACAAGGAAGAATATTTTCCTCAAATAATAAAATCTAAATCACTAATTATATTGAGTGAGTCTATAAGAGTTATTCTTCAGATGAACCATGCACGAGAAAAATTAAGATGATTAGATGACTGGTGGTTCAAGTTCTCCTGAAACTGACAAGGACTCAGAGTATGTGGAAGAAGGTTACTCGAATGTGGAGAATGATGAATTAATTGCTCTTGCTCTTCAGGAAGAGTTAACAAGGCGTGAGACTTTTGAGGCATCAGGGTCAACATTTACTGAAGAAAAAGATCATATAGCGTCTATTCTCGCTTGGGAATGGCTTGGTTCTTCAAGCAAGCAACATGATTCTAATTCTAATGATAAGTCAGGTAATGAAAAAGATGAGCGTGGAGAGGGAATGGAACCCAATAACCCTGGGCAGCGGATGAGGAACAGGAAGTCTTACCCACGATAGCATATGTATGCAAGCTTGATGATGAACTGGGCAAAAGGCTGAATGACATGGATCGAGTACCTCAAGTTCCTAAAACTAGGGATGGCAAAAATACCCACGACCTGCGACCACGCCCCCCCGCCCGCCCCCCCCTCCCCGTCGGACAATAGGGGCGGGTTTGGGGTGAAAAAATCTGCCCCGCTGCCATGTGGTCCGGCTACCTAAAACTAATGGAAAAAATCATCTCACGAAGATACCATGTCAAATCGTGAAAGGCTACACGCTAGATTGAAGTTATATAAACTGGTTGAGAAAAAAATTCCCGGGGATGGTAAATGTCAGTTTAGTTCGTTATCAGATCAAATGTATCGAACTCCTAAGCTGTTGGGTGAATTTTGTGTGAAGTGACTAAAAACGAGAAAACTGAATGAAAAAGATAAAATGTAAGTCGAGGCAAGTGTTGAACACTTTGTCTTTAAGTCGATTTTGCCCCGCAACGGTGCCTATGGTTTATGGCAATCAACTCCCAAGATACAACGACTTCTACTTGTATTTGTAGCACTTCAAAACACAAGCACAACGAACCAGAAATGGTTTTGTACTCCAAAAGATAAATATGAAATGGAAAAACCAGAATTTCACAACAAATTGCAAGAAATTTAGTTCAAGAGATGAATATATAATTTGGATATGTTTGCATTTCTTTTCTGTACAGAATAGGACGTCCCTAGAGTCCTATTTAACGTTGATGAAGTGTTGGGAAACGAAGAGGTGTGGAGCCAAATCGTGCAACACTTCAGAAGGACATGCCTGTTCGCGCTTAGACCCATGCGATCGTATAGTTTTAACATGTTGCGATCGCAATGTACACTTTTGAAGACAGAATTTAATCCAGGCTAACTATGCGATCGCATAGCTTTGTCTCCTGCGATCGCATGGTAGGACAAAAATTATTCTACTTAAAAACTCAGCAAGTTGCGATTGCATGGTCAAAAATTGACCCGATTTTGTCCTTTTCGTAATTTTTATTAATTCGATATTGGTTTCGAGATGCCAAATATACCCTTCAACACATGCAGAGAGCCCCGCGACTTGACCAGGTAGGTCGATTCTCGTTTCGACGCCCCGAAGCGGCGAAGTGATAAACTATTTTATCTAAACAGATTGGGTCGTGTTTGAATATTTTGGCCGAAGTTGACATGAAGTCACTTTAGTATTTAGTCAATTTCTCGACTTCTTAAACCAATTTCCAACATGAGCATCATAATTATGTAATATATAAAATTGTGGAGCAGCTCAAGTCACATCGCAAGCTATATGAAAATTATGTTCCCATGGGTTATGACAAATACTTGAAAAAATGAGCAAGACAGGAAAATGGGGCAATCATGTCTCATTACAGGCTGTTGCAGACACGTTTGGTTTCAGGATCTCCATGATCACGTCGTTTAAGGGTACTAGCTACATCGAGATTCTTACACGAACTCTCAGGTCGAACCGAACCATTTTCTTGAGTTTTGGGCTTGAATTGCACTACAATTATATTTATCCAAGACAAGAATTTCCCGCAGGGAAGGGTAAGAAAAAGAAGCGGACAACATGCATTAAGTGAAACAAGGTGATCGACATGATCATGTGACAGCTCCGGTCGAGCCCCTACGCGTTCTTCGTCCCACTAGGAAATCTATTGTGATTTTGAGGTACATATCAATTCTGACGATATTCATATGTTTATTCTTTTTTTATATATGTTAATATTAACAATTTATTCAAGTACAGCTATCTCAACAACATGTTCTTGACAATATTACTAAAAAACAACAACAAAAAGATCTCATCAAAATTCGTCACGATTCAAATAACAATTCCTCCTAAATGAACAAATTGAGTGTAACATAACGCTACCATATTTACAAGTGAAACACAACTATCTCTAATATTATACTAAAATTTAAACATGTTACAAGAAAAAGTTAATAAAATACAATTTGGCGGTGTCGATTGTATATGAAGACACAATTGTCAGCAATGAAATTACGCATACGAGACGTTAATTTAGATAATTTTTTGTTTAAAAATGATTTGTTCAATTTAAATGATAATCAAACAATTATTATCATAAACAAATATAATCAACCATTAATAATCGAATCAAGTTAATTCATTTTAAAATTCATGCTAATCACATAACAATAACAGAATTAGCATATCTTAAAAAAAACAATTTACTTAAATTTTTAGTGTTAATTTGATGTTAATTAATTATTATATCCCATTTATTAAGAGTTAGATAATTACATAGACAAGAGGCATCAATTTATATTTTTTTTTAATTTTGAAAATAAGTTGTTCTATTTAAATGGTGACCAATCAATTATTATCATAAACAAATACAATCAACCATTAATGATCGAATCAAGTTGATTCATTTTAAAATTCATAATAATCACATAATAAAAAAGAATTAGCATACCTTAAAAAAACAAGAAAATTGTAATTACACTATAAACATAGTTAATTTGATGTTAATTAGTTATTACAATCAATTTATTTATATCTTAATACATATTTAAAATTGCAATAGTTTATTTTCATAAATCATCAACGTTTACATATTAAATTTTAGTAACTTATTATTTAATATTTGAAATTAACCTATAAATTCAAATGTGAGATTAAGGATAAAATTGAACGCTTATTATAAAATTAAAGATGAAATTAAATATTTGTCTAAAATTGGTGAGCAAAACTAGGGTCTCAACTAATTTTTACTTCTCTTCATCCATACATTTTCTCTTTGTCCTTACGGCAAAGATTAATTCTCTATTCTTTCTTTAAACAAATTCCATTTTTTCAAAACTTATTTATCCGTCTCATCTCTATTCCATTGCTAATTACCTTCACCCATCAATTTTTTTTTTCTTTTCAAATAAACAAATTAAAATATTTTGCAGTGTTCTATAAAAAGCATGGAAAGTTGTCGCCTAGGCATGGGGTGTTTTCAAACGCCCCGCATATGGGGCAAAGTATGGAAAAAGGTGGCCAACTCCTCTTTTTTTTTTTTTTTTTTTTGATAACTCAGGTTTTCCAAGCTTTACACCGACTAATTATGAGGAGCGGCGGCCTTCCCTCCTGGTTCGCCACCTAGGTAAATCCGGATGCGGTCACACACACTTGGGCCGGACATTCGACGATTCTCCTTCTTGTTGACCACTGACTTCCAACATTAAATATTGCCTTCCAACAAGAAATGTTGCCTTCAAAGTGTCGTGGAGATTCGAAGTCTCGATCTTCCATAGAGAAGGCCAACTCCTCTTTTGACAGTCTAATGTGATCTAGGCACGGACCTATTTTTTCACTTTTTTTTTTTAACCCATTTCTTGGATCTAATGGCTAATGTGAGCCTAGGCACTCATTTGTAATTGATTATAGGGAAATTTGCAATTTTGGTTCTCAATCTTTCAAATATGTAACTAATCTATTCTCAACTAATTTTTTTAGTACTAAGCATCTCCAACATTTGCATTTTGTTGCAAATCACGTCCTTTTGACATATTTTGATGGATTTGTCCTCCTCTTTAAATAAACAAAAGAGTAATTTGTAATTTTGGTCCCCAACCTTTCAAATCTATAACTAATCTATCACTAACTAATTTTTTTAGCACCAGGCATTCCCAACCTTTGAATTTGTTGCAAATCACATTCCCATTGATATATTTTGATGATTTTGCTCTTCTCTTTAAATAGACAAAAACAAAAAAAACTAAAAACAGCAAAAAAATAAAAAAAATTACAAATGAAGTTCGATAATTTTTAAAAAGTACAAAATAACTTCATCTCCACCCCACCCCACCCCACCCCACCCCACCCCGCCCCTCCCTGATATTTCTTCATTTTTTATTTGAGCAAAAGCTGAATCTTGAGTTCATATTTCTTGATAAATAATGCAACTTGTTGCTTTCTTTGTTCCTGCAAAGCCAATCTCAACCTCTCCTTCTATTTCAAGAAAAAAACAGTACATAAAATCCCAAACAAGAAAAAGAAAATGGTCAAATTACAAAATGGGTTTTGCCCTGTTTTATGTTTCTTTAGTAAATCTTGGTGCATTAGAAGAAGTAGCTCTTGAAATCCCAGTATTATGTGTTCAATCATTCTATGCTTCTGCAACTTTGTTATTTCAAATGCGTTATGAAGAGCTTAAGGTTATTGGTAGTGGTCTTTGCACTGCCAAATGAAGAAAATGCAACGTTGGCGACCTGAAGAGGATGCTCTGTTGTGTGTGTATGTGAAGCAATATGGCCCACAAGAGTGGCACCTTATATCAGAGCGTATGAACAAACCTCTAAACAGGGACTCTAAATCCTGTTTGGAAAGGTGGAAGAATTATCTTAAACCCGACATCAATAAAGGATCTCTTACAGAAGAAGAGCAGCGTCTTGTTATTTATCTTCAAGCTAAGCACGATAACAAGTGGAAGAAAATTGCCGAAGTTCCTGGCCGGACTGCCAAGAGACTCGACAAGTGGTGGGAAGTTTTGAAAGAAAAACAGCAACGAGAACAAAAGGAGAACAACAAGATTATAGATCCTCTTGAAGAGGGTAAGTACGGTCATATTTTGGAGACATTTGCAGAGAAGCTTGTCAAGATCCTTTCTCACGATCCGAGTATTTTGCCATCTCACGGTTGGGGTGTGGTGGGTTGTTGAAGAAGATGAAATTATTTTGTACTTTTTAAAAGTTATGGGACTTTATTTGTAATTTTCTTTTTTTTTTTTTAGCTTTTTTATATTTTTTTATTTCAAGAGGATGGCAAAACTATCAAAATATGTCAATGGGACGTAATTTGTAACAAATTGAAAGATTGAGAATGTCTGGTGCTAAAAAATTGGTTAAAAATAGATTTGTTATAGATTTAAAAGGTTGGGGACCAAAATTACAAATTACTTTAAACAAAAATAGAAAAAAGCTAAAAACAACAAAAAAAATAAAAAAAAATTACAAATGAAGTCCCATAATTTTTAATAAACATAAAATAAGTTCATCATTCCCAAAAACTTACCTCACACCCCCCGGTACCGTCACAAAATTGGCACACATTTTTATGCTAAAACCCAATCGAAAAAATGGTGGAAAACAACCCAAGCTCCCAAAAATCTACGATGTTGTGATCTTCGGATCAATAAGAAATCAAAACAAAACAAAACAAAAAAGAATGAAATTTCAAGAAAAAAATTGCAAATCGACATCAAGAATAATTGTATACCGGAAAGAATTCAATTTTCTCTTGGCCAAGAAAAACAATGGCCTTTCTCTCATCTCATCTCATCTCATCTCATATCTCTCTCTCTCTCTCTCTCTCTCTCTCACACACACACACACACACACACACACACACACACACACACACACTCAATTTAAGATCTAATGCAACCCACAAAGATTTTTTCTTTCTTTCTTGATCCATGTCTTTATTTTGATATACATCAACTTAAGATGTAATTTAACCCACAAAGATTCTTTATTTCTTTCTTGATGTGGAATTTCTTGAATGCTTCACCAATTTTGGATTAAAATGAAATGTTGAAGAAATAACATACAAGCAGCAAAAGAAAAAGAAGAAAATAATTGATAAGTAAAAAAAAAAATTACATAGAGGCATCATGGAAGAAGGTATGGATCTATAATCCCATATTTTCGTTTTCGATCATGTTTGACATGTGATGATCTGTTCATTTTCAGGATTTGATGTTATTGAGAATTTTGGATTTAGGGTTACTTGTTTCTTGAGGTTGTTTTTGACCATTTTTTATGAGCACTCTGTCGATCAATTACTGGGGTGGGCTGGGGTGGAGTTTTGGAGAATATGAACTTATTTTATATTTTTTAAAAGTTATGGGACTTCATTTGTAATTTTTTTATATTTTGTTGTTTTTAGCTTTTTTGTATTTTGTTTATTTAAAGAGGAGGACAAATTCAGTCAAAATATGTCAAAAAGACGTGATTTACAACAAAATGCAAAGATTGGAGATGTCTCGTACTAAAAAAATTGGTTGGAGGTAGATTAGTTACAGATTTAAAAGGTTGGGGACTAAAATTACAAATTACCCTTGATTATATATAAAAGTTCTATAATTACTTTTTAATATTTTAAATTTCAAATATAAAAAATGTAACAAATGTAACATGCAATTTTTATAATAAATGTAACAAACATAACAATAAGTGTTACAAAAATAAAAATAGTATTTTTATAATAAAAAAAGTTATATAGTATTTTGTAAATTTTTTATATTTTGTAGTGTATGATAAAACTATCACCACTAATTTAGTGCTGGAAGATTTTTTAGCCCATTTTCCACCAAGTTGGACGATTTCTTAGGCCCAATTTTTTGTTGGGAATTTAAAAAGGGAAATTTACGTATATATATTACTTCTAAATAGCATTATAAAATATATTGGTCGAAATTACTAATTAGAATAATACTAGATTGTTGCTACAATGTATTTAGAAATACTAGATCATATTAAAAGGCAAATGAAGTTGATTTTTATGGAAACGTTCAATTAGAAATTAATTCAACCATTATTTTCTTCATATAATATTCCACAAAATCAGCTCAAATTCAAATTTCAAAAATGCTGAAAAACCATTCATCTTAATAAACGATATCTGATTTCCAATGACCCAAAAATCTATTTTGCACGAATTCACATAAAATTTACAAACTACACATAATTATCTTAAAACAATTTAGAAAACATGTTGTGAATGTAACATTTTCATGTAACACAAAAACGTGACATTTTTTTAATATCAAAAATAATCAAATGCAATTTTTTATTTGAAAATGTAAAAATATAGTTAATGAAAAGACATACACTTCACACACAAACATGTCATAAAAGTTTGATAATTTACAATTTTAATTCACATATTGTTTAGTAAGAATCTACATTAGCAAATTGAAGCAATAACATATAATAATACCATCAATCATCAATAATATGCATATTCTGTTTTGTAATAACATATATTAACAAAATATTTAGTAATCATGACCGTATGGAGTTTTCTCCGCTATGGAAAGAAAAAAGTACTTAAACGTTCGTGTGTCACATCACGACTTCAGTTTATCTCCTCACAAAATCACCACCTCCAAAATTTGCTGACCGCTTTAATTCATCTTCCTTAATCGATCATCTTTAAAATCTGCTCACCTCCTCAATCTATCATCCTCAATCGATCATCTTCTTCTACCGTTCATCTCTAAAATATGTTCACCCCTTCAATCCATCATCATAATAGAGCATATGGTCGGATCCCACCCCAAAAAGCAGTATACTAGTATAATTCAACAACAACACAAAAATGATAAACAATTAAAAAAAATTGATGAATCAAATGTCGTTCTCACCATTGCGATTGAACGTTTACCAACCAAAATATATTTGACATTGTATGAAAGTTTATGGGTTCCATTATCTAAAAAATTTAAACATGGTTCTCCTTTATAGAAGATGAATGAAATGAGTTGAAGATTCGACGAGAATTGAGGAAAAAGACATACTCGAAGCATGAAGAGATGGTCTGGTGGCTTCGTGGGTTGGCAACCATGTATTTCTCCATTTTCATTGGAGAGGAAGAGGGGATTGGCTACGATGATTCTTCAGCTTTTTCATGATGCAAATATTTGATTTTGATTCTATTTGATTTTTCTTTCTATAATAGATTTTCATATATTTGGAGTCCTAAATTTGTGTTTTTATATTGGTGAGTGCTTAATTTGAGGATAAAATTTATACGTCCCTAAAATTTAGCACCTATAAAATTATATGTTTTTAAACTTATATAATAAATTATAAAATGTAGTAAATGTGAATGAACATAGGTACGAATTAATGAATAAAACAAAGAAGACAAGTATATTTCAAAATTCTGATGTAAAAAATGTGGAGGTCTTAATTTTTACAATTTAAAAAGTATGTATAAAGTTTCTATAAATCTATTAACTAGTAATTATCTATTTAAATTGTCTAGTTTTTAGAAATTTGGAAATTATATGTAGGAATTATTAAGTAATTATAATACTTATGATTTTAGTTGGGGCAGCATTATTTTATTTATTTAATGGTTTTTAAATAGTTAAAATAATGTTAAAAATAAAAAACATTTTTTTTTACGTATAAATTTCGCCTAGGCACAATTAAGCTTGTAAGACTTGAGTCTTAACCTGGCCTTATATTTTTTAGAACACTGATACTTTGTGTGGACTAGTATAATCATAACCGATTTACTCATAAGGTTTATGTTAAAATATGATTCGAACGATTATGTTATTGTAATGCGATACGTGCACTATATTAAATAAAGAAAAAGACTATCCACCTAGTTAAAATAGAAAAATAAAATATATTCGATCATCTTAAAACTCTGAAAATTATTGATTACTCTATAAATGTATTTGACAAATAATTGATACTTATAATTTTGTTTTTGCAATTTTTCCATTAATTATGAATTTAAAAGAATAATTAACAGGAATTACTTAAATCAACTACCAATAATAAAATTACCATATGTGCATTATCTCTCGTTTCAAATCACATTATTATATCCTTCATTTATCGGACTCGGTCAAAACTCTATTTTTTGTCACCATATTATCTCTACAATTCTCGATTGTTGATTGTAAATTTGACTCACTCTTATAAGTGTTTTTCTATAATTGTAGAATGAGAAAAACTCTTCTTCACGAAAAGTTGATTATTTGAAGCTAAAGTTCACATTTCTTGTTTTAAGTCAGATTTTACAATTTATTGAATTCGCCCATTTTTGTATTATGATACTTTAAGTATTCTCTAATTTCTGATCTCATTTTGTATTTTCTCAGGTTTTCTATAATAATGTATAGTCACAATTGTAGTAACTAAGACCCAAAATTAGGATTAAGCATTTCTCTCCACTATAAAGAAGTACAAATATAATGTAAAGTAAGTCACTAAACATGAGAACAAGAAATTAACAATATATTTCTTAATATTAGTTCTTCATGCTATACATTGTTAACACATTCACATGGACTGCATCTTGTGCCGTGTTAGTGTTACCGAATATTACAATATTGGGACGGGTAAGTTATTATATTGAATAGTATATTGAATGTGATTTTGTTGAAGAAGATTTGAATTTTGAATTTCGATTTTGATGATATTGGATAACAACATAATGAAAGGACCGAGTAGATAATCTAGATAGTAACATTGCTAAAATCAATGTTTCATTGAAGACCCAATTTTTTCAATTAATTCGTTTGTTATGGGTATTTTATAATTTTTTTTATGAAAGTCCAGTAAATCTCAATTTATAGTCTAGTAAATCTCAATTTATAGTTTCCCTATTAAATATCGGGGAAAGAAAAATATTTACTAGCCGCTTTGGCTAAAAGGCCGAGTCAAACATGCTTAATTGGAAAGAGTCTAACTTATAAAATTTAAGTTGCAAATGTCTCTTTTATAATAAAAGACTTAAATACCTTCGTTGGTAAGGTCGGTTAACAGATGATACATTAACATACCATAAGTTTGTTAAAGCTAAACTGATTAACTTATTTTTCAATTAACTCACTTCAATATTTCACAAATGGAGTCAAATTTACAGAAATTTAAAACAAATATCAAAATTCATACTCAAATGTATACATATTGTCATAATTTATACCATAAAATCCAACAATTTCTACCATAAAATAAAAAAAGAAGAAAAAACCACACATTGTACAAGAATTTAGATAAATTAGATTCTAACATTGAAATGAGATTTTCTACAATTGTTTGAACTTGTTTTGAAATTAATAAGATGGCAATTTCTTTCATAAATGAATTTGAAATGTATGAACTAGAATAAGTAAGAAGAAAAAGATAGAAATATATTCGATAATTTACTTATAAAATGAGTGAAAGATTATTCAAATAAATTGATCTGAGTCATCAGTCATTTACTACTATTCCTACTATTAGCATGTCTGGTTAAGTTTATTTTAAACTCTTTTTTTTTCCTAAATTTATTTTTAATCACATATTTTATATATTTTATTATTTTATACTATCTACAATTTTGATCAACTTTTAAAAACCACATATTTTATCAAGAAATATAAAAAATTCTTTAAAAAACTACTTTTTTAAACTATAGAGTTATTTGCTTGACGCCGATAGTTGGATCGGCCCCTACTTTGGTGTTTGCACATGTAAAGCCCAATTAAAAGCCTATCTTCTTGGTAAGTCACAACTGCATATCCAACTATATAACCCAGGCCTGTTCTACAACTTGGAAGAGCAACAGGACGGGAGAATCTGCCAAGGGTTTCCTTTGGCATCAATTTATCTTGTGTTGTAGTGATTTCTACAACTTGGAAGGTATTTTTTTCAAAATTGTTGTTTCTTGTTGATAATCTTCCTTACGCAACAGCGATTTTCTCGACAATATCTCTCTTGAATTTGATGTGGTTGTTTACGGTTTTCCCCTTGCCTTTAAGACCGGCCGCTCCTCAAGTGTAATCGGAGAATATCCAGGACCAAAATCCAGTGGGGGCAGACCACAGGTGACTCCGGCCCTGATTTTATTCTATAGTAAATAATGATTTACTTTGTCACTGTGTCATTGCTTTCATAGTAATTTCTGCATTATCTTCCTCAATTACTCTTAGTTATAAAGCAGCTGAAGAGTCTGAGGCTTAGGGCTACTATGGCGCGGTCGTTGGCTAATATACTTTTTAAAGGCATAGGGGCTTTTCCTGCTGCTCGCTCAACTGCACTTGTAAGCTCTCGTGATTTCTTCATCGACCACCTTGTTGCGATTTGCCTTTATTTTAGAATTCATTCTTAAGTTTAAATTATCAGAGATTGTTGTCGGTTTCTTGTCCTTTCCTAACCCAAGTTAGAGCCTTTCATTTGTGGGTTGATTTCTGATGCCTAGAAATCAATAATATCACAGAAAATTTGATAAAGGTCATGTCTCTAATAAATACCTGAGTAGTATAAGGTAAATGATGTTCAAAATCATTGTTGTATCAGTTGCTAGTCCTTTTGTCCTGTTGCGACGGTGATTTCTTTACCGCGAATTGCATTTCTATTGCATGATGCTATTTGAATAATTATGACTGAGACATTCATCAAATTTTGCTTTATGCTATATCAGGCCCCTGGATCCTTCTACCCAGGGAAACTACTATTTTCAACTAGCATTCCCAATGATCCCGATACACATGAAGACTTTAGACCCACTAGCAAGCTTGAGAGTGCTGACCTCTCATTGAAAGAAATTGTTGATAAGGTAATACCTTTGTTATCCAAAGATTCTGTGTTATATTCTTTATGATATTCATTGATAAAATGAAGATTTTGGTAGAGTATCCTCTGTAATTTGTCAGAAATTACATCGTACTCAAAAACTTCTCTCCCTTACTAGCCAGAAATGCTTCTTTTATTTTTTTCTTTTTCATCTCTAAGCTGTCTTGAATTATAGGCTTGTTATTTTTTAAATTAATAATTCCTCATTATGTAATAATTAATGAAATCTCTTAATGTAGGACATTAAAGAAAATCCTGTAATGATTTACATGAAAGGGGTGCCTGATCTTCCTCGATGTGGATTCAGTGCACTGGCAGTGAGGGTTTTAAACGAATATAGTAAGTTTGCAGAAATTCACTATTATGCTTTGGTTTCTATACTGGTACCACGTGAACTGAATATAAATCTCCAAAGCTTGGATGATATAATTAGCTTTCACTTGGAAAGCTTGTTACTTGCTTTCCATGTACGTGTGATATTTTAATTTTGGACGGTTTTCTTAGCAATCGATATGGACTTTACAGATGTTCCTCTAAGTGCTAGAAATATATTAGAAGACACTGAGCTGAAGACTGCTGTAAAAGCCTTCAGGTAAATCATTGCTGTTTATGTTAAATGCTTAATTGTGAATATTTGAATCTATGGAATATCTACTTAGATATCAAGCTACCATTTCTACGGCTACCCTTAAATTGATATATCTGAATATTATTTTAAGATAGAGCACAGTGCTAAATAGCCCTACGTCCGAGATGAATTGTGTTTTAACTTCGTGAATGTAGTCAATCAGTAATTTGAGTTGAGATTGAGGTTCATCGTGACCTTGGTGAACCTTTCTGAAGTACCTGAGTTTGTTTCCCTACTCTTCCCTTTAACATAAGCTCGCCATGGATTTGAAACCCTGTAAAAGTATCTCTAAGAGGCTCTTTAAATATAAGATGCTCTCTATTTTAGAGAGTCAACCCTTCAAATTATGCTCCAAGACACTCTCCAAATTAACTTTTTAAAATAGAGAGTGGATTTGGCTCTCCAAATTCTATAATTAAATGCATTAAGAGAATTCCAATTTTCAATGCTCATATATTGACTAAATTTAATTAAATAGTATATACAAAATAAAATAGAGAAAAATGGAGGAAAATCGTATAATAATTAGGGGGAAGTTTGTGAAAATAAAATATAAGAAAAAATAATAAATACTTATTAGGAGAAGTATAATGAAGTGTTAAAAATAAAGAGGTTGTTGGAATTTTACTCTCTAAATTTATATATGCTCTCTAAAATGCAAAAAATGATCTTCTTTATAAATAGACTCTCATGGAGATGCTCTAAGCATGTAAGCTAAGCACTGTGACCTGGGTAATCTGCCAGTTCCACGGGTTTTCCTCTTCATCATGTCCAGTCTAGCTACCCGTTTGCTAGTTCTCCAGCCGATCTTGGGTTTAATAACTATGCTTTTGATGATATGCAATTCTCCCCACTCTCCCTCAAACAAGAAAAGTAAACCAGAGAGAATGGAAACTGATTTATTCTACAGAAAATGCTTATAGTAATCTGTGTATATTTATTGTAGCCACTGGCCTACGTTCCCACAAATATTCATCAATGGTGAGTTTGTTGGAGGATCAGATATCATTCTCAATATGCATCAGGTATTTTTTTTCTATTACTACTATTAGTCTTCCTTTCTTGGTACTTGGGAAAAATGCTCAGACAGTCTTATTTATCATGTAGACCGGTGAATTGAAGGAAAAGTTGAAAGAGACTGCAGGAAAGATAGGAAAACCAGAATGAAGACATTGTGATGACATGAGTAGTTCTTTTTTCCGTTTTCAAGTTATGTTTGCCTCGAATAACCAGGACAAGGCAAGTAATCTCTGTTTTAGAAGGTGAAATGGTCTCTTTTCTGTTAAACTATTGTGAATAGAGATGTTATTGGCTATGTGAAATTTATCTTAGCTGTCTTTCATAATGTTGAGTTGGTAGTAGGTATTGTAACTCTTTATAACAATAAATATAAATTGGAGTACATAATTGAGGCAAGAAAAAATAAACGTCTAGTCAGAAGCTACTTCAATAGAATAATAACATTTTTTTTCAATATTGCCAACCTTCTACTTTTGAAGCAGTTATGTAACTGTCAAAAATTCGCTGGTTGCTCAATTGGCAAGGATAGTGTAACGGTTCCCTAACCTAAGATGAGATTGGGGCAAGAGTGTGGTTGGGCAGACGTTGGGGGCTGGGAGAGGGGTGTTGGATACTTGGATGAGGGTTCAGGGAGGAACAAACCTTTCTTCTTTAATTATGTTAAGTCTTACTCAATACAATGTAATCAACATGGCCTGGATTGAAAAGCTCTCCCTCATTACTAGTGAATTAATTTACACATCATTTATGAATGTGCTCTTTGGTTGGTCGTTTGACCAAAATATTGCACAAAGACGCACACAAGAAGTTAGAGAAGGACACCCAAAGAAGGCCAGAGCTTTTTATATTGACAACACATGAATGTCAAAAACACTTGGCTAGAATCCTACAGAATATTATATTCCATTTGAAGCCTAAAATTCAAATTAGGGGGAAAAAATAACATATCTAAAACTTTAATTTACTGCAGATGAGGAGTCAAAGCTGGAAGGAGGATTAACTTCTACAAGTGTTTGCTCTCCAATGTTAAAGTGAACTCTATAGCCCAAGTCTGGCATTTAACCAATTGCAGACCTCATCCATCTCCTTAGGCACAGTATAATGACCAAGCCCGTACAATCATAAATGATTTAGGGTATATTTCTTATGCACTACTGAATAGGATTGAACACTACAATACATAATTTACCCGTCATAGGATTTAAATGCAAGGTTCTGAAATCCAGCTAAGCTCAAAAGCATGATTGGACCTCTCTCCATATTTATGAGGAACCACTTTCATCACCTGTAAAATGCTAAGAAGCACGGACACGCCACCGACACCGGAGTGTCGATGTCAGACACGTATCGGACACTTCGCCGGGTATTTGGTTAGGGTTTAAAAAAAATATGTCAATCCTTATGAGCCGGTCAATGAGTTAATTATTTGTTTGTTAATGTTAAAATGGATCAATAATTTTTGAGTATAGAAATTTTTATTTTCTTTAGGTTATAAAAAAAAAAATTTAAAAATTTAATCGACATGTTAGCGGCGTGTCGATTGAAAATCGCATGTCGGCATATCCGTATCGGTGCATTTAACAAAAAATGAGTTCAATCTAGTCATAACAATCTTGGAGATTTCATTAATCCTAATACATATACACACAGCAAACAACAACAAACTAAGGCTTGTTTTCATTAAACTTGGGTTGGTGACACAAATTCCTTTTTGTGACTCTATTCGGTTCGATCTAGTGGAAGATCAAAACAACTAGATACTAAACAACCAAGCATGCCATATCATTTTTGGTTTGCCCCTCTCTCTTCTAGTTTATTCTATTAATATATATATAGGGCAACTCACTCAGCGTATAATATTTATAGCCCATCCCAAACCTGAAAGGAGGAGGATTGGGGTTGATTAACAATTAACGTAAAACTTTGTCAAATATTATACCATGAATCTTAATATACATTGTGCTAGTGTGATCTAGTAATGAATTGAACAAAATGATGAAAAAAGATTCATATAGCCAAATCTAAATTTCTTGAAAATAATAATTTGTTATTGTCATGTGTGTGTGTGTATATGACAACGCGAAATAACCCAAATAATCGAACTGTGGGCTCTGCTTGTTTAATGACTAGCAGTTACTTGTGAATGATAGTTCAGTTTCTAGGTTTTGCAGAGCAACGTAAGAGCTCCTAGATTAAATCAAACAATTAATGTTGAGGATGAGGGTTTCTGAACCATTCTCAAAGGTACATTTAAGTGTGTATAGGAATAACATAGACCTTGGAGGCATTTAGAATCTGAACAGAAATATGAAGGATTCAACATCTCAGAAAGTATACTAAAAGTCCATGGCACAGCAAAATGGGAAGGGATGTAGCATGTCTTGCAGCCTTGTGTGATCCTCTGATCTTGTTTCTCATGTTTTTGATACAACACGAGTAAGGAAGTGAGTCTAATCGTGTATGGACACTGATAACGTGTTTGGTAAGATAGATTAGATAATATTGGATATTATTAGAGAAGGAACAAGAAGTTAAAATTTTGTAGTCGTACTGTCCAGACTCGTAGAGAGATTGAATAACATTATACAATAAGAAGAAAATGAAGTAAAAATTTTATTCATTATACTCTCTAGTATTGCTTACCAACCGTATATTGATGACATGTTCAGTAACATAGATTAGACAACATTGCAAAAAGTAGTTAAAATAGTTAAAATTATGTTTATTGTATTGCCAAATACAATTAAATAGTGTAGAATCATCCTGCCTAGCACCAGGAATCCACCCACTTAAACCAATAATTGTCCTTAGGTTAACTGGGTAAAGGTTGCCATTGCCATATTTTTTCAGGGCAAAGCAAGTTGCAGAATAAAGGGTTGTGGCAGCTCCCATATTGCAGAATAAAGGGTTGTGGCAGCTCCCATATTGAAGCCTCCAATACCAAGGTTAACTGTACTAGACAAATAAGCCTTCTCAAGCCAATCTTTTTATTCATTATTGCCCATTATGATCTGGTCTACCATGTCATGTAATATGATCAACATCATTTGCATTAGTCATAAAAGAAACACAATTATTATTAAATGAATAACCAATATCCAAAACATAATGTGGGGTATTTGTTGCCAAACAACCTCAAACGGGCAATGATGATTAAGATTAATTTCATAGACGTTAGCCGAAGGTTGAAATCAAAGAAAAACGACACCACTTAGCGAATCCAATTAAAGCTCAACTTAAAAGTTAGCGGGCCATTTGGAGTGACTTATCTTGTAGTTGCTCAATAGTCCATTCTATTACTTAGGCCCAAATAAGTTGTCTTGGTGGTTTTATTCTTATCGAGCTTGTGGCCTAATTGATTGGTTTAATATGGTTTGTGCCCTATTCATTCATTTATTCTAGCAAACCTATTTTTTGGTGTGTGCATTGTGAGAGAGAAATAGAGAGAACGGTTGTTGCTTTCCTTCTTCTTCACTGTGGCTGCCATTGTTGGTTGTTTTGGTTTCTCTCTTTGTGAGATATATTAGTTCTTAGTGAGCTATACTTATTTTGGGTCAATAGAGGTATTATTGGGTTGAGCTTTTCTTGTGGTTTGGTGTTTAGCTTCAAATTTGAGCCTAAACACTTATGTTGATTTATATTTTCGACAAATTGGTATTAGAGTTTGGATTTAGTATCCTTGGGGTGAGAAAAATCATCAAAATCGTTCAAGTAACTATATCTTTCAAACAAACCAAAACTTCCGACCCATTTTCCAGCCAAACTAGAAGTCCATTTCCTAAACGAAGACCATATTCCAACTCCTCACGACGAGACGATTCCACCCTGCCGGCATGTGAGGTGCGTGTTGTATTGTAGTGGCGGCAAGTGTGGCACACGCGTAGACACCTCGGCGGTGCGTGTGGCGCGCGAGGCTTCTGTTGGATTTCGGCCAAAAATACAGATTGTTCTTTGCTGCTTTTGGAACTCTCTGGTGGTGTTGATTTTGTCACCGGTGCAGTGTGCCAAAATTTAGACATATTTTGCCATTAGGATGCGTTTGGCAGTTTTTCGGGTTACTGTTGCGTGTTGTTGCTGCAGACCTAGACTGAAAAAAAATTTCGCTTCTCTCCTAGAATACGAACAACAGATTTGTTTGTTTTGGTATTGTATTCTAACTATTTAATTTTCATAGTCAAGGCAATCGTGTGGGGTAGCCATTTATTTTTTTGAAATAGAGGTCATCGTGTGGGGTGATCATTAGTATTGGGGTTACCGCGTGGGGTAACAATTGTCTGTTGCTAAACCTAGGATATTATTTGCTGAAATTGTTTATTGATTATTTTTGTTTGATTGATATAAGTTTTGCGTATCTTATTGTGTGAGAATTATTTTAGTGAGAAATTTTTTGTTGGATTATTTATGTTGTTGCAAAATTTGGACTATTTTAAGTAGTTTTGTGAAATTGTGTGTTTTGTATTTTTGGTTGATTTGATTCCTAAAAAATGACAACTCACAATTTTGAATCGGGAATTTTTAATAGAAAAGAAGATTTCTCAATTTGAGAACAAAAGATGAGAGGGATTTTGATACAACAAAAAGTTTCAAAAGCTATAAATTGTAATTTTCCTGCAGATTTGACTAAAGAACAAAAAGAAGAATCAAATGAACTTGCTTACTCTGCCATTATATTACGTTTGTCAGATGTTGTTTTGAGAAAAGTTGGTAGACTTAAAACTACAAAAGAACTTTGGAAAAATTAGAGGATTTTTATTTGCGTAAATCTACTCCTAATAAACTTTTCTCACTAGAGAGATTTTTCAGTTTTAAAATAGATCTTTCAAATGATCTAGATGACAATGTGAATATTTTTAACAAACTTGTACAAGATATTGTTAATTGTGATGAAGCGGCGCCCGAATAGTATAAGGTCATGATATTGCTTAATTTCATTCTTGATACTTATAAAGAAGTAAAAAATACAATTAAGTATAGTAAGAACATTTTAACACATGAGATTGTCCTTGATTCTCTTAGAAGTAAGGAAAAGGAGATGAAAGCTGAAAAACATGATAAGAACAGTGGTGAAATTTACATGATGAGGGGTAGAACATAGTTTAGGCAAACTGGTAGCCCAAACTATCAAAGAAGTGGTGAGTCTAGTAATAATAGGGGTAAAAAGAAGGGTAAGAGTTGGTCTATATCTAAATCTAGAGTGAAAGGTAAAAAAATGTTATGGTTGTTGTAACACTGACATTTTATAAAAAAATTGTCACAAAGCGAAGAACAAACAAACCAGTAAAGAAATAGATGAAGTTAGTATTATGTCCTCTTCTAATTCTGATCAGGGAGAAATCTATGTGTTGATTAATTTTGTTGTTGATACTGCTGAATTAAATCTAACTGTCAAATTTCGTTTGCATGAGTGGGTACTTGATTTTGGTGTATCTTTTCATGTGACATCTCATAAAGATTGGTTTGAAAATTTGCATGAATCTGATGATGTGCATGTTGTTTCGTGTGACAATTATGTTTATACTGTTGTTGGGATTGGTGATGTTACTTTAAAGTAAGTAAAGTTTGACACAAGTTTTGTGTATATTTTAAAAGATGTTAGATTTATTCTTGAATTGACTAGGAATTTAAATTTAGTAGGGCACTTTACTGGTAAAATTGGAAATGGAATGCTAAAATTGATTAAGGGTGCTCTCGTTACTTGTAAAGGAACGAGAATGAATTTTATATATATATTACTACCGGAGAAGTGATAAGAGATTTAGACTCCTCGATTTATTCTACCAAAGTGCAAGAAAATCGGATGACATATGTGTGTGATCTACCTTGGCAGAAGAAATCAAGGAGATTAAACCTCTAATCACTTCTCCAGTAGTGACATGTATATCATTCATTCTCGTTCTTTTACAAGTAACGAGAGCACCATTCATCAATTTTAGCATTCAATTTTCAATTTTACCAGTAAAGCCAATTTTCTTTAGTTGTCCTACTGAAATTAAATTCCTAGTCAAATCAAGAATAAATCTAACATCTTTTAAAGTATATACAAAACATGTGTCAAACTTCAAAGTAATATCACCAATCCCAGCAACTGTATAAGTAGAATTGTCAAACAAAACATGCCATCATCAAATTCATGTAAATTTTCAAACCAATCTTTATGAGATATCACATGAAAAGATGCATCATAATCAAGTACCCACTCATGCAAATGAGATTTGGCATTTAGATTCAATTCAGTAGTATTAACAATAGAATTAATTAACACATAGATTTCACCCTGATCAAAATTAGAAGAGGACATAACATTCACTTCATCTCTCCCCTTACCGATTTTTTTGTTCTTTGCTTTGTGGCAATCTTTTATAAAATGCTCAGTGTTACCATAACATTTTTTACCTTTCACTCTAGATTTAAATCGAGACCAACTCTTACCCTTCTTTTTACATCCATTATTACTTGACTCACCGCTGCTTTGATACTCTTGACTACTAGTTTGCTTAAACTGTGTTCTATCCCCCATCATGTGAATTTCACAACTCTTTTTATTATGTTTTTCAGCTTTCGTCTCTATCTCCTTACTTCTAAGGGAATCAAGAACAATTTCAAGTGTTAAGGTGTCCTTACCATATTTAATTGTATTTTTTACTTCTTTATAAATATCGGGAATGAAATTAAGTAATATTATGATCTTATACTCTTCTGATACCACAATTAACAATATCTTGTACAAGTTCGTTAAAAAATCCACATTGTCTCCTTTGAATGATCCATTTTAAAACTGAAAAATCTCCCTAGCAAGAAAAGTTTATTAGGAATAGATTTAAGGCAGTAAAGGTTCTTCTAACTTTTTCCAAAGTTCTTTTGTAGTGTTATTTTTACCAACTTTTCTCAAAACATCATCTTATAAGTGTAATATTATAGCAGAGTAAGCAAGCTCATCTGATTTTTCTTTTTGTTCTTTAGTTCAAATCTATATGAAAACTATCATCTAAAGCTTTTGAAACTTTTTAATGTATCAAAATTCTTTTCATCTTTTGTTGTCAAATTGAGAAATCTCTTTTTTCATTAAAAATTCAAAATTGTGAATTGTCATTTTTAGGACTCAAATCAACAAAAAATACACAATTTTCACATGACTACTACAATAATCTAAATTTTGATCCAACAACAAAATTTTTTTCACTAAAGCAATTTTCATACAATAAGTTACCCAACTTATAGCAAATAATATTCTAGGTCTAGCAATGGTTACCCTCACACGGTAATCCTAATGATCATCCCACATGATGATCTCTATTGCAGAAAAATAAATGGCTATCCTACACGATAGTCTAGAGCGAACAAATCTGCTGATGCGAAATTTTTTACAATCTAGGCCTGCAGCAACCCGAAAAAACTACCAAACGCATCCCAAGGGCAAATTTTGGCACACTACACCGGTGACAAAACTAACACCACCAGAGGGTTCCAAAAACAGCAAGAAACAATATGTATTTTTGGCCGAAAGCCTTGCACACACACCACCGAGGTGTTCGCGCGTGTGCCAAACAGTACAACACGCGCCAGCTGGGTGGATCGTCTCGACGTCAGGAATTGGAAATGGTCTCCGTTCACGAAATAGACTTCTGGTTTGGTTGGAAGTCTCGGTTTTTTAGAGTTATCTGATTTTCTTGCACTTTGATGATTTTTTCTCACCCCGAGGATACTAAATCCAAACTCTGATACCAATTTGTCGAAGATAAATCACCACAAGTGTTTAGGATTCAGTTGGAACCTAAACACCGCTAGAAACTTCAAAAAAAGCTCAACTCAAAACACCTCTATTGACCCAAATAAGTATAGCTCACTAAGAACTAATCTATCTCGATCAAAAGAGAAAACAACAATGGCAGCAACCACAGTGAAGAAGAGGCAGTCGGCTTTCACTTCCCACAAGGTAAAACAAATTTGTTTTCTGGAATGAAGATAGTGAATAGAGCAACACATGTTTAAGTAATAGATTAGACCATTGAGCATCTACAAGTTAAGTCACTCCAAATGGTCCGCTAAGTTTTGGGTCGAGCTTTAATTGGATTCGTTAAGTGGTGTCGTTTTTTCTTAATTTTAATCATCGACTAACGCCTATAAAATTAATCTTAATCATCATTACATGTTTGAGATTGTTTGGCAACAAATATCCAACACCAACTTTCTATCCACTAGTCAAGTTATTACCTGCTCCTTTAAGCTCGTGAATCATAATTGACATTTTCTTAAGACGCTACTTTATCATTTGATTTCAGCGCATCTTATAAGAGTCAAATTTCAATGTCAATGTGTGCAGTCTAGTAGCAGATGTTCCTTTGTATTTGATCTTAAAGGTATTCCACAACTCACAAGTATTTGAATAATTCTCAAATGCACCGATCAAGTCATTATGCATGCTGCTTGAAGATCTTTCTTACGCAAGATTGATAAGCCTCTTGATCGTGTCAATGTTGAAATACCCCAAATTATCAAGCACAATAGTCTTCATTGCCATCTATTAATATATGCCAAAAAGGGATAAAATTTAGCACATACAATTAAATTATTTTGCAGCATAAATCCTAAATTAAACTTAAATGATTTACAAATGTCACGAGATTGAAAAATTGCTATGCTCATAATCGTCACACATGACAAGTATTCGTCATCAATATTCATTTAAATTTTGTGCAAAATGTGTATAGGAGAATCGATTGTATTACTATACTCTCACAAGCTATGCCATTCCTAACATATCATGAGTTAAATTAATCATGCATAACAATTAGATAGATGCCTAATCAACACATTATTATTATCTAAAAATTTAAAGGGTGCTAACATAAAATATGAGCAATAACAAATATGTTGAACAAAAAATTTGATACCAAAAGGTCGAAGGGAGTTCGGTAGGAGCCTAAAAATCGTCCCGACGCTACCTGCAGCAGCGCGCTGTCCATGTCGGTGCTGCAGTTACGTCCCTACCGAAGCTGTTGCTGCAGTTACGTCCCTACCGAAGCTGTTGCTGCAGAGTAGCAGTGTCAATGCCTTCGCCATAGGTTCAAGCAATACATGTCTATGTAGCATGGATCTCCCACAGAACCAAGCTCTATTACGTGCACGGCATAGTTCTATCATATGAAACTTTTATAAGGGGGAAAATTATACAGTAGATCATTCAATTTTATATCTAGAACATAGTCAAATTTGGGATTTGAGCAAGAACAACAGTCTCATAATTCAAAAAAAAAAAAACGAAGTAACCCAAAAATTAACGTGCATCTCCACTGTTGTTTAACGGCTATACATCTGTGTCGATGATTTGTACTTAATAGTTTATAATGGAATGTGCACTTTGTGGGCAAGATTTTTTTAACAATGTATGCAACAATGATCAGGGGCGGAGCCAGGATGTACCCAAAGGGTGGGGTGGGAAGGGCACCCCTTACGGGGTTCGGAGCTCGAATTTTGAAATTTTTCAAACCACAATTATTTAGTCTATTTTATGAGAATCTAATGTTTTTATAAGTCACAATCTTTAAAAAAGTTTCTGAAGTCATTAAACAAAAATATTCAAGATCTAAACTAGGCTAAAAAAGTTGTGTCCAACGATCTTTTACAATTACAAATTCTTCTATAATAGAATCTATATTTATTTTATTAACAAGGTACTTCTCAACAAAAATTGTTATGTAATCGATGCACAAAAATTGTTTTATATTATATTATATATATATTTTATCTAAAACTAAGTTATGTAGTCGATGCACAAAATATTTAAACTTTTTAATAGTGTTATATACAATTATATTGTAATCCTATATTTAATGAAACGACATATAAGTAAGTCATACACAACGAAATTATTACAACCAAGTTAGAAAATAAAATGATATTTTAACACTAAATAGTAGAAGGTGCAACAAATTAAAAAATTCAAATCCACGTTCGAATTTTGAAATTTCTAAAGTTTGAATTTCAATTTTGAACTTTCTAATACTTACATGAAATGCAAATAATTGTTTGTTTAATTAAATTTGGATGCACAATTGAGAGTAAAACAATTTTTTTTCTATGTTTGGTGAAATTTGGGTTTTATTTCTTTTTCTTTTTTTTTACATTTTGGGCAGCCCTGAGCTCAAATTTGAGCTTTATTTCTTTTTTGTTTCTTTATTATAATTTATTTTTAACCTTTTGGGCTAAATTTTGGGCAGCCACGGACTTGAGCCTGGGCTCCACCCCCGATTCCGCCTTTGGCAACGACGCATCAATTCTTGCATTCTCAAGTTAACCAAATATACATGTTTTTTTTTTTTTAAACACGAAATTTACGAATAAGTTTCTACTTTATGTTGATTTTCTTATGAGAATCAGAAAACACTAGACAACAAATAATTAAATACCGAGCTCTTTTTAAACATGAAGTATACTAATGAGCTTCTACTTTATGTTCATTTGCTTATGAGTATCAGAAAACGCTTGATAACAAAAACTCCTTATAGATTTTGGTTGGTTTAGTATTGCAATAGATTTTGGTAAGAATCGACTTTAATTGTGCTAAAAAATGAATCAGTTGTGAAATGAATAAGTTAAGTATTTGGTAAATTTTTGTTTCAAAATTGCGGTATATTTGATTGTTTGATAAAAAATTGTTGTTGTACATGTATACTAATACTAAAATGAACATTAATTATAACAATCTCCTTATATGTTGATGATAGAAACGACGACGTTTGTTATATATTGTCTGCCAATTGTGGTGCGTCCTGGCACGCCTGCCCCAATGGTCTCATAACTTGCCTCTTGAATCTGGTTAGCTATAATTCGACCGTTGTTGAATCAATCAGATCCACCATCCTGACAAATGCTAATGTCAATTAAAAAGGTGTAACGTTCCTCATTAACTTCGAGTAATTAGGAAAGTAAAATGGTATATGTCATTGAAGACAATCATAACTGTCACTCATGATAACTATCATAAATAGAGGTTAATTCTCCAGGTAAAAAAGACAACTTCTATATTTTTACATAGCTATTATGCATAGCTAACTTCATCACCTACTGATTATCATATCG
The DNA here is from genome assembly GCA_023638005.1 of Forsythia suspensa. Taxonomy (NCBI): domain Eukaryota; kingdom Viridiplantae; phylum Streptophyta; class Magnoliopsida; order Lamiales; family Oleaceae; genus Forsythia; species Forsythia suspensa. Next base: position 46,808,312 of record CM042675.1, read on the forward strand.
GAGTGGGCACTGGAGATATAAGTCCAACCACTTTTTGTAGGTCACCACCGCGATTGGAGGAGGATAAAAACTTTAATCATATGTTGTTGTTGTTGTAAAATTTATATAACAATATGTCATACTATTAAATATTTATCTTAGACAATATATTCACCTTGATTATTTTAAAAGGAAAAATAATATCAAAATTTATAAAATTAAAAAATAAATTTGATGTCATTGGCCAAGGGGGGAAAAAGAAAATAGAAAAAGTTTTAGAGCAAATAATTGATGGGAATTTATTATTGTAAAAAATCAATAAATGTAGAATAGCAATAAATTCAGAACCAAAAAAAAAATTTATTTTTATTGATGGACCCTTTAAAAAAGTATTAACCACTATTGAATGTCTTCACCATATTTTTTGTCCATTGAAAACAATTTAACTCGGTAGGACACTAATGAAATAAAACAAATTAGTTTGAATTCATAAAATAAGTTTCAAAGACCAATGTAGACCATTCAATGGACGGTTTAGACCAAGAAGACACCAATGCTTAATAGACAATATTTAGATCAAATTGCCTTCATGATGCATAATGAAGCTCTTCATAGCATGTTTGACAAATAAGTCCATAGCTTATAAGTCATAGATTCCATACAAATGTGCGATTAAAAATTATGTAAAAATAGATCCCATACAGATAAGCCAAATAAATAACAAGAAAATTACTATTGGACTTATTATAAACCACAAATATTAAATTAACACTCGGAATATTTACGCGTGTGTCATATTTACACCATATTTACTTTTCTAATATTTGTTATACAATTGTTACTTTTCCAACAGTAAGAATATCATAATCTAATCACAAATTCACCAAGATTCTCATTGATCACAAATATGTAATTACAAAACAAAATAGTTAAATGGAATGGAACTTGACTAATTAATTTTCCTTTTCTTTTCTTTTTTTTTTTTTTAAATTTTCTCAAACCTTGTCCTTGGGCTTCTCATCTTCCCACCACATCGACAAGATCTTAGCTTCCGTGCAATATATTTACAAAACACAATAAAATCATTCTACGGCTAAACACTAAAATGTCTCGACGATCATTTCTCGACGAAACAAACAAAAAACGACTTTTTAAAATAAGCTGAGTAAAGGGGTCTGATTAAAATCTTGAACAGATCGACCCCACAAATTAATTTACATGCAAAACTACATTGAATTTAAGAACTAACGTTGCAGGTTCTGGGTTTTTGTCTTGTCCAAAATCGACCACATCACCTGAACATCTTCATATGTACACGCCATCACTTCTCCTTGCAAATCCATTACACTCTGCTCGCCTCCTGGACACCATTAATTGATTGGCCACATCAATTTAGATCTCGATAATATTATACTAACATTCAAATACAAAGAAATTTCACTTTTAACCACGACCCTTTTTTACCCGAAACGGGATTCCTTTCTTTGTTAATCTAATGATGCTTTTGAAAAAAATGAACTTCATTGATAGTGACTTTTTGCATTAAAAAATTCATAATAAAAATGAAATTTCTCGTAGGGTTGTACCTTGTTGGGACTTCTTGTCTCTGTGTTGCTGATGATTGAAGAAAGTGCAAGCTTTTCTAAAGGGAGAGGTGAAAGTTCGATACCAAGAGGCCATTTAATTTGTCTTGTGGTACAACACTTAATATTGAAATGGGTTCTATATAGAAATGGTAGAGAGAAGGCAAGATCCGAGAAGTAAGGTTTTGATGGATTGAGATTTTCTTATCTAAAATTCTAAGTTTTGGTGCCGACTGCGCCTTGGCACATGGCGCACGCACCCCAAATGGATCACTACACGTGAAGCCATTTACTACTTTTGGTGAACGTGACGTGAAGTGAAGTCGAGATAAGCCAGCACCTCCTCCCTCCATTCCACTCCACTCACTCCACTCCACTCTAATTAATCGACCCGCTAATATTAGGTATAAGTTAGGTTGTACGGAAATAAAATGAAAAATGAAATGCAAGATACATTGCTGAATTATTGTTCAATGAAGGTATGAAGTATTTTAATGTATTAGACAATGAATTAAGAGGTTCACTATCACGTAAACTGGTGATGAACTAAATAATATTATTCTTCTTAAAATGATAATTTACAATCTAATCGCTTGTTAGTATTTTTTATATTGGAGTCAACATGTTACTTTTTAGTTTAAGTGTGTAATTATGTTAATTCTTGATTGAAACCCGCAACAAAGTCTACAGTCAATTGTAATTCCTAATCTTATTTTTTAAATAAGAAAAATTAAGGTCGAGCTCTCTAACATTTCAATGGTTTTGGCTCTCAATCTCTAAAAGTGAGTTTATGGTCTCGAATCTATTTAAATTTGTGAATTCAGGTTTCAAGTAATGAAAACTATTAACGTGGACATTAAAATAGCGCATGACTTTCATGTACTTAAACTCGAGTACAAATCTGTTAAACCACTTAACATTCAATTTTAAATTACGTGAAAATTGAACGTATATATTAATGGTTTAATTCAAGACATGTCACCTACTATGGATTAATGCTTTGTTTAGCTGCAGTAGTGTACTTGCCAATGAAAATTTAACAGTTGATTAAATTAGTAATTGTTTTAGGGAATATTTGGAAGAGAGCAGGGCATGTGCGATTCAGACAATAATGGAACAAGTTAGACAGTCTTATCAATGTGAACTGAGTGTGTCGGGCTTAATGTCGTTATTAATTGTAATACAAGCCTAGAAAATTCTTTATTTTTTTTTCTTTTTTTCTAAAACAAAATAAAATTTGTCTCTTGTCAAAAACTTTATTAAATATTGATATTCATATTAAGTTTTGGACCTCCATTTTAGAATATCATATATTTATTCGAAGTGGAATTTACTTTTAATATGGATTGCAAGACGGTGACTCGTTTAAAAATATCAATTTTGAAATTCGATTGTTCATTTGAACTTTTCAACGTATCGATTTGCTAATTTGAACTTAATTGGCCCTGGTATCATATTAAGACATGAAGAAATTGGGTTAATTACGACAATGGTCGCTGAAGTTTGTTAGAATTTTCAAAAAGGTTATTGAAGTAATTTTTTTATTGTTAGACATTTGGTTAATTACGACAATGTTCGCCTGAAAACTTTATTGTTAAACTCTACGTAGCGTCGTTAAGTGACACGTGTTATCACGTAAGACAAACTCGTTAAAAATGCATGCGTACAAAATATACGAATTAAGCGAATTAAAAGTGATTTAAAGAAATCTGATATGCACACTTTGTTTGTTTGTTTGTTTTTTTTTTTTTTTGAAACGTGACTTTGTTCTGCATAGTGTACTAGTTAACGTTGTGTGTAACACGTTGGCATTTAAAAATGACACATAAGATTTTATGTTAATGTTTCCATCCATATGACAATTAATATAACTATTAGAAACCTGAATAACTACTACGTTAATAAAACTATTTTAAATCTTTTAACAAACTTCAATGATAGTGATAAAACTAACCCCTGTGAAATTAGATGGGGGAGGAGGTCACTTTCGGAGTGAGAGAGTGAATTGTATCTACTACTCTTGGCTTTGTTAACAATATCAATTTCTTTGACAAATATACTATTTTCTCTTTAAGAATGTTACTAAATTTTCTCTCTTTCTTTTTGCAAAAGTTTTGAATCATTCAAGTACTCTGTTTAAACTAGGTAAAGTTGAAGAGAATTTGAATTCATTTAGACACACCCACTCTCTCTCTATCTCTCTATTTTTTCAAGAATTTCGAATCACCTAAGTATTCCCGTCAAAATAAGCAAACTTGACTAAATAACCCTATTTAATAAATTCTTTAACGAGAGACAAGTTTCAGTTTGATATTAAAAAAAAATAGACTAGTAATTAGAAAAATTTCTGCTTGTTTGGCAAAAAAAAATTGTACATTATAAACAATAGGTCTCGCGAAATGTGTAAAAAAAATTGATGCTTGACCAACTTATACGTATTTATAAACACTTCCAAATATGTTAGTCTTGTCAGTCCCTCGTAATGGAAACTCTCATACCTACATTAAATGGTAATGTTGGTTCGATTTGAAACTTGGGGCGACACATAATTTATTTGAATGATATATTTAGAATGAAAGTATTTTGTATTATCACTAAAGCATCTTCTCACATGACATACTGCTATCTTCGACTTGAAGTTCGCTTTGATGCCTTCACTCGTGGTGTAGCAATTATATTGTCTATTAACAAGAAATTAATTCTCTATAACTCAAGTCATGAATGTTATCCATCGCACGTTATATGTTGACTTAAATAATCTTTTTTTTTTTAATCCCCATTAATTAATATTCCTCTCGCTTTTCGTAAAACTGTGATAATATTTAGGGACCTTCATTCATTGAATCTCCTAGAAATTTTAAATTACTACTTTGTGTTTGTCACATAAGATTAGTTAAATGTTATAGTTTATAACTGAAATTATTGATAAGAAAAAATAATTATTACACGCTAATGAAATACGATTAAGATGGAAGACGAGTTTATTACCTCAATGATTGATCGACTTTGAAATAATAATCTCGTCGACCTCGACTTGCTAAGTCAGTCCGTGCGAGGAAAAAGCACAAATCGTGGTCCCTTGTTTCTATCTCTCTGATTATCGCGAAGTTAGATACCCGTTAAATAATAATTAGGTAGTCTCTAAAAAAAAAGTCTCCAAACATGAGGCAATTACGTCTTCTAAAGGTTGGGGACACATATCTCTATTGAATGATATGTCAGCTAGAAAAAGACCTATATATATGCATCATATCCCTTCAATAAAAGGTTAAAAAATCGTTTTTTACAATTTTAATAATTTCATACACTTTTATCTATATTGACTTGATCGTCGAAATAGAAACAAATTTATTCTCTATCCCTTCTTTTCATGTCGTCAAAACTTCATTGGAGATTGATTTCATCGGTCCTCAACCTTTAAAACATCATAAGAATAGAACGAAAAGTATTAGTTATTTATCGTGGATGAATAATATCAACATAGGGACCCTAAATACTCAATTCATATTGGTCATCCGAACTCTTAGATATAATAGTCATAAAGTAATTAGTTAGTAGTGGTACACAAAGTACGTACATCGATACGGCATGACAAGAAGGGACCAAATAATTTTGAGTTTTGACTTGAGTTTTGAGACCCTACTTTAACCAACAAAGAAACCGACTACCATTCTGCAACAAGCAAGTTGATCCAGAGTCACATGCACACGTAAATTTCAATTTAATGCTAGTGTCCCACAACAATTTGTCCATAGTCTATGCACATGTTATTGTTTAGTGTTTTTTTCACTTTTAGTTCTCAATCTTTTAAAAAAGTATGAGACATGTCCTTAATCAATTTTATTAGCATTATTCATCTTCAATTTTTTGAAAAATAGGCATAGTCCGTCTTTTCCATCCATTTTGATCATTAAGGTCAAATAAAATAACAAATTTGCAATTTTCTTTAAATAAAAAAAAATAAGGAAAAAATTGCAACTAAAGTACCAAAATTATTCAAAAAATGCAAATACATCCTACTTTAGATAATGAAAAGAATTTAGAAAAAATGAAAAACTTTCATCATTCCCCACTCCACCCAACTCCTACCCCTACCACCTACCCCCTACCTCCTACCCCCTACCCCCTACTCTTGCCACCACTCCTAAGCCTCAAATCTGTCTTCTCTCATCATTATCACCAACACTACCTCCACCCGTTTCAATATCTTAGTTCAAGTGCATTCACTAAATAGATGGTAGAGACAAAATCAACTATACCATTAGCACAGGCAATGCTCTACGTACTCTGCATACCCACTAGCGAAATAGGTACATGCGATGGGCTTATCAACGGATCCCAGAATTTTATTTCTAAAATACTCGAAGACACCTTCATTTTTCTTCACCCAATCCTAAAACAAAAACTAAGAAAAGGGATTACTAATTCTCAACACGAGATTTATTGAACATGGGTTAATGGGTTCAGATTTTTTTTTGCTTGAATATGGATTCTTGAGGGAATATTGAGCACGGATGTAGCATATCCAAATAAAAGAAATGTGAGGTTTGGAATATTGAGAAATAAAGATGGATGGAAAAAAAATTAATACATCTATATTTGCATGTATGTGTGCATTGGAAATTTTATACGATCGGGATTACAAATTTATTTATTTTTTGCTCATTTTATTTGTGGAAACGATTAATCTCTCTCTCTCTCTCTCTCTCTCTCTCTCTCTCTCTCTTAGTTTGCCAGAGCAAAACAGATAATTAGTTTAGTAGCTGGTTTCCATTTGGACTATAAATCAATTCTTTGAATTTGAATTTGCTTTAACCTTCACATATGTGTATAAAGGGAAATAGAAAAGAGAAAGATGAGCATGAACACGTACCAGTTGGTGGCAGACGTAAGATTTTACTTAAAAGAGGATACTACGTAAATAATAAGCGAAAAATATCAAGACGAATTATCTAAACGAAAAGATTGGTCATCTACCTCAATTGGTGGAGATTGGTCAAGTAACTCACTATCGACAATTCACATTTGGAAATTACAGTAATAACTTTTTCGAAAATGCTCATGATGGAAAAAACTCCTCTACTTAAAATCAAGTTTTTCTTCGAGTTAATTGTCAATAAACATTATCTTATGAGTTCAATACCCTTTAAAATTGTAGTATCAAGAATTTCATGTGTGCTTAATGTATGATGTTTCCTCAGTGTATTGATATTTCATATCTGATAGAATAAAATTATTTTCTTTCTTTAAATTAAGCAATTATACAAATGCAAAGTTAATTTTGGGTTTTTTGATAATAAAAAATAAAAAATTACTTATAGGTTGGGAAAATGGGGTTCCAAAGACAAGAAGTTAAATCATTAGATTTCCACAAAATCTTTAAGGGAAATTGGTGCAAATAGTCCTTAATATTTGTTTTCAATGCATAAATAGTCCTCCAATCTTTATTTTTTGACATAGAAATTTAACTTATGTTTGTTTAAGTGCGTAATTGATCCTTATTTGATGTCATGAAAAAAAAGAAATGAGTCTATCTTCTTTGGGACGGAGGAATATTTGAAAAAAAAAAGACAAATATACCTTATTTTTAATTAGAAAAAATTTCAATTGGATTCCTAACCTTTGCAAAAAGTACAAATAATTTCGATTTTTCTTTATAAAAAATTAAAAGAAACTAATATTATCAATATAATAAATTATTTTGTATATTTTACGAACTATTATAAAATAACTAAAATTTAAACTTATAATTATTAACAAACGTGTTTATTAAAATTATTTTATTATTATTAAGTAATAATATTATTTAAAAATTTAAACTTTAATATCGTTAAAATATAAAAAAAAAAATAACTTTGTTACAAACTTGATACTCAAATATTTTTATTTAATTGAGCTATTCGTTTATTAACAACAATTATTAAAGTTCAAATTGTATTCTTCATATTTTAATTTATCATTTTTTTATCATGCAAATATAAAGAATACATAATGTGTAAATTAATTTTTATGTTAAAAAAAAAACATAATAAGATTGGTTTAATGTCATAAAATTATATATATCATTTTGTTATTTATTTAACTTCATTTTATTCAAGTTTTTCACATCGCATAGTAATTACATATACCTAAAGCGCGATAATTTTATATTTTTCTCTTATGAAAAATTTAATTAACATAACTATACTGATATATTTAATATGCTAAATTAAATATTATTTAATAAATGTATCGAACATATTTGCACATTTTGAAAAAGTTAGAAATACAATTGTAATTTTTTTAATTAAAAATAAGGGTGTATTTGTATTTTCATCGAATAAGGATCAATTGTGCATTAAAATACATAGATTGAGGACTGTTGTGCTCAAAAAACAAAGGTTAGGAACCATTTCTATACTAAAGGCAAAGGTTTGGGACCATTTGCGCCAATTTCCCAATCTTTAGATATGCAATTACAAATTCAGACTCCAAAAGTAAAGATTTATTACACTTTCTACACCATACTAATTCCAAACCAATACAAAGAAAAACATGATGGTGGTGGCAACGCCTTGGTGTTGGTGTCCATTTGGGGAAGAAGAACATATAGCTGAGAAAATGGGTGTCGAAGGTGGTGATCCGCGACGACGATTGTGGGGCTTAGGGTGGTGGCGAGGGGGTTGGGAGTAGGTGGTAGGTGGAGTAGAGTTTGTTGCCGAAGATGAAAGTTTTTCCCTTTTTCTAAATCTTTTTCTTTTTTAAAGTGGGACTCATTTGTACTTTCTCTGTAATTTTTTCTTCTTTCATTTAAGTTACTGCACCGACTGTAAAAGGTTAATTACTAAGGGGCAATTTAGTATTTTCCATTTTGTTACTTTTCTTTTGTTTATTTTAGGATGATAAAAATTGTCATTTTACACGACCTTAACTCGCCAAAATGAACAGGAGGATGAACACTGCCTATTTTCCGAAAGATTGACAATAGACGGGGCCAATAAAATTGGTTAGGGACATGTCTCAGACTTTTTTAAAAAATTGAGAACAAAATATGCAAAAATCCCTATTGAGTATTACGATTATATCTTAGGATCATTAAAACTTGAATAAGTTCATTGACTATAGGATGGCAAAGTGCCCGCCTGGATCCGTGTTGTCCCGTCTTAAATGGGAGAATCCCCAATTAGTTGGAGAATCATGGTGGGGATGAGAACACGGTCCTTGCATCGGCTCTATTTTTTTCCTTCTTATATTTTTAAACTTAAATCCTATTTTAAAAATAAATAAGTAAATAACGAACAAGAAATGAAGATATTTTAATCTTTGTCTCACCTCTTGGATCGCCAACGGGTTGGGGACGAGGAGGGCTGTCCAACTCCGTTGTCATCCTTAAGTGACTATAAACTTGCATTTGAAATTGACGATTTACACAAGTGGATATGCGATTTGTTGGGGTGTATAAATTTAACGATAGGTTCATGTCATTGTCAAGTAAATATTCTTGCTAAGGGTGAAATCTTACATCGTTTAAATTAAAAATATTAACATATAAAAGTTTGAATTACTCATCTCAATAAAATCAACATTTTAAGATTGAATCTCAAAACTCATATGATCGTATCAGAGTCCATAAAACTCAAACGAGCAATTAACTCGATGCACCCATAGCTCAAGCAATCATTCAAATTCCAAGATTGATATTCTCAAATGAACTACTCTCTTGTGGGACATGTTAAAAATAAAATCTTACATTTGTTAAATATAAAAATATTAACCAACATATAAATATTTGTGATATTCATCTTAACAAAGTTGACCTTTTAAGATGGAAACACAAGACTCTTTAAATTTTGTATGTCAAATAAGCAAGTTCATGAAGTCAACATAAGTAGACGGAGTGACCAACTTGAAACATTTCATGAAGTGGGATGCCTAATTTAGAAAAAAAAAAAAAATAGTTTGATGACCAAACTAACACGTATAAATTCAGTGAGTTTTAACCCTACTTTTGCAATTATGTTGCCATCATGACTTCTTGGTAGGGATTGTGGTTTTTCATTTTTGAGACTACAGGGTTTAGCTGAATGGAGGGGAAAAGACAAAAACTCATTTCAAATGCTATTTCTAAAGAACAAATGCAATTAGTGGAAACAAATTATGGACATTTTTAATAAGATTAATTTAATTAAAAAAGGTTGTTATAGTGTTTATACTCTCTCTTTTTTTTTTTTTTTATTTCCTCAGTTTCTAATAATTAATAAATAAAATATTTTTGTTAACATCATTAGTTATAATAGAGCCATTATTAATGATGCTGAATGTATATTTATATCAATTTAACTAAATTAATCTTGACCGGTGTAATCTAATGCGTCTTATTTGGTAAATATTTTTTTAAATTATAAAAAAATAAATATTACGAAATATATTAATAAAAAATTAAATAAAATTTGTGGTCCGCATTTAAAAATAAAGAAATCTTATTGGCCAATAATGGATTGCAGCTATGCCCATTCCAGGATAGCAACTGGCCACCTACCTTACCTTCTTTATGATGGAAAAAGATAAAAATCATAATCATCGTCCACTTGCAACCATACATTTCAATGATTAAGCGATTACACGATTGTTCGAAAAATAGCGATGCACTGAATTAACATTAAAATTATAAATAAAATAAAAGTGAATTATAATATAGTTATTTAAGATGACTGTATTTATCCTATTCGATCTAAATACAATATTCATCCTCCTCGTTATGTCATTCGGTTAGTTTAAAAAATTATAAATTTCAAAATCACATTATTTCAAAATTGTGTTTCCAATTTTTCATATTATTTAAATGCAAGACATCTTCAGTTTGGGGTTATCTTTAAACAACCGCCATCAAACCGAAAAAACCTTTTGGAAATTCTCGGTTTGGTGCCACGTGAATCCGTCAACGATATAGTTTTAAATCAAATCAGTTTGTTTTAAAATGTTTCGTTTACATTTCAATATTTTAATGACGGTTTAAAATCAAACTTAACCATTTAAAAATAAAAATAAAAATTCTGTCTGAGACAAATTAACATATGTTTGACAATACTTAAATTATAATTTCAGCTGGTTAAACTGGTCAAACATATTTTTTATCCACACATTTAATAGAACTCACAACTTACAACTCATTTTTTAATCACACATTCATCAATTAATAAGCACTTAAAAAATAATTTCAGATTATTTGATTTAGGTATGAGATTTTGTCAAACTGTTATAAATAGTTAGGTATGAAATGTCCAAAATTATAAAACTATACTACTTACTAGGGCCAACCCTAAACCCTGATTATATGCGGTACGGGCGGCTGCCTAAGGTCCTCGCATAAGTAAAGGCATCCATAATATTAATGCCTTTTTAAAGGTAAATAACTTATTAACTTATAAGAGCTATTTAGTTTAAATTATAATTTCGATTAGTCAAGTTGATCAAACATAATTTTTATCCATATATTTATAGTGACTCACAACTTATAATTCACTTTTTATCCAGCATTCACTAACTTATAATATAAACACTTAAAAAAAATTCAAAGACAATCAAACATGCGCTAAAGTTGACATAAAATCTTAAAATCTCAATACGAATTTACCCTACTTGTATTCTTGTCCTATTTGAATTTCTATCCACAAATTTGTTCAAAATTTTTATCAACGATCGTAGAGAATTTTTCACCCCTACTCATACAAAAAAAACATATACATCTGTCTTTATAAAAATTAAATATTAAGAACCTGTCTTCTTAAATCTCCTATTCTTAACTCTATTTTCTCTTCTCTCTTTTGTAAAATCAATTTGTTGAATTTGAATTGCAAATCTACACTTCGCCATATGTATTAGTTATAGGGATGTTGTCATGTACATTACTGAAGTGGTACTTATTAATTGGCAATTCATAAAGAAAATATATGATGGTTTGTCAATTTCCCCTCAGCAATGAGTAGAATAACACGTCATGCACATAAAATGTTGGTAAAAATGCACCTACCCCTTCCTCACCATCGTTCTCTCACACACTGAATTCTGGCGTCACTACTTTGAAATCCACATAATACAAAATAGCCTCTCTCCTCTTAGCTGCTTATCCACAAAATTTTATCATATGGCTCATCAATTGTTGACTTGCTGAATAAGAAAAAAAAACTGTCAACAAATTCAACAACAAAAAAAAAAAAAAAAGCAGTCTGATCAGTGGTAGGAAGGATGGACTCGCCACCGCCCGGGGCCGCCGGAGAAACCCACAACCACCGCCCCGTCGTCAAAGACTGCAGAATTGGATACTACGCTGCACGTACTTGGCTTCGAAATTGACGACCTTTCACGTCATAAAGTTACCGGCCACCTTCTAGTTACCCCAAAGTGCTGTCAGGTAGTTATCAATTCTTATCTCTGATCTATATATGTATCTGTAACATTGGTAACTGGGCGTAATTTTATAAATGGGGCAGCCATTCAAGGTGTTGCACGGAGGGGTGTCGGCTCTGATTTCGGAGGCGCTGGCAAGCATTGGAGCTCACCTCGCATCGGGCCTGCGGAGAGTGGCCGGAATACACCTTAGCATCAATCATCTCAAGAGTGCCCAATCCGGTGACCTTGTACTTGCCGAGGCCACTCCTATCAATGTTGGCAAAACCATTCAGGTATCGATTATAAGTCAACATATCGTGTTTCTGGAAACACGATTTTCATTAATGCAAAAGCTTATTTATAACTTATAAACGATTTGAGGACTAAAATCATGTGAGAATGTTCAGCGATATCGTGATAGTAGATTTTCCATTGGTTTTGACGGCCACACAAGCCTAATCCATTAGTTTTAACATCGGGTGACAGAGTGACTTCAATATGAATTCTGGTGATTTGATTAAGACAATTTAAAGTCGAGTAACCCAAATGAGGCTTTGAGTGACCTCCGATAAAATTTTAACCCACCAAAGTGCATGAGCGCGCACTATCTACGATCTTAAATAGTTTAAAGAAAATAAAAAAGTCGATAACAAGTGGCAGGAGATAGAAAATGCAAGTGTAACATGGTAGATGAAATCTCTAATGACTTGTTTCGTAAAGTACACTATTACTTCAAAGTTTGTAGGAATAAACATGTCTGAATAGTTCACCATTCTGGTGTTCTTAAGATGCCATCCTCTTCGCTGAGCTAACAAGATCTCAGACCTTAAGATAACCAACATGGAGAAAGGCGCATAAACACACATTTGACTATACAAATGAACATACATGTAATCCATCTCAAAACTAAATCAATACGGTCTTGTGGCAGGTTTGGGAGGTGCGACTTTGGAAGCGTGACCCTTCAAAGTCTGAGAACAAAACTTTGATATCGTCGTCAAGAGTGACTCTTCTTTGTAACATGCCCGTGCCAGAATCTGCCAAAGATGCTGCTGCAAATCTCAAAAAATATGCAAAATTATGAGTTCATTGTAATGCATTTCTACAACTGTTAAAGACATAATTGTCTCAATTACAAAAGTACAGTACAATCAAATTAAGCATCTTCCTGTTGCCTGTTGCACAAGTCTTCGTATAGCCTCAGAAGAAAACACGGACAGTTCCACTATATAGTAGAGGTTCACCTCAAAATGCATGCGGTACAAGTTTGCCCAAAGAAAAATATTTCGACACAGAGTTGAGGAAAGCCACAACTGACCTTGAAAAGTGGCATTATAGGCATTTGAGAAATTTCTATAAATGGCTCTCTTGTTATGTACTTCTTCCATCCCACAAAGATATGCTTAGTTACCTTATTTATTTGTCCCAAATTATAGGCCACTTACTTTATAAATGGTGTTGACCCCCAAAAATAGTTGCCAACAGGATCCCCACGCTCCCTGTGCTCACGTGTGTTTTCCTTTCACTAAAGGCGCCACGTGGTTTATTCAACCACGTAGATAACCCCCGTCCGGATGGAAGGAAGATTAAAAGGAATATAAAAGGTTAAAACACTCTTAAAGCAAAGGTGAAAGTTCGAGGGCCCCGGACTAATGATTCCCGGTGGTTAGGATACTTGAGAATAGTTAGAATAAAGGACTTGTTATATGTATACTTAGAGTAATATTTTCAACGTCCTTGTTTTGTGAAATGAATTTGGTATTTATAGGCAAATCTTACGGAACGATTCTCCTAGATGTGCGACACGTGGCCTCATCCGATGGGTTCTTAAGTCACATCCTTGGTGTCGCGTCATTAGCATTAATGGGGCGATCACTTTCACGTAGAACCTGAAGGACTATGATCACGACAATGCCATGGGCCGTCCCATCACTCTTGTCGGGGTTGAGTTGCGGGGAGGCTTCCTTGGCACGCAACTAGGGTGGCAAGAATCGGGAAGCGCCGGCGTGCCCGGTCTCCTCGGTCAAACCGCCCGGATAAGTGCACGCAGCGTACTTGTTTCGACTATGCTTACATGGCGCGTGGGTGCCCTCGTGGGTTGCCAACTAGGATCCAGACATAACAATAGTCCCCAGTTCGAATCCGTTATTTATGTGGGATGCTAGACTTGGAACTTGTTTGAAAATTGGGGTGGGATAGTCCCACAAGGCTCGGGAATGCTCATTAATGTGGATGGTGAGCCTTGGAATCACCGTCGCTCGATATTGTGGGCGTAGATGTGTTTCCGGGGTGGGAGGTCAGTGAAGAGGACCGAGTCCCATGTCGGGAGGGGCTATTTGGATAGCCGAGTCCACGGATGGGGAGGGCGGAAGAGAGCCGAGTCCCATGTCGGGATAGGCTCTTTGGATAGCCGAGTCCCATGTGGGGAGTGGCTATTTGAGACACCGAGCCCCAAGATGGGCGAGGTGTAAGAGAGCCGAAGTGCCATGTTGGGAGGCTATTTGGATAGCCGAGTCCACGGATGGGAGAGGCCGGAAGAGAGCCGAGTCCCATGTGGGAGAGGCTATTTGGATAGCCGAGTCCCACAGATGGGAGAGGGCCGTGAAGAGAGCCGAGTCCCATGTCGGGATAGGCTCTTTGGATAGCCGAGTCCCATGTGGGGAGTGGCTATTTGGACGGTGAGCCCCCCAGATGGGCGAGGGCACAGAAGAGAGCCGAGTCCCATGTTGGGAGGCTATTTGGATAGTGAGTCCCTGGATGGGAGAGGCTGGAAGAGAGCCGAGTCCCATGTGGAGAGTGGCTATTTGGACAGTACCGAGCCCCAAGATGGGCGAGGCCGCATGAGATCCGAGTCCCATCTTGGGAGAAGCTCTTTGGATAGCCGAGTCCCATGTGAGGAGTGGCTATTTGGAATAATGAGCCCCAAGATGGGCGAGGCTAAGAGAGCCGAGTCCCATGTTGGGAGAGGCTATAGGGATAGCCGAGTCCTGGATGGGAGAGGTGGAAGAGGACCGAGTCCCATGTCGGGAGAGGCTTGTTTGAGAATAATTAATGGTCCAATTTACAAAAGTCGACTTGATTGGCTATTTTCATGCACGTCTCTCATCGGGCATGGTGAAAAAAACGGCCGCGGGTAATGATGGAATTTGATTTTGGTGGCTTTGTTAGTTACAAGAACTCACGTGGCGTGATAATTCTGGCGATGCATCGTGGCCGTTCATTCAAATAGATGCGGTGTCCTTTGAACTTCAAGGCGGAGATGGTGCGAAGGCTATGGGCGGTGGGGATGAATCGATGACCGATCGATGGTGCGGGATCGTCTTTCGTTGCCTATATATATACGTGAAGTGTTGGGCAATTTTCCTTGCGTCATTTTGAGAAAAATTGGAGAGATTGCAACCTAAGATTTCCGTGAACACTTTCCGTCGTCGGTTTAAAATCTCCATTTAGGTGAAGGTTTAGGTTTTAGGTAAACCCTTATATTTCAAGCCCTTTACTTATTGAATTTGTTTTATTTTAGCAATGTATCGTGAGGTTATTTGAAGATGAGGCTACTTGGGTGCGTTGGGGACGAGGGGTCCCCACCGTGTGTCTCCTCCACGGGCTGGTGTGTTGCCCTCGAGAGGTGTTTACGGCTTTCTTGGGAGGCAATGGACATACTCGTTCTGTACGCCGAGGTTAGTGGAGGGGACGGACCCTTATATGGCCGACCCAATTAGATGGGCGACCATGGATGTTCCTTCAATAATGGTGGAGGGGACTTGCGTACACGAGGAGCGATGATCGAATTCCGGGGACATCGAGCTCATACTTAGGAGCGAGCAGCGAGCTTGTGTGCCGAGGAGGGTTGTACTGCCTGCATCTCAATGCGCCCGTGGGCGGCTTGCAACGCTTTACATCCATTCTTAGAAGGGTCTTGCGAGCCTATGGGTTGGCTCCTCCATTGTGGCTCGAACAGGTGGAGCCGGATGGCGGGGAGTCTGCACTGTGGTTCGGGACATTCGTTTGGTGGAGATGCCCCTCCATGTATTTCAGACCCTATACCGGCCGAGGAAATTGAAGAAGAAGGATAGGGAGGATGAGCTCGGGTGGTATTATTTTTGCCCATGGGGAGCTGACAAACCCCTTGTGACGGATTGCCCTTCCTCTATAAAAGCGGTGGAAGGAGTCCTCGGTTACAGGTGGCGGGTAATTGGCGGAGGGTAATGGATGACCGTGGCGGGCCGGATGTGTCCGGTTTTTATGGAATAGCCCGATGAGTGAGGAACGCGGAAGTGATTGACTCGACACGGCTTTTATATGCTCGATGCGTTTCTTTTTTTTCTTTTCGGGGTGCTTCCGCTACCGTGAGATATCCAGGAACTCCTCGGCGTGATCAATCAATTTATCGACGCCTCCCGTCGAACAGTGAGACGGGTTTCTTCCGAGCAAAGCAATGTTTAAGTGAGTTGGGTCTCATGGCCTCAAGAGGTAATGTTACGATGTCTCGCTTGGTTCAAACTCCGTTTTATATCGGCGCTAACACCGGACATCTTGGCCTCGCAGAGAGAGATCTGACAAGGAAAGCGTCCGAGGCCAACGCGCTGGCTCGGTGGCGGCAGAACTCCAAGGGCTCTAGCGGCGGTTCTAAGGAGGAGGTTCGTCGAAGAAAGCGGTGGAAGACATGAGCCGAGAGGGCGCAAGGGGAGGCACCGAGGCCTCGAAGGTGATTGAGGTGCACGAGACAAGTGCTCCGGGAGGAGGCGAGCACTTGACGAGGAAGAAAAGACAGAGGGCAACGACCGGGGCTCCAGTGCAAAGGGAAAGGCTGTGGAGGTGGACGACGAACGCGTGGACGTGCCTGTTCGTGCGGGCAACGCACATTGGTGGTAAACACCTCGGGAGAGGTGGTTTTGGAAGGTCCCCCCAAGTCTCGTGGGAGTGGGGGGGGCGATGGGGGCCTTATCGGTCCAGGAAGCGGCTAAGAGAGTTGATAAGGAGCACTGGGGCTAGGATCCCAGACGATGACCTCCGATCGCTACCCTTCTTCCCATCAACGGGTGCTCGGCCGTGAAGAAATACTTCACCCCTAAGTGGGAAGAGTTTTCTTCCAACGGGGACTTGGAGGATGTGTTGGAGGCGAGCTTAGCTTCAGCTATCCGAGCTTCAGCAATGCAGATAAAGGTGCTCGGGGAGTTCAGGACGCGTATGCAGGAGCAGCGCAAGCTCAGTGCCCATGCCTCCAAACATGACAAGGAGCATAAGAAGGCCCTAGAGGGTTTGCGAGGCGGCCTTTGGACAGTCGTGCGTGCCGCACGAGCGATTGGAGGTCGACTTGAAGGAATCGATTCTAACCTCATGAATTTGTGAAGCGGTTGGACAATGCCAACGCCTTTCGAGAAAGTGGCCGCCGACGCATACAGAGGTCGCCAACATGGAGAAGAAGGCGACTTTTGGATGAGGCCAAGTCCCATGGTGAAGAGTTGAGGAATTTGAAGGGGACTTGGAGTCATTTAAATCGGAGGTCGCGCTTTATCGGCCGAGAAGGGTGAATTGGAGGCGAGGTGGAGACCGCGGAGGTCGACTTTGTGGCCAACTTTCATAATACGGAGGCCTATACCGGCTTCTCCGACTACTTTGCCAGAGTTGGGCATCAGGAGGTTATTGCTGCCCTCCGAGCGGAATATCCAGATTTTGACGTTGAATCTTTTGCAGCTAAGTTCCCCCCGCCCGATGTTGGTGGCGAGGAGGATAGTTGATAGGTTCTTGTAATAGATAGGGTTTTAATGAAGTTTGTTTTTTTTTTTTTAGGCTTGTTGTCTTGTGTTTTAATGAAGCTTGTTTTAATGGATATGACGCTTTGAACTATTTACTTCGCTTGTTCTTTTGTCGATTGGTAGCACATTAAGCATAATCGAATCGATTAGATTAACAGGTTGGGACAAAGAAAAACAAACAAGGTAACCCAGCCCGACTATTTACAACACACCAAGTCAAAAGTGGTCGGTTAGATCATAATGTCGTAACGAGAACAAACAAGATGACCAGCCGACCTATTGATAATATCGACGCAAGTGCTCGCTGTCCACGGGCAACGTTGTTTATTGCCTTCGATATTATAGGTTCCAGTCGCGTCTCACCGGTGATTCGGTAGGGACCCTCCCATTTGGGGCCCAAGGTTCCTACCGCCTCTTTTGAAGATAAAAATACTCTTCTTAAAACAAGGTCTCGAGGGCGAAACGATCGTTTTCTTACCCTCCGTTGAAGTGCCCGCCATCTTCCTTTGGTAGGAGGCCAAACGGATTTGGGACTCGCCTCTTTTTCGTCTATCGAGGTCCGGGTTTATTCTCATCAAGTCATCGTTGATTTGTTCGTTGAACAACGGTACCCCGAGGGGGAGGGTATGCCGATTTCGACGAGCGGAAGTTGGGCGTCCTTCTTTAAAGTGGGCCGAAGTATCCTTGCTTTAGGATCTTTTTTGGGCGAGCCATTCCACCGGTGTGGTTACCACATATTCCTCGTGGACTTCTCTCGAGGATAGAATCGCTGTTGGGCCGACGCGCTTTGAGGAGGGGTGAAGAATAGCCTTGCTTATATAGAACGTCGTTCGAAAGTAGGAAGTCTGTTGACCTCCTTTTCAATTTTTCGCCTCGGTTGTATTCTTTGGGAGGGTTTGGTTTTAGAAAAGCGAGGATAGGGTCCATCCACGTGGGACCTTCCTCAATTGACAATATTTCCTCACATGGCGTTGATGGAGGGTTGGATGAGGTGCTCGATTGGAACCATTTTGAGGAGTTAGAATCTTTACCTTCGCCGATTTAGATAATGCATCCGCATTTGAGTTCTTTGGCTCTGGGCACGTGGATTATCTCAAATTTATCAAAGCAGGGAATAAGATTTCTCACCAGCTTGAGATACGCGGCCATTCCTTTCTCCCTGGCGGCGAAGCTTCAGTTTACCTGGCTCACAACGAGCTGGGAGTCACTCGACGCCGAGAGCCTCTGCACCTTCATTTCAATGGCGAGGCGAATGCCAGCCAGGAGGGCCTCATATTCGGCGACATTGTTTGAGGCCTGAAATCGAACCTGATGGCGCAATTTAACCTGTGACCCTCTGGGCTGATGAGGACTATCCGGCCCCAGACCCAAGTCTCCGAGGAGCCATCAGCGAATAGGCACCACGTGGGTGGTTCGCTTAGTGCCATAGGGTCATCCGCCTGGGGGATAGGTAAACTCGGCCCACAAAGTCGGCTGGGGCACGTCCTCGATGGCCGATCTTCCCCTATAAACAATGTCGAATTGGTGAGCTCGACGGCCCATTTTAGCAATCTTCCGAGGCTTCCGGCTTTGCGGGACTTGCTTAAAGGGAAATTGGTAAGGACGTGGATCTTTGTGTGCTAGAAGTACGGCCTCAACTTTCTTGGTGTAATCAAGGATAGCGCTAATTTCTCCATATCCGGTAGTAGCGTTTTACCCCTATTGGGCTTTACTTACATAGTAAGCAGGCGGTTGGTGTTCCTCCTCCGGATTAGAACCGAGCTTACTGGATTCTTCTGAGACTAAGAAGATATAATAG
Organism: Forsythia suspensa; assembly: GCA_023638005.1. Lineage (NCBI taxonomy): Eukaryota > Viridiplantae > Streptophyta > Magnoliopsida > Lamiales > Oleaceae > Forsythia > Forsythia suspensa. The sequence continues at coordinate 46,827,796 of CM042675.1, forward strand.
CGAGGGCTTGCCCGCTTTTTGTTTGTCTCAGAAGTGCGCGTGGCGAGGTGTTCCTTCAAAGCTTCGGAATGCGGTTTCGCGATTCACGCCGTCCATTCGAACTGGAGCCTCCTTTTAGTATTTTGAAGAAAGGGATGCACTTATCGTCGCCTTGAGACGAACCTGCCGAGGGCCGCCATCCTCCCCGTTAAACACTGTACATCCTTTGGCTTTCTTGGGGAACCCATGTCAATTAATGCTTGGATCTTTTCGGGATTGGCCTCGATCCCCTTTGGTTGACTAAGTATCCCAAGAACTTACCCGAGGCCACCCCAAACGTGCACTTCAAGGGATTGACCTCATCCTATATGCAGAAGAATTCGAAATGCCTCGTCGAGGTGGCGAATATGGTCCTCGATTTAAGGCTTTTAACCAAAGATGTCATCGACATATACTTCCATAGTTGTACCAAGTCGAGACGCGAACATCTTATTAACAAGCATCGGTAAGTAGCCTGGCGTTTTCAGCCGAAGGGCATGACCTTATAGCGATGAGGCCTTTTGTCCGTTACTTAACGACGTATGTTCCTCATCTCGGCGGATACATCGGGATTTGATTGTATCCCGAGTAAACGCGTCCATAAAACTTAGGAGTTCGTGTCTCCGCCAGTAGCGTCGACAAAATTTGGTCGATCCGAGGCGCCGAAAAACTGTCTTTAGGGGCGGAGCTTGGTTGAGGTTAGAGAAGTCGATGCGAGTTCTCATTTTCCCATTTGGCTTCTTAACCAACACCGGGTTGGATACCCACTTCCGGATATCGGCTTCTCGTATAAAGTTGCTTTGTAGGAGTATGTCCACTTCTTCCTTCAAGGCCTCGTACTTTTCAAAGATTTGCCTTCTTTTTCGCACTGTGGGAGGGAATTTAGGGTCGATATTGAGGCGATGGCAACTTATCTTTGCGTCGATTCCAACCATGTCTTCGTGTTTCCACGCGAAGACGTCCAGATTTTCTCGAAGGAACCTCTTCAGGGCTTCCTTGGGCATTTCAAGGAGGTCCTTTCCTATCTGAAGTTTCCTCGTAGGGTTCGCCATCCGCTCGAAAATACTCTAGTTCCCATTTGGATGCGGCACGGGAATCACCCGTTATTCTTGGATCGATGTCATGGGTTACCGCTTCCTCCATCGTAACATCCCGGCTCTTCCATTATCGCTTCAGTCATCTCTATCTCTAGCAGCGTCATGTTGATCTCTTTCTTTTCCGCTTTTCTCAAGGCATTCAGGTAACATTTCCTAGCCTCGGGTTGATTGCCTCGTACTGTTGCTATCCCTCCTCCGGTGGGGAATTTTACGCAAAGGTGGTGGATGGAATTCTTCGCCTAAAGTTCCTTTAAAAGCCTACCGCCCAAGACTCCGTGATAAGCTGACCTTCTGTCTACTACCAGGAATTCCATGAAAGTATGGGACGCGAGAGGTTCTTCTCCCATGCTAACGGGGAGGCGCACTATCCCTTTCGGGGTTACGCAATCACCCGTGAACCCATAGAGGGGCTCGGTCGACGGCCCCATGGGACGTCACGTTCATTTGCTCGTGGGTACTTAAGAAGATGACATTAACCGAGCCCGTTGTCAATGAGCATTCTTCCCATCCGTTCAGAGCTACCACCGCCTCACTACTAAAGCGTCGCGATGAGGGTAATGTACGCCTTTCATATCCTCTTCGGTGAAGGTAATAGGGTCCGCTCTATTCGATCCCGATGGCTCGCTATTGATGAGCCGATTAGTCATCCGGGTTCCTCGGCCTCCTTGGCATAGCTTTTACGGGCATTCCGTGTTTGCCCACCAATATAAGGCCCTCCGTGGATGGTGTCAATCTCCGAATCGAAGCCTTTTAGGCCTACCTTGATCATGCGGGGCTCGGGGTTGCGCTCTATCCGGGGTTGTCTGGCGAGGCTTCTTGAACCACGCCTCGATCGCCGCTCGTGACCGGAGGCCTCCTATCATTCATTGGGATCGTCTGTCTTGAAAATTGGTTCCACGTCCCCTGCGGGGCCTCGATCTCCTCGCTTTGGTGTTCATTCCGCACTTTGGCTCTCGAGTTGACCAATCTCCGATTGGCAAGTTCTTTCCACACTCGACACTCGTCGTGCTATGTCCATAGCCGGTGAACGCAGCAATATTTTTTGAGTTCCTGAGTGGGAGGAATTACTCGAGGCGTCTTTGGTTCCGGCCTCGTAGTAGGTGGATGGAGGCGCCATAGTTGTATAGTCCTACGCGCGGATCGTTGGTAAAGGGGCCGTGTAAGGAGGGAGCGAGGCCCTCTTGTGCGAGATGCCACATAACTCATCCCGACATTGGGTCGGACGGGTAGTTTCTTCGCTTGGGATTGTCTTTGGGGAGGCGATTCTGTTGGGATTTTGGATATACCCGGCTCTCGACGCCGGGTTTGCTCCTAACCCGCCTCGATTCCTGTGGAGGATCATATTCTCATTAGTTATCTCCTCGGTGATCATTTCCACCAACTGGTCAAAGGTGCCCGGGTTCTTGTTGCGTACATCCCTCCAGAACGGATGGTTCATGTCTAGTCCTGCCTTAAGGGCGGACAAGGCCTCGGCGTCGGTTATTCTTTCACAGAATAACATCTCTTCATTAAAGCGGCCTAGGTAACTTTGCAGAGGCTCGCTTGGGGCTTGTCTTACGTCGTGGAGGCGTTGGACCGGGGCTGATGCAGGTTTTTGAGATGAGAAGTAATTTATGAACGTCTTTTTCGATTCCGCCGACTTGAAATGCTTCCTGCGACTAGTTTGTTGTACCATCGCCGCTCCTCCGGACAACGCGGTGAAAGGCCCCGCATTTCAAGCGCCGGAGTGGCTCCTCGAAGACTCATCTCTGTTTTGTAGGTGTTCACGTGATCCGAAGTGGTCTCCCCGCCGTGTAAGGGGCAATCTTGGGCACGTGAAACTCGTGGGGATGGGACGACACTCCGATTCCGGCCGAGAAAGGGAGGTTCTCGTCGTCGTCATCCATCCCTCGAATGATCTTGTGGGCCTCGGATATTCTCGCCCGAATGTTTGCTTTTGGAGGGAATGGGGGGAGGTCTTGGGCTTTGTTGCTCGCCCCCATAGTTCCGAGGTCGGTGTTGTGGTTGCATGGTTGGCCTGGGGTTAAATCACGGTTGGCAATCCGACTCTCCCCTAGCCTCGGCTTCCCGCCGCCTCCTTTCACTTTATTTACAGGGGGACTTTGGCGATTCCTCCTGGTGGGTTCTCTTGCGGCCATCTCCTACTCCCTTGTTCGCCTAGCCTTTCAAACACACTGGCGGACATAGTGGGTTGGGGCCTTCTTTCCGAAGCTGCGGTCTTGTCTCCTCTTTCGTTGGTTCTGGCGTGAGAGGCTTCTCCCCCGGCCTGCTGATCATGGGGGTGCCCGCTGTTGACTTCCTGTTCTTCCTCGGGATCGTCTGGATCAGATTCTTGAGGGCGGTTCTCACCCCTTGTATGCATCATTTGGATGTATCCTGCATTTCTTGGCGTGGTCTTGAGCGGTTGCCTCACGCTGGCGGCCATCGTTCTCATTTCTCGTTCCAGGTTTGTGGGAGGCCTCCTTCCTCGCCTCCGCCGGGGAGCTTCTTCAGCCCTGACTCCGTCGTTTGTTGCGGGCCTGGTTCTTCTTGGATTCTCCTCTTCGTTGCTTCCACTCATTTTGTGGGTGGGTCGGTCGATCCCTTGTTCAGGGAAATTCCTTTGTTCAAGGAAAAAGAAACTTTTGTCGCGTTTTCCGTGACGGCGCTAATCTGTTGACCCCCAAAAATGGTTGCCAACAGGATCCCCACGCTCCCTGTGCTCACGTGTGTTTTCCTTTCACTAAGACTGCCACGTGGTTTATTCAACCACGTAGATAACCCCCCGTCCGGATGGAAGGAAGATTAAAAGGAATATAAAAGGTTAAAAACACTCTTAAAGCAAAGGTGAAAGCCTGAGGGCCTCGGACTAACAGATTCCCAGGTGGTTAGGATACTTGAGAATAGTTAGAATAAAGGACTTGTTATATGTATACTTAGAGTAATATTTTCAACGTCCTTGTTTTGTGAAATGAATTTGGTATTTATAGGCAAATCTTACGGGAACGATTCTCCTAGATGTGCGACACGTGGCCTCATCCGATGGGTTCTTAAGTCACATCCTTGGTGTCACGTCATTAGCATTAATGGGGCAGTTACTTTCAGCCGCAAACTGAAGGGCTATGATCACGACAAGCCGCCTGGCGGCAGGCTGTCCCATCACTCTTGTCAGGGTTGAGTTGCAGGGAGGCTTCCTTGGCACGCAACTAGGGTCGGCGCAATCGGGAAGTGCCTCGGCAGCCGGTCTCCTCGGTTCAAACCGCCTCGGATAAGGTGCACGCGTACTTGTTTCGACTATGCTTACGTGGCGCGTGGGTGCCCTCGTGGATTGCCAACTAGGATCGGTACATAACAAATGGTGTATTAAATTTTTCTTTTTCCTAATATACCCTTATTTAATTTACATTGTTGTCAACCCAAATAAACTTAACATATTCTAATTATAATGGAAAATGACATAAATTTATTCACACATTTATTTACTCAATAGGCATTCAATGAATTCTACATTGCCTAGAAAATATCCATCCCCCAATAACAAAGACAACAATTGATTTCATTATTGTTTCAATGTAATGCAATTTAATTTCATTTGCATTCCAATTGTAACTTAATGAGTATTTAAATTTATTACATTCATGAATGACTACTATTAAATGAGGGTATAATAGGAATAGTGTGGGAAAAATTTATACTTTCTATGACATTAAATGGGATTTCTTAATTTGTGTGAAAAAAGAAACGAGCACGTCTTTGTGGGACGGAGAGATTATTAAACTAAGATCGCAAGGAGACACTCAAAATACATAGCTTTTGTTCATCCTGCTAAGACCACACATGACTAGCAAAACTGGCATTAAGCCGTAAAGAAGATTACTTATCTAGCCCTCTCAACCATAAATATGGAATTCAAGATTCATAAATAAAGCTTGATCATTATGGCCCCCAAAAGGACGTGTATAAAATTGATCATCGGATGGACCAAAACTTAGTGCCATATTCACGTTTAACCTTAACTTTAGTAGAGGTAACGTGTCTTCTTCTCTAGCTCCCTTTCATCCGCTTCCCAAATTGTGTCATCGTTGTCATGCTAGACGACATACAGCTTAGTTTCCACACTTTTGCACTAATATATGATCTTGACACTTCTATCTAGAAAGTTGTTGAGTTTTTTTCCCTTTAAACTATTTAAATTTTGATGGTGAGAACGAAAATGCTGAGGTTTATGAGGACGAGGATGAAGTTGTCTCTTTCACAATACGTGTTTTGTCAGCTCTCAGTCTCTCACCTACTTTGATGCACGGAAGCAGCAACCATCTTCCGTCCCTACATTCCCTATAAGGATAGATCTTGCAAACTTGTGATTCACAGGGTAAATACCACGAATATTGTGTCAAAATGTGTCATTGCTAAGTTAGTCATAAACCTAAGCCCTACTCTAATTCATTGTAAGTAGTTTGGGCAGGTAAGACTTATTTACCTATTACAATGAGATGTGTAGTTTCACTCAAGTTAGGACCCTACTTTGAAGGCTTACCTTTGAATATTGACCATATTCTATTAGGCAGACCTTAGTTATATTATCGACTTTAAGGATGACAAAAAAACCTACCAACCCGAACCCACCTAGCTTATTCGGGTAATAGGGACGGGTCCAGGGCAGAATTTTCTATCCCGTGAAGGTCGCGGGGCGGGTTCGAGGCCGCCCGCCCCCGCCCGACCGACCCCCATCAATACATTTTTTTGTTTTGGGTAAAATCATAAAATATAATATAAATTAAATTTTTTCTAGAAATGAACTAAAGAAGAATCGAACCCAAATTGAAGTTATAAACAATAAATCTCAACCACTACACCACAATTCCAATCTTGTATTTTTTTTTATTTTGTTTTCTACAAATATTTACAAAATTTATATTTCTTTTTTTTTTAATTATTTTTTTCAATTTTACAAAAAAATTAAAATAAAAATTGTGGAGCGGTTGGCGAGGTCAGGTGGTTGTCCCTCCCGCGTCCAAATTCGGTGGTCATGGGCGGGTAAAAATTTTGTGGGGGGGGGGGGGGTAGGGGGTGACCAGCCCCATTGCCATCCCTAATCAGCTTTAGGTGCTATAATATGTATAAGTTTCACCGAGGTAAGACAATTGTTTTGAAACCTAATAAACATTCATTTCCCAAGAGCAAGCTTATAACAAAGTCCACTTCTAGAATCCACTAAAGAATAGGATTCGACTTTTGTCTCTTTGGCACAGCATCGGTAGAGAATAAAACTGTGCATGCTCTTAGTTTTGTCATTGATATCCACTCTATGAATAACAAGTGGTCGACTTTGAACAAATTAAGGATTAGTATCCTAATTCTCCAAATTTACCGTCATTTGTAAAGTCCTCTACATAGAGAGAGCATGTGAACTTTCTTGTTAGGCATGGTTATCTTCTCAAGGTAATTAAATTGTGCATTCCTCGTCCTTGCTGAACTTTTTAGTATATAAATTTTTAGCTGGAGGTCTAGCTAAACATTTTGACGACAGGTATAAGACCATTCCAATGTTGGTTTCCATTTGGACTATAAATCAATTCTTTGAATTTGAATTTGCTTTAACCTTCACATATGTGTATAAAAGGAAATAGAAAAGAGAAAGATGAGCATGAACACGTACCGGTGGGTGGCAGACGTAAGATTTCACTTAAAAGAGGACACTACGTAAATAATAAGCGAAAAATATCAAAGCGAATTATCTAGACGAAAAGATTGGTCATCTACCTCAATTGGTGGATATTGGTCAAGTAGCTCACTATCGACAATTCACATTTGAAAATTACAGTAATAAATTTTTCGAAAATGCTGATGATGGAAAAAACTCCTCTACTTAAAATCAAGTTTTCCTTCAAGTTAATTATCAATAAACATTATCTTACGAGTTCAATACCTTTTAAAGTTGTAGTATCAAGAATTTCATGTGTGCTTAATGTATTATGTTTCCTCAATGTATTGATGTTTCATATCTAATAAAATAAAATTATTTTCTTTCTTTAAATTAAGCAATTATACAAATGCAAAGTTAATTTTGGGTTTTATGATAATAAAAAGTAAAAAATTACTTATAGGTTGGGAAAATGGGGTTCCAAAGACAAGAAGTTAAATCATTACATTTCCACAAAATCTTTAAGGGAAATTGGTGCAAATAATCCTTAATATTTGTTTTCAGTGCATAAAATAGTCCTCCAATCTTTATTTTTTGACATAGAAATTCTAAATTATGTGTTTTGATGCGTAATTGATCCTTATTTGATAAAAAAGACAAATATATCTTATTTTTAATTAGAAAAAATTTCAATTGGATTCCTAACCTTATTTAATTTTTGCAACTCAAAAAAAGTACAAATAGTTTCGATAATAGAAAAAATGTTTTTTTTTATACAAAAAAATTAAAAGAAACTAATATTATCAATATAATAAATTATTTTGTATATTTTACAAGCTATTATAAAATAACTAAAATTTAAGCTCATAATTATTAACAAACGTGTTAATTAAAATTATATTATTATTATTAAGTAATAATATTATTTAAAAATTTAAACTTATTATCTTTAAAATATAAAAAGAAAAAATAACTTTGTCACAAACTTGATCCTCAAATATTTTTATTTAATTGAACTTTTCGTTTATTAACAACAATTATTAAAGTTCAAATTGTATTCTTCATATTTTAATTTATCGTTTTGTTATCATTCAAATATAAAGAATACATAATGTGTAAATTAATTTTTATGTTAAAAAAAATAATAAGATTGGTTTAATGTCATAAAATTATATATGCCATTTTGTTATTTATTTAACTTCATTTTATTTAAGTTTTTCACATCACATAGTAATTACATATGCCTAAAGCGCGATTAGTTTAATGTCATAAAATTATATATGCCATTTTGTTATTTATTTAACTTCATTTTATTTAAGTTTTTCACATCACATAGTAATTACATATGCCTAAAACGCGATAATTTTATATTTTTCTCTTATGAAAAATTTAATTGGCACAACTATATTGATATATTTAATATGCTAAATTAAATATTATTTAATAAATGTATCGAACATATTTGTACATATTGAAAAAGTTAGAAATACAATTGTAATTTTTTTAATTAAAAATAAGGGTGTATTTGTATTTTTTATCAAATAAGGACCAATTGCGCATTAAAATACATAGATTGAGGACTGTTGTGCCCAAAAAACAAAGGTTAGGAACCATTTCTATACTAAAGGCAAAGGTTTGGGACCATTTGCGCCAATTTCCCAATCTTTAGATTTGCAATTACAAATTTAAATTCAGACTCCAAAAGTAAAGATTTATTACACTTTCTACACCATACTAATTCCAAACCAATACAAAGAAAAACATGATGGTGGTGGCAACGCCTTGGTGTTGGTGTCCACTTGGGGAAGAAGAACATATAGCTGAGAAAATGGGTGTCGAAGGTGGTGATCCTCGACGACGATTGTGGGGCATAGGGTGGTGGCGAGGGGGTTGGGGGTAGGTGGTAGGTGGAGTAGAGTTTGTTGCCGAAGATGAAAGTTTTTCCCTTTTTCTAAATCTTTTTCTTTTTTAAAGTGGGACTCATTTGTACTTTCTCTGTAATTTTTTCTTCGTTCATTTAAGTTACTGCACCGACTGTAAAAGGTTAATTACTAAGGAGCAATTTAGTATTTTCCATTTTTGTTTCTTTTCTTCTTGTTTATTTTAGGATGAGGAAAAAATTGTCATTTTACACGACCTTAACTGTCAAAATGAACAGAAGGATGAACACTGCCTATTTTCCTAAAGATGACGATAGATGGGGCCAATAAAATTGGTTAGGACATGTCTCAGACTTTTTTAAAAAATTGAGAACAAAATATGCAAAAATTCCTATTGAGTATTACGATTATATCTTAGGATTAAAATTTGAATAAGTTCATTGACTATAGGATGGCAAAGTGCCCTCCTGGATCCGTGTTGTCCCGTCTTAAATGGGAGAATCCCCAATTAGTTGGAGAATCATGATGGGGATGGGAACACGGTCCTTGCCTCGGCTCTATTTTTTTTCCATCTTATATTTTTAAATTTAAATCCTATTTTAAAAAATAAATAAGTAAATAACGGAACAAGAAATGAAGTTATTTTAATCTTTGTCTCACCTCTTGGATCGCCGACGGGTTGGGGACGAGGAGGGCTGTCCAACTCCGTTGTCATCCTTAAGTGACTATAAACTTGCATTTGAAATTGACGATTTACACAAGTGGATATGCAATTTGTTGGGGTATATAAATTTAACGATGAGTTCATGTCATTGTCAAGTAAATATTCTTGTTAAAGGTGAAATCTTACATTGTTTAAACTAAAATTATTAACATATTGAGTTACTCCTCTCAACAAAGTCGACATTTTAAGATTGAATCTCAAAACTCATATGGTATCAGAGTCCATAAAGTTCAAACGAACAATTAACTCGATGCACCCAAAGCTCAAGCAAGCATTCAAATTCCAAGATTGATATTCTCAAGCGAGCAATCCTCTTGTGGAGCATGTTAAAAATAAAATTTTACATCTATTAAATATAAAAATATTAACCAACATATAAGTATTTGTGATATTCATCTTAATAAAGTTGACCTTTTAAGATGGAAACACAAGACTCTTTAATTTTGTATGTCAAATAAGCAAGTCCATGAAGTCAACATATGATAGACGGAGTGACCAACTTGAAACATTTCATGAAGTGGGATGACTAATTTAGGAGAAAAAAAATTAGTTTGATGACCAAACTAACACGTATAAATTCAGTGAGTTTTAACCCTACTTTTGCAATTATGTTGCCATCATGACTTCTTAGTAGGGATTGTGGTTTTTCATTTTTGAGACTAGGGAAAAAGATAAAACTCATTTCAAATGCTATTTCTAAAGAACGAATGCAATTAGTGGACACAAATTATGGACATTTTTAATAAGATTAATTTAATTAAAAAAGGTTGTTATAATGCTTATACTCTTTTTTTTTTCATCAGTTTCTAATAATTAATAAATAAAATATTTTTGTTAACATCATTTTATTAGTTATAAAAGAGCCATTATTAATGATGTTGAACATATATTTATATTAATTTAACTAAATTAATCTTGACCAGTGTAATCTAATGCGTCTTATTTGATAAATATATTTTTAGATTATAAAAAATAGATCTTACGAAATGTGTTGACAAAAAAAATTAGATAAAAGTTGTGGTCCGCATATAAAAATAAAGAAATCTTATTGGCCAATAAAGGATTGCAGCTATGCCCATTCCAGGATAGCAACTGGCCACCTACCTTACCTTCTTTATGATGGAAAAAGATAAAAATCATAATCATCGTCCACTTGCAACCATACATTTCAATGATTAAGCGATTACACGATTGTTCGAAAAATAGCGATGCACTGAATTAAACATTAAAATTATAAATAAAATTAAAGTGAATTATAATATAGTTATTTAAGATGACTGTATTTATCCTATTCGATCTAAATACAATATTCATCCTCCTCGTTATTCGGTTAATTTAAAAAATTATAAATTTCAAAATCACATTATTTCAAAATCGTGTTTCCAATTTTTCATATTATTTAAATGTAAGACATCTTCAATTTAGAGTTATCTTTAAACAACCGCCATCAAACCGAAAAAACCTTTTGGAAATTCTCGGCTTGGTGCTACATGAATCCGTCAACGATATAGTTTTAAGTCATTTCAATTTGTTTCAAAATGTTTCGTTTACATTTCAATATTTTAATTACGGTTTAAAATCAAACTTAAATATATAAAAATTTAAAAAAAAAAATCCGTCTGACAATGGGACAAATTAATAGAATAGAACTATTTGATTTAGGTATGAGATTTTGTCAAACTGTTATAAATAGTTAGGTATGAAATGTCCAAAATTATAAAACTATACTACTTACTAGGGCCAACCCAACCCTGATTACCCTTGATCTCCTCCCCACAAGTGGGGAGCTTATGCTCCCCACTTGTTCACTGTTCACTTGTCAACATTGGTTGGACAAGCATGAAGTTAACTTTATGCTTGTCCAACCAATGTTGATGACAAGTGGAGCATAAGCTCCCCACTTGTGGGGAGTAGATCACTCCTGACCCTGATTATATTCGGTACAGGCTGCTGCCTAAGGTCCCCGCATAAGTAAAGGCATCCATAATATTAATGCCTTTTTTTAGGTAAATAACTTATAATTAACTTATAAGATCTATTTAGTTTAAATTATAATTTCAATTAGTCAAGTTAATCAAACAAAATTTTTATTCACATGTTTCATATAACTCACAACTTATAATTTCACTTTTTATCTACACATTCACCAACTTATAATATAAGCACCTTAAAAAAATATTCAGCACAATCAAACATGCGCTAAAGTTGACATAAAATCTTAAAATCTCGATACGAATTTACCCTACTTGTATTCTTGTCCTATTTGAATTTCTATCCACAAATTTGTTCAAAAATTTTATCAACGATCTTAGAGAATTTTTCAATCCTCCTTATACAAAAACGTCTTTATCAAAATTAAATATTAAGAATCCATCTTCCCAAATCTCATCTTCTTAACTCTATTTTTTTCGCTCTTTTGCAAAATCGATTTGTTGAATTTGAATTGGAATCATACGGTCGAATTCCACTTCGCGGTATATACTAGTTTCAGGGATGTTCTCCTTCATATTTTTGAAGTGGTACCTATTACTTGGTAATTCATGAAAAAAATAATTGAGTATGAAGCCATGAATTATCAATTAATATTTAATAGATGTCCCTTCAATTAGTAAGATAACACCTCGTGCACATAAAATGTTGGTAAAAATGCACCACCCTTGCTCCCCCATCGTTCTCTCACCCACCAAATTCTGGCTTCACTGCATTGAAATCCACAATACAAAATAGCCTCTCCCCTCTTAGCTGCTCATCCACAATTTTATTATATGGCCCATCAATTGTTGACTTAGCTGAATAAGAAAAACTGTCAACAATTCAACAACACCACCAACAACAACAACAACCAAAAAAAAAAAAAAGCAACCTGATCAGTGGTAGGGAAGGATGGACTCGCCACCGCCCGGGGCCGCCGGAGGAAACCAACAACCACCGCCCCCGTCGTCAAAGACTGCAGAATTGGATACTCCGCTGCACGTACTTGGCTTCGAAATTGACGACCTTTCACCTCATAAAGTTACCGGCCACCTTCCAGTCACCCCAAAGTGCTGTCAGGTAGTAATCAATTCTTATCTCTGATCTATATATGTATGTCTGTAACATTGGTAACTGGGCATAATTTTATAAATGGGGCAGCCATTCAAGGTGTTGCACGGAGGGGTGTCGGCTCTGATTTCGGAGGCGCTGGCAAGCATTGGAGCTCACCTCGCATCGGGCCTGCGGAGAGTGGCCGGAATACACCTTAGCATCAATCATCTCAAGAGTGCCCAATCCGGTGACCTTGTACTTGCCGAGGCCACTCCTATCAATGTTGGCAAAACCATTCAGGTATCGATTATAAGTCAACATATCGTGTTTCTGGAAACACGATTTTCATTAATGCAAAAGCCCATTTATAACTTATAATCGATTTGACTTGAGGACTAAAATCATGTGAGAATGTTCAGCGATATCGTGATAGTAGATTTTCCATTTGGTTTTGACGGCCACACAGGCCTAATCCATTAGTTTTAACATCGGGTGACAGAGTGACTTCAATATGAATTCTGGTGATTTGATTAAGACAATTTAAAGTCGAGTAACCCAAATGAGGCTTTGAGTGACCTCCGATAAAATTTTAACCCACCAAAGTGCATGAGCGCGCACTATCTACGATCTTAAATAGTTTAAAGAAAATAAAAAAGTCGATAACAAGTGGCAGGAGATAGAAAATGCAAGTGTAACATGGTAGATGAAAACATGAAATCTCTAACGACTTGTTTCGTAAAGTACACTATTACTTAAAAGTTTGTAGGAATAAACATGTCTGAATAGTTCACCATTCTGGTGTTCTTAAGATGCCATCCTCTTCGCTGAGCTAACAAGATCTCAGACCTTAAGATAACCAACATGGAGAAAGGCGCATAAACACACATTTGACTATACAAATGAACATACATGTAATCCATCTCAAAACTAAATCAATACGGTCTTGTGGCAGGTTTGGGAGGTGCGACTTTGGAAGCGTGACCCTTCAAAGTCTGAGAACAAAACTTTGATATCGTCGTCAAGAGTGACTCTTCTTTGTAACATGCCCGTGCCAGAATCTGCCAAAGATGCTGCTGCAAATCTCAAAAAATATGCAAAATTATGAGTTCATTGTAATGCATTTCTACAACTGTTAAAGACATAATTGTCTCAATTACAAAAGTACAGTACAATCAAATTAAGCATCTTCCTGTTGCCTGTTGCACAAGTCTTCGTATAGCCTCAGAAGAAAACACGGACAGTTCCACTATATAGTAGAGGTTCACCTCAAAATGCATGCGGTACAAGTTTGCCCAAAGAAAAATATTTCGACACAGAGTTGAGGAAAGCCACAACTGACCTTGAAAAGTGGCATTATAGGCATTTGAGAAATTTCTATAAATGGCTCTCTTGTTATGTACTCCTTCCATCCCACAAAGATATGCTAGTTTACCTTATTTATTTGTCCCAAATTATAGGCCACTTACTTTATAAATGGTGTATTAAATTTTTCTTTTTCCTAATATACCCTTATTTAATTTACATTGTTGTCAACCCAAATAAACTTAACATATTCTAATTATAATGGAAAATGACATAAATTTATTCACACATTTATTTACTCAATAGGCATTCAATGAATTCTACATTGCCTAGAAAATATCCATCCCCAATAACAAAGACAACAATTGATTTCATTATTGTTTCAATGTAATGCAATTTAATTTCATTTGCATTCCAATTGTAACTTAATGAGTATTTAAATTTATTAGATTCATGAATGACTACTATTAAATGAGGGTATAATAGGAATAGTGTGGGAAAAATTTATAATTTTATGACATTAAATGGGATTTCTTAATTTGTGTGAAAAAAAAACGAAAGCAGCCTTTGTGGGACGGAGAGATTATTAAACTAAGATCCCAAGGAGACACTCAAAATGCATAGCTTTTGTTCATCCTGCTAAGACCACACATGACTAGCAAAACTGGCATTAAGCTGTAAAGAAGATTACTTATCTAGCCCTCTCAACCATAAATATGGAATTCAAGATTCATAAATAAAGATTGATCATTATGGCCCCCAAAAGGACGTGTATAAAATTGATCATCCGATGGACCAAAACTTAGTGCCATATTCATGTTTAACCTTAACTTGAGTAGAGGTAACGTGTCTTCTTCTCTAGCTCCCTTTCATCCGCTTCCCAAATTGTGTCATCGTTGTCATGCTAGACGACATACAGCTTAGTTTCCACACTTTGCACTAATATATGATCTTGAAACTTCTATCTAGAAAGTTGTTGAGTTTTTTTCCCTTGAAACTATTTAAAATTTTGATGGTGAGAAAAAAATATCGAGGTTTATGAGGACGAGGATGAAGTTGTCTCTTTCACAATACATGTTTTGTCAACTCTCAGTCTCTCACCTACTCTGATGCGTGGAAGCAAAGAACCATCTTCCGTCCCTACATTCCCTATAAGGATAGATCTTGCAAACTTGTGATTCACGGTGGTAAATACCACTGAATATTGTGTCAAAATGTGTCATTGCTAAGTTAGTCATAAACCTAAGCCCTACTCTAATTCATTGTAAGTAGTTTGGGCAGGGTAAGACTTATTTACCTATTACAATGAGATGTGTAGTTTCACTCAAGTTAGGACCCTACTTTGAAGGCTTACCTTTGAATATTGACCATATTCTATTAAGCGGACCTTAGTTATATTATCGACTTTAAGGATGACAAAAAAAATCGCCAACCCGAACCCACCCTAGCTTATTCGGGTAATAGGAACAAGTCCATGGTGGAATTTTCTATCCCGTGAAGGTGGGGGCGGTCGAGGTCGCCCGCCCGCGACCCCCGCCCCATCAATACATTTTTTGTTTTGGGTAAAATCATAAAATATAATATAAATTAAATTTTTTCTAGAAATGAACTAAAGAAGAATCGAACCCAAATTGAAGTTATAAACAATAAATCTCAACCACTACACCACAATTCCAATCTTGTATTTTTTTTTATTTTGTTTTCTACAAATATTTACAAAATTTATATTTCTTTTTTTTTAATTATTTTTTTCAATTTTACAAAAAAATAAAAATAAAAATTCGTGGAGCGGTTGGCAGGTCAAAGGGTTGCCCCGCTCTCATAAATTCATGGTCATGGGCGGGTAAAAATTTTGTGGGGGGGGCGGGAATGACAAAATCCCATTGCCATCCCTAATAAGCTTTAGGTGCTATAATATGTATAAGTTTCACCGTGCAGGTAAGACAATTGTTTTGAAACCTAATAAACATTCATTTGAAAAGAGCAAGCTTATAACAAAGTCCACTTCTAGAATCCACTAAAGAATAAGATTCGCTTTTGTCTCTTTGGCACAGCATCGGTAGAGAATAAAATTGTGCATGCTCTTAGTTTTGTCATTGATATCCACTCTATGAATAACAAGTGGTCGATTTTGAACAAATTAAGGATTGGTATCCTAATTCTCCAAATTTACTGTCATTTGTAAAGTCCTCTACATAGAGAGAGCATGTGAACTTTCTTGTTAGGCATGGTTATCTTATCAAGGTAATTAAATTGTGCATTCCTCGTCCTTGTTGAAATTTTTAGTATATAAATTTTTAGCTGGAGGTCTAGCTAAACATTTTGACGACAGGTATAAGACCATACCAATGTGGAAGATAGGTCTTGTTGGTCATCTTTGAAAAGGGATGTTACTCTTAGTGTTTTCCAGAGTTGCACTTGTCAGTTAAATAAGGCTATGAAACAGACACTAGTTTATACGCTACTTCCTGTCCCATATACTCTTTAGCATGATCTTAGCACGGACTGTGTCCTAGGGTAGCCTAAAACCAGTAGGAGTCATGATTTTGTTTTAGTAGTTCCATGTTCCAAAACTATTGATGCTTCTCTACTAAATTGTTTTTCAAGAAAATATTCTAAAGCAAAAGGAGGATTGAGACATACATCATAGAAATTATACTAAAATCCTTTTTTTCCCCAAATGAAAATATTTGTCTTTTTTAGGCAAGTCCTACATCATAGAAATGTTTCCGAACAAGTCTGAAATCCTAACCAATGATATTCCCTTTTGGTTTTGACCTTGCAATACCAGTTACATAATTTAAATATAAAAGTTCAATATACTTATATTTTTGTATTCAGATTTGGTATCTTTTACCCCAATTCTTTTTTATGCTTTTTTTCCTGAGTTCATTCCATAACTTGAGAATAAATAATGGTCGACCCTATAAATAGGCACCGAAAAATTAGGCACAAGGTCGGTCGGTCGGTTGGACGAAGAGGATGGATTGGTTTCACATTGTTTCCGACATTAACTACTTGAGTGAGAGCAAATGACAGTCAGTCAATAGGACTCAAGTGCCCAGAGAAGAAAGAAAGGGTTACCTCTAGAAAAAATCCTCAAGTTGGTAGTAGGCTGCAGAACCAAACAAGAATGCATAGTGTTTATTAAAAGAAAAATAAACATGAGTGGATACATGCAAGTTGCATCAACCAAATGATCGTTTTGTACAGGACTACATCAATCATGTGAATTTCTACATGCAGTTATGAACTCAATACCTATAATTCTGAAATGAAATGTGTATTTCTTGTTAAGGAATTTCGATGGAACATAGATAGCAGAATTTATTGCTTCTTTTCTTTCTTTGCACGAGGACTTGCGGATATCCTTTGCCTGGACAACCCAAAAATCATATACTTGCACTCACTACTGATATAATATGAAATAACACTAAAATAATGGAATCTATAAATTGTAGAGGAAATGGCAAATCAAATGGAAGTAAGGGAAGGTATTACCTGAGAAAGCTAAGTTGTTGTGTCAAATCTTTGATCTCCAGTCCGGACAGTTTGAGGGATAACAAGGTTCCCGGCACTTCTTTTGAGACCACTTCATATAATTTATCCATTGAAGCTGCCAATCTTCTCATACTCTACATGCACAGCATAACAAAATGATTGTAGATATGCATATTCCGATTAAACGAGTTATAAGGCATATCTGATAGAACATCATCGAAAAGCTTAATGTGTTGGGAAGGGCAGATGTATTTATTTAAATCTTGCCATCAACCAGTCCCTCAGTGCGGGTGTCCATTTTTTTCCACGTGCACAGTATTAATAATGGATAGATTGAGGCTTGAACTTTTAAGTCTTTTGCATGACTCCGGTAGCCATGTTAATCAATTCATCTAAAAGTTTAAGCTAACACATGTATTCTTTAAATATTGTCGAAAATTAGAGAAAGAGAGTGTTTACTTACGAACATGGCAGGAATCGCAATTATGACCAAGCTCACAAATGCTCCTATAGCCTGAGAGATGATGCACATACAGAATCAAAACAAAATTTATGTGCTTGCTTACTACAATTTTTAGGAAGTGAATAACATTATAGATAGCATACCATTGAGAGGACAAATAGGAGAGAAATAAGGCCGAATTCAGGGGAGGGTCTAACATTAATAATCTTGATTCGTCTAACAGCATCAATCAGTAGCAGTGGAGATGATGAATAAGTGTACACCTTCTCAGTTGGCACTGCAGATTCACTTTTTCCGACGGACATGTTTACCGCACGTGCCAAGGCTGCGTGCCGCCGGTGCCGATGAATTAATACCTCCAAGAACCGATGCGGGCTCTTCGTCGTTTTCGCCCTAGATGTGCCGAATATGTCATGGCTGTGGCGTATCGGCCAATGAGAGTAACACTGCATTTTCAATTTCTCTGGGGAGTTGTGTCGAACAGTCACCGGGTATATAGACCTACGAGGAGTCTTTTCTCAAATGGTATGAACAATAAAAAACATCGATTGTTCCCATGTGAAAACGAAACTTAAAAAGTCCAGTGGTTGATTTTGGACAAACTAAAGTATAGTGATCAACATGAAACAACACTTAGAGTTAGATGACTAATTTGAAACAAATTATAGTAGAGTGACCAAATTACCCCTCTTAATCACCAAACTTCATTTAATTTAATTTTTTTTAAAGTCGAAACATAAAAAGATAATAAAGCACTCAAAACACCTCAACTCAACACCTTTCCTGAAAAGATAATAAAGCACTCGGGACAAGTGCCACGCCATTCGCCTCTTGCCTAACAAAAAAGTCATTCCAAAAGCAAATAATAAGTTAAAAGCAATGCAATATTTTGCAATAGGCTTTGGTGAGGGATTTTCACCATTTTAAAGTCAACAATTTCAATTCAAATAAACCACTTTTGGTTTATAAACTGCTTATAATCTCTATCACGACTCTAAAGTTGTTCCTTGCACATGGATGAACGTCCCACAGCACTAACCATATTGCACAAAGTCTAATTCAATCACAATAATTGGTAGTTCTTGAACATGAGCAAACTTTAAACCTTTCCAAATCACCAAACATTCAACAAAAAAGGGTGATGGAAAATCTAGAATAGATCTCGAAAATTTTGCCACAACTTTGTCCTTATCTTCCCTACACACTCCTCAAATTCCTACCAAGTCCTTTCCAATTTTCATGATAGCATCTACATTTAGCATATGTTTGGAGGTCTTTGAAATTATCCTTGGATAAAAAATTTTGTGGGTCATGATAGCATGATGAGAATTATGTTTTAGTTTCAAATTATAATTTAAGTGGTGCCAAACATATGCTTAGTTTCAAAGTAAGTTCAACCAAGTTCTTCCAGTAGATGGTGGGCATGTAGTCCCCGTGTCAATTTCTTTCAGATAAGCTACTCTCTCAGATAATATAAAATGAGAGACATGGGATTTCGAGAGAGAACCTATACATTTCTAGCTTTCCAACGGCACCCTAAGAGCATCTCTAATGCAAAAATGTGGATTGTTGTACACGTAATAAATAAAATAGAGACAAGATAGAATAGTATCTCTACTAGAGTTATTGATTGAAAAAATTATAGTCCAATTGTACAAAATAGAGAATATAGATAAATTATAAACAGTTAAATAAAAAAGATAATTAGTACACATTCTAATTGAGATAAATTATTAAAAAATATACTTGACACACATTTCAGTAAATATTTATTGTAAAAATAATAATAAATAGATTGTAGACGTTGTACTAAACATCCTCCACTTTTTTTCTTGTCATATCATATTTGTCTAGTTGATAGTCTTCCAAATTAGAAGGAATACATCGCCCACATTAAAAAATGAGAATATTCATGACCGTCTTTGATAGAAAATCCCACTATCACTTATTTCACGTTAACTGAAAAATTAAATATTTCGTATAAATCGAATTGGCTAATAGTAGAAAAATAACACAACATTCCAATTGATAGCTTAGTTAACACATAAATAGTTTGTTGTAATACTTTATGAATCGAAATGTCTTCTATAAAAACAACAACACATTGACTTGTGTTTGTGTCAAATTCAAATACACAATTGTTCATTTTTTTTAATCTTTAAATAAAATTTATATAATTAAGATCGCATTGAAATAAATTAAGTGTTAAAAAAGCATATTGATACTTAATCACGATTGTAGAGAATTTTCAACCCACTCATAATAAAAAGACACGTACCTCTGTTTTCAAATCAAAATCGCTTTCTTTTCACAATTCTTCAAATCTCTTCTTCTTCATTATTCTTCAACGCGAGCAAAATTCTACGTTCGGATTCTACCGATAAGCAGTATAGTAATTTGACTTATGAGTGTCAATGAGCAGAACCAAACTAGCGCAGCCTGTTGACGCCCAGGCCATATTAGGCCGGTTGATACAGTCGGCCTGAGCTCTGTAACTTATATCAATTACTGAAAGAAGCTGGGGCCGAACTTTTTACAAGTTGTACTAAAAAGCAACCTGCACATCTTGACACTTTTTTTTTGGGTAAATAGCACAAAACGCCCTACCTATTGAGGGTATTGTGGAAAACGTCCCTACCTTCTAAATTTTGGCATTTTCACCCTTACCTACTGGATTTCCTGCGCAAAACGTCCTTCAGTCCAAAAATATAGGGGTAAATTAGTCCAACCACTTTTTTCACATATATATTACTTCTTTTAAAATTGGGGGCTTCCTATGCAATAATAATTCACAAGTTTAACGCAGAACATACAGAGGAATAAGAAAATGGCGACTGTTTCTTCCCAACGAAATGATGATTTCGTTCCAGAAACTCCAGTAAAGAACCAAGATTGCGTCTTACTCAAGGAGCCAAAGACTCACTCACTAGGCTTCTTCACCTTCCTTACAAAACCCCGTCTCGAAAGTCTCAAGAAAGAAGCTTTGGACCTTAAAGAAAACAAGACTTTTGTTTCCCTTTTAATCATTCTTCCAAACGCCGGCTCTGCAATATAGACACAAATTTATGCTTTGAGTTTGTGTTGGATTTTTATTTTGTATGGTTTGCTTGAGATAGTTAAGGAGACGTGTGGAGCAAGAGGGAAGCGTGTGGGTGACTATACACTATATAATCGGAGCTCTGGGGACCGCCTTCTTCTTGTTTAAAGCTTACCAAGTTACTAAAGACCAGAATGATCTTGCCCTTTGCTCGAGAGATCACCGTTTTGAAGTCGAGGACCCGGCATGGGCAACGATATCATGGCGGTGCACGCCACCCAAGTCTAAGTCCATCGCTACACCGCTATACTGCACTGGAAACGCCCGCCGCCCGATTTGGGGCGGATGTATGAATTATTCATGAGCTCACCTTCGCCCGCATAAATCTCATGGGGTACTTTTCGAATTTTCATTTGCTAATCTCGCTAATCTTGATGGTTTTGGTGGTGGTGGTGGTGGTGGTGGTGGTGGTGGTGGTGGTGGTGGTGGAAGGGTGAGGACGGAGGTGGTCTTGGTGTTGGTGTTCTTTGTTCTGTGTGGAAAATGGTGGATGAAATTGTTTGTATTGTTCAGTAGGTGAAAATGGGTACAGTACCAGTTCAAACCCTTGGATTCGATAAAGAAAGCTCGAAACTGTTTTTACGGCTTAGCCATCAAGAGAATGAGTTTCTAGAATCTAGAGCTCTCTTCCGAACAAATCCATTTCATCTTCTCTTCTCCAGACCTTGCCCTCTGCAGATTTGGGGACGGGGCCTCGCCAGTGCAATTTGGAAATTGCATGGGAAGCCCCCAATTTTAAAAAAGTAATATATATGTGAAAAAATGGTTGGACTAATTTACCCCTATATTTTTGGTGAAGGACGTTTACAGGAAATCCAGGTAGAGTAAGGGTAAAAACGCCAAAATTTGAATGTGAAGGACGTTTTCCACAAGACCTGTGCTATTTACCCCTTTTTTTAATTGACCCCCCCCCCTCGCCTCCCCTACCCTCGGTTGCCCCTTCAATCAATTTTGAAATAATACGAACAATACTAGTATTTGAGAAGGGCTCTCAAACCCTCAACGGAAAAGTGGAAACTCGATAACTCCAAAACCCCAACCCTTAATCTCGAAACCTGAAATTCGAATAACGAAAATGGATGATTGGGAAGTGAGCGCAGAGGAATTGGATTCCCTTGAAAGAGATGCCCTCAAGCAATTGGCCGAGCGTAATTCCTCTTCCGCTGCCGCCACCACCAGTTACAGTAACACTAGCAACTCCAGTGTATCCTGTTTTCGACCGGGTATCGTGCCGTCATCTCGTTCCCCATCCAAGCCCGCCTTCCTCTCTTGTTCACCTCCGACCAATCACACGGTTCTCTATTCTCTTTGATCAAATTCCCATGTTTGGCCAAGCTTTTTAAGTAAAAATTACTTTTTTTCTTCTTCAAATTATTAGCTTATTTTTAATAGAAAAGACTACTCTTACCTTAGTTGCTAGTTGTGATTGAGACTATTAGGGTGCTGATTCTTACTCCCTGATTCTGAAAGCAGATAAATGCTTCACCTCCTGTAACTAGAATGTTACCTTCATCAGTCACCTCGAAGTTGACTGGTAAGTTCCTTCCATTTGTTTCTGATTGCTTGTAAAATGTGCACAATTTTATGGGTTATCCTTTGTTGGCAAATGAAGACGATCCTTCGAAGAAACAGCAGCCGAAGCTCACCGTTAAACTTTTCTTACATGCAAGTGGAAACATAGCCGCAAGATTTCCATATGATCAGGTATTCAATCTGCCTGTTTGACGTCTATTTGATTAACATATATGTTTTTCTCTTTCTTGCTTACACATGTCACTTTTCTTCTACTAGGTACTAGTTGGATATTTCCGCAATATTACTAAAGCCAGCTGGAATGCAAAAGAAAGGTATATTACTCTTTCTCTCTTTTTCCTACACATTGTCATGAGATACTTGCACGCAAGAATGAACAACTTTTTAGTCTTCCTTGTACAGGTGAAAAGAGGCATATTGGACATTTTATGTTTTTTCCCTTTTTATATGCTGTTTGTTATCAACTATCAAATTTATTGTGATGAATCTTTTTGCAGATTGTGGATGTTTCCTTTGTCATCATTATCAGCAGTAGAAAAAGTTCTTAGTGGTGGTGTCCCTGGATCCAACCTTGAGGTAATACTCGAGAGACTGCTGATTCTTTTCCATGTTGTATTATTAAATGTGCGAAAAAGGTTTTTATGGTCGTTTAATGCATATTATTTGTTACTCGAAGTTATCAATCACGATATGCCCAGTCAATCTGCTCTTGGAATAAGATAATACTTGAGACCTAAGGCACAGTATTTTAACTTAGTGGCATTTGATGCTTGTGATATTATTTTCAGCTAGAGAACTTGGATCCTTTGGTAAGGCGTGCTATTGCTGCTTCCTCTGCACTTCCTGACCTACGAGGTAAATTTTGGTTCATGTTTTGCTTCTATCAATCCCCATAGTGAGTTATGTGATTGATCGTGGCCAAGCAATTTTGTCTGTCTGATTGCACAGACTGCAGAGCCCAGCATTCAGCATAATCGACTTCGACACATCTTTTCATTTTGAATTAATTTAAATAGAACACTGTACACAATGGTTAACCGAATTTTCTTCTCAAATTTTTACCGAACTCTTTTTCCCCATTCGAACATTGTCTAGCCTTTTATAACTAAGAAACAGGCATGAAAAATCAATGTATCCTTCTTTCTTGAAATGTTTGTTTTGTATTTTGTGATGTTAATTTGTGAGTGAGTTTGAAAAATTGTACTGCGACAACTAGAAAAATTACTGTATGAGGAGTGGAATTTGGCTTTCTATTCTATCTCTATATCATATATTTTTTATTCGTATTTCAAGGTCATTTTGATAACAATGTCCCACTTTCTTCATCGTGGCATTGCTTTACTCTGACTACCTATTTTATTAGGATAATTTTTAGGAGAAAGTTCTGTAGGAAAGAATATCTTACACATGCATTAAGATGTAAAACTTTCGGAACTTGTTGATGGATCTTACTTGCAACATATGGGAAGATTTGAAGATTGAAACTGACAAATTTCCTAAGATTAGGATAAAATTGATAGCTTTCGCAAGACTAGGGATCATTTTTGAATTGGAAGTGATTTGCTGTACCATATTTAGTTGAACTACGTGTATAGGCTAGGACAACTATATTTTAAAGATTCAGACCCTCGTGTAAATATTTGTAATTCTTCTGCATTAGTATGACGGATTGGTTGTAACCAATAAAATAAGTTCTTTACAATATCAATTAGTGTGGACTTATTGTTTGGCCTTTCAGTCATCAAATTCACTTTGTATTTTGTTAAGGGGCATTTGTCATGTTTAATCGTATTTACATCAATCTTGTCACCAGATCGGTGTGATTTGATTCCCAATTTTATTGAATCAAAGCTTCTACCTTTTCAACGCGACGGTATTAGGTATGTAAGAGCATTGTCTCAAAATATTATGACACGTTCATTTGATTCATAATTGGATTATCTGGTGACCTTGACATTTAAGTTATCGCAAACTTTGTTGCAATTTGAGGGTCGATAATGTGGGTCTTTCCAGATTTATATTACAGCATGGAGTGCGTGTTCTGTTGGCTGATGAAATGGGACTTGGAAAGACTCTTCAGGTATTGAACCTTCTATAAAACTGTAATACATCACAACTCATTTCGTTGAACTGTCTACTGGAGATGGGCTGATAGTTTCCATTGAGCTTCTATTTTATGAGGTTTTGCCAGTTTCAGCTCTGTATGAAATCCATTTCCAAACTACCAACACCTACTGAACTACTGTTATCAAGAACTGCACGTTTTTAACATTTAATACAAGATTTTTCATGCTAAAGACTATTGTCTTGCGCTAATTTTACCCATGGACTTAAATAATTTGTTCTTTTGTTTTTAAAGTTTTGCATGGGGCTTGACATTCAGAGGTTTTATTGAATAGTGGTTCTAATTTCCATAATTGCTATTTTTTTTTAAATCGAGATTAAAATGCTGATGCTATGCATCATCATCCTGTCAAAAAGTTATTAGATTTAGAGCTAAGGGGGAAATGTCGAGATGAATTTTTGGGTAAAATATGTAATATTTTGGTGCAAAATTCGTTTAGCCATGTGAATCCATCATTAGATGCTTCCTGCAGTGTAAGAACTTAGATGCAGTTGTTCAGTTTTAGGTTTTCATTGTAATTGTGTTTTCAAGTATGATTTAAAATTGAACAACGAATCATAACTAGTTTCTAAAATTCTTTTTGGTTCCTAGATTCCAGCCACTTAATTTTTTTGTGATTATTTGATAGAAATCAATAATTTGATCGAATTAAATCAACATAATTAGAATCATTTAAGAATAACTGCTTTTACAATTGTAACCAAACTGCACCTTCAAAATTTACTACCGGTTAATTTTAGAGATTAAATCAGTTTGAGATATGAGAATAGAATAGTTATAGCAGATTATCTCTTGCAAATGTCAAAAACATTTTGGGATAAGTATTAACTTTTGTAATTTCCATTGGCACGAGAACTTATTAACTTTTGTAATTTCCATTGGCATGAAAATTTATGTGCTTGTTTGGTACAAATTATAATGGGTTTTTGGTTTTCCATTCTTTGACCATAGGGAGAAAATGACCAAAATGACCCTTTACTTTCCAAATGAGCCGCAATATTTGACCATGGTAATTTTGGTCAAATAATGGAAAACCAAAACCCATTATAATTTGTACCAAACAAGCACTATGTCGAGCCCCATAAAAGTTAAATATCTTATCACAACTGCAGGCAATTGCAGTAACCTCTTGCATTCGTGATTCATGGCCAGTTCTTGTTCTTACTCCATCTTCCTTACGGCTTCAATGGGCTTCTGTAAGTTTAAGTGATATATCTGTCCTTAGGTGTTTTCTGCTTTATTCACTGTTTGTTCTGATGCTTTATTGCAGATGATCCAACAGTGGCTGGATATACCATCTTCAGATATACTTGTATGTTTTGCCTATTTTATGCTGATGTTTTTGTTACTTTTTTTTTTTTTTTTTTTTTTGGTGGTCATAACATGATTTGTTTCTTGTGTTGCTTTGACATCTTCCAGATGGATTTACTAACCCTCTAGTAATCTATATTTTTGTGTTTTGGCAACTCTATCTCTCTCTCTCTCTCGGGTGAAGATATCATACCTACTTTGTTTTGTCAATATGTAAGAGAGATAGAAAGCGTGTATGGTAAAAAAATGTCATAACAGAAGGAAATCATTGAGATATGTGAGTCACATTGAAGGCCATTGATAAGATTTTACTTTAGTTTTGATAGTCCAGTCTAATGTTCCTTACTGAATTACAGCTCCCCCTTGCATTGCCATGGATTAACTTTCTGCTTTAGTTTGTGTTTGTCAGCTGTTCTTATCAGGAAACTTACTGACTTTCCAGATTGAAACCATTGAAGAAAATTCTGTCCATTTAATGTGTGTAGTAATATATAGAGATAGAGATGGATTGTCGCCTACACCATTTACCTTTGCTTGAAGCGGTAGTTGCCGCATCTGCATTGACCTTGAAGATTTTTGTGCTGCTAATACTCAACAACCTAGGGAAAAAAACTTTGTACCAGCAACTAAGGGTGGAGAGCAAAAAATATTCTAGCAATAAGTCCATGAAAAAAATTCGACCGAGTCCAGTACATGACGTGACTAATGCGGGTTTGAGAAAGATACTCTCATTAATTAATTTGAACTAAGATTACAAGGCTTGACAGTAGTAGATATACAAGAGCATAACTAAAGAATATTATCATCTCTGGATAACTACAAAAATCATCACAAGTAGAGTCATCCTAAATTCCGAGTATAGACTCCTAAAAATTTGGTGCACCAAATTAGGTTGGAATAATCCAAAAAATTCTCCTATTGTCCCAGAGCATGATAGACACAAATTGACAGCAAAAGATTTGATTTCATTGGACCTTTAGAAGAGGTAACTTTGGATCAAATGGAATAGTGAAAAAGGACTCGTGTGTCCGAAGTCTGAACCCAAATTATTGGGAATAAGGCTTAGCTAGTATTGCTGTTGTGGTCGATAGCAAACAGGACCATTGCAGAAAGAGAAAAGAAAACATAGGATTTTCTATTGAAAAATCAGAGAAACTTAAATTTTATAGTTCATTTTAATTTTACACTGGTACATGCATAAACAACTGCTCTCTCTGTTGTCATTTTGAATTTTAGTTTGTTGAGTGTCTAGTTTTGGAGATCAATGTGATGTTATTCTTGTAAAGTCGTGGAAATGTCATTAAACCTTGAGATCTCTCCATTCATATTTCTGCCCTGCTGTTTGACTTAGATGTTTGTAGAGGTTTGATCTCTGCTTTCACTGGGAAATTTTAGTCAGATCACTTAATTATGTTCTTTGGGATAATCAGTCGTATTAATTGAAAAGTTCTATGAATCTTTTTGCTGTGAAGACTGGGAGTAAGGTACATGTTCTCCAAGTTTTTAAGCATTATCTAGTTACAGTTCTTCTCCCGTGAGTAAGATATATGCTCTCCAAGTTTCTGAGCATTATCTAGTTACAGTTCTTATCCCGTGAGTAAGATATATGCTCTCCAAGTTTCTGAGCATTATCTAGTTACAGTACTTAGTCTTGGCAATGATTGCTAGTTCATCCATGTAGGTCCATGATTGCTAGTTCATCCATGTGGGTCCTTTCCATTCATACTTCTATCTTTTCTTCGGTTTTTTGTGTCTAAGTTACATTTTTGTATCTAACATCTTAAGGAGTATTACCGCACCAGCCTTCCATTAGCTTTCCTAGGTTCTTGCCGCGTGCTTGTGCATTCTCACTGTGTTTATAAGATAATCTCACCAATATTGATGCTTAAATTTGACCTTAGCGAGCTAACTAGGATCATCTAATTCTAGTTTCTTCTGACCCAAAGATGAAAGTAATTGATGAAAAAGTATGTACTAGAAAATTCCTCAATCAAATGCTTTGTCATTATTTTCTGCAGAAATATTTTAAGCACGTCCAGTGATAAAATTCAGCACTAATGAAGGTTCGTGGACAGGTAGTTCTATCTCAGTGGAGTGGGTCAAACAGAGGTGGATTCAATATTATTACATCAAAGACCAGGAAGTCTATCCATCTTGATGGTGTCTTCAACATCATATCATACGATATTGTACAAAAGTTACAGGATGTTCTCATGGCATCAGAATTCAAGGTAAGTACAGATAATAGTTTGAAAACTTACACTCATTTTACCATAAATTGATATTAGTTTCAACATATCCTGGTTGGCTGGTCTTGTACCTGTAAATAATAGATATTTTAATTTCATGCGCCCGAGTAATTTGTTTCAGAGTTGACCTGAATGGTATATGAAGTTATACTCATTTACATTAATGTTCTCCTAACTATTATTCTTTGGCTGGACAAGTGTAATTTTCCGATTATGGCTTTTGATTATCTAATTTTTTATTTTTATGTATGGAAGAGGTTTGTATATGATGCAAGAAGAACATGTTTAAATGATAACAATAACAATAGGAGCTAACATAGAATGGTTATTGTTCATGCTACAGTTCTATGGACAATTTGGGGCTTAAATTTTGTTACTTATTGCCTGTTTGGTGGATTTTTATAAGTAGTTTTTTTTAGTAAATTTTGAAAAAAGCTGGCGACATGTATGGTTGAAAAGTTGATAAAAATTGTGGGTCCCATGAAATATGTGGTTGAAAATGAGTTTGGGATAACACGAGTTTAAAAAAACCCATGCCTAACATGCTCTTAATATCTATGATATTCTAGGATTTATGGTACTCTCTCACCTAGTTAGCTTTGAGTCTTGTTTTATTATATTTCCTTCTCAGGGAATTTTCTTGTATACAAATTTATGGCTATAGTGTAGGAGCTTCTAGATATAGTTTTCTCAATCTTGTATTCAATTTTCAGACTGTGTCAATGATAAGATTTGTGTTTTGGCTTGTAAGTTCTTTTCCAGAACTCTGGGTTTGTGCATACATCCCCATACAAGGTTTTCCTTTCAGTTTTCCACCAAGAGCTTATGCTTTAAACATGAATCAAAGTAAATCTTTTACTTTGCTCTCGCACTTCCACCAGGGTCAATAATCTAGGTCCAAGTTCTT
Source organism: Forsythia suspensa (assembly GCA_023638005.1). Lineage (NCBI taxonomy): Eukaryota > Viridiplantae > Streptophyta > Magnoliopsida > Lamiales > Oleaceae > Forsythia > Forsythia suspensa. The sequence goes on from CM042675.1 coordinate 46,856,650, forward strand.
AGAATCATATAAAAGCAAGAGCTAAATTTTTTACATCCTATGAGTTCCTATATCTAAGACCCAAAATTTACTGAGGAAGTCAGAAAGGTGTTCTCGACATTCTATGTTAGATGGACTCAGCAATTCAGGGTGTTTGACCCTGTCAACTAGAAACCGGGTCCTACTATGAAATCTGGGTTAGGCTTGGCTGGTGGTGTGTCAAATATTGCATGTATTAAATTTATGACTTGCAACTAGAAGAAAAACAAGAGTTAGAGATAGTTGTCTTGTGAAGGAACAAGAAAGCAAGAAGAAATTTAAGAAGAAAGAAGTGTGTGAGAGAGAGAGAGAGAGAGAGAGAGAGAGCTATACACTAACTTACGGTTAATAAATAGTATAGGTCCATTTTTCATGCATGTGTATTAGTATTAGTATAGTTTTGCTGAACTATGGGCTATCTATCTACCCGGATCAAATGCTTACAAACAAAGAGAGAGATCAAAAACTAGTAGTGAAGTTTATCTATCTGACTCACATGAGACATGACTTGTCATATGTAGTAAGTGTTGTGAGTCAATTCATGCATAATCCAAGTGACCGGTACATGAATGCGATAAATCGTATCTTGGCGTATTTAAAATCCTCTCCAGGCAAGAGAATCGTGTTTTCTAAAAATGGACATCTAGATATTGTAGCTTATACTGATTTTGATTTTTCTGAATCGAGATTGGATAAAAAATTTACATCAGGGTATGTGTCATTTGTTGAAGGAAATTTGGTAACTTGGAAGAGTAAGAAACATAATGTAGTATGACTATCTAGTGCCGAGGCTGAATACCGAGCTCTTCATCATGTCACTAACGAGCTTACATGGTTGAAGATTTTTCTTAGAGAACTTGGGTTTGGTCCGAAAAAACCCATAGTGCTATTTTGTGATAACACATCAGCTATTGAGATTGCAAATAATCCGGTACAACATGACCGAACCAAACACGTTCAAGTTGACAGAACTACATCAAGGTTAAGAATATTATATAGCTTGTACAAATATATAGACAATAAATAACATTAAACATGTGACAACTGGGCTCTTGCATTAACAGCTAGTTGGCCTTTTTATACGTCACTTTTCAAGTTGAGCATGTGTGACATCTATGTACCAACTTGAGGGGGAGAGTTAGAATTATAGTTATATTTAGTTTTCTTTTTCACTTAGAAGTAGTATGGTAGTTTCGTTCTTCACTTAGAAGTAGTATGGAAATAGTTGAATAGTTTCCTTCCATAGATACGATACAACTTGTATAAATACTCATTGAAGCTTAATAAATAATATAAGCTCAAATTATCAAGTGATACACCATATAGAATTTCTCTAATATTTGTATAATCAAAGTTTTGGGTTGCTACTTATGTTTTTATCAATGTTTATTCAGGTTGTAATTGCAGATGAATCACACTTCCTGAAGAATGCCCAAGCAAAACGAACAAATGCTTCCCTTCCCATTTTGCAGGTTCTACTCTTATCCTTGTATGTGTAAATATTGCATCATAAACAGACAAGATGTGAATAAAATAGAGGAAACAGGGTAGGGTCCACATTATTCCGCAATAAGTTTTACTCATATATGTCTATCACATGAAATACAAAGGTTATGTTACGGTTCTTTAACTCTCTTTATAAAGAAAGAGAAAAGGTAAAATAAATAAAGGAAGAGTGGAAGGAAAGAATGGTTCTTCCTCTCTTGCTTTTGTTTCCGCGGGGGTGGATGATAAGAACCCATTTGGCACTGTGGCTTAAAATTATATGCACGCTCATAATTGTTTCTCTAATGTTATAAAGGACATGGATCTTTCTCTCTCTCTCACTTTCCATGTCTTATTCACCGTGCTCATGATTTATAGAAAGCTCAGTATGTAATGTTGCTCAGTGGAACTCCTGCTTTGTCAAGACCAATTGAATTATTCAAACAGGTGCCTTTCAAAACATATGTTTAGAATCAAGCAAATGCTTATGCTTCCAAATGATTGGAGTTTCTAGTTGATGCCTATCTGTCTCTTAACAGTTGGAAGCGTTGTATCCCGATGCATATAAAAATGTTCATGAATATGGAAACCGGTATTGCAAGGGTGTAAGTTCAAATTTGAGTGGGATTTTCTCATTATCATCTGTATTGTGATTGTGACATACCTAATGAATTAAATACATAATTTTTTCAGGGCGTATTTGGAGTCTATCAAGGTGCAAGTAATCATGAAGAGCTGCACAATTTGATGAAAGCCACAGTGATGATCCGGAGACTTAAAAAAGATGTTCTTGCCGAGCTTCCTGTGAAACGCCGGCAACAGGTGGATAACTCGTTTAGTTTCTGTACTGGTATCTGCTAAACTTTTTGGCCTATTCTTTTTGCAGTATGTCATTGATCTCCCTAGAGATGGAGTCCCCCTTCCTTGCCTTTTATAACTTCTCCTTCTTTCTTGCTTATCTAGCTCTTGTCAGTGACTCTCTTTTGACTAATTGACTCTATATATGTGGGCACCTGATAGCTATGGCACCAGATAGCTACAGGGGTTTACTCATTTCGGGTGCAACAACTCCTTTCTATTGTGGCTAAACTTGTATTTGTGCTAATATTTTCATGCATGTCTATTTAGTAATATTGCAACAAATATTCTGTTTTTGCAGCATTGCTGTTATTATTAAGGAGCATGTAAAATATACTATCAAATCCAAATTCACCATCCTAGATGAAACCTAAATACATTTCTTCACAATTTTAAAAATCAGTACTATTACTTCACAACTTAGTAAATTATCTTTGTCATTTGAGAGTTAGCTGCAATATGTTGTTAATGCACATTAATTTGAAGATTTAGTGAGAATCAAGGCATGCTTCTGGCATGTTTTCAGTTTCCATGCATATTATGATTTATGAGGTTCCAGGGCCTAGAAAGTTGGAATCAGATTCATAAATAATTTATATTGAGCTTTATTTCATTCCTTGTTTTCAGGTTTTCTTGGAATTGGGGGAAAAGGAAATGAGACAAATTAATGCTTTGTTCCGTGAGGTGATCTGAATTTCTAGCTTATTTCTTTGAAAAACACCTGAGTTTTTTATTTTACTTCATTCTGATAGAACACAATAGTGTTTCTTTTCGCTGAGGCTATAGCTGGTTACTTGGTTATTATCTAATCAGTTACTTTTATACTATGGCATTTTTGTATCATTAACTTTTATGCTATTCTTCTTTATGAAACTATATATATTTTGGCTTTTGAAATGTGTTGTTTGATCCATATCATACAAAATCTAAATTTACCATCTCCAACTGCTCTTATATTTTTTCCCCCTTCCCCTCTCTACGTAATTTCTAGAAAAAGGACAATATGGAAAACTCTTGAGCTCAATTATTAAATTGCGTTATTTAGATGATTAGGTGCACCTCATACTTCAAATGTACAGCTACTTATGTGAGATTTTGGGCAAGAAGTAATAATTTCCAATGATGCTCCTTGTTGTGCAGCTGGAGGTAATTAAAAGAAAAATTAAGTCAAGCCAGTCAAAAGGTGAAGCTGAATCACTCAAGTTTACTGAGAAGAATCTTATTAATAAGGTAAGCAACAGAGTCTATGCACGGGTTTTTGTATCTGTTTATTATTTTGCTTTCTCGTTATTAGAGAACTTTACACTCCCTTCAAGTTTTGAGTGTTCTTTCATTAATGTAATTATGTCCTCTTTCCTAAAATAAATAGTTTCTTCTTTATTCTTTCTAATCTACTTAGTGAAATTAACTCGCCTTTGTACCTTTTGGACTTCCAAAGTTGAGGAGATGTGGCTCTACAGTGACACTCTGCAAAATACACCACCTTTCACCCCCTACCTAAATGAAGATTCATATCAATTTGAATTGTGGGAAACAGTCGTTGGTGGTGGTAAGATGGTACTGGTACTGGTGCTGGTGAGGGCTGGTGAACGGTGAGCTGTCTGAGATGATTCGGTGGTGGTGATGATGACTCAGTTAACTCTCTTGGTTGACTAGGTGATGACTGGGTGCTGGTTAGGCTTGAAGTGCTACATGTTCTATTTATGTGGTTTTATACGAGTTAAAAGTTATATGGGTGTACATGGGGTTGGGAGATCACCTTTTAAAATCACTAATTTTTGTGTCTGATTGGGTCACCCAACTGCACTCGCTGTTATCAGCGGGTGCACCAAAACTAGTGATAGACTTATAGTGGGTCAGTTAATGGGCGTTGGCAAATTTTGCCACATCTAGGAAGAAATAATGTTTTGATGCACAATTGGGAGAAAACTGCAGTTAGAAATGTGTTTTTACTCATGGGAAAATATCGTAATGAGAGATTAATTTAAAATACACCAACATATTCAACTCTATTTCATTTGGAAGTTTTTCGACTTCTTCTAAAGACAGACATGGTAGGCAAATTTTTTTTTTTTTTTTTTTGTTTCTGAACACCTAAACTTTCTTGAAAACTCACATGGGGGCTTTAATCGTCTATTTGATTGAACACAGTAGCTTAAGCACATCTTAATTGTCTTCTCGATGTGTGATCAATGAATTTGGTCTAGTAAATTTTCAGACTGTCATTGCTTCGATCTATATGCTTAGTCTATTGACTTTGCTATTTAGTAAATATTTGGCCATTCTCTATGCATTTCAGAAGGGAACATTTTGTTCCCATAGTTTCCAGTACTTTGGATTGCAAATCTGTATCTTTAAGAGTTCAGTCAATTGTAATCTTTTAAACCAGTATGATCACATCTTCCGGCAAAATAATTCTTCTCCTAAATGTTGCAAATGACATCATCTGCTCAATTTTACATGTCATTCCTATACACATTTTGACCAGTTCACTGTGGAATTAAATGAATCCATTCTAAAAATTGTTGTCCTTTTCATCTTTTGGTTACCATCTATACTTCAGATTTATACCGACTCTGCAGAAGCAAAGATTCCGGCAGTTATGGACTACCTGGGAACCTTGATTGAGGTATACCTATTATCGACTTTGTCACAACTTATTTTGCCCCATTTGCTACTGGCGATGGACTGTGCATCTATTTTAGCATTTAACAACTGCATATAGGGACTTTCTATTACACTCCTCTTGTTTGATATCAACACTTCTCAACACGGGAGGAAATAGCTGTCATAATCAAAATTCTTGTTTGCATGACAAAAATGATTTTGATTGCGGGCAACAGAGATTGTCACTAATACTAATATTTATAGCAGTTGTTTGGGAAGTTTACTTGGATATTATTCAATAGGGCTTATATTGTTCTATGTTGTGCAGGCCGGTTGCAAGTTTCTAATATTTGCGCATCATCAACCAATGATTGATTCAATACACCAATTTCTTCTTGTAAGACTCTAATCTTTAGTGAAATTTATAAACATTTAAACATGCTCATATGCATGGCCATGTTTCCAGAAGAAAAAAGTTGGCTGCATAAGGATTGATGGCAGTACACCAGCTGCATCAAGACAAGCATTGGTGACAGATTTTCAGGAAAAAGATTCTATAAAGGCAGCAGTGGTATTACTTTTGTTTTATTCAAATGGTTTCGAAACATTGTTTTGCCTTTTATTCTCCGTGGGATGTGTACTTGTATTGTTGTGCTGTAGTTATCCATTAAAGCTGGAGGCGTTGGCTTAACCTTGACAGCAGCAAGCACAGTAATTTTCGCAGAACTATCTTGGACCCCAGGGGACGTGATTCAAGCAGAAGATCGTGCTCATAGAATTGGCCAAGTAATTTATTTTGAACACCTTACCTTCAATTTTGTTTTCCTGAAATTGAAACTAATGCTGTGCTCATAGAACTGAAAGTTTGGTGTTCACATTTGTCAAAAAAATTCGAACTGTCAATTAATATATTAATAATAAATGCTTGAATGTTGTTATTATTACATTAGATTTAATTGTTGTTCCTTGAATATTGATATAGTGTTAATTTGTTTAGGTCTCATCCGTCAATGTATACTATCTGCTGGCAAATGACACAGTTGATGATATAATCTGGTACCTTCATATTTATTTTGACAATGATACCATTTTTGGTGGTAGACTTTTTAACACGGCCATCTAATTATATAGAACTCTTAGAACAATATTACTACCAACTAGTAACTTGACTGCTTTTCTTTCAGGGATGTCATTCAAAGCAAGTTGGAAAACTTGGGACAGGTTTGTCTGTCAGAATTATATTTTTGTTTGTTTGTGTTCTGCACTAATAGCTCAGGAACTAGTTTTGATTCACTAAAACGTGCCATTGGAACATGCAATTATCGTGGTAGTCTATTGATTAACAGTCTAGATCGTCAGTAATTTATTATTTTGAAGAATATTTTTGGTTTTTCTTTCCAAAAGTATATGCTGACACTTCACCATTGAATATCTAGATGCTCGATGGCCATGAGAATACCCTACAAGTTTCAATTGATCCAACGAAAAGAAGCCCTCTAAAACAGAAAACTCTGGACTTCTTCATGAAGCGTTGTAAAAACTCGAGCTCAGATGATGAACCTAAGCTCAAATACCCCAAGCATTGACATACTGAGGACAATATATTATTCTATATTCGTTTATAGATGCGAAAAAAAACTTGAATATCATTTTGAAATGCAGTGGTTGAATAGCCCGGAACATGTTCATAAAGCAGCTTAAACGTCCTATGTTCAGTATTCATGGTAAATGTGGGAGTTATATTTTGGTCTTTATATGGAGATATTTCTAGCCTGTTTGTTCTTTTGTTGTTTCTCCAATCCCCATGTGAACCCCTGATTTTTTCTATGGAAAAATGATGACTAGGACTAACGTGCAACGAAATTGAAATACTGGGGGACCAGAAATGCTACTTTTTAAAGGTTGGAGATGCCTCCCATGGTAGATCACATTCTTTCATTTAAAGGTTGTCAAAGCACTATATACAAGGGTTCTTATACATCGACTTCAAAAAAGATATATATACATCTCATTTCAAATCCTAACTTCAGAAAATTTTAAAGACCTTTGTTCCTTTATTGAGTTTACATTTATTTTTTGGTTTAAATTCTAAGGCTTGTTTAATCCTCTAGTTATTTGCCGGTGAATCTGCTATCAGTCTCAAAGAAGAAGCAAATATCGCTTTTGAAAGAGCATTTAATCACATATTCAAGCCTCTCTTTTTCCGGTTTCTTGTCTTGCTTTGTGTTTCATACTTTATCTCCCTCTATTCTTTCTATATTCTGAACAGAAAATGGAAATGCCATAAGGGGGACAACTACGGGCTACAGGTATGGACTCCAGGCTCAGGTCATCGTCTTTTGGGACATAAAGTAGGCTCGCCAACAAACACAGAAACATAAAACATGATAGGGATTAGGGGTGGGCATAATTATTGCCAACCTGATCAATCCGACCGAATCGAACAAACCATCTCGAGTTGGATTGATTTGGTTTTTCACATGTTAGCAGTTTGGTTCGAGTTGTTGTGAGAAGAATTCTATTTCGGGTTGGAATAAATAAACTGACACAACCCGTATACAAATTAAACCGTGTTTATGATATGTTATTTATCAATTTTTTGAAAGTCTCTCTACTGATTTTAGGCAGATTAGCAGGCCTCTCATCTCATTCCTTAACTTGTTTTTTTTCTCTTTATTTTGTAGTATTCTTTTTAATTGTTTAACATTTCTGAGTGATATTCATTATACATAATAAAATGGGCTTTAGAGTTACAATTTAGCATTGGGCCATTGACATTTATAATTTAAAATTAGAAAAATTGTCAATAAGTCATCTCCACATGACTTGTTTCAAAATAGGTCAAAACTTTTTTTTAAAATTGTGATTAAGTTATACTTTACAGCAATATTTTATATTAATTCCAAAATTATTATTTTTAACCATATTTTCCATTGACACAATCTTCCAACTCTACAAACCTCCTCCACATCCGATGACCTCCGGCGAGTGCTTCTACGGTGCAGTGTCACTTTTTAATTCCCTATAGTAAAATCTGGGCCATATGTTATTGAAATTGTGAAGATATCTAAGCATTCATGGAAGGAATGAAGGATTTGTGAAAAATTTTGGTGTAGCTAAACTGGTTTTGGGATTGGTTTTAGGCAGTTCTTTGGTGAAGATTTTGGATCAATTTCAGTTGGGGTTTAGGGTTCTTTTGTTGTTTCTTTGGGATTAAGTTGGCTATGTGTTCAAAGGACATGAATTCTAAGACGAGTTATGCTTATTTGCATCATTGTTTCACTTGTTGGCTCAAGTGCAAAGACTTGTTGTGGGATTGTTGTGCATTTGCTTCTTAGGACAAGAAGATTGGACGATGGCCCATCTTGTTCTACAGTTAAGTGCAATAATCTGTAGATCAAATGTTGAATTGGAGTTGTCTCATTACTAGAGTATTTATAAGGATGATTTATTTGATGAATTTCTATAGGGATGATACTGTATTATAGAAAACAAGATCATATAATATAGTATCATTATATTAGTTATGACCATGATTTGCCGCTTGATATTGTATTATAGAAAGCGAACGTGACATCAGATTATAGAATAACAACTTGATATTGTATTAAGTTGGCTATTAAATTATTTCTTTGTGTTGTTAATTAGTCATGAAAGTTGTTTGATCTTCATTATATACAAAAGCAAGATCACAATGAAATGGGCATAAAATGCTATAAATATGAGTTTGAATACTTCAACATCTTATGTAAATAGGAGTTTGAATGCTCCACCATCTAATTGCTGTAAATAGGAGCTTGAATGTTCCACTATCTAAAGTTTAGTTATGTTGTGTTGTTTGATATTGTATTATGCAAGACAATATCACAAAAAACAGTATCACAATAGAAATGAACATAGAATTCGCATGCGTGCTCAGAATTTTTATTATAATATATTTTCGGAATGGTCTCGACAAGACGGTCAAGACAAGTGGCTTTGCCACTGCGTACGATGGATTTTACCTGTTTGAAGTCGTCTCCTTAGTTTAAAATGGCAATCTTTAATTTTTTTTTGTCAAAACAGTATCATACATCCTCTAAAATAGTATCACAGATACTGTTTGATACTGTTTTAATCCATGATATTGTTTTAATCTATGTGGAATGGATTTAATTTATGAAACCGTACTTTTATCTTTGATACTGTTTAATTATGGCAATGTTTAAACATGTGATATTGTTTGAGTGTCTTAGTTTTGTCTATGATACTGTTTTGTTTAAGAAATGTGTATTACTATATTTTGATACTGTTTTAATCCTATGATACTATTTGAATGTCTTAGTTTTAATACATGATACTGTTTTAATCCGTGATAGTGTTTTATTTAGGTAATGTGCATTAGTATATTTTGATATTATTTTAATCCATGATATTGTTTTATTCCATGATACTGTTTTAATCTATGTAGAATGGGTTTTATTTATGATACCGTGCTTTTATCTTTGATACTGTTTAATTATGGCAAGGTTTGAACATGTGATACTGTTTGAATGTTTTAGTTTTGTCTATGATACTGTTTTATTTAAGTAATGTGCATTAGTAATTTTGTTACTGTTTTAATCAATGATACTGTTTTAATCTATGTGGAATGGATTTTATTTATGATACTATGCTTTTATCTTTGATACTGTTTAATTAGTTATGTGTGTTGTTTCATACTGTATTATACAAAACAGTATCACAATAGAAATGAACATAGAATTCACATATGTACTCAGAATTTTTATTATAATATGTTTTCGGAATGGTCTCGATGAGACTATCAAGACCAGTTGCTTTGCTACTGCGTACGATAGATTTTACTCATTTAAAGTTGTCTCCTTAGTTTAAAATAGCAATCTTTAATATTTTTTTTTGTCAAAACAGTATCATACATTCCCTAAAACAGTATCACGGATAAATGTATCTTTATTAAAGTCACCCTTCATCTTTCTCTTGTTGAACATCATTTGAACTTGATCATTTTTCATTAACACTCCTAGTTCTTGATTGGTCTTCTGCCATGAATGGACCAACTAATCGATCAGATCCTAAAATATTGAAATTTCACCAATATCTAATTCATGGCTTACCTTGAGATTCACGAATCAGCTTAAAACCTTGAAGTTTTCGATAAGACTATGTTGGAGTTTTCGATATGACCATGTTTTCTACATAAAATATATTCAGACAATTTAAATAAATAAATATCTTCATTCTCTAATGACTTGCATTTAAACAAACTGTTCAACATTATCAATCATAGATCAAAAGAGTATCACAACAAAACAGTATCACAACAACAAAACAGTATCACGACATAACAGTATCACAACAAAATAAAACAGTATCACAATTAGCATTTTTTTACAATTAAGTGTATGTTGGTCTTTAAGCTATAAACTATGACTTTAATATAATTAAGTTTTGACCATATAACTTTAGAGTCCATAAGTGCTAAAACAGTGACTGGCTTTGAAGTTACCCTTTAAAATTTATGGTAGTTATTGGATTTTTTAAGTCAATACTCAATAGTGCAATTTGCCATTTGGGTCCAAGCCCAAACCGTCAAATCCAAACGGTTCAATTTGGATCGGTTTAATGCGCAAAATCGGTTGGTTGAGTTTGGACCATGATCAAATCGATGTAGTCAATTCGGTTTCGAGTTGAGCTCTAAACAGAACTAACTCAACTCATGCCCACCCATAACAAAAATCCAAAATATAGATTAGAGATGGTCGAAACACCAAACTCAGTGCACATGGAGTGACCAATTGGTTAATACATTTGTCTGAAAACACTATTATATACGTTGGCAACCGTCGAATGCTATGAGTTGCATACGTTGAAACTTGTAAAGATTGAAGAATTCTTGTAGAGTACCTGCATTACATCAAATCGAGTGCAATGAATAGAAAGTTGTATAGTACCTGCATTACCTATATTACACATGATATCATATTTAAAATGACGTCTTTTTATTTGCTAATAAGAGCTTGCGTCAACAACTAAATAAGATAGAGGATCTCAACTCATTTTCCATTGTTGAATGAAAAGTTGTTTCATTTATGTTAAATGATAAAGTGCCTTATATTTCAGATTATTCTAAATTTGGGTTTAACCATGAAGAAGGTTGCATTGTGTATCGTGAATGGGCTCCTATTGCTCAGTGAGACCTTCAGCTCCTTGAAATAAGATTTGTTACTATGTGACTTTGTAGGAAAAGGCCCAAAAGGGTGAGTGGTGAATATATTCTTGATGACGTTAACTCAAGGCAACGGTCCATTCAAAGGTCTTGAATCAAGTTGGCCCATTACGTGCTATATATATGATTTTGAAGCACAAATCTTGGCCCATTACATGCCATTTGATTTGAAAAAATTACACCCACTATTTATATTTTTTAAAATAATTATATTATTACAAACTTATTTATTTATTATAAAATATATTGTCTAAAATATATTATTTTAGTAAATAAAACAAAAACAACTACCATAAATATTAATAATCGTTTACAAAATTATTATTAATTCTCGCACACATTCTACATAACAATCTCTAAATTATAGTTAATCTTGAATCTCAACATTTATGGTATCTTCTTTTTTGAAATTTCATCGTCAAAACATTTATCGTATCTTCCTTTATAGTATCTTAAATCCCAACATTTATGGTATCTTCCTTTTATGGTCTCCATACTACTTACAAATAAATGTGAATCGCAAATAATCAGTTAACAAATCAAGCTAACATTATAACATATTAGTAAATTGAACTGAATAATAAAGCTTATATATGAAAATTAATAACATGTAACGTCAATAAATAGTATGTAATACAATATATATTTTGTAACATGACACAAAAATAAGTTAAGTGTGGATACAATATCATATATCGACATGGAACATAAATGTAACAGCCACGAAAAGGAAATTGAAATTAAAATGTAATAGCCAATCGGAATATTTAATATTTAACATTATCAATTAAAAGAAAATTAATGTGTAACATTCAATCGAAATATGTAACATAAAAAATAGCTCCAAACTGTTGAAATTATTTTTTAAGTGCTTATAGTATAAGTTGTTGATGAATTATGTGGATAAAAAGTGGATTGTAAGTTGTGAGTCCTATGAAATGTGTGGATAAAAAGTATGTTTGACTAGTTTGATTAGCTGAAATTATAATTTAAGCATGCTCAAACATATGCTTAATATCAAGGTATTGAACGCGACTAAATCATTTGCTGATTTTGTAATAGTTAATTCATTCTGTATTTGAATGTATCGTGAAATCAATTGGCAAATATATAACAACAAGTTCTATATTGCGTGTCCGATAAAAATCAATATCAAAATAAGTAGCCAAAGCAACTTAATGTAAATTAACAATTATATTTGCAACAAAAGGTTGAATATAACATTACATGCATTCTCGTGAAAATAAATTGAATGTGACATAATCATTTGTTGATATTGTTGTTGATATTCGAGCTAACCTATGACGACCGCCTAAAAAACCCATCATCTAAGGGGGAGGTCCTACCAAATCACATGAGGGAAGTCATACCTACCTACTTCAGGTCATACATAACTTTTATCGAAAGGGGGTTCCTTTGTGAGGGAGGTCCTACCCTTGCACTTCAAGTCGGAGGTCTTACCACAGTAACCCACGGTTGAGTTCACATCATAAGTATGGTAAGTCTTTCCACGTGTCAGACGTCAACGTCGTCTGTCGACTGTCAGTCATAATTAATACATATGTCACTTCACATTAAATACCCAAAAAGAGAATGTCTTGTAAGCATTTAATGTTTAATGCCCAACTTGATATTAAATGAAGGTAATCACCACACATCTCCTGTAAATAGGAGACTTAAATTTCCCAATAGATGACATTGATTGCAGATAATAAAAATCATACTCGGAAGAACTTTCAAACAGGTATTCTATTACACTTTTACGTATCTAGTTTAAGTCGGCCACATCCGACCTCAACCCTTGACATTAAGTTGGCTTGAAAAGTGCCACGTCATTTTTTAACGTCAACAGTTTGGCGCTAGAAGGAAAGGACTTCGCTAAAAAAGGTTATCCACATTCTAGAAACTAAAAAAAAAAAGATCCAACACTTGGTCTCCACAAAGTAAATCTCTCCCACCATACCTAAACACTTCATCTCTAAAACACCCTCAGTATGAGCCGTAGTCATGACTCAAGGGCTTCGCAGTCACGGAAGAACGGAGAGCCAACATATTGATCTCCTTCCGGATTTCACCGAAGACATCTTGGAAAAACATCAGCTCCAGCCCATGCTCCCGAAAGGGAAGTAGTCCTACAAAAGTTGGAGTACCTAACCCACGCCATCGAACGGCTTGAAAAGAATCTAGCTACCTCTATACACATCTCAGACTCAAAAGTAGAGTCGCTAGCTCGAACCCGACGTGAAGATCATCGTGTGAAAAGAAAGTTAGAATTCAATGAGAAATAACCATCGGGTAGCAAGGAAGATGAGAACAGACGCCCTAGCCCCCCGAGGAAAGCTGTCTCGTAACGATCGACGAGTGTTTTTGACCGTATAGGTTGTCCCTCCCAAGTCCCAACTACGCCACACAAAGAGAAAGCACGAAGGAAGGAAAGAGCCCCGTCGACAACATCGTTAAGCATACAGAATACCCCAGATGAACTAGAGCAGTTGAAGTGACGCCTAGCCGAACTAGAGACTAAGAAAAAAAACATCATGGATGAATACATAACTAATCGACACTCTCCATTCTCGGAGGACATCCTGGTAAAACCGCTACTAGAAATGCTCAAAATATCACAATTAACCAGCTACAAGCATGGCAACGACCCCGTCGGACACCTCGATTAGTAAACTTCTTGGATGGAACTCTAGGGGGCAGTGATGCTATTATGTGCAGAGCTTTTTCCCGACCTTGATAACAGGGCAATGAGATGGTTCAAAAAACTACCACAGCGTTCTATCAGTAGCTGGTATTACTTATCAGCTCAATTCGTCTCTACCTTTATAGGGGCAAGAGTTTTGGTCTACCTCCAAAGAACACATGGTGAGCATAAAACAAAGGACGGACTGAATCCTTAAGGAGCTGCTTGGACAAAGTTTAGTCAAATGATAATTGAAGTGGACAAAACATCTAACGATGCTGCTTTGATGGCTATTTTATCAGGACTACATACCAAAACACGGTTCTGGTGGTCTGTTTGTGAAGATGGACCAGCAATGTACCTGGAATTCTTATCTAGAGCTGAGAAATACATCGGCACCGAGGAGGCTATCTCTGATCAGGAGAATGAAAATTCAGATCGCAGACATAGTGTCAAAATCCAAGAAAAATAGCACAAGTCGGAGATGAGAGAAAGCCCCAAGAAAACATCGGATTTCCAACGCCTAGGTCGGCAAAGACCCATTCCTAAAAGGTTTCAAGGATACCATATCCTAAATAATTTACTTGAAAATGTCCTGATGCAGACCAAAGACAATGACATCCACAAAAAGCCTACCCCTATAAGGGTGAACTCATTTGAACTGAACCAGATGAAGTACTGTAAATATCACTGATCTGCTGGACACGACATCGACGAATGTCGAGACTTAAAACACAAAATAGAAAGCGGTCATCTACGAGAGTTCCTAGCACGACCAGCGGGATGAGCTGAAAATGTACCGCCCAATAACTGACCTGAACTACCACCTCTACCTCAGCCTCAAAAACACCACGGTGAACCACCGCATGCTGAAATCTGTATGCTGGTGGGAGGAAGTCAGCACTTAGAGGGGTCAAGAAGACAACGTCGCAAACTCTCTCAAGAAGCTATCAGACATTGTCAAACATCTTAGCTAACCCGGAGGCAGAAAAGTTCGATTTTTCTAAAGAAGATGCCTCTCACGTGTTGCAGCAACATTCAGACGCAATCGTTATTACTATGCGGGTTCCAAAATCAATATCCATTGAACACTTGTAGATGACGGGAGCTCTGTGAATGTTTTATATTTGAGAACATTCAAACAAATGGATATCGATGAACGACACACGTTAGGCCATTCCAATTGCCCCTCCAGGGGTTCACCGGAGACTTCGTATATCCAAATGGGCAAGTCGCCGGCTTGATTGAGCTTGTACAACCACCGTGCCAAATGAGGATCTTCGCATATTTTGTGATTGTAGACTTTGCATCCAACTACAATGCAATATTGAGACGACCAATACTACATGAACTCAAAGCAGCCGCATCCATCTACCATTATGTTATAAAAATTTCCACTCATTGTGGAATTGGAATAGTTAAAGGAGATCAGATGGCGTCCAGGAGCTGCAGCATCACATTCTCCCGGGTAGGAATAGATATGCTCCACGATGAGCTCGGACGTCTAGACCCAAGGTCGAACCAACTTCAACAAAAGGCGGAGCCAGTTGAAGAACTGGAGCTAATCGAGGTCGATTACAACCATCATAAGAAGGTCCTGCGCATTGAGAAGGAACTCGACGAACCAATAAGAGCTTAACTAACGGCCTTCCTAAAGGATAACCTTGACATCTTCGCATGAGAACATGCAGTTATGGAAAGGATAGACCCCAAGGTTGCTTGTTACGGGCTGAACACAAGCCCGGATGTTAAACTAAGACAACAACGCCGACGCTCCTCAATCCAAAAAGATACGAAGCTCTTGCCCAGGAGGTTGACAAATTGCTCAAGTGTGGTTTCATCATGGAGTCATTATATCCCCGATGGGTAGCCAACCCCGTCCTGATAAAGAAGAACAATGGCGCTTGGAGAGTATGTATTGACTTTACCGATTTAAACAAATCATGCCCTAAGGACAGTACTCTCCTGAATCGACCAAATAGTATATGCCACAACAGGTCATGAAATCTTGAACTTCATGGATGCGTACTCTCCCTAAAGATAATGTCTTGTAAACATTTAAACTCTAGCTTGGTATTAAATGTAGGTAATCATCACACATCTCCTATAAATATGAGACTTAAATATCCCAAGAAAGAACATTGATTGCAGATAATAATAGCATACTTGCAAAGAACTTTCAAACATCTTCTATTACACTTTTACGTATCTACTTTCAAACCTCAATCTTTAACATTAAGTTGGTTTGGGAAGTGCCACGTCATTTTCCAACGCCAACAACTATAATATTTTATCCAACCATTAATGGACAACAGATAACAAATAATGGTATAGATTCATTGTCATATCATTTAACATAATATGTATCATGTCACGCAATACAATGTAACATAATTATTTAACGCATTCTTAACATAATTATTCAAACAAGATTTCTTTTAACAGATAATATCAAATGTTACATACTAATTAAGACAACAACTTCAAATTATATAATCTAATATATATTTTAAACATAGCAAAATGTAACAGGATACAATCATCACACACACTCATAGACGTAAGAACTTGTAAAAATCAAAGTGAAGCAGATTATCATGGAACAGATTGTTGAATTGAAGTTAACTAACCTCATGTTACATAATTTGCAAAGAAATAGTAAATGTATATATAATTGAAAAATATTATATGCACCGCCATCAATTTGTTTGTGTTCAGCCAAAGAACAATGTTTCAAGGAAGATGTTTTCTTTTTTGACCGACAGATTAATTAGCATTTAACATAGGATGATAATGATTGCGTTTTTTGATAACAATAAAATTAAATTACAATAAAATGACACCGTAATATTTGATTACAATCAAATGCATTTTTTAAGAATAAGCTATACAATTTTAGAAAATTAAATAATAATATTAATAAAAATATATTTAATCAACAAGATTTTTAAAATATATGTTTCTATAATTATTTTTAGAGTAGCTTTTATATGTATATATATATATATATATATATATATATATATATATATATATATATATAAAGGATAACCATTGAAAATTCCACGCACACATTTTTCCGTAATTTTTCTATTGATTTGGTAAGTTCATAAATGCTATATAGAGTATGTTTTCTTTAATAGATTTCACACATTGATTGTTTTTCTTTTTCTTTTTCTGCAAAAAATAAAGTGTAACATTTAATATTAGCTATAATAAATGCAACAATTTTTCAAATTCTTTAATTGGTTTCACACATTGAATGTTTATTTTTTTTATTTTTTTCTCTTCTCATACAAAAAACGAATTGTAACATTTAATACTATATATGATAAATACAACAATTTTTCAGATTATTTAATTGCTTTCACACATTGATTGTTTATTAATTTTTTTTCTTTTCCTATAAAAATGAAATGTAACATCTTAATCTTAATATATATAGTTATCAGTAAAAGTCAATACAATTTTCCGTTCAAAACATCTACCACATATTACAGAATAATAATATATATAAATAAATATTTTATTTAATTAATTAATTACCCAATATCAGGTAATTAATAATCGATTTAATGTGCAGTCCGGATGAGATTTCCAATAATTCCAACTTCAGTTAATTAATTATTAGTATTCTCATACAGTGTAAATAGTACCGCCGATTCAACTTTCCAAATGTTTTGAATTTTCTATGATACTCGATAAAAATGAATAAAATTATGAATTGACATTTTCAATTAAAAATACACATCTTCCAGAACAAGACAAATTCACTTCAATTATTAGTAATAAAAAATTTGAATGCTACATTAATTAATAAATATAAGATTTAGAGTGTGTAAATATTATTAATTCAACAAACAGAAAAACAATAATTTTGCATAATATCATTAACGCAATCTGCATCTTTACAATTTAGAAAATTAATTTTCAAATTATAATATATATGCGCTAAAAATTAATTAATTGTCTTATACGTTATGATTATCAATAAGAGTCAGGGTTAATCTTTCTCTTGCGTGAGATTATATCTAAAAAAAATCAATTTTTAATCATGAACAACTTTATGGATTATCTAGAATTACAAATCGTAAGAGATTAAAGATATTGATTTGTGATAGAGATGAAATGCCAACCAATTTGACAACAAACATGATTTTCAAAGAGGTGTTTAGAAATTTAGATTAGCTATGTTTTTTTTTTCAATATTAATGAGTAATTAAATATTATTTATATGATTTTTTTTATTTAAATGTAATAAATAAAAATATACTCCTAAAATATTTTAAAATAATTGTCATGAAAAATAAGTGCCCTTGCAATATTTGTGTAAAAATTCATTTGATTTTGAACCAAAAGAACAACTTTTGCCAATTGCTGTCCGAAGACCCCGCCATTACTAAAATTGGAAAGAAAATCAACAGTAATTTTGATTTACCAAAGAGCAAAAAGTAAAGTAGCCCTTTTTCCTCTCTACAATTTCTTGCAAGTTTTTGCACATTACATGCTAAGTATTCTCTACTGAGAAGTATTGTTCGGGAGTGCGCGCCAACTGTTTGAATGGCCGCCACAATCACCATCTCTATAAATGTAACTCCGAGGAGGAGGAAATCTATCATCCCTCCTTGGTGTTTCCCATTTTTCGGTAATAATAACTCATTTACTATGACAAATCCGGTGAATATGAACATGAAGTCTCGGTGCGTCGCCTCCTCGGAGGGCGGTGTCTTTTCGGTCACTTCCCCTAGTCAGTTCGAAATCGACTACCTTGGTCAGAGCACCAAAGGGGACCTCAACGTCAACCTCAACTTGGGTATTGAAAAGTCGATTCTTTTTTGGAATTCAATTCATAAAAATAGGAGTAGGAATTCTCTGCTTACTTGTGGTTGTCATTTATTGGGAATGTAGGAATTGATGAGGAGCCAGGTTTGCGAGGACCGATTGAGGAAGTGGCAAGGATGGAAGCTCAAGGGGCCGAGAACTTGCTTAATCACTTGGGCATTCCGGTAATCACCACGTATTACCGTGTTTGGAGTTTTTTTTTTACCAGTTTTGGTGGTACTGTTTATGAAAGTTTGAGAAAATTGGTGTTTGTTAGTTTTTTGGTGCATCGGTTTTGGTCGGCTAGTGTAATTTGAAGCGTAACTTCCAACTCCAAATTGGTGGTTTTTGGCGGTTCTTCAAAATATCTTCCAATTTTACCCTCTTTTCAAACAATTATTTTCAAAACTACCTTAAACTTAATCTTTGTAAAGATAAAAGAACATATACGAAAGAAAAAAAATACATGCAAGAACATAAATTTAATTTTATATTTTCAATAATAGTTGGATATATACAATTTTTAAAATTTAATATAATTTTTTTTTATATACTGGAATATATGTAATTTGATTTTCTTAAAAAAATTTAGAACCGCTAGATAATAAACAAGCATGGGTTGATTGTTTAAAAAACCGCTACTAAAAACCACCCAAATCGCTCTACTCATAAATATCAAAAATTGGAATTTTAAAAAATCTTCATAACCGGTACTCCAAAAAACATTTTCTAGTTCCGCCTTCTATATATAAATATATAAATGTCCTCCTGGTTTCGATACCGATGCAGGTGCTAGTAAACGGTTCCATTTTATTGAGATCATACTTTACTATAATGGTCTGTTAATCACTTGTTTATCTATTCTAGCCATTCTTACAGCCACTTAATGAGCCTCTACGTAAACTGCTTTCACACTTTACAGAAAAATATGAAGATAGAATAGCTTGATTGCTCTATAGTTTTACAAAGACTAATGTTAAAAAGTGGATTTAAAACAATGGAATTCCTTGGCCCAAAGCAAGCTATTTTCTATATTTGAAGCTTGTTGATGTTTATAATTTTCTGTAAAGTAAACTTTGCATCTTTAACTTTTGTGTCCATTTTCTTTATGTCTTGGGTTGACTTCAATTTTGTGACAAAAATGTGCAGGATCCGCTTTCTGCAAGACATTCTCCCCGTGGCATATTCTGTACCCGCACTCTAAATTTACGGTCCATCAGTGCTATTGGATATGACATGGATTACACGTTGATGCACTATAATGTGATGGTACTCAGATATTCACCTATTGTATTACTGTTCAATCAAATTAGAGGGGCCACTATATTATCCCTTCTTGTTTATCCTTGATCTCCCCATGCAATTGTCGTGGTTTCTAAGTTTCATTGGAGATTGTTTAATACTGGTATGAAAAATTACATTTTACTGCTATACAATATTGATGTCAGTTTGCACTCGTATTATTTTATTTTGCTCTCAGGCATCATTCTCGAGTTTAGTACCAAAGGCTATAACATATCACTTTTGGCATAACAGCTCTCCATTTTTTGATCTTTATGCTTTCCTATGTCTTGCTTTTCATTTTATCTTTATTGTGTTTCTAGTTATAAATGCTATGGGAGACTATCTTTCTCTTAGATGGATTAAATTGGGCATCCTTATGGAGTTATGGTTATGTGAGAAGTGTTTCCAATCTTGCAGGCTTGGGAGGGAAGGGCTTACGACTACTGTATGGACAACTTGAGAAATATGGGTTTTCCTGTTGATGGACTTGCATTTGATCCCGAACTGGTACAATGTGTAACTTTTTTGCACAAGCAGTAGGTGCATCTATGATGTATATGCTAACTAACAGTCTTGTGGTTTGTTATACTTGTAGGTTATTAGAGGCCTTGTAATAGACAAGGAGAAGGGAAACTTAGTAAAGGCAGATAGATTTGGATATATTAAGAGGGCTATGCATGGCACAAGAATGTTATCTACTAGGGAAGTGAGGTGCGGTTCAAAACCTTGCTACTATGATTAGTCGTAAAACATGAGGAGTGGCCAATCTTTCGAAAACTCTGTATTTGATGTCCTGAATAGCTTGTTGCAAAGCACGGTTTAAAAGATGTATACTTAGAGTTACATAATTTACTTTGATAGGTGAACTGTGCCATCAATTCAGTTCTAGGAATTTAACTTTAGTCCTTTTTTTATAATTAGTGTGTATTATTTGGCAAACTGAGGTCATTTTTACATAATACCTATTAACTTTCTATGCATGTTAGTGAGATGTATGGGAGAGAACTTGTGGATCTGCGTAAGGAGAATCGGTGGGAGTTCCTCAATACACTATTTTCTGTTTCAGAAGCAGTTGCCTATATGCAGGTAGATAACAATTATAGTATGTGCCAAAATATAGCAATATTTGAAACACTTGTTTGGATGGTTTATTAATTTGACATGTACACCTTTGTCCATTTGTGTTTGCAGAAGCATGCTTTATCATTTTCATTATGCAGTCTCTCTACAATAAGTTCTGTTTAGTTCTGGTGTTTGCATTCAGGAATTTTGTTCGTATGGAGGGGTATTCCCTTGACTGCTATGTACTGAATTGAATTATCATGTAATAAAAGTTTTGATTAAAAACAAAAAAGGGAATTCTCGTGCTCCATAGAGTAATAAAATGGTGAAAATTTGAGGAAAGCAACTTCTATGCAGAGTACTAACTATACATCATGTGGGCTGTAGTAATGTTTTCAAACAAAAACAGTGATCTCATTTTGTGTCATTATGAATGTGCTTTTGTTTCCAGAACCAATTTAATTCTAGATATAATGTTTGATTATTTGAGAAAAGCTAATGTTACATAAGGCCTATATTTTGTTAAAGATTGAACACATAATCTTTGCTTATGCTGTCATGGGTGATGACATCTATCTTTACAAAGTCTTACTGGGTTAATAGGACTAATAACAAATTTCTTTATTGAAGCAACAAGTTTTTTAGGATATTAGGAAGTACATGCATATCTGAACTTCTAAATTCTCATTTCTTATATATATTGCGGTTTGTGGTTCCTGTACCAAAGTTTAATAGATTATCTCATGCTCAGATGGTGGATAGATTGGATGATGGAGCTATAGCAGCAGATCTCGGTCCACTTGAATATAAAGGGCTTTACAAGGTTCATCATTGGGGAGATTCTCTGGATTGATGATCTTTGGTATATTCCATCCTTTAACTTTCTGCCTTGGTTTCAGGCTGTTGGAAAAGCACTCTTCAGGGCACATGTGGAAGGTCAGCTAAAGGTAGTTTTTTAGTTTACATTTATCTTTCTAATTTACACTGCGCAAGTGTCAACTAATCAGAGACAACTATACAGAGTGAGATTATGTCAAAGCCTGAATTGTTTGTTGAACCTGATCCTGAGCTACCTTTGGCATTGTTAGATCAAAAGGAGGTATAATTTCCTTTTAATCTCTTTAAAAACTATTGCTTCAAAACTGAGATATTTTTGATTGATTTCTAAGTTTATGGTTACAAAATCTTTATTATTTTAAGCATTTTCGACAATGAAGAGGATAAAAATAATTGAAAATCTCATCATCTGTTTGAACCAGGCTGGCAAAAGACTCTTGCTTATTACCAATTCAGATTATCATTACACCGACAAAATGATGCAGCATTCTTTCAATCGGTTTCTTCCGAATAATATGATCTGGCGAGATCTGTTTGACATGGTGGGTAGAAATTAGCATAACATTTTAAGTGTCAATCAAACTTGCGTCTGTAATGTGCTTTTTCCAATTTTAGTAAGACAGAAATTAGGCTCCTATTAATCATACCTCTGAAACTTCGAATGTGAATAGGTTGTGATTATTTTATCATATTATTTGAATATACATGTTAATTATCAACATCAACTAGTATACAATCCAAGTGGTTTCTAAGTGAAAATTAAATAATAACTCTCAAGAGGGTTGTGACCCACTCTTTCCTTACAGGTAATAGTCTCTGCCAGGAAGCCGGAATTTTTTCAGATGTCACACCCCATGTATGAAGTGGTAACTGGTGAAGGTCTAATGCGCCCATGTTTCAAGGTTCATGCAGGTGATCAGGCCTAGTGTCTTAGCCTTTTCTTTTCTCTTTGAAATTTTATTATTGTAGATTTGATTGGGTGATTTATAATCATATAATGGGAAAATGGGAAATAGAATGCTGGCTTGCTGCTCATATAGCAAGTACATATTTTAAATAATGATAATTTTAGAAAGCCATGCATGCTTCAGAGTTAACATGACCTATTAAAATTGCCACGGTTAATTTCTATGTTGGACTCGACTCAAATCAAGAAGTGTTATGTCTTTTCTACTTCATATACTTGTGATCGTAACTTTAATTGGCCAACTTTTTATGTGTCTAATACAGTGGAAAACTTGAAATCATTTTTAAAATCAGGCATAGTGGTTTTCAGTCTGCATTCGTCCTACATAAGTAAATAGATAGACTATGAAAAAAATTCTCGATGTAATTTTATCCAGTGGCTGCCTTTGTGTCAGATTGGCTGAAAACGTTTCTATTCCCACACCGATAGTTCAATAATCACAAACAGATGTTGACTTATGAGAATTATATGTTTGAATGATTTAGTATCTGTATCACATTTGCTTTATTCGTCGTCAGTTTTTTTATGCTTCCACGTGAAGTTATGAGGAAATATTGTAAGTTTTATTATCATTTCATGTAGGGGGCTTGTACTCTGGAGGAAGTGCTCAGATGGTCGAGAATTCCCTTGGCATTCATGGAGATGAAATTTTATATGTTGGTGATCATATATATACAGATGTTAGCCAATCCAAAGTTCATCTTCGGTGGAGGACAGCATTGATTTGCCGTGAACTAGAGCAGGAGGTTCGATTATATTCAGTCTTGACATCCATTGCATAACATTGATTAGGGGTGATTATGGAAGAAAGTAAACAGATTTTTATTTTCTTTCCTTTCTGGTTGAGTGTTACTAAGATGTTAGATCTATCTTTTTTTTTTATTTATTAGGAAGTTTTATTATACAACAATTATTTATGTGGGTTAAATTAATGTCAGCAAATAAATTCTTAAATGGTGTACGTTTGTTTCTCTTTCGGATGTACATTTAATCATTGGGTGCTAATTCTTGAGATAAATTTGTCTTTTTTACTACAATCCTAACAATATATGGTTTCGCTATGATGTTACAGTATAGTGCTTGAGATAAATTTGTCTTTTTTACTACAATCCTAACAATATATGGTTTCACTATGATGTTACAGTATAGTGCTTTAATTCATAATCAAGGTCATCGAGCCAAGCTGGTTGAGCTTATAAATCAAAAGGAGGTTGTTGGGGATCTATTTAACCAACTCCGTCTTGCTCTGCAGAGGCGAACTAAAGGGCGCCCTGCTCAAGTAAGTGGACTGGATCCATAGTCTATTTCTTCTCGTAAATTTACCATATGATGTCCTTTCAATTCATCCATTGCTTCTTCAAGAATGTTTTTTCATATTCTTTTACCAGTTATCTTAGTAGTGCGGATAGTTTTCTGTACTCAAGTTGTTGGTTGTAGATTTTGGAGGACTTCTTTTTACGCTATCATTATGCATTGTTACTAGTTTCAGACGCTGCATGCATAAAAAATTATATATTGGATGCTTACACATAATTTTCTTTGATTCACTATGGCTATATGTGGTGTGGGGGTAGTGGATTTCTGTTCTGTGTTGATTGTTTATTTCGCTGTCTGGGTATAGTCCTTTCTTGGTGCAATCTACACAAGTTAGTCAGTGATTATACCGAAAGGAGAGTGGTTGGGAAAATAACTCAAATAATTTTCACCGCGGAGCAGCCTGGAATTGTTTGATTCATGTGGATCCAAATAGTTAATTTCAACATGACTATTGAAAAAACTCAAAACATGCATCTCCTTTATTCTCTTGAACCGACAATAAGATAGTGAATTGAAATCCTGGTGATGGCCCAGGCAAACCTTCTAAGTTACATAAAACTGTTAATTGATGCTTAGAAATGGTATTCTAAATTCTTTACATCTATCTTTGAGAGGATGGTGGGTGGGTGGAATTAATCACACTGAGAAGCTGTAACATTGGTCTGTTTATCTTTTAGTTTTTTTATCAATAGTAACAAAAGTCTAGTCTCATTTAAACAAAAAAGATGCCACATAGTTTGCATTGTGGGTTAGTCATATTGCTTTTGGGTGCCAGACTCTTGCTGCCACTCGCATGGATGATGAGGAACTCACAGAAAGCATACAGAAGCTACTCATTGTAATGCAAAGACTAGACCAGAAAATTGCTCCAATGCTGGAAGCAGATGGAGAGCACTTTAATAAAAGGTTAGACGTCTACAACCTTAAGTCTTAAAATACTTGCGCTTTAAGTTCACAGTCTAGTTCACACGGGCTTTGTCTATCTCTCTAAGCCCGTTGGCATATGTGATGAATATGGACTTGAGGATTGATCCACTGGATCTTTTCCCTTTTCAGGTGGGGTTTTCTTTCTAGAGCTGGTCTGTGGGACAAAAGCCACTTAATGAGACAAATTGAGAAGTATGTGAATCTATCACGACATATTTATATTCACCTCTTCAAGATATAGTAGTGGAAATTGAAAAACTTTGTATGCTTTCTGTCTTAACAATTTATCTTTTCAACATGCAGGTATGCCGACATTTATACATCTCGGGTTTCTAATTTTCTCCATTATACCCCATTCATGTATTTCCATGCCCAAGAACAGGTAAACTTGTATAAAATTTCTTTATTATGTTGCTGGGTTGATCTTATGGGTGCTATATTGGTAACTCTTTTAGCATCTGTAAATACAAGGACAACTTGCTGTCAGGAGAGCTCAATGGTGCTTATGATCTTCTCGAATAAATGTGTTATAGTAGTTTATTTTATCATTATAGGAGTTAGTTGCTCGTGCGTCTTTTTTATTTTTTATTATTGAACTATACAATCAAGAAATTGTTTATACATATGGATTGTTGTTTTTAGATAGCTATTTTCTTGTACTATCTAATATGGTTTTATATTCTGATGCAGTCTCTGGCTCATGATTCATATTCATTCCATCAATGAGTCGATGACAAGAATGGCTGAGTTTCTGTACGAGCTTATTTATGATGTGGGTTGTAGTGAATTTTAATGTAGATACTTGTCCCCGCACCCCACATGGAATATCATTATCAATTGTAGTCGATGATACTTCGGTTTGGCTATCGTTAATTGGGACACAAGTAAGACACCGTTAGTTGTAACTCTTGAGGAAATTAAATAGGCAACCAAAGATTTCATTGAACTATTATTGTACTTATAGATATCTCTAATGTTTGATCCATTTTGCAGTTTGTCTGAACTTTTATTCTCTTGACGTTATCTTCTCAATACGACGTTATACACAAGATAATCTCAACTAGAAAATGAGGTTAATTTCGACTAAGTATTTTGTAATGGTGAAATTCAGTGACCAATTCAGGGAACATGGCTGTTTTGTTATGAAAGTTTTGATTTTTTAATATCCAATATGGAATTAGGTGCACATGATACCTGTAAAAACATGCTCGCCAGAAGTGATCAATGACCGGAAATGTGTCTCCAATGCTCTGGTGACATGAAAAGCAGGCGGAAAACTCTCTTTATTCTCCCTCTGGTGTGAGAATTAACGTCTTTTTAAAAAGAAAAATATTGCAAGTCTTAACGTTAAGAAAATGAGAATGAATCTTAACAGAAATATTTTATATATAGGAGATGACACAAATCATCGGACGCGTGCCGTATTTTTGGATGTTGAATTTAAAATTAACTTATTTTAATGTTGTAGCATAAGGATCTTTGGACACGTCTTTAAATGTTGGATCTATGATAAACTTGTCTTAGCGCATGTTTAGTAGTGCTGAAATTATTTTTTAAGTGTTAAAATTATAAGTTGTTAGTGATTGTGTGGATAAAAAGTGAGTTGTAAATTGTGGATCTTACAAAATGTGTGGATAAAAAGTATGTTTGAACAGTTTGACTTGCTAAAATTATAATTTAAACAATCTCGAACATATACTTCATATAATAGTGCAAGGTTTTACGGACATTTGTCATGTCTTCAAAATTAAATCAAGAGTAAACTTGTCTTAATATAATGATATAAAGTTTTACGGATACGGATCTTGGATAAGGCGGGGATCATCTTTGGTCTACTTTTGTGGACGTGGTTCAACTCACAAAAGAAGAGCGCATGAATAGTTGGATGGCGGGTTTGCACTTTGACCACCTTAGTGGGTTCTAAGAGCTATGGGTATCAGGTACGATCAACAAAAAAAAAAAAAAAAAGAGCTATGGGTATCAGCCCTCAAGGCGTAAGGCGGTGGTAGAAGACGCGGGTGCGACGTGAGAGAAATCTCCGACAACGCAAGTTCGATTCTCGCGTGATGATTTTCACCGAAATAATGTGGAGTGTGCGTCGGGCGGGGGTTGGCGTGTTGGTTTCTCTCGCCGGTCTCTCGCCACTCGTCAAGACATCTCTCGATTTACAACCCGCGTGGTCAAGGGACTTCTAAGACAGATAAGAGACTTCGCCTTCGGATCTTTCCCCTTATCAGAAGAGCTATGGGTATCAGGTACAAATACAACTTAAGACATTTTACATAATTATTATTCTAATATCTAAAAAGTTTCATCAATCTATCAATTTTGTTCATTTTTTTATATAATAAATAGAAATGAATAATGTTATTCATAATCATTTCACTACCTAGTAGTAATTCTACGTGGCATTACACAATTGGATAAATTATTTATAATTAATAGCTATAAATACATTACTCAATTGGAGTAAATAATTTATCCAATTGTGTAATGTCACGTAGTAGAATGACTACCCGATGGAAATGTGACTTATGAATAATATTATTCATTTCAATTGGATAAATTATTTATAATTAATAGTTATAAATACATTGCTATAAATACATTATTCAATTGGAGTAAATAATTTATCCAATTGTATAATGTCACGTAGAATGACTACCAGTAGTGAGCGACTATGAATAACATTATTCATTTCAATTGGATAAATTATTTATAATTAATAGCTATAAATACATTACTCAATTGGAGTAAATAATTTATCCAATTGTGTAATGACACGTAGAATACTCACCTAGAAGTGAAATGTATATGAATAACATTATTCAATAGGAATATATAGATTAAGCGTCCACTTGATTTTGTTAAGAATCAAATTTTTGTAAATTTTGATAAAAGTTGGTAAAATGTGTAGTTAAAAAACTGATAAAAGTTATGGTTCTCATAAAAATTTGTTCTTTTACCTTTTATATATAAAAAAATAATTTTGAAAAATAATCGAGTTGTAATACATTTTTCACAAAATGAACTTTCTTATCGAAATTAAGAAAATTAAGATGGGGACCATGAAGAAAGTTTTTACACCACTCACACACACAAAAATGATATACGGATGTCTTCAAATTTTTTTTTTTTAAAAAAATAAAATCTTTCTACTCAAATCTTTCTTTCTTATTTTTTTCACCATTCTTTAAATCTCTTGTCTCAACTTTATTCATTCTCATTATTCTTCAACGTGAGTAATAGTGTATTTGGAAGAGCTTTTATGAAGTCTAAAAGCACTTCTTAAAAAGTTAAAGTACTTTCGATTATTTTTATTATTGTTTAGTTAAAGTCAACAAACACTTTTTACTAAAAAAAAAAAAACTTAAAAATACTGTTTTAGAGAAGTCTAAATTTTAAACTTCTCTAAAAAGCTCTAATGGAACTTTTACGGAAAATTGTAATTAACATTTAATGAATTTCAAAATTAACAAAATTACCATTAATACATCAAAAAAATATTAATTTATTTACTACATTAATTACTTATATCAAATTGTCACCTCATATACTTATATAAAGTGGGAAAAAAAAATCAACGTGTTAAATAATATAATACAAAGTATAAATAATATGTTTGATTTAAATAATTAATTACTATTTACTCAAACATACTAAAATAATCATGTTATTATGATTAAATTAATATATTAAATTTAATGGTTATTATAGTATATAAAAATATATGATTTCTTTTTAAAAAATAATTTGAGTTAGACAATAATTAACTATTGTTTAGTCAAATATAATAAAATAATCGTGTTATTATAATTAAATTAATATATTAATTTTAATAATTATTATAGGATATAAAAAATTATTTATTTTAAAACAAATAATATGAGATATTATAAGTAATTACTGTTTAATTAAATAAATATAAAATTTATACAAAAATACTTTTATATTTATGCAACAAAACATTCAATTTAATAATCACAATACTTTTTGGATTCATATCTAAACAGTCAACAACTTTTTAACAAAAACTCTATTGATAAAAGTGCTACTACTAAAATCTATATTGCTGAAACTCTACTCACAACAGCGGTACTAAACGGACTTATAAGTCTAATTACACAAGTAAGCCTAAATCAAACGGACTTATAGGTCTAAATCAAACGGACTTAGGCCCCGTTTGAGATTGATTTTGGAGTCTAACTTCTGATTCTCAAACAATAAGAAGTTGATTTAGACGTTTGACAAAATTTTTAAAATTGATTATAAAATAATCTGATTCACCTGGCAGCAGATTTTGAAAAGCAGTAAAATAGCAGCTTTTCAGATTCTGCTTTTAGTTTTTCTATTTATATATTATTAAAATACTCATTTTATCCCTAATTAATTAAACTAATTTTTTTAATACTCATTCAAAAAATCGAATTGATACAAATTGGATCATAAAAAATAATATAAATTTAATTAATTTTTGCACTATATGACTCTACTTTTATTTTGAAATTTTTAAAAAATTAGAAATTTATTAAGTTTTTATTATTTTTATTTTAAAAGAATAATAATGAATGGATTGTCTTGTTAAAAAATATTTGACTAAAAAAAAAGAATTTTACCACTCGTGATAATAATAATAATATATAATAATAATAATAATAATAATAATAATATAAAATAATATTATTATAATCAATGATTTTTTAGTAATTTAATACTGTTACAACAATAAATCAATTTTATTTACCAAACGCTCAAATACTGCTTTTGAAACATACAGTAACTGTGAAACAAGAGTTTACCAAACACTTATTTAATTATTTCCATAGGCGATTTTTCTACAACACAAAAATTAATTCTCTTAAAAGACAAGAATACTAAACTACGGTGATCTACTCCCCAGCGATGGGGAGTAGATATGAAGCCCATATCCTATGTGGCGGATGAATTGGACAAAATAGAAGCCACATGGATCTCGTTTCATTTAATGGTCCAAACAACACCCAACTTCCACCCACCCTTTGGCTAAGACTCCCTCATAACAGATCCATTTCTCTCTCCCCGAATTTCTTCCCCAAAAATCTGTGCCCTAGCTTCCCCAAATCGCCGCCCACTCCGGTCAAAATCAGGCTTTCCTCCGTTGAACAAAAGAGGGGAATGTTCGTTTAATTCACTACATTCACGGAAATCAATGTCTCCTCATCTTCTTGAACAACCGTAGTCCGCAAAATCTTCTTGAAGTTCCGCTGCTTCAAGTGAGCAATAACATTGGATCTGGTCTTGTCCTCCTGTTGTCCATGACGCTGAACGCCTGCTCCTCTTGATTTCCATGAACGCCCGGTGGTCGGTCCTCCTCATTGCCGCATGACGCCGGTGGTCGATAGACATTCGCGAACGCCCGCATCTGGTCCTCCCGATTGCCGCGACACGCCGGTGGTCGATAGACATTCCGCGAACGCCCGACTCGTCTTGTACTCGATTGCCGAAATGCCGGTTCTCTCTGCCGTGACTCGGTAACTTATTTTCCAAACTTGTTACGAGGGTAGATAGAGATTGAGGACCAATTAAATTGATGCCAATCTTTATCGTACTCCAATGATGATGTGCCAAATGATAGGATTTTTCTTATAAAATGTTGGAATATGAAATTGATTGCGTAAATTGGGAAATATGATCCTTATTGTTGAATGAACTGTGATGGTTATTTTGGCTGGAGTTGTGTCTGAGTTGTGATATAATGATCTATGATGGTTGGTTTGGTCAAGCTTTTGGTTTGGAGTCAGGTCTCGAGTTGTGATATAATGATCCGTGATGGTTGGTTTGGGTGAAGCTTTGGGTTGAGTTGTGACAATTTATCTGAATGCTAGTTCTCCACATATGATTGTAAACAATGAACTGTGATTGTTTTATGTCTTTGAAAGTATTATTCGAGTTGTGATAATTTTATCCGAATGCTATTTTTCTCCCTTTCGATTATACCCAATGATTTGTGATTTATGTATGAGGGAGGTAGATCACCCGTGTGTTGAAAATGTGGGTAAGATAAGTGGAATTTAATTCCATAATGGGTCGTGATGATCAAATTGTGTGAATTGTTATGATTGTTGGAATTCGCAACTACAAAATTAGTCCAGATCTTGGCTTGGCGGCCGGATGGCATGAGAATGGGGTTGCAACCCGTAAGTTCATGCAACTAGTGTTTTGCGACCATGGCGGTGCTAATCAATGTACTCTAGAAATATGATCCGAGCCCAATGTAATTGTCAATTCATAATAGATTGAATGTCGCATAGACTTAATTGATAATTATGTAATATTGGTGTAACATTTGAACAACACATAGGTAAGGATCAATGTCTTCTTCTAGTGGAACTGCTTCCCAATTACGACTTAGATGTAGATGTGGGGCGTATATGAAGATTCATACTTCAGACTCGAAAGGAATCCAAATCGTCGATATTGGAGATGTCATAGTGTCAAGGTAAGTGACTTTTCATAATGTAGTTTTGTGATTGTAAAATTTCATTGACTTGAATTAGACGATGCTATTGCAGGACGGTGTCCTATGCGGAGGCTTCTGTTGGGATGACGAGATGGAATCTAATTTTAGATTGCGAGACGTAAGTATGTGAACAAACAAGTACAGACTTGGATGATTTGAAGTGCACTTTGCGGAGCATAATGGATAGGGTAGACAAGCTAGAAGACAGGGATCGTGTACTTAGGCATCGTATTAGTGGGGGGGAAAATTGCTCAGATATTTTCATGATTTCTTGTATCGTCGTATTAGTGTTTATTGTAATGAATTTGTATGTATCAGTGTTGTGAAATCCTAAAAATCATATTTGGGCAATAATTTGTGTTTTTCAATTTTAATGGAATTGAGTAATGTTTGTACCCGGCAGGTATCACTTTTGTCATGTATAAATTTTAATTGGAAATGTATGTACAAAACTTGGCAGGTATCAATTTTGGTAGGTATCATAAAATTGGCACATGACAACAAAACCATAATGGGTAAAATGATCCAATCAAATAATCAACTTCAATGATAGCAAAAGATATAAAAATACTACATGACTTGTTCCAACTTGGCAGAATAAATAATTACCACAAGATAAAAAAAATCAACATGACATGTTCCAACTTCATTTGTATTAAAAATAACCTGTAAGAACATAGTTGGTGGAATACTCAAACACACAACATTCACTTCAAAGATTGCATCATTCCAAAATATTACAAAACAACTACATGGCATGTTCCATGAAATGCACAAAACATCATTGTTTGAAAAACATATCGTTCTAACCACGCGGGTTTTTGATTTAATACAAACCAAAATATTAAATGGACTCCATCGAAATTCGAACTATAAATCAAATGTAAAATTGACTCCATCCCCATTCGAACTACAAGCAAATGATGAGAACGTAGCGTCCTCTCTCCAAACATCTTGAGAGTCATCGTAATCATGTTGGTTCTCATGTACCGTGGGTACATTTGACCTACAAAAAGCCAAATATTTGTATAAATATGTGTACTTTTATACATGAATAAAAAATACAAAAAAGTATTCAAATTTACCTATCATTAAATGTCGGACATGTTCTTTTGTCGTGTCCATTTGCTCCACAAACTGAGCATTGTCTATTACCTCGCGAGAGTGCTTTTTCTTTGGAAAACTTCAACCGTTTTCCACATCCTTTCGCTCTAACGGAATTTGGATTTTGTATAACCTGTTGGACCTCGCGACTTTTCAAGCTTGACTTATTTTTTTCGAAATTCCCACCGTCGTCAAGTTGCATCACTCTCTTAAAAGTCATTTCAAACTCACCTAGTACCAACGTACTGCGAGCATCTGTTAAAGCAGCCACGTCCACTAACACAGATGCCTTTTGTGCTAACAACCCATGACGTGCCATTAGTGACTGGACAGATGTGTCATCCAAGTTGCTACTTGCATTAGTGTCGCAAATCGCACCCAATTTGGCATTCTTGGTCCAACGTCGCACAATATATTTATCCGGCAAGAGGAGTACTTGTTTTTCTTCGAAAACAAATCATGTGGCGACATGGATAACTGCAAATTCAAAATTTCGACAACTACAAGAAACAAAGTCAGTCTCAAGTGAAATAAGTAAGCTCGCGGGTCCGATCAAAATTTTGTCCAGATTCATATCTTTGTACACTATATGTTTTCCCACC
The DNA here is from genome assembly GCA_023638005.1 of Forsythia suspensa. NCBI lineage: Eukaryota > Viridiplantae > Streptophyta > Magnoliopsida > Lamiales > Oleaceae > Forsythia > Forsythia suspensa. The sequence continues at coordinate 46,889,950 of CM042675.1, forward strand.
CACGAAGTTTGATCTCTTGGAACAAATGTATACATTACTCTTATCCACATTTGAAACAATGAAACACCTTCTTCGTGTAGATTTGAACCATTTGACCTTCCATCATAAGACTAGACATCAAGCGTGGTTGTTCATTTAGATCAACATGGTTAGCTACTAATTCCTCATGGCGTTGATGACTCAATGCCCTATTAAACCTAGTAATGAATCCCATCAGTGAGTTCTTTCTATTCACGTACTTCTTCAGAAATGAGTGTCCACTCTCGGATCGTTGACTGCTAGACATTCCTGCACTGAATATGTGATTAACATATGCTGGAACCCACCGACCCCGAATATCATACATCGAATTTAGCCATTCATTACATTGTAGATTTGTGCTAACCATTGCATCATTCCATCGCTCCTCAAATTCAGTAGGGGTCTCTGAATTTTTAATAATATTCACTAACCTATGATACTGCTCATTGTACACCATGGCATTAATTTTTTCAGAAAACTTGTTTAAAATGTGCCAGATGCAATACTTGTGGAATGTCGATGGCATGACTATTGATATGGCCTTTGCAATTGCAGCGTCTTGATCAGTTATAATCAAAGATGGAGCATGATTCGAGATCGATTCCATGAACTTCGACAACAACCACACAAATGACTCTGTCGTTTCATCGCTCAAAAACCCGCACCCAAACAGAATAGTCTGCCCATGATGATTTACGCCTACGAAAGGGGCGAATATCATGGAGTACCTATTCGTGTTATAGGTTGTGTCGAATACCACCACATCGCTGAAAAATACCGATAAGACCGTCTAGATTCAAAGATCGACTCAATAACAATGAATCAACTTATTTTCCTCGTCTAACTCGTAAGCAAAGTAGAAGTTCGAATTTTTCTCTTTCTCAAATGTCAAATGCTCTATTAGAGTTTCAACGTCATAATCCCTTTGCTCTTCTCGAATATTTCGTTCATGGTTCCTAATATCTCTTTCCACACACCCAATCGTGATGGACCACGAATCTATCTCCATAAGCTTAATTGTCGACACGTTGGTATATTAGCATCAGCGAATTGTTGAGTCAATGCTTTCTTTGTATTCGACACAGTCCGGTGGGATCTTAACAAGTGCACTCGACTGGGAGTAGTAAGAGCGTGATTGTGCTCCTCGACAAAGTTGTTCACTACCCACATTGGTCCCGTTTTGTTGTTTGACCACAGTTAATCTAGCACAACACCCAACTCGTGTATGCCCACGCTTTCTTTCCCCGGTTCGCGGCACAGATTCCTTATATTTTCTCTGATATGCATCATCTGTTTTCCCTTCTTTTGAACATACAAACATTTTCCAGTACGTCTCTCCAGTATCCTTCTTCTTTTTAGTATTCTCAATTCGTGCACTAAATCTAGCCTCCCGAGCATATTTATTGTAAAAAAGGTAAGCTGCCTCATGTGATTCAAATTCTTGTCCATGGCGGGAAAGGCGTGTTTCGAAACTTGAGGAACAAACACATTATCGCACTATGTGATTCCATTCCTATCAAACAATAAACCAACAATATCAATACAAATTTATTGATTCCATACTAACTTTGACATATCATTCTGATGAATTTGGAGGTTTTGGAGGAACAAGTTCTTAAACACAGACTAATACAACACTTTTATTATTTCCATAAACTTCAACTAACACAAATGAATCAAGTTACAACATATGACTAACCAAAATGAATCAAAGTACAAAAATTACTTCAATGGTGGTTCGGTGTTTAGTGTTGAAGCGAAGTCATTCACTCGCGAGATTTGGACGAGATCACGGTGGTGGGTCACACCAAGAGAGGAGAATCAGGAGGACTGGATCACGGCCGTTCATGCGCAGAATGAGGAGGACCCGATCACGGGGGCGTTCGCAGAATCAAGAGGAGCGACCCGCGAGCGTTCGCATGACAGCAGGAGGACAAGACCAGATCGGTGATGTCATTGCTCACGAAGCTTAACAGCGGAACTTCAAGAAGATTTTGCATACCACGGTTGTTCAAGAATATGAGGAGACATTGATTTAGTGAATGTAGTGAATTAAACGAACATTCCCCTCTTTTGTTCAACGGAGGAAAGCCTCGATTTTGACCGGGAGTGGGGGGGCGATTTGGGAAGCTTAGGCACCGATTTTTGGGGAAGAAATTCGAGAGAGAGAAATGGATCTGTTAAGAGGAGTGCCGGGGTGGGTGGGTGGAAGTTGGGTGTTGTTTGGACCATTAAATGAAACAGATCCACGTGGCTTCTATTTTGTCCAATTCATCTGCCACATAGGATATGGGCTTCATATCTACTCCCCAGGGGAGTAGATCAGCCCCTGTACCAAACTAATTATAATTACACGAGTAAGCCTTATACTAGTATATAGTCAAGGTAAAATAGAAAACGTATTAACTCATCAGTTTCTTTCGTGAAGCACGGTATCACGTGTAGTGCTCCTCCTATTGAGCGGCGGCTGCGGCGAGGCAGCGTCGTCCAACAGACGAAAAGAAAAATGAAGAAGCTGAGATGGGTGATGGATGGAGGTTTCTGGGACGTGGACGTGTCGACGCCGGTGACCCTTGACGGCCTAGCCCGCCCTGTTCCCGGCGACCCACTTCCTTTGGGGATTTCTCGTGGGCCCAGACTCTCGCGCCCTAAACAAATTGATTTCTTCCAGCGCTTCATGTCCATGCCTTTCGTCCCCTCCTTTTCCCACTATGGAGTTGGAGATGTTGGCCTCTGTCTTCAGCGAGTCTTCTCTCTCTCGCGCGAAACCTGGTACTTTCCACTTCCCTTATTTGTTCCTGATTTCTCCGGTTGAACCTGCCGGTCGAGTCCGATTTTGATAACATTGAAAATGCCCATTCATGTACTGTTCGTGTGTTTTCTTATTTCCATTTTCAGCGAGGCAGATTTTTTTGTTAAAGACTCAATTCTTTTGATTTCTTTCTTTCTTTTTCATATCTTAATTCACGCTCTTATAATGCAAGTAAAATAAGTTCCTGAGACCTTTAATAATATAATCCCCGGTGGTGTTTGAGCTCAACTAATTAAGTATCAAAATTGCAACTTTTTCTTTGAAGCATTTCTGAATTCTGCTCTAGCAGATTGTGAATTAGCCATGTAATACTTGAATCTTATCACTTTTATAGTTCCGTATGCTAGCGATTTCATGTTTCCGTTCCAATGTCAACATGTGTACAACTTGTAAATAGAATGGAAAGCATTAGGTTTATGATACAGGGACAAATTGGGTATTGGGAGTAGGGGAACCGGAAGAGACAATTTTTTGTTTATTTATGAATGACTGAATACAAAGAAGAAATACAGCATGTAAAAATCTGATTCCCTTGCCCATAACTACCAAAAAAATGTATCCTTGCTTGTTAATTTAAGAACTTTCAGATCCCTGTTAGGTGTTCCATATCTTTCTATGATACATTGTAAAAGAAAGCAAAACAGTTATTCTTGAACTCCCATATAGACTACCTTTCATTTTCCCAAATTTGGAATTAATACTTAAAAGTGTTACTTGGACTTTCATTTTACCCTATCAATAAATAGTTAAAAGCTTTTCTTAACTAAGTTCTCGTGCAGGAATTGAAATTGACTGATATTTGGGTTCAAAGTCATGCAGGTTTATGACTTTACTTGGTCAGTTCAATGTACAGAAGTTTGTGACTTCTCTCAAGATGAATGGGTTCAAGCAAGAGTCAGACTCCTCGTGGTTGCAAAACATTAGGAGACATCTTTCAGACCAATCTTTCTATGGCCTCAATTTCTGTTCAGAGTTGTTGTTAACACCGGATGATATAATGACACTTAGCTTAGAAACGCATGGTGATCAAAAGACTCTTAGAAAAAAAGCCGTACTTCATCACAAGGCAAGCGTGTATGACCATGATCTCTAGATTTAATCTATATTCTTTTGATTGACAATTTTATAAACCTTTTATCTTCACTATATTGGTAAATGGTTAGTCGTTATGTTGCTTGTGCCTGAGGAAACAACGTTTGCCTGATGTACTTTGTTTTTCATCTGTTCTAAGTTGTTGGCATTTATCAAACTATTTTTGTCTCTTCCAAGTAACTATTTCTCTTAATTGGTTTGTCAATCCTTTTTGTAGAACTATGTTACATGGGCCCTTTTTCTTTTATGGCTGGGAAATTCTCTTTCTTCAGCTTATCGATCAGATTCTCGTTTTGTAGTTCCAAACTATGTTACACGAACCCTTAGGCTATGCTTGGGAGTTTTAGGGTACTGGTTATGAGGGTTTTTTAAAGTACTGGTTTTGGGCGTTTATGAGTGGAGTAGCTTTTGGTGGTTTTAGTAGCGGTTTTTGAAACGGTCCAACCCATACTTGGGAGTTTATTATCAAGCGGTTCTAAAAGTTTTTTAGAAGAATCAAATTACATATATGCACATATATTAAAAAATTAATTTTAAAAATTTTACATATCGATATATCATCGAAAATATAAAATTAAATTTATGTTTTTGTATGTTTTTTTTTTTTTTTTATGTGTGCATATGTTTTATTTTTACAAACATTAAGTTTAGGGAGTTTGAAAATAATTGTTTGGGAGGGGATAAAATTTAAATAAATTTCGAAGAACGGCAAAAAACCATTGATTTGGGGGTTGGAAAATACGGTCCAAATTACACTAAACCGCCCAAAAACGGTGTTCTAAAAAACTAACAAGCACCGATTTTTTCAACTGTTCATAAGCGGTACTATCCAAAATAGGTCAAAACCTGTGAAAAAAAAAACTCTCAAGCAGGCCCTTAATGCAACTCCAAAGCGACTGTTTCACACACAACACTCAGACTATGCAATGGCTAATAGATGCTTCATTTTGAGCATAAACGGAAGATTTTGATGGATACAATTCTTGGATGTGTGCCCATTCCCAACTCTTGTACCCAAACTCTTCTAACTTTTTATTACGTACTGTTTCGCAAGGGGGAAATATAAACTTACATATCGATGATGCACTGCGTACATGATCTTTGCCATGCTTGATAATGCTTTATGCTTTCCTTTGCAGTTTCCACATCATAATTTTACTGTGGAGGCAGCTTCCCCAGCACTTTTTGTTGATCAGCATGGTAACTACTGGGATGTTCCATTTGCTGTGGAAATGGATCTTGCACCAATTGCTTCTGATTCTGGTACAAGCTGCCGTTTCTGCATCAACCATACTGCGGGTACACCGAAACCATATGAAGGGCAATCAACAAGCAAAGCTCCTGCTACTTTACTTTCGGGTTTGTGTGCCAAATGTGCAATCTCGTTCAAGAAAAATGTCGACATTTGGAGAAGTGTAGCACCAAAGATGAAAATGGTGCAACCATATGACATATTCCTCTCTAGCCCTAATATTTCAGCATCAGGAATCCTAGGTAAGAACAGGCAGCTTTGTCACTCTTGAAAGTTGAAAGTCAAATATTAAAGTGGTCGATATCTATCTGAAGGGTTTATTAAAAGAAAAGGCTGTTAGTGAGTAAGTAGGGTTATTCTATGGGAAGCAAAATCATCTTTTGTTTAAAAGTGAGGTTGTATAACTGCACTTGAGGTGTGTCCACAAAATCGCTTGTTTATTATCTCTTCTTATTGGGAAAATGGAACTTTGAATAGGGGCGGAGCCACCAAGGGAGAAAGGTGGTCTAACCTAAGCCAACTCCCAACCCAAATTGTTTTAATTCAAGTTTCAGCCTAAATTGGTCCAAACTCCAAGTTTTAATTTATATCTACTGTTGAACACCAAGTTTCTGAGTCCAACTGATATCATATATTCAATTCTTTTCTCTACACATAACCACGCCCTAATTCGATTGTAATTTTCACTCAATTTCTTCTAATTAAAGCTATAATAAACCAAAATCAGCCTTAAATTTGTTAACCAAGTTAGCCAGCTCGCATATGGACTATGAGAGGAGGGTTTAGCTTGCTCCATTCGTGGTCATTCTGTCAATGGGAACGACGTCTGGCTAAAAAGAGAGATCGACCTATACCTAGTAAAGAATGGTTGAATAACAGTTTTATTGTATATATTGAGAATGATATATTTTATGAAATTGATAATGATGTAAATATACAATATTTTCAAAGTATGAATGCGCGTAGGAACAATTGTAGTAATGTATCTAAATATTTTTATTAGTGTTATGTTATTTCAAAAAAAAATTGTTGTTTAGTTTTTGCCCACCTAAAGAAAATTCCTAGCTCCATGATGATAGAGAATTCTAATTGTCATTTAAATGACCTAGTTTCTTTACGAGTAGTGATAAAAAATATGGGCACTGCATCCTGTGATAACCCAAAGGATGTATGTTGTGGCACATATGTGATGTCTACATGCTTTGTGCTTGTTTTGAACCAAATTTATTCAGCTTAACACATCGCTACTTTCATCAGTTAACCATACTTCTCTGACATATCTCTGAAAGCTGCATCTAGTCTTCCTTATTTTCTTGATTGTATGTGCTTGTACTGTAGGTGCTGTCATCACTGCATCTGTTGGAGATAATTCAATCAGAGCCCAAGTAGAAGATGGGTCATTGAGTTCAAAAGGCTTCAGTCTTCAAGCCAGAGGAGCAAATTCTGCCATTTTAGCTGATTTATTTGCAAGTGTATCACTATCTGCTCAGCATGGAAATTTCCAAAAGTTGTTTCTAGACCTTACTCGGTTTTATGCACGGATAGACATTCCTTCTGGGTCAAAATTCCTGTCTGGTGCCACACGCGTGGCACACGATCTTTATAATTCTCAAGTACCAAGTATGCAAGCAATGCAGGAAATTTGTCCCACTGCCTCTCTATCATTTCAGCAGCAGGTACTTAAATGTAGCATTGACTTCTTGTTGTTATTACCACTCACTGTAGGTTATTCACATTTTCTCCTTCATATGCCAATCTTAATGCAGATTGCTGGACCTTTCAGCTTCAGAATTGATTCAGTAGTGACACTTGATCTGAAAAAAGACTCGTATTTAAGTGTGAACGACCCCGTATTTGCTGTAGAATATGCTTTGCAAGTTCTTGGTTCAGCAAAGGCTGTTGCTTGGTATGCGCCCAAACAAAGAGAGTTCATGATAGAGCTACGGTTTTTTGAGACTTGAAAAAACATATTTCTTCATTTGCCACCGGTCTTCCTGTTTTGGCTTCCTTTTTGCTACATTTTTTTGGGTATTGAGAAGTGTCTTGTTGCTGTTTGTAACCATTAATATTGTATACTCCACGAGAAAGATTTGTTGTGGCATAGCAGTAGAATAAGCAAATTTTCATCAATTTGCTGACGCAATGTAATGGTAAATTGATACTCCATTTATTGTGGCACAGCTGTAGAATAAGCAATTTTCATCAATTTGAAGTGATGGAATTAAATTGAAGTTCATTGGCAAATTAAAGTTTAATGATCCGATAAGATTTCACGAGAAGTTATGAAATGGCGTGAAAGTAATTGTTCTTCAATATGTACTTTTCTCTAGAGGGCCTATGGGGCACTAATAATGGATAAAATTTGGTGTTTACATGCATGGAAGGGACACCAATAATGGATGAAGTTTTGTGTGTAGCACCAAAAGACATACTCCCAACCATTAGAAACACGCGCATCTATTATCTCCCTCAATATCATACTCCCAACCATTAGAAACACGGCAGCTTGCATTTGCTTATGCTATGATGCCGACCAAAACTAGTTGCAGGACCACCTGGTGGAATCCCAAGATGATCTTCATTATACTTGACAACCAAAAGACATAGACCATGTGGTGGAACGGACAAGGCGTACTTGGCAAGTTCCTTGCGATCTTGAGACCCCAAAATCTTGGGGACAATATCAGGTGGAACTGCTTCTCTCCCAACTTGAAGCAATAAAGCAACCTGTAAAGGTACAGTAAAAGAGAATAAATTCTAATTGAATCACTAGTATGAAAAGTTAAGTTTGATATCAGTGCACAAAATCGTGGTGGGTGTGGAAAGTTGAAATCATGATTAGCAAGCTCAAGTGAGCGCTATTCTCCTTATCTGATTATTAAGTACACAGTTACGCTATAAATACCAAATTATGCTCAAGTAGAATGGAGGATGCTTGCGGAAAAGAACTAAACATGGAGAATTGAATCAAATACCATGTTTCTAACTTGTCTATATAGAAAACCAGATCCTTCCACTTCAAGTTGCACAAGAGGTCCCTGCATAGCATAAAATTCCATTTGAACAGAAATTGTTAAGCTCATTATTTTTGCAGACAACATTCTATTATTTCAATTTCTGGTCTTAACCTTCCTATGTTTCAACTTCTTTCAATTATACACAAACCCACACATTACACTGGTAGAAAGGATCAAATGAATGAAGCCAAACCTTTGGAAAGAAAAGTACTGACAAAGCCAAAGAACATCACTATTGAATTATATTATTCAAATGCAGCAAAGCATTGGGTTAAATGCAATCATGAGAATAAAGTTGAAAAGTGAAAAAACACATCGTTGCTGATTTAGGGTTTAACAAAGTCCATAAGTGCATCGTTTTTGTAGATGTATATTCTGTGGTTTCAATATCTGGCCTTAACCTTCCTATAGTTTCAATTTTCTCTCGAAATATACACAAACATACAGCAAGGTAGATACAGTTAAGTGCACAAATCCAAAACTTTGGGAAAACTAAATAAAGAAAAAAAGCAGATAAGCCAAGCAAGTCACTGTTTAATATGGCCATCGAATGCAGGTAGTCATAAGCATATGCAGCAAAGCTAAATGCAATCGTCACAAGAAAATTGGGAAGCATGGAGACTCAGCATTGCTGATCTAGGTTCAACAAAGTCCAATCATGTAGAAGTACCTAAGGATTTGCCCAACATCTCTTGAGTAGTCTCACCTAATATATATTTGAAAAATACGTAGCTTAGAATAGAGATTTCAGACAGAGACCATGAAAGTGGATGTGGTTTTTCAGATTTCAATTCCAAAACCACCACAGGAACACACCGGATAGGCAATAATTTACAGATGGTTTTTATTTGCTGGTAAAGCACAAGGGAGAGAACTTTCTTGGAGCTGACAAGTACCATTTCGTTTACATTAAAGTGAAAGATCTTCTTCACTGGATTTGGTACCCGATCATTACGTGATGCATTGGCAAAAGCAGAGAAGTCGTGCTGTCCCACAAAATGCTTTGCAGCGTCCCTCATGGCAGCCACATTGAGTTTATGGACACTATGGTAAGCATATTCCCGGTGAAATGGGTCCATGACGGTGTCATTGTAAATTTTGTAGTGATAAATCTTGCTTTTGACAGAAAAACGGGCATGAAATTCAGGCACGGCAGAGCTGATTTCTCTAACTCTGATATCAGAAGGAAGAAGACCATTTAAAGCTTTGTGAATGCCTTCCAGGCTGTCATAGTTGAAAGGCGTGATGAAATGTGCTACCTGAGAACTAAAGTCATCATTGATCAATTTCTTCATCAATATCTTCAATTCCTTAGACTGTGTAAGAATTAAAACAAACCTGACCCCAGGCATGAACTCCTGCATCCGTTCTACCAGCACCAACTAAAAGAAGATCTTTTCGTTCTAAGTTTGTTATTCGAGTTAAGGCTTCTTCAATAATACATTGCACAGTTGGTGTTGACTGTTGATATTGCCATCCTAACATCCAACGTTAAGGACCGTAAGTACAATTCAGGAGAATGCAGATGCAGAAATGACACTTCAAAAGCAAGAATTTATGAATTTCCTAACCCACAAATGAAAAACCCTTGAAATAAGAAACGTTGGTACAAGACTCCGTTTCCAAATCAGTGGCCCAAATTACATACTCACAAAGAATCAATTCTCCATACTCACAAAGAAAAATTAAAAGGAACTTGACAATAACAATGCCAATAATGAATTAAACCTGAAAATCGGGTACCGTCGTAGGCTATAACCAATCGCCACTTAAAAGTGGGAAGGTTGAGCTTCTTCGTGTCCTTATCTTGCCCATCACAAGTCAAATTCTGCTCTCAACAAAGTAAACAGGATGAGTTTCACGGTACATGATAACTGTGACAATGTAGTAATGGAATTAGTACAAATACATAACGTACGGAGCAATTGTAGGATGAGATGGGGAGACGCGGATATTCTAGAGCACTATGAAGAACTGATGGGAGTCCGATAGACGGAACCAGCGCCGGCGCCGACGCTTTATTCATTAATACTCTAGGAAGTATGAGTAAAACTAGTAATAATCATTTTGTTTGATGTAGCCAACGGTTGGGGAGTTCCGGATAAATATGTCGATAGATATATTGGACTCTCCTTATTGGTCCATTTTCAAATTTGGGTGTAGCCCAAATGATTTATCCAGGGGTAACTATCTTGATAATTTTAGTGGTAATAGTTCTAAATGATCGGGTGACATGATAGATTTATCTGAATAGTTGTTGATCAATTTTACAAATAAATTATTAAATATATCTTTATTTTAGGAGTAATTTCATACCCTCAGTAGGCAACTACTGTTATCTTGCCCACCACGTCTCATTGTGATGTGGGCAAACGTTAAGATAACACTTGCCCACTGGTAGTAGGAGACCACCCATCATCTTTACTTTTTCTTCTTCACTTTTTTCATTTCAAATTATTTGAAAATCATCTCTATTACTTATACATTATTGTTGAAAAAGATAAGATTTTAAGGATTAGAATCTAACTAATTTCATTGTTAGAATCTAATACATTTTATCTATGTAGATAATCTCATTTCAACATTAGATTTAACCTATCTAAATTCTTGTAACATGTGTGACTATTTCTTCTTCTTTTAATTTATAATATATACTGTAGATTTTATGGTATAAATTATGAAATTATGTATATATTTGCGTATGAATTGTGATTTTTGCTTTAAATTCTTGTAAATTTGAATTCATTTGAGGTGAGTTAATTGAAAAATCAGTGTAATATGTGTAAACTCGCATTAACAGACTTATTGTATGTTAAAATAGAAGTTGTGATACAAATATAACCGCCCTTTATCTAGATGAAAAGGTCAAAAGACTTGTTACCACATAGAACATCTACTACAGTTGGACTGTCAAGTGCCAACTAAGCAATTTATGTCCGTTTGAAGATAGTAGAAGAATTAGTAGTGGCATTTGAAATTAAATTTAATTACAACAATTAAAGTAGGATAAATTAAAATTTAATGACTCAATTGAGATATAACTGAAAGTTCACTGACAGCAAGTATTACACATCTGACACTTAAAGTTTAAAATTTAGCAAGGAAGTTACATATGTGTATATACGTGTTTATTTTAATTTTTATTGCAAGTTGTGAGTTTATAAGAACATCTCTAATGCATTCAATGGATTGTGACTAATGTGACAATTAAATAGACGATTTTTTAAATTATGTGAAATAAATAGACAATGAAATCTAAAATTTCTCTTCAATGGATTCCTTCTATAATCCAATAATGTTGATTATGTGGCATTTATTTTTTAAATTAAAAAATAATAAAACTAATCTACTTAACAGAATTTTAAAAAATTAAAACAAAAATTAAAATAATTCTTCGACTCATTCAATCTAATGTAACGCCTAGATATAAAAAGAGTATCTCACATCTTCTATTTTTTTTGTCACATGTCACCTTAACATAATACTCACATAAGACATCGGAGAAGTGTTTTACTTTTTAATAGGGGTAAATAGCACAAAACGTCCCTACCTATTGAGGGTATTGTGCAAAACGCCCTTACCTTCAAAATTTTGGCATTTTCACCCTTACCTCTTTGGATTTCTACATAAAATATCCTTCACCCAAAAATCACCATTAACTTGGGGGTAAATTAGTCCAACCACTTTTTTCACATATATATTACTTCTTTTTAAAATTGGAGGGCTTCCCATACAATTTCAAAATTGCATGGCAGCCTCGAATCCCCAATCTGAAAAAGTGAAACCAGGTGGAAAAAGCATTTAGCAAAAATCAAAGTTTATTTTCCCTATTGAATCTCCGCTCTCTCGCGCCCCGATAGCATAAAACAATTTCAAATGCTATTTTAATGATTGGGTGGATATCAGCTCTTTTATATATAAAATACATCACAAATTCAAACTTAAGCATTCTTTAGCTTGAACTATTTCTCGGGCATATCACTCCATTAGAGCCTATACGATATTAGGGTAAAAAGAGAGCATGGATTTTATACAACAAAAACTACTTTACGGCTCCCCATCGATGAAGAGGATTGGTTGAGGGAATTCATGGTATTCTCGCTTCGTCAACAAATGATAACAAATCTATACAAAATGAAAGTGTATATTTCATCATTCAGTAGTCACAAAACAAAGGACGGAAATACAAATACAATTTAAATTTATTAATCTAATTCAACACTATGCACAACATGTTAAGTTTCGAAGAAACTTTATCATAAAACTCCAACAAAGTAAACAATCAACTAAAACTAAAAGAGTGCGTAAAACAAAATTAATATTAATATTGTATTTCCATTTAAATCTGCTTTTTTTCAACGAAATTCAGTAAAAGATTTTATGAATTTCAATTGAAAGCATTGCGTTGTAGGGACGTTTTGCACGAAGGAGATTATCACTTGGTTTTTAAAATTAAAGGTGCCATGGTTTCCACTTGTTTCAGCTTTTCAGATTTGGGGACGGGGGCCTGCCATGCAATTTTGGAAATTGCATGGGAAGCCCTCCAATTTAAAAAAAGTAATATATATGTGAAAAAAGTGGTTGGACTAATTTACCCCTAAGTTAATGGTCGATTTTTGAATGAAGGACGCTTTTGCTAGAACCAATAGGTAAGGGTGAAAATGCCAAAATTTTGAAGGTAAGGACGTTTGGCGCAGAAATCCAAAGAGGTAAGGGTGAAAATGCCAAAATTTTGAAGGTAGGTCTGACAATTAAATAGACGGTAATTTTTTAATTATGCGAACAAAATGACATGTGAAATCCAAAATTTCTCTCCAATGGATTCCTTCTATAATCTAATAACGCTGACATACAAGATTTATTTTTAAATTAAAAAACAATAAAACTAATCCACTTAACAAAAATTTTAAAAATTAAAACAAAAATTAAAATAATCACGACTCATTCAATCTAATGTAACGCCTGTACATGCAAGTTAATATCTCACATCTTCTATTTTTCCTGCAAGCATGTCACCTAACATAACGCTCACATAGTACATTGAGAAGTGTTTTTACTTTTTCAACGATTTCCTTGAAACATCCTTCTACCCAAAAATCCTACCTATTAACCAGGTAAATTAGTCCAAACCACGCTTTTCATATATATTACTTTTGAATTGAGGCCCCATGCACGAAAGCTGCATGGCGGTGTCTCGTCTCCCCAACTGGACAAAGTCAACCAGCTGGAAAGTTAGATGAAGAAAAAATCAAAGTTTATTTTCCCTATTGAATCTCCGCCTTCTCGCCTCCTGATAGCAAACAATTTCAATGCTATTTTAATGATTGGGTGGATATCACGAGACATAAAAATACATCACAAATTTCAATTTAACCATTCTTTTTTTAGCTTAAACCACGGCATATCGTACCCATTAGAGCCTATAATATTATTAGGTAAAATAGAGAGTAATCGATTTTATACAACAAAAACTACTTTCTGGCTCCCTACCGATGAAGAGGATTGGTTGAGGGAATCTATATTCTCACTTTTAATGTATATTATCTATTTAATGATGTGGCACATATTTTTTTTCCAATCCATTGAATGCATTGGAGAATCAGAGATTCTCTAACAATACGAAGAAAGTGACATATTGCTCGAGTAATACTTCATTACAATCTAATTTGTTTGGTAAATTTTTTTTATAAATTATAAGCAGTGAATCCTATAAAATGTGTTGATCAAAAGTGATTAAAAATTATTGATTCTACAAAATATATAAATAAAAATAATATTTAATCAACTTATAAATACTTATAAACACTAACAAACACACACTAAATAACTTTAAAAAGTTTCTCACAACAATGAGGGCATGCAAAATGCACCCACTACAACATTCGCAACGCATGGAAGCACGTACTCCAGTTTCGACTTAGGCCTGGGCCAACACAACTTGTGCACGCACGTGGGTCGTGCATTCCACCGCACGTGTGACTAGTGTTCCACTAGATTATAGTCCAACATGTGCTCGATCCATGTCCTCACGAGAATTAGGCCGAAAATGGTACGACAGGTACAACTAACATGCATTTGAATAGAACATGTGATTTCAAGCATTACAACAGTGGGTGTCAAATTTAAATAAAGATGTACTCTTTAGTATTTATTCCATTCTACCTCAGTATTCATTTTCACTCTAAAAGGCGCTTAAACAGCTGACCCACCTCATCACCACCACCACCACCACCACCACCACCACCAACCAAATGAAAAAAAGACAAAAACACTGATTTCACAAGAGGGAGGGAGAGATATCCAACAGTGACTGGCTGTACATACAAACTAGGTAATGGTGTACTAAAAGCTAGATGCATATTTACAAAATTTACAGCACGCTATGCGACAAGCCTAGTGTTACATACATGAAAGTCCCTACTACCTATGGCATCACTTTCATCCGAGGAATGGAATCCTATGCAACAATGCACCCATGGTGGATTCCTTGGCGAAAACTCGCATCCCTCAACACCAAGTAACTTGTTCATCTTATTAGTTAGTGTGTCAACATCCGGGTAGCCACAGAAAAACTCTTCCTACAAAAGAATTACAGCAAAATCAGAAATGGCCGCACTATTAAAGAGAAATAATTGAATAGTTTGGAACTCAATCGAACTGCTTTCTATCGGGAGCTAAATGTATGTGTGTTACCGCATTTTCCAAAAACAATAGAGCATGTATTCTCGCGGTTGGATCCTCTAAAGTCATTCTTATTCTATAATTTCCAACTGGTGATCGGAAGTATTTGGTCTGCGAAGGATAAACAGCCACCACGCGAACAACGCATTTATACCCACCATAAAGCTGTAATAGAGGGGGGGAACGTTATAAGCTGTGATAGATGAGTTTATACACATTGAATCCCAGAAAACTATTTATAAAAACCAATAACTAAAGGAAATTCCATCATGACATTTAGGCAAAAACTACCAGCGGTGACAAGAGAAGATCCAACAATGTTGCAAAACCAACTAGCTCGTTACCTGTCACTGAAGTAGGGGAAATGATAAACATCAATACGGTCCAGCAAAATTGCTCTTACTAGGTTGGCATACAAAGGTAGTTCTGTAAAACTTGCATTAGTACAGAAAAAAGAAAAAGACAATTACGAATAAATTACCTGTCAAGATATCAGAATTAAGACTGGCAGTAGAAGGAATCCGACCCCGTTCCAATATTCTCTCGTTACAAACCCTAATAGAGATCATCCAAAATCATGATTTAAGAATGATTCAAGATAGAAATAAAGAGCCTATATACAAGGAAATGACTGGGCAAGTCTCTCCTGTTTTGTGGCAAAAAGCCCAAGTGAGAAAGGGCTACCTTAAACGGTCAATGACGCTGTTGTCTTTCTCAGACAAAGGTCGACACTTGGTCGCTGGAGTTAGAACTCCTTTCCACAAACCTGACTTGGTTTTACATTGAAGATTACGCATCCTAACCCAATTTCCAACAATTTGAAAGTGAACACCAAGTTCTTCATATACTTCGTCTGCTACAATTCTCAACACTGTCCCAACATGAGGAAAATTGCGTAAAACGTCTTCAGGTAAACGTACTGGTTCAATCTGTAGCAGTAGAGCATTCTGCTCTTCATCTGTAATCCTACAACACACGCCGTTCAGGTTGCTATTCACTGCCTTGACCAATGTCAAATGATGTGTAAGTATACATGCATACTTACACAAGTAGCCACATATCAACAAGGCAAACCCAAGATGCAGCTAAGAACTGCTCTAAGAATTCATCTTCATAGAACTGACAATCAGAGTGCTCCTCAATGTGAATCTTGTATATGGGCTACTAGTCTACAAGACTACAACAAGCGGTTGATAATTCTGTCCACGTTCTCATATAGTCATAAACAATAACTTCCATCAAACTTAAATTCATAAAAATCTACACAAGATCTATATGCTACAAGCAGAGCCAGGAATTTTCTTTAGGGGAACAAACTGGAAAGTTGCTTTTATGTCTCATTTGCTTATATCAATCATATTATTTATTTGTCAAATGTGATTTCTATTTGTTGCTAATTAATATTCAGCTATCAATCATGGATAGAAGTTAGAATTTATAGATACAGAACAAATAAAATCATACAGAAATAAGTACCTAAAACTATTGCAGTGATGAAATGAAAGGAATAGAAAGCAACAACAGCATATGATATTACAAGAAACTAGGGATGCAAAAGGGGGTGTCCTCAATTCATATTTTAATGAATTTTAAAATTCTATATAAATTGAGGTGTCCTCAACTGGGATTTTAATAGACTCTTTAGAAATTTAGATGTCCTTAATAACTAGTGGATTTTGAAGAATTTCATTAATTTGATAGATTTTAATACATTTCAATAGATTTGGAACCATAAGTTTAAATACCAAAAAATTTAACAATTCTACCCCCAAACCTCAAAATTTCAATCGGATTCTCTTCTCGCTCTCTCTCTCTCTTAAACCTCTCACCTTTCACAAACGATTTTGTTGGAAATCTTTTTACCAATTGGCTTCTCCTTTTTCTCTCTCGTCTCAAAGCTCTCACCTTTCACATAAGATTTTGTTGGAAATCATTTTGTATTGATTTGTAATTCTTCACGTCTTTATTCCATTTTTCTCCAAACGCTACCCATATTTTCAAATTTATGATTTTTTTTTTTTTAAATGACAAAGTTATGAGTTTCTTTTAATATACAATAATATTATGAATTTTATTTCCTAATCCTAATGTTAAAATTTTATTCAATTTGTGCACAACGAGTGGTTAAAGTAAAAAAAAAATTCACAAAGACATTGTATGAACTCCAGGTTTGACTTGTCAACGTTAATTTTAGAGCAAATTGCTCGTCCAGACATTTTGTTTTGAAAAGAAAAAAATAGACTTGAAATGGTATGGTGGAATTTTAAAATTTTCTCCAAAGTTCCGATTGACAAGTTTGCTTAGAAAAAAATATAATTTTTAATAAAAAGACTACAAATCTATTAGAATCAATAAAATCCATAAAAATATATTAAAATCTATAATATACTAATCTATTGAAATCTGTCAAATTCTACTAAATCCATTAAATATACAAGAATTTATAAATATTTAAGAAATCTATTAAATTTGAGTTGGACACTCCCCGAAAGTATGCATAATTATTTTATTTTAAAGAAATTAAGGAACAATAGGTGAATTAAAGAAATCAATCAAAACATGCGAAAATAAGGAAAATAACACATTGAAGTTATTATTAAGAATGGTTATATAGTTTAGTGATTATTAATTCACTAAACAGAGTGAGTAAAAGGATTGACATCCATATAAATCCAACATGTACCATACAAGTTCAAATATTTATCAAAGATAAGGACCTAACAAATTATCCTATAAGGTGTTTCTTCCTCAAATCAGAACCCAACTTATTGTTGAACACTTGACCTAAAAGATTAAGCTATTAGATAGTGCTACATATATAATATATCATTTAAATATTTCCTTTTAACACGGCAGCTCTCATGTAGGCGGGATTGTTTTTCACATTAAAGTCTGGGACGTGCACAATTCCATTACATGGGTGGCGGCAAAATATGAACTTGATAAAAAAGGTTAAGCTATTAGATATGGACACATATAAAATATTATTTAAATATTGCTTTCAACACTTATCACCTTTTTTTCCAATTGCTATAAACTCAGCAACATTTCGTAAGAACAAGATAATAGAGTTAACTCCATAATTAGTAATCTCGGGTGAGAGAAACTATTGATAATAAGAGCTCATTATTAAGTGATGGAGTTAACTCCATAATTAGTAATCTTCGGTGACACAAAAACTATTGATTATTAGATCTCATTATTAAGTTTCCATCAATTCTTTAGAAGAAAAAATATCTTTACAATTGAGACGTTTTAGACAAATTATTTTCCAAATTTTCTCCTGGACTCTATTTTAATACTTCAAGTTTTTTTTCCTTGTGATACAAAAATGAAAAAGTTCATATATGTTATCTTACTCTAATAATCATAAAAGAAAAAATGGGCCAAACACGTAACCTTTATGAATGCTTTAACTGTGGTTCAAGTTCATCAGGCCAAATTGAAGATAAGTAGAGCAAAAGAATTCATATGTCAAAAACATGGAGAAAAACTAGATTGTGCAAACTTTTTAAGATTTAGAAATCTCCTAAGATCAATTGCTTGAATCCAGTCCTCCTAATTTTTGCCTTTTAATGGAAAATGTGAAAATGATGAAGTAATATTCAGGAGAGAGTATAAATTTTGTTCATTGCTTTGGCTTGTAACCTTACCTTAATAGCATATGCACCATAAGACTACCAGCATAAGTGGTTTTAAGACTGCAAGGAAAAATAACTTACTTAGTATTTATGCTTATGGGAGGTGCATCAGTTCCATCCCACACAAACAGCATCCACTTGCCACTAGATACTTCACAGACATGGAGGACCTTACATGGGTATAACGAATATACAAAAAGATGAAATAATTAGGCATTACTTCTCAATCAGAAAAAACAGTGGTAATTGGATGAAATGCAGTATGGCATGTGTGGAGCAGAAGATAAAGAAAACATGAATCACCCTGCACACTAGATCAACAAATGCCTTTCCTTCAATATCTTCCAATGACACCACGTGTTGACTAATGCCTGCAACATTTAAATCCAACACCAGTTGTAAGTAACTCACATATTACACAACAGGTTGAGAAGAAAAAAAAGACTATAAGGGAGGAATTGCTGGTTAACTTATCACCGGCTATGCCTTTATTAATACTTGTAACCAATATTGTGAGCTGTGCCGAAAAAACATGCAACTTTTCAATTCTTGAAAAATGTTTGGAAGTAACCATCCACTTGAAAAAACTGATCATGGAATAAAATGACCAATATGCACTTTCAGTTACACATAATGTAGAATCAAATCCATGAGAAAATACCAGCATCGAAAGAGGTGATTTGCGACCAGTTCCTCGCGCGTCGAACAGAGTCCTTATCAGAATCCACAAGTTGAAATGTGGGAGAAACTTGATAGGGTCTGAAGTCATCACTGACTCTTCCATCGAAGAGCGCAAATGAAGAAGTCTTGCAGAAAATTACGAATGGATTTTGCTCATAGTTTTCTATCTGCACATGAATTTCAAAATTACACTTCCTTTTAACGAAACAAGCAATTTTGTTACACAATCAATAAAAATAACATGGCAGTAAAAGTAGCATTAGTCGGTATACCCGAACATTACAGAGAAGGATGATGTCTTTGTGTGCACGTATGTGTGGCAGGGCATTGATACTTGTCATGAAAACATTAATACATAACTCATGATCAATTTGAGACTGATCAATAATCTTGAGAATAGTACAGTAATCTGCAATTATTACAAATTATAGAGCTTATTCCACGAAAGAGAAGAATTATAAAAGGTGGAATGAAGATGAAACCATAAAAGAGGTGAAATTGAAATAGTACCAGAGCCGTTGGACTTGCAGGAATGGAGAACTCAACCACAGTGCCTATAATATTGACGCTGCGGTTGAAATAGCTGCCCACGTCCTTCACTTTCACTGTATACCGACCCATGCCTTATAGTTGATACCCTTCTCATCGATCCACGGAAATTAATTGAGAATAGTGGCTGGAATTAGGGATTTATAGATGAGGGTTTAATTTTTATTTTTCTATGCTCTGTAGCCACTTTGATACATTGAATAAAAAGATTCTAATCTTATTTAACGTGATATGAGAACAAGTTAATCTTTCTTGAACTAGTATTCTGTTTTTTTTTTTTTTTTTTCATGGATCCGACAAAGTAAAAGATTTTTAAATTGGATTAAGAAGTTTATATATAGAGAGAGAGAGAGAGAGAGAGGATTTTGATTTAGGGAGTTTGATTTTGGTAAATATAAAGTAGAATATGAAAAATTTGAAAAATTGAGAAGGAGTTCATGATTTTGATTTGAGAGGATATTTATTTTTTGTTTGTAATGGAAAAAACTTTACGATTGGGTGATTAAACCTAAGATATCTTGTTTTTCTTTACGATGGAATCCGATCGTAGAAGATTTTTAATTGGATCAAGAGTTGAGAAGATGAGAGAGAAAGTGAGTTTTGTTTGAAGGGAATTTGATTTTGATGAATATGAAGAAATTGTGGAATTGGGAGAAGATATGAGTTTTTGGTTTGAGAGGATGAAGATGACAGTGACGCATTAAAAGAAATATTTTTCACACAGAATGGAATGAAGAATCCCTCCTCCCAATGACTATTATAATTGCCTACTCAAATGAATTTCACCGTAGAAACTTTGCTCCCGTTATTAAAGAAATAAAGAAGGTTGAGAATGAAGATTTGAATAATAGTCAAGAAAACTGAAAATGAGAGATGATTTTTTTAAAAAAAAAAAATTGAAAACAAAAGCATATTTTTTTTATTCTGAGTGGGTGAAAACTTCCTAAAGTCGTGGTTAGTATTTGTATTCATTAATTGGAACAAATTTATAAGGAAAATTCACGGTGGTAGTGGATTTGGCTACCACTGTGGTTGGCCCTTGTATATTTTCTCTCTTGTGTCGCTATTGTGTTGTTGTTTAGAATTGTGCTTATAAAATTTTAAGGGAAATTGGTGCAAATAGTTTTTAATATTTGCCTTCTTTGCATAAATGGTTCAAAATCTTTGTTTTTTGGTATAATAGTCTCTAACCTATATATGTTTCAAGCACCCTCGATCCTTATTCGATAAAAAAAAAAAAAAAAAAAAAAAAAAAAAAAATTATCCTTAATTTTAATTAAACAAAATTGCAATTGGATTCTAACATTTACAAAATGTACAAATACGTCCGATATATTTATTAAATAATATTTAATTTAAGATATTAAATATATCACCATAGTTAGCCAATTAAATTTTTCATATACAGAAAATATAAAATTATTGTACTTTAGGTATATGTAATCAATAAGCGGATCCAATAATTTTTGGAGATCAAGTCATTATTTGAAAAAAAAAAAAAAAAAACTTACACTAAAATTTGTTTTTACCGTGAAAAAAAAAATTTACACTAATTTTTTTTCACTAATTTTTTCTTTTTACACTAAATTGGGTTGATTTCATCTTGTTTGGCTTCATAGGTGGGAGAAATGAATAACTATGATGGGCTCAAAATTAATTAAATAAACTTGGGTTTTAAATTGGCCTTAGAATATTCAATTTTGGTAATGTTTGTTTACATGGGCTAATTAACCACAAAAAAATAAAATAAAATAAATTTATGAATGCTAGTTAACTGTGGTTCAAGTTCATCAGGCCAAATTGAAGATAAGTAGAGCAAAGAATTCATATGTCAAAACATGGAGAAACTAGATTGTGCAAACTTTTAAGATTTAGAAATCTCCTAAGATCAATTGCTTGAATCCAGTCCTCCTAATTTTTGCCTTTTAATGGAAAATGTGAAAATGATGAAGTAATATTACAGAGCAGGAGAGAGTATAAATTTTGTTCATTGCTTTGGCTTGTAACCTTACCTTAATAGCATATGCACCATAAGACTACCAGCATAAGTGGTTTTAAGACTGCAAGGAAAAATAACTTACTTAGTATTTATGCTTATGGGAGGTGCATCAGTTCCATCCCACACAAACAGCATCCACTTGCCACTAGATACTTCACAGACATGGAGGACCTTACACGGGTATAACGAATATACAAAAAGATGAAATAATTAGGCATTACTTCTCAATCAGAAAAAACGGTGGTAATTGGATGAAATGCAGTTTGGCATGTGTGGAGCAGAAGATAAAGAAAACATGAATCACCTTGCACACTAGATCAACAAATGCCTTTCCTTCAATATCTTCCAATGACACCACGTGTTGACTAATGCCTGCAACATTTAAATCCAACACCAGTTGTAAGTAACTCACATATTACACAACCGGTTGAGAAGAAAAAAAAGACTATAAGGGAGGAATTGCTGGTACAACTTATCACCGGCTATGCCTTATTAATACTTGTAACCAATATTTTGAGCTGTGCAGGAAAAAAAATGCAACTTTTCAATTCTTGAAAAATGTTTGGAAGTAACCATCCACTTGAAAAAACTGATCATCGAATAAAATGACCAATATGCACTTTCAGTTACACATAATGTAGAATCAAATCCATGAGAAAATACCAGCGTCGAAAGAGGTGATTTGCGACCAGTTCCTCATGCGTCGAACAGAGTCCTTATCAGAATCCACAAGTTGAAATGTGGGAGAAACTTGATAGGGTCTGAAGTCATCACTGACTCTTCCATCGAAGAGCGCAAATGAAGAAGTCTTGCAGAAAATTACGAATGGATTTTGCTCATAGTTTTCTATCTGCACATGAATTTCAAAATTACACTTCCTTTTAACGAAACAAGCAATTTTGTTAGACAATCAATAAAAATAACATGGCAGTAAAAGTAGCAATAGTAGGTATACCCGAACATTACAGAGAAGGATGATGTCTTTGTGTGCACGTATGTGTGGCAGGGCATTGATACTTGTCATGAAAACATTAACACATAACTCATGATCATTTTGAGACTGATCAATAATCTTGAGAATAGTACAGTAATCTGCAATTATTACAAATTATAGAGCTTATTCCACGAAAGAGAAGAATTATAAAAGGTGGAATGAAGATGAAACCATAAAGAGGTGAAATTGAAATAGTACCAGAGCCGTTGGACTTGCAGGAATGGAGAACTCAACCACAATGCCTATAATATTGACGCTGCGGTTGAAATAGCTGCCCACGTCCTTCACTTTCACTGTATACCGACCCATGCCTTATAGTTGATACCCTTCTCATCGATCCACGGAAAATAATTGAGAATAGTGGCTGGAATTAGAGATTTATAGATGAGGGTTTAATTTTTATTTTTTCTATGCTCTGTAGCCACTTTGATACATTGAATAAAAAGATTGGGAAATACCAATAAATGACCTTTGTACATAAAACATTTTGGCAAATGGCCTTTAACTAGAAATAAACAAATAAAATTAATATCAAAATTTGAATAATAGGTAAATGACGTAAATCTCTTCACTTTATTCCAAATTTATGTACTCACCTTTCTCTCTCCACTTTGCACACTTTTTTCATCTTTCTTCTTCCATCCATGGATTCTCTCTCTCTTTTCTGCACCGCATCTTTTTAGTCAGTGGCCTCTACTGGTTTGTTTGCGTTCTTGGCTCTACCAAACAAAAAGGCAAACATGTTGTCCAGCTATCCAAAGCTCACGCCAAGGAAAAGTCCAATATTTTTCGCCTCCCAAAAGAAATCGAGACGGCCGAAAGTTCCTCGTCACGACACCTATGTATATGATTCTTCATAAAAGCCCAAAATTGAATCGTCATAGAGATTGGATAGATTGCTCCAATTTGAAAGTGGTTTATTGTCATACCTAAAGCTAATTTTCATTGCATTATAGTTTGCTTAATGAACAGCCATCATCTTTTGCAGTTCTTTAACTAATGGTAGAAAATTTTGACCTTTGGATGTGAGTAATCTATTGTTAAATGTCAGAAGGCTTTGAATTACCTTAATTGGTTTTACATGAAATTAACGGAAAGCAGCAAAATCTCTTTCCAAATTGCCTCCCAGTTCTCAAGCTAAGCTTTATAATATAATCTCAAGCTCCATTCATAAGGACTTACAACCTACTATTTGTTGACCACTGGGGTTACTCTCATACACAATTATAGCCATGCCGCGTTTTAGTGATACCTCAGAATAAAGATGTCATTATGCCTATGAATGAACTCCGAATTGATCTCCCTAAATGAATCAATGTTCCAATTTTTGTGCGCAGGAACTTCGCCGTATATTTGAAATATGGCAATAAGGATGGTTTGGGAGGCCCAAAATAGAGAAAATACTTTAAATAGTTATATATCATAAGACATATGCGCCCGGTGATACCGTGAATTGCATGCATGATGCAAGAGGCCGGCAAACAAACCCGTAATAGGTCTCTAACTTTAAATTAGCAATTTTTGCCATACTTGAACAGGCAATATGATGTCGGGGGTTCGTGTTACAGAAAAATATATAAGAAGCTTTTGAGAATGGCACGCATACCAGCTTTAGTGATATTGTAACTAAGATTTATGACGTTATGCCTATAAACGGAATCAGTATCAAGTTCTAAAATGTCACGCGAACAAAAATGCGCGGAGTATCGAATTTCCAAAGTAAGCCATCGCATGAACAAATCCCAAACT
Organism: Forsythia suspensa; assembly: GCA_023638005.1. Taxonomy (NCBI): domain Eukaryota; kingdom Viridiplantae; phylum Streptophyta; class Magnoliopsida; order Lamiales; family Oleaceae; genus Forsythia; species Forsythia suspensa. Next base: position 46,914,438 of record CM042675.1, read on the forward strand.
TTTCTACTAAAAAAACAGATATGTTTTGAGACTGCATAAGAGTCGGGCCCAGGTTTAACTTATTAAATTGCGCGCGATCGCACGGTTTTATGCGTCTTATGAATACATGGAATAACTCAAACCTTTACTCGCTAAAATGGGGTGATCGCAATACAACAAATTTTCATGCGATTGAGGTTTGATCCTCACTACCAACAATTATGCCCCCAAACTTTCAGGAATACTAATTCTTCGCCTCCTTGAATTTTTTATTTATTTCTGATAAGTCCTTCATAAATTGTGTGAAAATACGCCCTCCATCTTTTTTGCTTTACACTTCAGCCTCCAAAATTTATAGATAACAGTAAAATACTTCAAAGAACCTTGCCAAATATCCATTGTAGTAGCTAAAAATAAAATGCAAAACCGCATTCTACGCTTAAGTATAGTTTATAGTAACGAACTCCGTAATAAGTTCTAACTTCTTAAAGTAGTAAATTTTGGCACATTTCATCAAAGTAATATGACGTTCGAGAGTTCCATAATATAGAAATATTTAGGCAGTTTTCATTATGGCAAGACGTCGCTCTAGGTAGATATCTTCGAATTCAAGACGTATGTATGTTGTGCCTATAAATTAACCGAATACCCCAACTTTAAAGTAAATTTAAAGATTTGAACAACAATAGATGTTTCAGAGTCCCGGAATAAAGAATATTTCTATAATTTCTGGAACGGCAGAGCATGCTCAGCGATATCAGAATTTACATGGCGATGTTAGTTTCCAGGCAAATGAATCCGAATAAAGTCGAACTTAAAGTAAATTAGTACATTTGAACAAAGAATATGATTCCTTGGTGAGCCCAATAGAGAAATACGGTGGTTTTACACCGCGGATACAAAGTTGCTCTAGTGATATCGTGAACGGCATGCATGACGCGTCATAAATGAAATCCCAGCCAGGTCTCAATCAGAAAAGAATTTAGGCATTTAAAGAAGAAGATGTCGAGGTGAGTTCCAACATGGAAAATATTGAGTAGTTCTATATCCGCAAAGTGTCGTCGCAGTGATACCGAACGCACATGCCGCCTATGCTTCAAATCTTACCGCAATATTGGCAAGCCGCTTTATATGCTTATTCCAATGTTAGAATAAGTTATTATACCGAATTATGGGCACCCCTCTACCCCCAAAACTATTCCACGCATATCTATCCATTTATGAAACAATAATACATGCATGAATCCTTTTCACATACCAAAGTTCTTTGCTAACAAAACGTAATTAAATTAAGTAGTATTAATAACAATATAACAAATATGATACATATTAGTTTATTTGTTAAAAACAATATCTTTATGGCTTCTAATTATGAGAAATTATTTGCAAGAGAATAACAGTGTGTACGGCTTTATATATTCATAACTAGATTGTCATTAAGCATATTTTTAACGTCTATCTCTAACACCCCCCAAATTACTAATCCACTTGTTACAAAGGATTTTACCAAACAGATAAGATCGCTCAATGTCTAAGTGAACAATAGATAAAAACTTTTAAGACCATAACAGTGGGGTGCATGTCACGGTGGTACCTGCCGGCAATGGTATTGCTGTCAAGCATGAGAGATGAAAAGCTAACCAATAACCCACGTCCACCACACCTGCTCTAAATCTAGTCTATATATTCAAAGCTGAATATCAAACCCAATGCTAGGTAGATGGCGATAGCCAATGACCAGATAATGCCATCCGTCCTGCGTATATATATCGCGGTTCAACCACATACTCTGTTCCTTATTTTTTAAATTTTAACGCCTGCCACATTAACCTTACCAAAACAAACACAGGCTCAACGAAAAGTTAATATATTGTATGTTGTAAACGTCACCGAAGCCGAAAAATAAGATAACTGGGGACAAAGCGCAGATAAATCATATAAATAATTATAAAGTACATAAGCTATGGCAAAATTTTTAGGCAAATGCGTAGCACAAGAATAATGTTGTAAATGTGCTTCCAAATGTTGGTGGTTATTATTTATGTCGGGAGGTCAGATATCTGTGATGGATGCTTATGAGTATTTCACAGACAACGTTACATACAAGGGCACAGTATCTAAAAAAAAAAAAAAAGCAAACGCACATATCTTGAACAATGCCTAAAAAGCGCCCGGCGTTATACAGACATATGCATAAAGAGAAAACAAGATACACGGCATGGATGTCGTTTATAGATCATGTGACAACCAAGACATATAATGTTATGGCGATTCTCAGGCAAATGCATATAATGCCACAACACATAGGCAGTCTAAAACAGAGAGATGGAGACAAGGAAGATAAGATAACCGCATGGAGCCAAGAGTAGATCACGTATACCGTGATATATTTATCGCTATACAGACCTTATTCAAATGTACATATCGCTAAATAATAATGCTGTGAAACTGTAACGAAAACTGCGCCAAAATTAAATATCTGATATTAGTATATATATTTTTTATCTTTCTTTAATCACAAATCTAAAATGTAGATAATTTCAACATGTTTACACATCACTCAAAAATTAAGAATGGACAAAGAGAGAGGACATAAATATAAAGATTTTTGGGTTTATAGGAGAACAAGTGCAAATGAAGATGGTGATGGTATATAGTATACTACTTCAAATAATTTTTGTGCAGAAAGAGGAGAATATAGACGTAAAATGAAAAATTAGGTAGATTTATTATTTTAAGCACTTTAAAAGATTTTGGATATCGCGTATATATTTTTTATAATTTATTTCATGGGGAGATTATTTACCAAAAACATTGTGGAAGTAGACTTATTTATTTCAAAACTTATTGTTGGATAAGTCCTTTAACTCAAAACCCCAAAAGATTCTAATCTTATTTAACGTGATATGAGAACAAGTTAATCATTCTTGAACTAGTATATCGATTTTTTTTTTGGTGGGATCCACCGTAAAAGATTTTAATGGATTAAGTTGAGAGAGAGAGAGAGAGAGAGAGAGAGAGAGAGAGATTTAAGGAGTTTGATTTTGATGAATATGAAGAAGAATATAGAAAATTGAAGAATTAAGAAAGAGTTATGTATTTCTTTATTTTTGAGCGATGATATTTATTTTTTTGTAGTAGAGTAAATCTTCTTAGGGTCGGTGATTAAACTAGTATACGCTTTTTTGCGGTGGAATCGAAGAGCGCAAATGAAGAAGTCTTGCAGAAAATTACGAATGGATTTTGCTCATAGTTTTCTATCTGCACATGAATTTCAAAATTACACTTCCTTTTAACGAAACAAGCAATTTTGTTAGACAATCAATAAAAATAACATGGCAGTAAAAGTAGCAATAGTAGGTATACCCGAACATTACAGAGAAGGATGATGTCTTTGTGTGCACGTATGTGTGGCAGGGCATTGATACTTGTCATGAAAACATTAACACATAACTCATGATCATTTTGAGACTGATCAATAATCTTGAGAATAGTACAGTAATCTGCAATTATTACAAATTATAGAGCTTATTCCACGAAAGAGAAGAATTATAAAAGGTGGAATGAAGATGAAACCATAAAAGAGGTGAAATTGAAATAGTACCAGAGCCGTTGGACTTGCAGGGAATGGAGAACTCAACCACAATGCCTATAATATTGACGCTGCGGTTGAAATAGCTGCCCACGTCCTTCACTTTCACTGTATACCGACCCATGCCTTATAGTTGATACCCTTCTCATCGATCCACGGAAAATAATTGAGAATAGTGGCTGGAATTAGAGATTTATAGATGAGGGTTTAATTTTATTTTTCTATGCTCTGTAGCCACTTTGATACATTGAATAAAAAGATTGGGAAATACCAATAAATGACCTTTGTACATAAAACATTTTGGCAAATGGCCTTTAACTAGAAATAAACAAATAAAATTAATATCAAAATTTGAATAATAGGTAAATGACGTAAATCTCTTCACTTTTATTCCAAATTTATGTACTCACCTTTTCTCTCCACTTTGCACACTTTTTTCATCTTTCTTCTTCCATCCATGGATTCTCTCTTTTACGCACCGCATCTTTTTAGTCGATGGCTCTCTCTTGGTTTGTTTGCGTTCTTGGCTCTACCAAACAAAAAGGCAAACATGTTGTCCAAACTATCCGGTGATTCAGCCGCCAAGGAAAAAGTCCAATATTTTTTCGCCCCAGAAAGAAATCGAGGCTACCGAGAAAGTTCCCGCTTAAATCGACACCTATGCATATGATTTCTGCAAAAAGCCCAAAATTGAATCGTCATAGAGATTGATAGATTGCTCAATTTGGTGCTATTGTTTATTGTCATAATTTAGGTTAATTTTCATTTTATTTTGTTGCTTATTGGAATAGCTTTCATCTTATTGTAGTTCTTTAATCAATGGTATAAAATTTGGACTCCTTGTTTTTTTATAATCTATTGTTAATGTTGGAGGCTTGGACTACCTTAATTGTCTTATGAAATTACTGGGAAAGAAAACAAATTCTCTCTAAATTAAGTCGAGTTTTGGTTAAGCTTATATTATAATTTAAGCTCGTTTTGTAAGATTTACAACTTACTATTTGTTGACCATTAATACTTAAGTAATTTTCATAATGGTAGTCATGCCGTTTAGTGATACCGTAACGGCATGCATGGCCATTATGCCTATAAATGAACCTGAATAGGTTATAACTTCTTAAAGTAGTAAATTTTGCTACATTTGAACAACAATATGACGTTTGGGAGGCTCAAAATAGAGAAATACTTAAGTAGTTTTCATAACAGCAGACATGCCGTTCTCGTGATACCATAATGGCATGCATGACGTTATGCCTATAAATGAACCCGAATAGGTTCTAACTTCTTAAAGTAGTAAATTTCGCTACATTTGAACAGCAATATGATGTTTGGGAGTCCCGGAATAGAGAAATACATAAGTAGTTTTCATAACGGCACGCATGCCGTTTTAGTGATATTGTAATGGCATACATGACGTTATGCCTATAAATGAACCAGAACAAGTTCTAAAACGTTGAAATGCGTAACAAAAATGCATAGCACCGAAAATTTGTGCCATGCGATCGCATGGAATAACCTAAAACTTTTACGCTCAAAAATAGATATGTTGCGATCGCATGGTATTTGGCCCATGCGATCGTAACTTCTAAATGCCATGCGATCGCATGGTTTTATGTCTTGCGATCACATGGAATAACTCAAAACTTTTCTACTAAAAAATGGGTATGTTGCGATCGTAACATACCAAATTTTCATGCGATTGAGGTTTTGATCTCGACTAATAACAATTCTGATCCTTAAACTTTGTGGAATACCGACTTGATCCTTGAATTTTTTATTTATTTCGGATAAGTCCTCCATAAATTGTAGCACACGTCCTCCATCTTTTGCTTCTTTATACTTGGTCTCCAAAATTTATAGATAAATAGTAAAATACTTCAAAGAACTCACAAATATCCATTGTAGTAGCTAAAATAAATGCAAAATTAAGCACTTATCGTCATTGTGTTTATAAATGAACTCGAACAAGTTCTAACTTCTTAAAGTAGTAAATTTTGGTACATTTCAACAGTAATATGATGTTTGAGAGTTAAAGTAATATAGAAATACTTAAGTAGTTTTCATAGCGGCGAGACATGTCGTTCTAGTGATCTAAATAACGGCATGCATGGCGTTATGCCTATAAATAAACTCGAACAGATTTTAACTTTTTAAAGTAGTAAATTTAGGTACATTTGACAACAATATGATGTTTGAGAGTCCCGAAATAGAGAAATACTTAAGTAGTTTTCATAAGCGGCGGACATGCCGTTCTAGTGATACGGTAACGACATGCATGGCGTTATGCCTATAAATGAACCTGGACATGTTCTAACTTTTTAAAGTAGTAAATTTAGGTACATTTGAACAGCAATATGATCTTTGAGAGTTCCGGAATAGAGAAATATTTAAGTAGTTTTCATAACGACAGACATGCCGTTCTAGTGATAGCGTAACGACATGCATGACGTTATGCCTATAAATGAACCCGAACAGATTCTAACTTCTTAAAGTAGTAAATTTAGGTACATTTGAACAGCAATATGATGTTTGAGAGTTCCGGAATACGTAAATACTTTTCTATAACGGCAGGCGTGCCGTTCTAGTGACACAAGTAACTTGGCACATGTCACGTTATGCTTCAAATCTCTTTCGCAAATATTTTTCAAGCGTTTTATATGCTTATTCAATGTTAGAATAGTTATTATACTTTGATTCATAAGCAATCTCTCTACCTCTAAAACTATTCTATGACATCTTCTCCATTATGAACACAATATGCATGAATTCTTTTCACATACTAAAGTTCTTTGCTAACAAATCAACTAAATTAAGTATCATTAAGGTCATTATAACAAATATGACACATAATAACTTATTTGTTAAAAAATAACATCTTTATGGCTGAATTAAGCGAGAAATTAGTATTGTAGGACCATAACGGTAAGTGTGCCGCTTTAGTGTACCCATGTGGCATTCTTTGCCGTTATATTTTTAAACTGCCGGAATGACTTGAAACTAATACACTGACTTGTTATAGTGATTTTATCAAAAATAAGATGTTCAAGGTCGAAGTGAACAATAGATAAGAACTTTTAGGACCATAACGGCAATTATGCCGTTTTAGTGTACCCATAACGGCATTGTTGCCGTTATAGATGAGTGCTAACTACTAACCTACGTCCAATAGCACTAAACTAGTTTATATATTTAAAGCCAAATATCAAACCCAATGCTAGGTAGATGGTGATAGTCAGTAATTAGATAATGCCTTTGGTAAGAGTTATACATTGTGAATAACGACATATTTGTCTTTATTTTAAATTTTTAATGCCCTCACATATTAACTCACTAAAACAAATATATATTTAACGAAAGTCATCACATTAAAGGTTATAAACACGCTGAAAGTGGAAAAATAAGATAACTATATGGGTGCCGTTATAAATCATAGATAACATCATATATGGCGTTATGACAAATTCTTATGCAAATGCATATATCAGCAACAATGCTGTAAAGGCCCAATGTTATATACATGCTGACAGTGAAAAAATAAGATAACGGCATGGATGCCGTTATAGATCACTGAATAACGCCATACAGATAACGACATATATGACATTATGGCAGATTCTTAGGCAAATGTATATATCAACAACAATGTTGTAAAGGTCCAAGTTATATACATGGTGCGGTGAAAAATAAGATAACGGCATGGATCTTGGTTATAGATCATGATATAACGGCATATATGGCGTTATGACGATTATTAGACAAATGCATATATCAACAACAATATTGTAAAGGTCGATGTTATATACATGGTGACGGTGGAAAAATAGGATAACGGCATGGATGCGGGTTATAGATCATGAGAATAACGGCATATATGACGTTATGGCGGATTCTTATTCAAATGTATATATCGGCAACAATCACGTAAACCGAGCGAAAATTGAGCCAAAAATTGCAGCAATTGATATTAGTATATATATTTTATCTTCTCTAACTACAAATCTAAAATGTAGATAATTTAACAAGTTTACACACCACTCAAAATTACAATAGACAAAGAGAGGACAAACATAAAGATTTTTGAATTTCTAAGTAGAACAAGTGCAATGAAAATGGTGATGAGAGAGAGACATGTTTGCAATAATTTTCCTGTAGAGAAGAGGAGAACGAAGATGAAAATGAAAAAATTAGGGTATTTTTGTTTTAAGCACTTGGGGGTATTTTGGATATTGTGTAATATTTTTTATACTTTATTTAATGGGGAGGCTATTTACCAAAACATTGTGGAAGTAGACTTATTTTACTAAACTTATTGTTTGACAAGTCTTTTAACTCAAAACCCCAAAAGATTCTAATCTTATTTAACGTGATATGAGAACAAGTTAATCATTCTTGAACTAGTATATCGATTTTTTTTTTTTTTTAAGCGGTGGGATCCAGACCGTAAAAGATTTTAATGGATTAAGAAGTTGAGAGAGAGAGAGAGAGAGAGAGAGAGAGAGAGAGAGAGAGAGATTTAAGGAGTTTGATTTTGATGAATATGAAGAAGAATATAGAAAAATTGAAGAATTAAGAAAGAGTTATGGATTTTGATTTGAGATGATATTTATTTTTTGCTTGTAGTAGAGTAAATCTTCTTAGGGTCGGTGATTAAACTAGTATACTGCTTTTCTTTGCGGTGGAATCCGATCGTAGAGGATTTTAATGGATTGAGGAGTTGAGAAAAATGAGAGAGAAAGAGAGTTTTGTTTGAGGGGAATTTGATTTTGATGAATATAAAGAAATGGTGGAATTGAGAGAGATATATGGGTTTTGGTTTGAGATGATGAAGACGTAATGAGACAAAGAAATACTTTTTTTGCTTGTGGCGGAGTAAACTTCCTCCGTTAAATTGATTATTATCTTGTCTACTCATTGAATTTCACCGTAGAAACTTGCTCGCGTTAGAGAATAATAAGAAATAAAGAAGGTTGAGAATGAAGATTTGAATAATAGTGAAGAAAATTGAAAATGAGAGATGAATTTTTTAAAAAAAAAAAAAAATTGAAAACAAAAGCATATTTTTTTTATTGTAAGTGGGTGAAAACTTCCTACATGGTTAGTATTTGTATTCATTAATTGGAACAAATTTATAAGGAAAATTCACGGTGGTAGTGGATTTGGCTACCACTCGTAGTTGGCCCTTGCATATTCTCTCTTGTGTAGCTATTGTGTTGTTGTTTAGAATTGTGCTTATAAAATTTTAAGAGAAATTGGTGCAAATAGTTTTTAATATTTGCCTTCTTTGCGTAAATGGTTCATAATTTTTGTTTTTTTTGGTATAATAGTCTCTAACCTATATGTTTTGGTGCACAATTGATTCTTATTTGATAAAAAAAAAACAAAATTACCCTTAATTTTAATTAAACAAAATTGCAATTAGATTTCTAATATTTACAAAATATATAAATAAGTCCGACACATTTATTAAATAATATTTAATTTAGCATATTAAATATATCACCATGGTTATAATAATTAAATTTTTCGTAAGAGAAAAATATAAAATTATTGTCTTTAGATATATATAATCGATGAGTGGATCTAATAATTTTTGGAGACCAAGTTCATTATTTAAAAAAAAAAATTACACTAAAATTTGTTTTTTACCCTATAAAAAATTTTACACTAAATTTTTTTTTTCCACTAATTTTTTCTTTTTACACTAAATTGGGTTGATTTCATCTTGTTTGGCTTCATAGGTGGGAGAAATGAATAACTATAATGGGCTCAACATTAATTAAATAAACTTGGGTTTTAAATTGGCCTTAGAATATTCAATTTTGGTCACGTTTCTCTTGAGTTTACATGGGCTAATTAACCACCAAAAAAAAAAAAAAAAATTGCCTTCAATTTTTTGTTCTGTGCTGTAGCTAGCCAGCCCGTCCGCCCACCCAAAAAAATCCGTATCTGTATGTAATTGCTATGTGATGTAAAAAAGTTTAATAAAAATTAAGTTAAATAAATAACAAAATAGCGTATATAACTTTATGAGATTAAACGAATCTTATTATGTTTTTTTAATATAAAACTACTAATAAAAATTAATTTACACATTATGTGTTCTTTATTTTTGAACGATGATAAAATGATAAATTAAAATGTGAATAATACGATTTGAGCTATAATATTTGTAGTTAATAAACGAATAGCTCAATTAAATAATAAAATTTGAATATTAAGTTTGTGACAAATTTTTTTTTTTTTTATGTTGTAACGATAAAATTAAAATTAAAATTTTAAATAATATGATTACTTAATAATAATAAAATAATTTTAATTAACACGTTTGTAAATAAATTATGAGCTTAAATTTTAGTTATTTTATAACAGTTCGTAAAATATACAAAATAATTTAGTATATTATTAATTTGTTAGTTTCTTTTAATTTTTCATAAAAAATAAAAGTGTAGGACCCATTTGTACTTTTTGCAAATGTTAGGAATCCAATTGAAAATTTTCTAATTAAAAATATGGATATATTTGTCTTTTACATCAAATAATGATCAATTGCACACCAAAACACATCTATTAGGACTTCTGTGCCAAAAAAATAAAGGTTATGGATCATTTGCGTACTGATGGCAAAAATTAGAGACCATTGCGCCAATTTTCCAAGTTTTAATGAAGTTTTGTGTGGTACGATTAGAGGTAATTTTATTCATGTTTTTCTCAATAGTCACGTGAAATCTATATATTCTACTTGTATATTATATTATATTATATGATTTGATTCATTTATTTTTTTAATCGCGTCATCAATTGGTGATAAAAAGAAATATATTAGATCTGGTAAATTTTGCATCGTGAGAGTCTTTAATCTTGCGAATTTGTGTCGAGGTAGTCTAGAATTGGTTTAGTTTTTGCATTCAAGTGATCTTAGTTTGTTTAGTTTTGCATCTAAGAGATCTGGAATTTAGCATTTGATCCATTTTATCTCGAATTTGGCATTTGATAGAGTTGTTCAAGAATTTGGTATTTTTATCCATTTCTTTTGGAATTTGAAATTTGATATATGCATTTAGATAATTTGGATTTGGAATTTAGAATTTGCATTCGTTTGATTACTTAGTTAGTGTCCGTTTGATTTTGCTAAAAATCTGTTTTTAAGCAAATTTTAATAAAAGTTGATGAAAATTGTGGGTCCCATAAAATATGTAGTTAAAATTAACGGTTGACTTTAATTTCAATTATTTAATAAATTTTTAAACGAACAAAGGCTCAGATATGTTGAGCTTAGAGCTTTAGGAGTGAAGTTGTAGAGTAGATGAAAAATATAAATTTGTTTTTGGCAATTTAAGTCAGTTTGATTTGATATGTTGAGTTAGGCTTATGGACCATGTAACGTATTTTAACTCTGCGTGAAGGGACATTGTGGGATTTTTACATAAAAGAGGTGCATAATTCGTGCAGGAAAAGGTGACCATTAGACCTTGACATGAAGTCGAATACATGATTGTTTCTTTTTTCTTTTCTTTAGACAAATTCTCATATGCTTACCATATGATCTTGACAGGAGCGTTAGATATTATTACCATATTTTGGATTTAATCTATAGTCGGCCCAGATGACATAATTTTATGTGAAATGATTTGATTGCTAAAATTATGAAAAAGAGTGAACATTAAATAATGATTTTCAAATTTATGCTTGTAATTTGATAATTTTGATAATTTGTCGTAATGTTCTATATTAGGAATTAGAAAAGGAGGAAGGACAAATGTTTTTCTACATTATAGAAAACAACCTTGACTTATAAATTTCTTCTTGTCATTTTTCACGTGGGCCGGCGTGATACACGATTTCAGATTTTTTATTTATGCATTTGCCCAACTCTAATCATTGCAAGTTGCAACGTTGTTTGAAACAAAGTCATAACCAAAAGGCAAAAGCCGGATATACAGAGGCTTGTCCCTCTTGCAACGCATCTTTTAAAATTAATATATCACAATATTAACTTTATCGAAGGATTCAAATTTGATTGTACTCTTTTCGGTTGGATTTTTGAAAATACTAAAAGCTCAAAATTTCAAACATTGATTGCTCAAAAAAAAAAAAAAACTCGAATTTATTTGAGAATAATTGAGACAAAATATTTAGAAAGTAAGAAGATGAAGGAATCTATTATTTGGAATTGATTTGGAGTGAGAAATTGAAATTACGCAGGATTTTGTTTATAAATTTTCATGTGTCTATTATGAAAGGTTACTCCTTAATTTTGATTTCAAATTGAGACGTGATGTGACACTCTAGATCACACTCTTCTGCAATGGTCCAAGTTTAGAGGTGGCAAAAGGAGCTAGACGGGTCGGTCCAGCTCGAAACTGGATAGGCCACAAAAAAATGGATTGGGTTAGTCCTGGCCCAATTTTACACGAGTCCGTATTTACTGGATCAACACAACACATTTTGAACCACAAGGCTATTAGACCAGTCCAACTTAAATTTTTAATTTATTTTTTTCAAAATAATTTATATATATATATATCTCGCCTTTGCTCACTTAAGTCACCGTCGGGAGGAAGGATTTCTCTCACCGATCGTAGGGCTTTCTCGGGCGATGAGGGAGAAATTCCCCTCGTCTCGCTCCTTGAAATCGGAGATTTTCTCTCCACGGTTTTGTAGCAAACTTCTCCTATTGGTCTTTTACCATCATCTTTCGGATTTTGTGATGAAGAAGGTTCATAAGGTTCATAATCCATTGCTTCGGCTTCAACTTTTGGTTCTCTGATTTCAATTCCTTTATTATTTCTAGATGGATAAAATCTTTCATGTATGATTGTTTCTTCATCTGAACTAGATTCAGATTCTTGATCAGGAATAATAGGATCCTGATTATCTGAAAAATCTCCTACAGATTTTGCTGTAAGGATGGTGTCTTGATTGTTAATATCGACTCTTTTAAAAATGGAGGCGATTTGTTCAAGTTCATTATCTTCAAAGGCTAGAAGGACGTTAAGGTGTCCTAAGTCTTGAGAAAATTCGTATATGGTTTCTAATGTTTTTCTAACATTAGTCATTCTGGATCTTCTGGATCTGGATCATCGTCATTGAACCAAGTAAATCACCCATCTCTTCACCCGCCTTCATGGTAAGAAAAGAAGCAGAAAAAATACGAGGTAATGCTAGAATGGTAAAACTTTCCCCTCGTTTGCTCTGAGGTTTGCCTTGCTGTTTGTCTTTATCTTCTTTTTTCACCGTCAATTTATCTGTCTTCTTTTTTTCTTTTGCGCACCATTTACACAAATGTTCCTTTCCCAAACTTTGCTTCAGGTATTTGCACAATTGGCCTGTATAACTGTTTGGAGTGTTGAATTCTTCATAAAAAAAATTTTCGAAGTCACAAATTGTTTTTATGTTTTCTTTAGACATTAAAGAACTAGTCTTGCTGGTTACCAAAATGAATTCGGAAGAATGATTCACTTTCATTTTGGATTCTTCATTAATGGATCTGAGGCCTGTTAAAATTCTTTGAAAAGTTACTGATACAGACTCTGATTATTCATCCTCAGAATCATCTAATTATGAGTAATAAAAACATCACCAATCCAAACTCTATCTATCTCCCTGGTTTTGTAGCAAACATCCTCCTCGTTTGCTACAGGTTTGCACTGTGGGGAATTTGGGCCAAGAAATTTTACTTGACCAGCCCAAAATGATTGGGCCAGCACAGCTTCAGTCCGGTTGGCACGTTGGATTAATTGTACCAGGCCAAATAGATCCAATTTTTTATTGGACCGGTCCATCTCAGAGTCCAAGTTATATAGGTCAGCCCATTTTAGCCACCTCTATCAGCATCCCTTAGTTGTGTACTTGTTGTATCTAATTGATTGAGCATAGTTATAATACCGAGTTAGCAATTAACGCTTTTAATGATACATTAAACATTGTCTACAAAATTCCACAAAGTTGACTAAAAATTCATTTATAACCTGCATACACGTCAAATATTTTCGGCAACTTGAACTACATATGTTTGGTAGTGCTGAAATTATATTTTAAATACTTATATTATAAGTTGTGGGTCTTATAAAATGTGTAGATAAAATGTATATTTGATCAATTTGACTAACTCAAATTATAATTTAAATAATGACAAACATGAACAACCTCAAATTTTAATGTTGTTGAGACAAATGTTGAATTTGTCCTCGCAATGCACATGTGAACAGACAGGTAAATTATGTGTAATAAAAGGGTAAAAACGTAATAAGGATGGAGCGAAGAAGGTCAAAAGTTAATCAACAATTATATCGATTGCGTGAATCGTGTGGGCAACTAAAATTTTCATTCTAATCTTACGAAACCCCACAGCAACTGGCTGTAATCATTATTATATTCTATTATTACTTTGCGTACCAAATAATTAACATATAAAATTAGATATTGATTAGCCTTAGAAAGATCTCCAAAGAAAGCTTCATTTGAATATACAGATGATGTGATGATGAGGTGGAAGGACAAAACCAATGTGGATCATTTATTGTAGAAGGTTGTTCGAAAGGATGTCCCATTTCTAGAAGACTTACAGAGCACCTTCTACAATAAATGCTACTTCGTTGCTGTATCTCTCTTCTATTTTTTTTCTCTTCCTCATTCTACAATATCTCTCCTCATTTCTTTTCTCTCTGCATGTACATGACTTTTTAGAAGATGTCTACAAGCGTTGGAGATCTTTCTTAGAATCTTAGATCATTGTAAATGGATTTGTGCACACAAGTAGAACATGTTTATTTATATCATATTCTATGTCAAGAGAAAGTACGTAAAAATGTGAGTCATTATTGTCTATCAAAATTCTAACAAAAATAAAAATTTTAGTGATCCATTCTCATGCATCATACGATTGAATCCTATCTGCAGAGAAGCGGTATACTAGTATTAGTATATATATATGTTTAAAGTTTCAAGATCGGTCTTGATAAAATTTACAACTTTTATCAATTTTTTATCACATCTCGTAATCACCTAATTGAGATTTCGTGGAAAGTGGTGAAAAGGTAATATATAAATTTTGATAATTAAGGTAGGATGATAAGAGTAGGAAACGTAGGATGTGTATATATATTATATTATATTACAATGAGTTTAATGAGGCAATAATTAAAATACCGTTTCAACGGTTTGAAAGCTTAACCAAACGTCCAAAATACAGATAAGAACTTGTATATATATAAGCTAAGCCTCCTTTTGCTTCCAATCCATTACTCACCAGAAACACACCGACTTCTTCTTCTCCTTTATTAGTTTCAACTGCAGGATATGGTATTTACACAGGAAAAGAAGGGAATACAATTAGGACAGTACCAGTTGGGGAGGACTCTTGGTGAAGGTAACTTTGGTAAAGTTAAGTTCGCAAAAAACGTTGATTCTGATCAACCCTTTGCCATCAAGATCTTGGAGAAGAACAGGATTCTCGACCTCAACATCACTGATCAGGTCAATTTATCTGTGATTTTTGAAAAATATATGATCAGACACTTATTATCTTCTCTATATTTGTCAGTTTTAATTTACATAAAAAAATTTATTAAAGCCTGCAGATAAAGAGGGAGATTGGGACCTTAAAACTCCTCAAACATCCAAATGTTGTCAGATTACATGAGGTATATGTATTTCCATCTTCTTCACACTTGTTAACTTACATGAAATCAAAATTCTGGGTTTGTAGACACAATTGTTAAGGAATTAGGATAACTAGGCCAAACATATAGAAGCATTTAGTTACAATTTAGAATAGTCCCAATACATTTTTGATACGTCTGCACATTATCATTTCTTAACAAATGGAAGACGTCAAACGCGCTTAGGTCTACTAGTGGATATGATGATGGTTGTGGTAGATAAGCAGGTCGTGTCAAACAAGTCGAATCGAAAAAGAACATAACTTATATCATTTAATTTGAAAATCTTTCTTTTACGTAAAAAAAACTTAAATGTCCTCATTTAATAAGCTCTGTTAACAGACCATCTGTTAACGGATTATCTATTAACAGATGGTCTGTTAACAAACCATTAATAGACCGTCTGTTAACAGGTATGTGATCTGTTAAGGTCAAAATTAACTGACCACAGACCAAATCTTAACGAGTATATTAAGGCGAATTTACACATTTTTAACTAATTTTTCAATTAATCCACTTTAAATGAACTCAGACTTACAAAAATTTAAAGTAAAAATCATAATTCATTCTCAGATGTATACATATTTTCATGATTCATATTATAAAATCATTTACGGTGAATTAAAAGGAAAAGATAGAGACATGAATTTCTAATTTGAAATGAGATTTCTTACATAGATGAAATGAGTTGGATTCTAACTTGAAAATCTTCTCTTTTTCAACACACAGATCATTTGAAATGTAATAAGCAGGATAGAAGGCGGAGTTATATTTGGTAATTTAATTCAAATAGATCAATTACTATTTGGAAAAATTTGCCAAGTCACGCGATCATTTAGCATTATTCTCACTAGATAAGAATGGAATGGGAATTGGACAATGATTGAGGACCCAACAACTTTGGCTCCAAATAAAGGCCACTAAGTTTTTGTCATGTTGTGTTGTGGACCATTATATGTTAATAATTAAGTTTGAAAGGTCATTTGGGAGCATTTTTAATGCCACCATAATGTCCTGATTGGTCGTGTCCTCGTGGGTCGGTCCCGTCCTCGTGATTTCTGCATCACATGAATAAGCCACGGTTTCTAGTTTAATAAATTTGGACAACACGAGCTACCAACCAAACTCTACTTATGAAATGTCAAAGTGTCAAGCATTAAGCTTTGCTGAACTAGAAAGCTGCTACTCGACTCGAAGCAAGGCTGAGCACGATAGAGACGTGATGAAAGGCTGCTCAATGTGCAAAATATTCGATTAGTCGCCACCATTAGGCGATGCCACTAACATCAGAAGAATCACAATCCTTTCTTGTGGCCAATCTCATTAACTGCAGTCTGCAGATGTTTAACAAAATTAATCTTGGAATTGTTCCAATTAATGCTCCTTTTCTTCTAGGAACGTGAAATTAGACTACTAGTAACTAAGCAAAGAAATATTAGCCCAAGATTAATCGACAAGTTTCATCACGTGAATGGCTAAGAGCGTGTTTGGATGTGCTTATAAGTGTAGAAAAAGTAATTTTCTAAATCATGCCTAACAAAGTAAGTTAACTTGAATTCACTTATAAGCATAGTCAAACTTGCTCTTATACAACTGCTTATGACTGAAAAAATGTGGAGTTTAGTACCAATAATGTTGAAACAAAGAGAGTTCATCTGTTTGCTCATTGTAATGGTGTTACTCTGTATTTATGAACAACCAAGCAGGTCTTGGCAAGCAAAACCAAGATATACATGGTCCTCGAATATGCGAACGGCGGTGAACTGTTTGACAGAATTGTAAGTAACTTTTACAATATAAATGGCCTCCGCCCACTTTGAGATATTGAAAATTTTAGTGTTGATCAATGGTCAATGGTTTCACAGGCATCCAAAGGAAAACTATCAGAAGCCGGAGGCAGGAAGCTTTTCCATCAGTTAATCGATGGGGTTAGTTACTGCCACGACAATGGTGTTTTTCACAGAGATCTCAAGGTATAAAAACACTGGTTCTCATTATCACAATGCTTTTCATATTACAGTGTGTTTGTTTGCCATCCTCTAATGTTTTCTCTTCTAGAACACAGCTAGAAAATGTGTTGACTGATGCCAACGGAAACGTGAAGATTACTGATTTCGGGCTCAGTGCATTGCCGCAACATTTCAGGGTATGATTCCCACAGGTCACTTCATCTTGCTACTTTCTTCTCCTTCAGTTAGTTGATTACTTACTGTCCAAATTCAGGAAGATGGATTGTTGCATACCACTTGTGGAAGTCCAAACTATGTTGCCCCCGAAATTCTATCTAACAGAGGTTATGATGGTGCAACCTCAGATACATGGTCCTGCGGTGTCATCTTGTACGTAATTCTTACAGGGTACCTACCCTTTGATGATCGAAATCTGGCAGTACTGTATCAGAAGGTAGGCCTTTTATTTACGCCATCATGATTTTCTCTTCTTTAAGTTTACGAAAAACCTTGTATCTCTAATCTCCCAATTGCATAGCAGATTTTCAAGGGGGATGTTCAGATACCCAAGTGGCTATCGCCAGCAGCCAAAAACCTAATAAAGATGATTTTAGATCCCAACCCGCATAAGCGGATAACCATGGCAGAGATAAAAGAACATGTGTGGTTCAAACAAGACTACACTCCTGTAGATCCTATTGAAGAAGAAACAGAAGAACAAAATGCATCAGATGATGAAGTAGAATCAATAAATGAGGTAATTTGAACTTAAATCATTCATTGTCTGCGTCTGATTCATTTTACAACTTCTTCCCTAAAATTAATGGGTGCTACCTATCCATTCTACAGCCATCAGATGCAGAAAAAGATCCAGAATCACACACCCTCATCAATGCCTTTCAGCTGATCGGAATGTCCTCGTGCCTAGATCTTTCTGGCTTCTTTGAAAAAGAGGTAAGGATTACAGTAAATAGTTAGCATCTTCGTTATATATTTGAGCATGAGACCCTTACACAATTTATTATCACTTGAGCAATATAAGTACACATTTATTTTCTTCAGGATGTTTCTGAGAGAAAAATCAGATTTACATCAAATCATTCCCCAAAAGCATTGCTTGAGAGGTTAGAAAATATAGTACTCCAGATGGGATATCAAGTCCAGAAGAAAAATGGAAAGGTCAGTGTCATCTCCATTCATTTCTTTCTTCGGAAAAAATTAGGCTGGCAAAAAATTAAGTTCAATCTTACGAGAATATCATCCATGGCATTTTACTGATTATGATGTCATCTTCTACAAGATTTAGGTGAAAATACACTCCATTTTCAAAATAATTTAGTGTTGATTTGTGCAGTTGAAAGTGATGCAAGAGCACAAAGGTCAGAAAAGCCCTGGCAATCTCTCAGTAGCTGCAGAAGTGAGTAGATAATTTTGAGAGACGATGGTTTAGAACACATGTCATGATATTGTCTTAAACTTCTAAATTATGATCCTAATTTCCCGTTTCTGTCAGGTTTTTGAGCTAAGCCGATCCTTGTATGTAGTTGAGTTGAGAAAATCATGTGGTGATCCTACAGTATACAGACAGGTATTCCTCGTGTAGTTCTCCTTGTGTCCCGTTTTAAGGGTCTACATATTTTTTGACAGTTTGCATACGGTGATTTATGCAGTTGTGTAAAAAGCTATCTAGTGATTTGGGTGAATCGCGAAGCCAGGAGCTCCTAGCCACAGAAGTCTAGGAGATTTCTTCTGGTGCCTGGTAGGCACCGTTAAGTCAAAGAGATAAATGGCCAGCAATGCCAGCAAAGTAATTAATTTATGTAATTATTATTTTATAATTAAATGTAACTATATTTCCAAGAATGTTCAGAGTACCATCTGATATTATTCTATTCAGTTCTGTCCAAGGGTTTGAATGTTTTACCCTTGATGAGGTATTAGCCAGAAATGAGAGAATGTTGGGAATCATATTAGGTATGGGGGTAAAAGAGAGCAGATAGAAGCCTTGGATAGAAATAGATTATAAGATTGTTTTATAAGAATTTTTTAAAGTGTACTGTACGAGTAGATGCTCTTTATTGCGTCTCAGATAAATGGACT
This sequence comes from Forsythia suspensa, assembly GCA_023638005.1. Classification (NCBI taxonomy): domain Eukaryota; kingdom Viridiplantae; phylum Streptophyta; class Magnoliopsida; order Lamiales; family Oleaceae; genus Forsythia; species Forsythia suspensa. The sequence goes on from CM042675.1 coordinate 46,933,718, forward strand.
TTGTATTTCTAAAAGACCGTTTTTACATAAATGATATATATAAGATCGCTATTTTAGCTTCACTAAATCTAATCTGTTGTGCACAACTTTATTACAAATCTGATCTCATATACTATCAAGTTGGTGGAATCTTCAACATTTATTGGCCTTTCCTTTGAAGGATTTGAATGACTTCTATCTTCAAGATCCTTTGATATTTGGTTTCAGCATATATAGTGTACAATCAGATCAAACAGTGAAATTAAGGAAATCGGATAACATTCGTGTGCCCTTTTCATGGTGCAGGAAATGATTATTCCTTTTCTTTTACACCTTCATATATTTATATACGTATAAGTGGCTCTAAAAATATCACACAGAAAAATTAGTGTTCCAGCTACAAAGGGAACACAGTATTCTATTTGCATTGTGTGGAAGTACTCTTCATAATCTATGTTCTGAAGATACCCATACCAGAACGAGCAAGACAAATGAGTTGTACACCGTCTCCAAGAATTTTGCTGTAAGCCTGAACAGAAATCACAGTATACGTTCTTAAGTTAAATGTACCTGATAAGGACTAGTTCATGGCAAGTCTGTCCCCAAGTTCTTTAGTGTATGCCTGAATCAACCCACTGCTATCTGCCATTTCAAGCTTTTTGTTTAAAAGAGTCTTGTATTGAGCATCTCTATCTTCTAAATTACGCATAAATTCAACCTACAGAACAAACATGACACAATGCATGAGAACACCATAGATAGAGACAGAAAAGGATAAAACATTAACTATATCTATTATGCTAACCTTTTGCAACATTACAAAGACGTAGAAAACGAATCACGTATTACAAGCCAAAAATATGGAGGAAACTAGGTAATTGTGCTAGTATAAACACCATCCTAATGTCATTTATTTTGTTTAATAGTACTCAGATAAATCTGTAATACAAGTAATGCATACGAATAGTAAAATTATTCTCACTTTCAACCAGAAATCAAATGAGAGCATAAATCATAGTTACATGACCCTTTTCTGTCTTTCCTGATTATGCACGGAAAATGGTATTCATATGATAAACAAACTTAACAAAAAGTCAAATCCTAAAACAAGTCTGTATGCGACATGCTCACACCTGATGGAAGCGGCTCATGCATAAAAAGCATCAACAAAATGATCCACGAGTAAGATGAGAACATTGAAAGAGAACAAACATAAGATTTTCGTTACCATATAAGTTTACCTGTTTATGGAACAAATCAAACTCATCTGAACTTAGAGAACCATCACTGTTGGAATCAAGGAGGTGCATCATCTCCCGAGCATCTTCCCCTTGAGCACCAAGCTCTTCCATTACTTCCATAAGTTCTTCAATGCTGATTTTACCATCTCCGTTTTTGTCAAGAAGGCAGAACACCTGATCTCTGTGATTAATTTCAAGCCCAATTGGATTTGCGGAAGGAAGATCTTTAAGACGAAATGCAGCTAGTTCAGCTGCAGCCATCATGATCGCCTTAAGACGCCTTGCCTGTGATTAAGGAACAGCACAACATCTTAGTTTTATAAAATATGATGTTGCAATATGACGTCATTAGCTGGTGATTGCACAAAAATATCAAATTTCAATAAAATGTCAGGCCATATTGATCTTCACTTTTAAGTATCTCCATGAAATACCAATTCTGGTGACAATCACGGTGGGAAATTTAATAATAATGGTAAATCAAGCACAACTGGATCTTGAAGAGAATGGCTGATAGGGGTTATTAGATTGCATCTCACACATCGGAGCCTTACCTCTTCCGGATCTGTTAGACCACCCTTGTACAATGCATGGGAAGCGGTTCCACCAGCTGCCATCATATCCATCTCCGCTGTACGCACTTGTATTTCCATAAGTGGTCTGGTTTACAATCGTCACTAATATCAACAGCCATATGTAAACTCTTGTAACCATTAGCCTTGGGACGTGCAATATAGTCTTTAGACCTACTAGGCATTTCTTTCCATAAAGATTGGATGATTTCTCTTGCCCTGTAGCATGCTTTTTCCCCAACTTCAGATGAATTCAATCCAGATGCAGGAATTAATATTACTCTTAATCCTAAGATGTCATTCACCTCCTCAGGTTTACGTCCATCTCTCAATAGTTTCTTCATGGTACTGTAACGACTTTTATAACGACCTTCAACAGATATATTTTCTACCATTTCTGCTAGAAATGGGTCAGATCTTAGGGACTGAAGCAGCTGCTCCTTATATATATCTATTAAAGGCTTACTTCCAGTCTCGTGGCTCATCAACCATGCATCAACATAAAGGTAGGAATAAGGAAAAAGGCACTGGAATGAGAGATCCTCCAGTTCTAGGGATAAATGTTGGTTCCAATAGCATACGCTAATGGAGCATATATCTTCATAACCTCAAGAGAAATTACTTGCTGCTTATACCTGGGGAGATAATCAAGGTGCCTCATCGTATCAAGCTGTAGGACCAGGTCTAGAATTATAGCCCTGATATCGTAGTATGTCAGGCAAAATTTCCTCAGTGCAGAAGCACTCTCATCATCTAGTACTTCCACTTTAGAAGAAATGTTCTTCAAACGCATGCTTTCATGCAATAGATGAGCTGTGCCAGTGCCAACACGATCCTTCACTTCATATATGGATATGGCACCTCCTCAAGACCTTCTCTCAGTATTCCAGCAGAAATAACTTGGCGTCCATCTGCAGCCAATATTAACTATGATCAATTTTGAGTCTCCGAAAACCTCCCAGACAAGGAGCTAAAAAGGCTCAAGGGCTTTATAGGAACTATTCTAGCGGGAATCAGAAATCTAGAGAGAAATTACATAAAATACTAGTAGACAATTGTATCAATCAGCACTAGTATCAAATACTGGAATCTTCATTAGTCAAATTAAAATGAGATAACATCAAAAACAAGTACCTAGCCATTTCTTCTAATCTCCGTAAAAGAATCAATAGAAAATAACTAATCTACAGAATTTTCTTCTGAAAATCATGGCATTACATTCTCATCTTCATGTTTGATGAAAATTCTTAATTGTATCAAATACTAATACTACCACCATTTTGGGTAATGAAGAGACTTCCGTTCCCAGAGAGATATGAATAAAAGTGAGAGAAGTAAACTAACATGACATGTTGCGCTGCTATGATCTCAGACGCAGCAATGAACCAAACATGGCATGGAGAAAAAAGAATTCGTGTAGTCTGACAATAATTTTATTGGGATTTAGTTAGTTGTCGTGTTTGTTGATCAAAATATTACTTGTCCTCTTAGCATTTAAAATGTCTGATTCTGCAATTTCACTACAGACTTGCTTTTGCTACAAGAGTGGTTATTTTTGGAACTTCCATCAAACAGTTGCCGAGATACCATTGGAAGAAAAATAAGATTAAAAACTGAAAAGAGAAGAAAGAGTGAAAAATGCAGCTAGTTCAGCTGCAGCCATCATGATCGCCTTAAGGCGCCTTGCCTGTGATTAAGGAACAGCACAACATCTTAGTTTTATAAATATGATGTTGCAATATGGCGTCATTAGCTGGTGATTGCACAAAAATATCAAATTTCAATAAAATGTCAGGCCATATTGATCTTCACTTTTAAGTATCTCCATGAAATACCAATTCTGGTGACAATCACGGTGGGAAATTTAATAATAATGGTAAATCGAAGCACAACTGGATCTTGAAGAGAATGGCTGATAGGGGTTGTTAGATTGCATCTCACACATCGGAGTCTTACCTCTTCCGGATCTGTTAGACCACCCTTGTACAATGCATGGGAAGCGGTTCCACCAGCTGCCATCATATCCATCTCCGCTGTACGTACTTGTATTTCCATAAGTGGTCTGGTTTTACAATCGTCACTAATATCAACAGCCATATGTAAACTCTTGTAACCATTAGCCTTGGGACGTGCAATATAGTCTTTAGACCTACTAGGCATTTCTTTCCATAAAGATTGGATGATTTCTCTTGCCCTGTAGCATGCTTTTTCCCCAACTTCAGATGAATTCAATCCAGATGCAGGAATTAATATTACTCTTAATCCTAAGATGTCATTCACCTCCTCAGGTTTACGTCCATCTCTCAATAGTTTCTTCATGGTACTGTAACGACTTTTATAACGACCTTCAACAGATATATTTTCTACCATTTCTGCTAGAAATGGGTCAGATCTTAGGGACTGAAGCAGCTGCTCTTATATATATCTATTAAAGGCTTACTTCCAGTCTCGTGGCTCATCAACCATGCATCAACATAAAGGTAGGAATAAGGAAAAAGGCACTGGAATGAGAGATCCTCCAGTTCTAGGGATAAAATGTTGGTTCCAATAGCATACGCTAATGGAGCATATATCTTCATAACCTCAAGAGAAATTACTTGCTGCTTATACCTGGGGAGATAATCAAGGTGCCTCATCGTATCAAGCTTTAGGACCAGGTCTAGAATTATAGCCCTGATATCGTAGTATGTCAGGCAAAATTTCCTCAGTGCAGAAGCACTCTCATCATCTAGTACTTCCACTTTAGAAGAAATGTTCTTCAAACGCATGCTTTCATGCAATAGATGAGCTGTGCCAGTGCCAACACGATCCTTCACTTCATATATGGATATGGCACCTCCCTCAAGACCTTCTCTCAGTATTCCAGCAGAAATAACTTCAGCGTCCATCTGCAGCCAATATTAACTATGATCAATTTTGAGTCTCCGAAAACCTCCCAGACAAGGAGCTAAAAAGGCTCAAGGGCTTTATAGGAACTATTCTAGCGGGAATCAGAAATCTAGAGAGAAATTACATAAAATACTAGTAGACAATTGTATCAATCAGCACTAGTATCAAATACTGGAATCTTCATTAGTCAAATTAAAATGAGATAACATCAAAAAACAAGTACCTAGCCATTTCTTCTAATCTCCGTAAAAGAATCAATAGAAAATAACTAATCTACAGAATTTTCTTCTGAAAATCATGGCATTACATTCTCATCTTCATGTTTGATGAAAATTCTTAATTGTATCAAATACTAATACTACCACCATTTTGGGTAATGAAGAGACTTCCGTTCCCAAGAGAGATATGAATAAAAGTGAGAGAAGTAAACTAACATGACATGTTGCGCTGCTATGATCTCAGACGCAGCAATGAACCAAACATGGCATGGAGAAAAAAGAATTCGTATAGTCTGACAATAATTTTATTGGGATTTAGTTAGTTGTCGTGTTTGTTGATCAAAATATTACTTGTCCTCTTAGCATTTAAAATGTCTGATTCTGCAATTTCACTACAGACTTGCTTTTGCTACAAGAGTGGTTATTTTTGGGAACTTCCATCGAACAGTTGCCGAGATACCATTGGAAGAAAAATAAGATTAAAAACTGAAAAGAGAAGAAAGAGTGAAGGATTGGGTTGAGCGTTGACCTGAAGATCAGCAAGAATGACGGCAACAGACAAGGCCTTTTCGAGAGGAGAGCGGCCGTCGGAGGCGGTCGGGAGAGTGTGGAGAATGGGAATAGAGAGTTTGAGGGCCTTGAATAGCAAGCGTGAGGAGCTAGTGGACAGTACAGTGTTGTTCATTCTGTCAGTTAGCTCGTTGAAGGCCCCCACCAGCTCCACCACCATCTTCCCTCCAGGCTGCTCCAGGGTCATCTCCGCCGCCGTTCTCCGGGAGCATTGCAATTCCGATACTAGTCTTGGTTGTTTCTCCATCTCCCGCCGCCCCTGGAGAATTGGAACAAAGAATGTGGAGATAGAGGGGCATCTGGGGAGGATTATGGGTTTTGAAAATGGATGAGGATTTGAACGGAGATGGAGATGGAGATGGAGATGGAGATGGAGCTCCATTACTGGTATGTAATCCGTCTGTTACAGGAGAGCCAAGAAGAACAATTCTCTCATATAATTGTACGTTGCAATCCAATCGAGTGGCTAGATTTTGGAACTACAGTTCAAGAATTAGTAGCCAATCTAATGTTGACACGCAGCGAACAATCGGTCCAATTCACAACCCATCAAATTACCATTTTAACCTCTACACACTTTTACTGCCCGCATCCAAAGTTTGAACGAACTTTTGACGCTTCCATAAAGCTAAAGCTCAAAATTTGGAGTGTTTCGATCCATTTTTTTAATTTTTTTTTAAAAATAAATTGTGAAGTATAAAGGATAATCTACTATGTTTGATTGCAGTGAAAAATTTGGGTGAAAAGAAAATATTTTTTATGAAAATGAATTACCAAAAAATTTGAATTGAAAAATGTTCCATGAAAAATAAATGAGTTGAAAAAGGTTAACAAATTTTCCATGAAAAATAAATTCTCCTATTTCATCAAAGAAAATATTTTCTTTGAAAACAAGAAAAATGTGGCCAAAAATGAAAAACTTTGAAAAAAAATTTCATGGAAAAACAAAAGTTGCAATCAAACAAAAAATAGAAAATAAGTAAGAAAATACATTTTTCATGGAAAATTTTGCCAATCAAACAGACAAAAGCTGGAAAATTGGTGAAAATTTTCATTTTCTATAGAAAATGAAATGAATCAAACACAGCCTAAATTCTCTTGTTGGGTAAATTACAACAAAGGTCTCCAACCTTTGAAATTATTTGTACTTTTGTCTGTAATCTTTGTTTTTGACAACTCCATCTCCAATCTTTCAAAAGTTGACGACAATATATTTGACCAACATATTTAGAAATTGAAAATAGAAAATTTTTCACTATGTTATTCTTAATTATAATAATAAAAAAATAAAAAATTCACTGAACAAAATACAAAAGAAAGAAATTTAAAACAAAAAATAAAAATAAATAAAGAGAGTAGCCAAAAACAAATATCGTCTTCTTCCACCCTCTATTCGTAACTACAATCACTAACCTACCAACCATCTTCCCAACATCCATTCCTTACCCACCGCAGTCGCCACACCATCGATGGGCATCCCCATAAGAAGAGCCACCCATTAATATAAGTGACTACACCTTGATCACTATACTCTCCCAAACATCTAATTGCATTTTCCAATTGAAATGGAATCCATGTATAATGTTTAGCTTGACCTATCTATTTTCTCTAGGAGTGTATTGACTCGTGTAAGAAGATTCTAACGATTATGCTATTTCACAAGCTTGATCTTGATGTGTAACTATCCATTTCTGGACAATATTTAAATTAGATCTCTAAACTATTTGCACAACCCGATTTTTTCTCAAAAATAATTGCAAACTCTAATTTTCTCCCCCAATTTGGTTAAATCGGGTTGTGCAAATGGTACGGAGATTTGATTTAGATATTATCTAAAAATTGTAGTTAGGTCATCATATTTTAGCTACATCTTTTGTGGTCTGAATTTAGTATTATTAGTACATTAAGTTCACGGCGTCAATTTTTGTCAAATGTCGATCGATTATATGCCACATGGACACTTAACGGTGATACATCATCAATTATGCTAAAAATTTAACAGAGTGACCGTTGATGAACGTATTAATATAATTCAGTGAACGTATTAGTATAATTAAGTGATTGGTGAACGTATTAGTATAATTCAGTGATTGGTATTGAAATTTTATAACTTTAGCGATTGTTTTATAATTTTACTGAGAGTTTCGTGATCGTTGGTGAAATTAACCCGTTATTTAATTAAAACAAATAAAAATAATTATGGAATCAAATAAATATTATGATAATTTCAGCAACACTCAATGAAATTTGAAAGTTTTCAAAATAATTATTTGAGTAATTTTTTGTATTGTAGCACTTATTCAAATTTCTTATAATTATAATCACTTAACTAGAAATATTAACATAAATTTTCACGTGTCAATGTTAAATTTAAACATAGACACAAATAGAATTAACGGTAATAATATACTATTTTCAAAATTCACCAACAAATTTTTTATTAATTGACTATTTATTAAAATCAAATCAATATGTAGAAAATATATTTAACAATTACGCTTTTGATTATAATTAATATGACTTTAATTTTAATTTACCTGTTTGTGTACAATGTTGAAATTTAATGAAATAAGTGAACTATTTTTCTTGTGGTCGAGAATCAAAAAATTTATTTTGTTTATTTTTGAAGTTTTTTTATTGTAAAAGTTTGAAAAAAAAAAAAAATAGGCAAAAAAAAAGTTTTTTTTCCCTGAAACCAAAACCCTATTTTTCTTGTGGTCTACACTTGTCAGTAGTAACCAAAACCCTACGGCCCCAGTCTCTCACCTCTCACCTTTAATTGTACCTATCTACAGCATAAACAGTATGACGGCCTCGTCGAGAGGCCTCGTTTCTCGTATCAGGCAGCTCCTCTTCATCGCCCCAACATCACTTTCACAATCACACAAAACTACACCAATAAACTCCACTACCCACTTCAGAACATTCAGTGCCGTGGCAGCAATTGAAAAGAACAATAACTCCACCAGCTCGCGAATCATCGAGGCGATTCCCGGGTCAATGACGCCGAATTCGAAGCGGACGGGAGTAATAGCCGTCAAGTGTGGAATGACAGCATTATGGGACAAGTGGGGCGCAAGGATTCCCATTTCCATTCTTTGGATGGACGATAACATTGTCTCTCAAGTTAAAATCCCCGAGACCGACGGCATTTTCGCACTCCAGGTTCCCATTTTTCTGGCCTTACCTTTATTATTTCTATTTTTCATTTGATTTGATTCAGTAAAATGTTAGTGTGTACACCATTAACCCCAAATCTTCTTAACGTAGTTTGATTTTTTATAGTAAAATTTGGTTGTTTCCATAGGGTACTTTTTAGCTTCAATCAGTTAAGTCGTATAGAGTTCAAAATCAAAATTTTATTAGAAATGGTCACTACATTTATTTCAACAAATTATTAGGGCGTAAAATACCTAGGCAGTGTTTGGTGGATGAAGTTGGGCTTTGCACTGGAATTTTTAGAAGTATAATTTGTGTGAAGTTTTTCCTAATTCCATCTGCAGCTGGAGGCCCCATTTATTTCCATCCTCTTTTTATGTTGCCTTGGCAACATAGAATTGGGACCATGAATTTAAATTCAGGAAAAAAACAATTCAAAATTGAAAGAGATCATTTTTAAATTCAAATTTAAAGGGGGAAATTCCATCTTTGTTAATCGTTTGCACCCGCGGCACCCACACACACTATATGTTGTTTCAAGTGCATGAATAATGTCACGGGTGTTATTTTGATGCAAGTGGTTTTGGATACTTAAAGGGCCTATGCCAAAGTTCAAGCATCAAATGCTTAACTATAAGGCACCACCTAATAGTATAAGATGATTCTGATTTATTCTGTGTTTTCTTAGATGGATTTGGTTACTATGTTGAAACCTTTTTATTTAAATTTTATTTAATGGGTTTAATGATGTGGTGGTAGCTAGATTGGCTGTGGACAAAAGAAAGAGAAGCATTTGACGAAACCTGAAGTGGGTCATTTCAGATCTCAGGATGTACCCATGAAGAGGAAGTTGAGGGAGTTTCCAGTGACTGAAGATGCTCTTCTTCCAGTTGGTACATCCATAAGTGTCCGCCATTTCGTTCCTGGACAATATGTGGATGTTACTGGAATTACAAAAGGAAAAGGGTTTCAGGTGACTATCAATATATCCTCCACTTGTTTATGAATAGCAAATTGTTCATAGTTTTCCTCCTTTCTGCTTTTAATTCCATTTGACAGTAAGAAGCATCATTGATTTGAACATTCAAAGGGGGAAGCTCTTCATTCAAAATGTGTATCCTTCTCTGTATGTAATAAGGATGCTCCATGGAAAAAAGGTTTTAGAAGATTTGTAGATTTGTAGGTAATTTGAGGATCCAAATAAATTAGATGTTTTATTCTTGTAATATGGATATGTGAAATTACTTTTTTGATCATATCTAATCGTGTTGATTGTTGGACATGATTGAACACTCTCAGAACTCTTAGTTGAATGAATATTTTCCATGACTGGTCTCTACTAATTCTGTCTGTCTCCCTGAGTTGAAAGTTTGAAGGTTTATATTTGTTGTTGTGTTTAATTTAGCTGGTGTACACTTCTATGGTTGTACTTTATGTGTATGTGAAGAATATATTTCACACTTACCTGAAAAAAAGAAACAAATTATGATTATATTTAGAATACTGTGTTTTCAATTGAGTGCGAATGGCCCTTTGTGAATGGATCATTGTCTATTTTCTTGCATCAACTTAATTTTGTCTGATGTAACATCTGTAGAAGAAATAGGACCTTTATTTTCTTTTCAGTAATGGAACATCTGTAAAAGGCTGGCATATAATCTATGGTTTATACAGGCAACAAAATATTATAGCTTAATGCTGTTGAACTGAGAATCCATGAGCCCTCGTGCAATTGTGAAAATTGTGTCCGGTTGTTGGGACTTCATTTGTTTTAGTATATGTTTGGTAGTGCTCAAATTATTTTTTAAGTACTTATATTATAAGTTGTAGTAGAATGTGTGGATAAAAGTGGGTTGCAAATTGTGGGTCCTGTGAAATGTGTGGATAAAAAGTATATTTGACCAATTTGACCAGCTCAAATTATAATTTAAGCACCATCAAATATGTGCTTAGTCTCTTGCTCCCTATAATGAATCCATGCTACTTTTGTAAAAGGTTATAGTCTTTCTGAAGTTGCTTCATAATATTGCTCTCATTTCTTCTGTTTGTAGGGTGGGATGAAAAGGTGGGGCTTTAAAGGTATGCCTGCATCTCACGGTGCATCATTATCACACCGAAGTATTGGTTCTACTGGTCAAAGGGATGCTCCTGGGAAGGTGGATCTCCTTTCCAATGATGACATTTCATTCTAGTTTTGTGGAATCTGTTTTGTAGTTTTATTCCGCTTGCAATTATATTTTTCTTTTCGAACAGGTATTTAAAGGCAAAAAAATGCCTGGGCACATGGGTGTCGAACAAAGAACAGTTAAAAATGTATGGGTTTACAAAATTGACCCTGCTAGGAACTTGATGTGGGTGAAAGGCCAAGTATGCTTTTCTTTCCCTTCCTGTTTTCCATTGAAAATGCATGTTATCTTCCAAATTGAAGGAAGCTGATATATTTCTTGTTTGAAATCCATGTTAGCTTCTAACTATGTTGTTGGGGTCACCAATCTTAATTTTGTGTGTGATTTTGGTCCCATACTAGCCTGTATTTAAATTTTATTTTGCTTTTTGATTTTGGTCCCATACTAGCCTGTATTTAAATTTTATGCCCTTTTGTGACTGCTGCTGCTTTTCCAGGTTCCAGGTGCTAAAGGAAATTTTGTGTTCATAAAAGATGCGGTGTACGAGAAGCCAGACATATCATTGCTTCCATTTCCAACTTATTTTGCACCAGAAGATGAAGATTCTACAAAATTAGAACCATTTGTAGCTGATCTTGGCGATACAGATCCCTTCATGGCTGCAGATTAAACAAAGGCTAGTCATATGCAATTTTTTGCTTTTATTTTCTTGATGGATGGTGGCGGAGTTGGTTTGAATGTTTAATTTTCTGATTATGTGATGAATAGAGATGGCTGGCAATGATGTGAGGAGGTTCATAATTTAACAAGCTCCTTTGTATGGTCAGTTAGGTGCCATTTGATTTATATCATACCAGACTAGATTAGCAGGACAATGTAATTTTGTTATATTCTTATCAAGACCGAATCATCATGGTTTTTGCTGTTACGATTCTGCTAATAAATGCAGAAAATTGAAACATTGAATCATCTACATTGCTGGACTCAAGTTCTTACCTTGTTTGTGTTCTTCTTCCTTTTTTTTTTTTATTTTTATTTTTCATATTGATTGGATTTTCAATTCTCTGTTCAGCTTGTCTAAGGAAATCTGGCATTTACCAGTGAACTTGGCTTGTCATGTGGCCACACATTCTGATTGACTTGCGGAATTAAAGCTGAGGTGTGTATATATGTATATATGTATATATGTTTAATATGGAGGGAAAGCTACTGATAGTATAGATAGAATAGCTACTTGATCCATGACCAATTTCCTGTTTTTGGTTCGGCATTATGCTTATAGATCTTGTAAGTTAATTGTGGGTTTAGTGTTTTCAATTTGTAACTACAGGTCTTATTTTGTGCCTTTCATTTGTGATGGTTGATTGGGTAATTGACAAAATTTTCTTTTGTTAATGTTGTTCTGCCATTTCCATTATCGTATTCTCTTTGTGATGGCAGTTTTTTATTACTTAATGCTTCTCCTGTGAAATTACATTTTCCCGGTTTTGATTGACAAAAAGGGGCTGGAATGCTATCATTTTCTTCTTTTGCTCTTTCTAGTAGTTTGTTTGGTACTTTGCCAAAAGATAGTAAATTTTTTACTGTGTTTATTGGCAGCACTATTTATAAATGCAGACATTTCTAGCGTACAAAGTGATTCTATCTGGAAAAAGCAAATTAAGTTGCAGATGAAGAAGGCGGGGATGGCAATTATCTAACGTACGCCCATCCTCTCATGTCCTTACTCTAGAGCCTAGAGTCTAGTCTAACCTAGTATGTGCGTAACAGGATTTACTTTTTTCTACCTGAAATGTGTATGCAATCCAGCCAGTCTGTGTTTTGTTGCTTAGTTTTTGAGTCCAAGGAAGAAGGGTGCACCAGAATTTTTCAACCATTCGCCTCCTTGAATAAATGGACCAGCAGTGAACTGAAGTGCTTGATTCCTGTCTGTAATCACATGGAACCCCTTCCATTTCACCCTGTTATTGGTAGCCGCACCTGGTCCCCTGTTTGCATACTCTGAAAAATCCAGAGTATCAAGGTATAGGTTTCCATCCCATGGCATCCAGCCTGCTGGTTGAATGAAATCTGCCAATGTCGATTCCATTATCACAGCCCTCGAGTATGCCTTCCATGGGCGTCCCAGATATGTTGGTATTTGGAACCTTACGGGTTCCAGTAACTGCTCCGGAACTATTCTACAGTTCTGGATCACTACACCAGTCGTCTCTCGACCATTACTTCGACCATGTGCTGTCACTGTGTTCTGTTGGTTGTCCATGGGCTTCCTCACTATGATCAAACTGTTTTGGATAATTGCTGCTGAATCTCCAAATATGAAGTCAACTGTACCAGAGATGACACAGTTGCGATAAAATTGACGATGGGTTTGGATGTAGAGTGTGTCTTGATACCCATCCATTCTGCAGTTGTAGAAGGCAGATTGGTCAGATTGCACTCGAAGAGCCACAGCTTGGTGTCCATCTGGCCCTGCTGTGTTTTGAAATCCCATTGACTTGGCTATAAATCCATCTCCGATTGCACCTGAGGATATGTTTATTGTATGTAATTAACTTGTAAAATTTAACATGCTTGTATTTATGTTATCAAACCCAGGGAATTGAAGAGCAACTCACTGAAGGAGGCAGACTGGAAGGTTTGGGTACCGTCACGTTTGCACTTTTTTCCAGTGACAATGGTCTTTCGCGGTCCATCTCCGTACATGTACACATTAATCTGCTTCTTCGTGATGATCACATATTCATCGTAAACTCCTGCCTTAACGTATATAACGTACCTCCCTTTGAGGTCCTTTGGATATGCTGCAAGGGCATCATTGATGCTTTTGTACTGTCCACTTCCATCTAGGGCCACCACCGCGTTAGGTGCTGGTTGGCCACCGCTTTGGCTTGCCATCAGTCGTCTGTCTCCAGCTGGGAACCAGGCAGGGAACCCATCGCTGTCCAACATATCATGATTGTTTTCAAGCAATCTCCGAGTAGTTGCAGTCGTGTTAACTGGAAATGCCTGGAGAATTTGAGAAATGGCAGTGACAATGGCGAGAGCATTATCAGTTAGCTGAGTGGCATTGAGAAGTCCATTTGATATTGCGTTCTGAAGCTCTGGGGTTGTGAAGCCATCTATGCAGGTTTGCTGGTACGAGATGACGGCGCTTAACCAGTTTTTGAGCTCAGCTTCTCTGTCTGGGACGGTATGCAAGTTACTATCCCCCACCATGGAATACGATGCCTGCAGCTCCTCCACGGCATATTCCAGCAACTCCTTGCAATCCTCGACCGCCATCTTTTGGAACGAGTCGTTGGCTGCTTTTCCAATGGTTAGAGACCTATTCATTGCAGCTTGCACCTCTTCAATGACTACATTAATAGCAGCTTGGAGAAAATCATTTGGAGTGGCGCTTGCATTGTTGGCCACGGAGGACATGCTATCGACGCACGCCCTCTTATAATCGGTTTGGGAACAAATGGTGGCGACTGACTTGGTGGTGGTCGAGAGTGCCTGGCCGTCCTCGTCTGTGGACGAATGATGACGATTTACTCCGACGATTAGGCCAACGAGTGCTCCTACAACGAGGAAAACCGACACTCCAAAGAGAATAAATTTTTGCATGTTGGCTAATTTTGTTTAGGCTGCCTGTTATTTGATTATTATTAGTGATGAAGAATCCAGTTTGACTCTTATAGATATGCATGGAGGGTGTTTTAATTAATTGAGGATGGCTAATAATGATTTATGGGATAGGAGTGGATGTATTGAGTTTAGGTGGTTAATTTGTTTTTGAGAACAGAGGCTGAGAAGAACCAGACAGATTAACGATGACAATTAAATTAGTTAAAAATAGAAGTAGTATTAGTAATAATAGATCCTCCCTCTCCCAACATTTCACCACTATCCTCGTCTCGTCACCCGGCCCGCCATTCCCGAGTCCGACAAAGGAATGGAGTCAGGGTCGTATCTTTCCTCTGCTCTGTGAACTCTTTTTTGACTCACATATTCCTAACAAAGGAAGGAATATAGTAAGAATCTACAATTTTATCTCTTTGATAGTTCATCACATGATCACGATTACTGAAGAGTACATACTAACTTATTTTGAATTCTCGACTATACGTACGAAAAATTATAAATTAATAAAATTGGATTACTCTACTTTAATTTGTCTCAATCAGATTACTTAATTTCAATTTACTTTCAATGTTAGTTAGTCACTCTGCTAGTCTATTAGTCACTCTGTTAGCCTATGTTACTAATGAACGTTAAAAATTGAAAGTAATCTAACACGTCTTATTTATTCAGGTAAAGTTAGCTAATCATATTGTGGTTGTAAAATTTGAACAAAAAAAGTTAATTTAGGTGACGGAGCATATTCATAGTTTTATTCATCTTTAGTTTCAAAATTTTGCGGCCACGACATAAATTAGTTGGCATGTTTACCTAAACAGAGGGTTAATGGAGAATTGGAATCGAACATGTTTAAGAGTGCTTATAAGTATTTATTGATAGTCCAAGAATAACTAACCAAGAGGGGGGTGAATTGGTTTTCTCAAACTTTTTCGAAAAATATTCTCAAAAATGATATTTAAGAGATAAAAATAGATTCACAAAAATATAAGCACAATATAAGTAAATAAAAGAGAAGAGAGAGTGCAAACGATTTTTATGGAGGTTCGATCCAACCAATGATCTACGTCCCCGTTACCAAGCTCTCCAACACGAGCACGGCTTTTCCACTATTTTGATTGACTTATGGTGCAATCCAAACCCTTACAATGTATCCGGTGACTTACAAGCAAGGAGCATCGACCCTTATACAATATTGAGCTTTTCAAGAGACCTCAATATGACCCAAATAAATAAAGAGATTGATTTAAGTATTTTCTCTAGATGAATGATAGATACAAGTTTAGTTCTAAGAGAGACTAACACTTTAATGAATAGCAATGGATGAGGAAAGCTCAAGTGTTAGAAGAAAACTTTGTTGAGAAAGATGAACCAAAAGTTTGATTTAATCAAACAAAGTTTTTCAAAGAGAGATATTGAAGATATAAATGCAATGAAGCTTTGAATGATGTTTTTCAATATGATTCTCTCTATAAATGCTCTTGTGTAAGTTGTTGAATGATAACAAATGAAGTGATATTTATAGAGATGAATTTTCGTCACTTTCTGACCAAACGGATGACCAAACGGTCGACCGGTCAGATTGGTCAGATTGGTCAGAACTAGCCGTTGAAGCGCAAAAAGTCGAGCGGACACTTTGAAAAAAAATTTGAAAAATTCGACGTTAAAATTAAGCGGTCGACCCGGTTCAACCGGTTTACCAAACGGATTGTCCGTTTCCACACGCTTTTGAAAATCGATTTTGGCTTTGATAAAACTAATTTTTATGCAAGTGATAAAAATTATATTTGAGCTTTCGTTCATTTAATTGTTAAGGATTAAAGAGTTAACACCTTTACAATTTTATCTAAAAATCTATTCTTCAATCTTGATCTTGAATCTTGAAATTCAATGGATATTGAGATGCTTGAACTCTTGTATTGATTTTGACTTTGAACTTGACATTGCATGAGAGTTCGATTTGTAGCGCTTTGAATTTTGCTTGAAAATAAAATGTTAGAAAACATAACCAATTTGTTTGTAATAATCAAAACATTAAGGTTTAAAGTTAACCATAGGTTAACAATTTTTCCCTTTTTGATTATGACAAACAATGTGAGAATATAGAATAATGAAATAGAATTAATCATGTATATTCCCCATTTCCAAATTCAAGTAAACATGATTTGATGAAATTACATTATATCAATTTCATTTGATTTGCCAATTTTATCACATTACATGATATCAATTTCATTTGATTTGTCAATTTCATCACATATTTATTTTCCCCCTTTTGGCATAAACAAAAAGGCAAAAGATAAAACATTAAGGTTTAAAAGCATATTCCCCCTAAATGAAACAACATATGCCATTCATTGATAAACTTAAAATTTTAAAACAAGCATAGTTCCATAAATGAAAGCTAGAACATAGAATTCGTTTCCAAAACATAGATACAAAACAACAAAAATAAAGGAAATAAACTAAGGCTCGGGCGGTGTGGAGGAAGCACACGGCATCCAGACGGAATGAAGATCTCGAGCAATGTCGTCATGTCGGCAACCCGAGTCTTTGGAGAGTCCCTATGGTATGGTGTAGACCCTCGATCGAAGAAGTAAGTGAGTCGATCCGTCCATGTAGTAAAGTGAATTGGTCCTCGTTGTGGCGGAGGTGGAGGACGACGGCCTTTGTGATCTTTTTGCGGAGGGGACGGAGGAGCATCTTCGTCAATATCTTCCCCTAGAAAGGTAGAGTGGAGGTCCCGATTCTTCATCAAACCCTTTGACTTTGCTACACATTGACCGTTTTCCTTTACAATTTTCATTCGCTTGAGCGTAAGAACATTGATGGTGTCGGTGGCTTTAAGAAGGAGGGTCACCGTATCACGGAAAGAGATGTCGAAGTGTTGGAAAATTTTAGTGAGAATCATGCCGTAGGGAAGTGCCTTAGATCTCTTGCCGCTAAGGACGTAGTGCATGTGTTGGATCATGATATAAGAAAAATCGAGCTTACGCCCTCGGAGGATAGAGTCGAGCACAAAAGCATCAAAATGGTTGACCTCATCTAAATGACCCTTTCGAGGGACAATTATGTGGGCGATGATACTATGGAGGACACGACATGGAAGAGTAAGTTGATTGGAGCTAAGATGTACGGCAGCCTCAAAATGCTTGCCGGTGACGCGACAACATGCTTCGACCGGATTATACTCGTCGGTGTGAGGAATTGTCTTGGTGGTATAGAGACGCATACCACCATTCTCTCAAATGAAGAATGGAACGAATAAGATCTTGAGTGATCTTAATTCGTTTGTCCCGAATGAAGGATGAAATACCCGACCCCGGGGAATAAACCATGTTTTTGTAAAATTTTTTGACAATGGGGGGTAAACATTATCATTGAGAGTAAGAAGAGGAACCCACCCCATACCCATAAAAGATTTTTATGTTGAATGATGGTGCCTCGTGTGTGAAAGAAGCAAGATCGACATTCTTACCAATGAGGACGGGACACCCATCGATTCGTTTGGATTGAGGGTCTTCTTCGGAGGAGGAAGATGGTGGAGAAGATTGCCTTTCCCTCTTAGGACGCTTGGCGGCCATTTTAACCCGAGGCATTGTGTTGAAAGCGGATGAGTTGAATCTAGGGCTTAGAGATCGTCCGTTTGGGTGGAATGGGTAGAATTTATGGACAAAAATTGGGGATTTTGAAGTTTGAGGCGTGAAATGATATGGGTTTTGAGATTTTGAATGTAATTTGGAAAGATTTTGGGAGGATTGGAAGATTGGAAGAAGATTTGGAGAGAAAACCTTGGTTCGCGGGAAGTTGGAATGAAGAAATTTGAAAAATTTCTATCTTAAAACCCTGATTTCCGCTAATACGGACGACCGGAAACCTCAGGCGGTCGACCGGTTGGACTGAAATTTTGATGTTCAAACTTTCTGTTCAAACGGATGATCATTCGGATGATGTACGGTCGTCCGTTTAAAATCATACGGACGTCCGTTTAAGTGAGACGGTCAACCGGTTAAACTTTTTAATTTTGGCAAATTTCTCTGCTCAGACGGATGATCAAACGGATTGAGCAGGGGTTCATCCGTTTGATATGAAACGGACGTCCGATTGTGGAAACGGTCGTCCGGTTTGAAACTTTTGCAAAAAAATTCACCAAAAGCAATGATTTTGTCTTTTGACAGATAATTTTAAAACATGTTTGTCACATATAAAGCAATCAATCATCGGAAACATAAAGATTTAGCCACATATTTCACATTCATCAATTATACCTAAACTTCGTCGAATGTATGAAAATCTTTCAAGAGCTAATGGTTTTGTGAGAATATCGGCCAATTGTTTTTCGGTGTTTACAAACTCCAAAGTTATATCTCTCTTTTGTGCATGGTCTCGTAAAAAGTGATGTCTAATTTCAATGTGTTTTGTACGAGAATGCAAAACGGGATTTTTAGATAAGTGATCGCACTAGTATTATCACACATAATAGGAACTTTGTCAAATGAGATGTGATAATCATTTAGAGTTTGCTTCATCCATAGGATTTGAGCACAACAACTAGCGGTGGAGATATACTCGACTTCGGCGGTTGACAAGGCAACGGAATTTTGTTTCTTACTAAACCATGAAACTAAAGCAAAGCCTAGAAAATAGCACGTTCCACTAGTATTTTTACGATCAATTGTGCAACCGGCCCAATCGGCATCCGAATAGCTAAGTAAATCAAAATGAGTTTCTTTGGGATACCAAAGACCTAAAGATCTAGTTCCACTAAGATAACGAAAGATGCGTTTTACGGTACTAAGATGGGAATTCTTAGGATTAGATTGATATCTAACACATAAGCATACACTAAACATAATATCGGGTCTACTAGCGGTTAAATAAAGAAGGATCCGATCATACCTCGATATTTTGTTGTATCAACGGAAGTACCATGCTCATCTTTATCTAGTTTAATTGATGAGCTCATTGGAGTGTTCATAGGCTTCAATTCTTCCATGTCAAACTTTTGAGCATATCCAAGATATACTTGGTTTGACTAATGAATATTCCATCATTAGTTTGTTTGATTTGAAGACCAAGAAAGAACTTGAGTTCACCCATCATGCTCATCTCAAATTCCCTGCTCACGCACTTAAAAAATTCTTCACATAGGGAAATGTTAGTAGCACAAAAATGATATAAATCAACATAAATTTGAACAACTATCATATCATTCTTTTTGGTTTTATAAATAATGTTGTATCCGCTTTACCCATTAAAAAATCATTTGATAAGAGAAATTTACTTAATCTCTCATACCATGCTCTAGGAGCTTGTTTTAAACCATAAAGGGCTTTTCTAAGTTTGAAAACTTTGTCCGGATACTTATGATTTTTAAAACCGGGTGGTTGCTCAACAAAGACTTCTTCTTGAATGACTCCATTCAAGAATGCACTTTTGACATCTATTTGAAATAAAGTAAAATTCTTATGACAAGCAAAAGCAAGAAGCATGCGAATTGATTCTAATCTAGCAACCGGGGCAAAAGTTTCTTCGAAATCAATGCCTTCTTCTTGATTGTAACCTTGAGCCACTAATCTAGCTTTGTTACGCACAATTATACCATTTTCATCTCGTTTGTTTCGAAAAACCCATTTTGTGCCAATTACGGTTTGTGAATTTGGTCTAGCAACTAAATTCCAAACATGATTTCTTTCAAATTGATTTAGTTCATCTTGCATAGCTAGGATCCAAAATTCATCAAACTCGGCTTCTTTAAAGTTCTTTGGCTCAATTTGAGAAAGAAATGCACAATTGTTATGAAAATTTCTAGAAGAATTTCTTGTGCTTACCCCTTTTGATGGATCATTAATGATGAGATCTTTTGGGTGAGATGGGACAAACTTCCATTCTTTTGGTAATGATGAAGTGTTGGGATCTTCATGAGGTTCTTCATCATTTTGTTGCATACTTGTTTCCTCCTCATGTTGACTTTCAATGTTATTTGGATTCCTTTTGTCTTGATTTTGAACACTTAGTTGTTCAAATAGTTTCAAATCTTCATCATCAATAACTTTTTCTTGTATAGAAAAGTTAGTTTCATCAAAACAACATGCATAGATTTTTCAACTACTAAAGTTCTTTTGTTGAAAACTCTAAAAGTTTTACTAGTAGATGAATATCCAAGAAAAATTCCAATATCGAATTTTGGATCAAATTTTCTTTTGTGTTTAAAATAAAGCACTTGCAACCAAAAACTTTAAAATATCCGATATTGGGAATTCTATTTTTCCAAAGCTCATATGGAGTTTTGGTTTTCTTTCGACTTACCAAAACTCTATTTAAGATATAACATGAAGTGTTTACGGCTTCGGCCCAAAAGTATTTTGGTAAATTATTTTCATTCAACATGGTTCGATCCATTTCTTGCAATGTTCGATTCTTCCTTTCTACTACACCATTTTGTTGAGGAGTTCTAGGAGCCGAAAAATTATGTTCATATCCATTGGATTTGCAAAACTCATCAAAGGCTATATTTTCAAATTCTCCACCATGATCACTCCTAATGGTGGTAATGGTGTATCCTTTTTCATTTTGGACTCTTTTGCAAAAATGTTTAAATGCATTTAAGGCTTCATCTTTTAAATTCAAGAAAATGACTCAAGTAAATCTTGAAAAATGATCAATAATAACAAATGCATAATGTTTTCCACTTAAACTAGCGGTTCTAGATGGTCCAAATAAGTCCATGTGGAGAAGTTGCAAAGGTCTTGAAGTAGAAGAGTGTTGTTTAAGTTTGAAAGAACTCTTTACTTGTTTTCCAAATTGACAAGCATCACAAATTTTATCTTTTCAAACTTTATATTTGGCAACCCTTTCACAAAGTTATTTTGGAGATTTTTGAAAGTAAGTTCATGCTAACATGACCTAATCTCCTATGACATAGCCAAGAATCATCCTTTATACTTGAAAACATTTTATTTCTTTTCAAGTTCAAATTCAATAGATATGATGTAAACATCTTTGCTTCGGCTCCCCATGAACAATACCTCTTTAGATATAGCATCCTCAATGAGGCAATTGGAAGAATCAAATTTAATGAGATAACCTTTATCACACAATTGACTTATACTAAGTAAGTTATGTTTGAGGTTATCAACTAATAAAACATTTTCAATGGAGGGAGAAGATCGATTACCAATATTTCCAATACCTATGATTTTTCCTTTGGCATTGTCTCCAAAAGTCACATGACCTCCATCTTTTCTTTTGAAATTTGATAGTAATGATCGATCTCCCGTCATATGTTTCGAACAACCACTATCCAAGAACCAATTGCTCTTGACCTTTTGTGGTACCTACAAAAATAATTTTAATTTTTGATTTTTGGTACCCACATAAGTTTGAGTCCTTGATAGTTAGTGCTTGTGGATTCTTTTATCCACTTGTGTTTCTTTTCAAAGTATAGTTTCTTTTTAGTCAAACAATTGTAAGCAACATAACCATCTTTCTTGCAAAAACTACATGTGATGTTTTGTTGAGAAAAGTTGGATGATTTTACAAAAATAGTTTCAAGGGATTTTTGTTTCAAGAGAGGTTTATATCCAATTCTCCCTTTGTTAAACTTACATTTTTGCTCACCAAGCATTAATTCAAAGTTTTTCTTTTCTTGGGTGAATTTGTGAATAATGCTTGTTAAATCAACCACTTTTTCTTTCAATAAAACATTTTCTTTAATCAAGGACTTATGATCATCCTTTTCTTTTCAAAGTCCTTTTGTGCAATAAAAGCTTCTTGACTACCTTTTTCAACAAAGAGTGTTTATTGTTAAGAATAGAGTATTTTGACATAAGTTTCTCAAATTCTTCAAGAATTTCATCATAAGAAGTAGATAAGTCAATGTAAGAGTTATTGTTGTTTGTACTTACCTCATCCTCAATAGCCATGAAGCACATATTAGCGATTTCTTCTTGAATTTCATCATCTTCTTGATCATCTTCATCACTATCATCCCATGTAGCTTGAAGTGCCTTCTTTTTGTTGAGCTTCTTCTTGTTTGGGCATTCGGTCCTCTTGTGACCGGGTTTGTCACAATCATAGCATATGATCTTTTTGTTCTTTTCTTCACTTTTGTCTTCTTTCTTTTGAAATCGCCTATTGTTTCGAAATCCTCTCCATTTCTTGACAAGAAGAACTAAGTCATCAAGTTCTTCATCACTCAAGTTTGTGTTGGATGATTCTTCATCATTTGTTGATTTCAAAGCAATTTGCTTCTTGGGAAGCTCCTTCATCTCTTCTTTGCTTCTCCTTGTTTTCTCCTTTGTTTCGGCATTGTTGAGCTCATATGTCATCAATGTTCCATATAGCTCCTCCAATGGATAAGTGTTGATATCTTTTGTGTTCTCTATCAACATCCTCAAGGAGTTCCAATCTTCCGATAAAGACCTAAGCATTTTGCTCACAGGTTCACAATTAGTAAATTTTCGATCAAAGCCCTTAAGGCCATTAATAATATCGGTGAAACGAGTAATCATATCAACAATAGGTTCATCTTGTTTCATAAAGAAATTTTCGAAATCTTTTGTCAAAAGATTTATTTTGGTTTCTTTAACCTTGTTGGTACCAAAGTGAGTTATCTCTAATGCATGCCAAATATCATAAGCGGAATCACATGTGCTAATACGATTAAACTCATTTTTGTCTAAAGCACAATAAAGTAAATTTTTGGCTCTAGCATTCAAAGACAATTTTCTTTTGTCCTCTTCATCATATTCTTCTCTAGGCTTAGAAATAGTTTGGTCCGGTTCATCATCAATTTTGACAATTTTTGTAAGCACATATGGACCAAACTCGATGACTTCCCAAATGTTATAATCAATTGATTGAATATAAATCATCATTCTAGTTTTCCAATAATTGTAGTGGGAGCCATTAAAGAAGGGGAGGACGATTTGTAGAGTGACCCTCAAGGTTTTGAAAATTTTGGTTAGCCATTACTCAAGATTGTGTAATAAAAAAAAAAATGAGCACCTTGCTCGATACCAATTGATAGCCCAAGAATAACTAACCAAGAGGGGTTAATTGGTTTTCTCAAACTTTTTCGAAAAATATTCTCAAAATGATATTTAAGAGATAAAAATAGATTCACAAAAATATAAGCACAATATAAGTAAATAAAAGAGAGAGAGAGTGCAAACGATTTTTATGGAGGTTCGATCCAACCAATGATCTACGTCCTCCGTTACCAAGCTCTCCAACACGAGCACGGCCTTTCCACTATTTTGATTGACTTATGGTGCAATACAAACCCTTACAATGTATCCGGTGACTTACAAGCAAGGAGCACCGATCCTTATACAATATTGAGCTTTTCAAAGGACCTCAATATGACCCAAATAAATAAAGAGATTGATTTAAATATTTCTCTCTAGATGAATGATAGATACAAGTTTAGTTCTAAGAGAGACTAACACTTTAATGAATAGCAATGGATGAGGAAAGCTCAAGTGTTAGAAGAAAACTTTGTTGAGAAAGATGAACCAAAAGTTTGATTTAATCAAACAAAATTTTTCAAAGAGAGATATTGAAGATATAAATGCAATGAAGCTTTGAATGATGTTTTCAATATGATTCTCTCTATAAATGCTCTTGTAAGTGTTGTTGAATGATAACAAATGAAGTGATATTTATAGAGATGAATTTTTGTCACTTTTCGACCAAACGGATGACCAAAGCGATTCGCGGGTCGACGATTGGTCGATTAGTCGAGAACTAGCCGTTGAAGCAAAAAGTCGAGCGGACACTTTTTGAAAAATTACGTTCAAAGCGGTCGAACCGGTTCAACCAATTTACCAAACAGATTGTCCGTTCCACGCTTTTGAAAATCGATTTTTGGCTTTGATAAAACTAATTTTTATGCAAGTGATAAAAATTATATTTGAGCTTTCGTTCATTTAATTGCTAAGGATTAAAGAGTTAATACCTTTACAATTTTATCTAAAAATCTATTCTTCAATCTTGATCTTGAATCTTGAAATTCGGGCGGATCTTGAGATCTTGAACTCTTGTATTGATTTTGAATTTGAACTTGACATTGCATGAGAGTTCGATTTGTAGTGCTTTGAATTTTGCTTGAAAATAAAATGTTAGAAAACATAACCAATTTGTTTGTAATAATCAAAACATTAAGGTTTAAAGTTAACCATAGGTCAACATTTATAAATTGGTCAAATATCATATTTATCTACACATTTCGTAAGACTTATAACTTTTATTCTTTTTTTATCAATACATTCCATATAATCGACTGTGTGTAATTTATTAAATTTTTTTTATCAAACCAGCACTTAGCAACAAGACTAGCGAAGTAGCTAATATTCACTTTAATTTTTTTGCCTCCTTGAACTCTTTTATTTTTGTTTCTAATAAAAAATAGTAAAATAAATTAAAATAATTTGTACACCAAAAAGTAAAATAATACATGAAAAACCGTAAAAGCCTTTCTTTTACATGAATTGTAGTCAAACAACTAATTAAATAGTCAAATAATAAAAAGCCCCCAAAATAATAATAATAATAATAATAATAATAATAATAATAACTTTATTGAAAAAGTAGAAATAGAATTAAACAGGAAACCCTAGAACCCGGCCGTCCCAACTCCCAACCCGTGTTCACTCAGAGAGTCACGATTCCCCAATCAACCAACTCGTTCTTTTCTCCGATCCATGAATTTTTTTAATTTTTCCGTAATAGATCCTGGAATTATATAACAAATTAATTTCAACGGTGAAATGCAACTCAAATTGAAACGTACCCGCACCAATATCCACCGATAAGGTCAGAATCAGCTAAAATTTTATTGTATGCAAATCTCGAATATATCCATAAAATTTATTACTTTTTTATTATCGATGAAATTATTGCAGTGCTGTTTCTTTTCAATTGTTTTTCGGTTATGTTTTTGGAGATTTCATATATTTATTTCAATTTTTTATGTGTTATTATCCTATTGTTAATATTTTGCTCAAGCTCACAGTTTTCTATTAATAAGTAAACCAAATCATATCTTTTAATGAGTATTCAAATTGGAATTTTAAGTTAATCTCTGTATCTGGGATTGTAAGATCATAACATTCAAGTAATTGTCGCAAATTGTTATAAGAAATTTATGGAATGTGCTAAAGTTTGAGGTTGAAGTAAAATTTTAGGTTTGTTATTGTTTGTTGTCTTGTTGAACTACTGTAGAAAATCAGATTGTCATTTTCAGTAAGCTGTTAGTTTTGTGATATTCACAAAGCTAGATGTGACTATGTTTGCTTTGAATTTTTAACTATCACAGATTTCTATTGGGAATTCCTGTGAAAAAAAATAATTTCTGAACTATAACGATTAAAGATTTGTTTTTATTCGGAAGGCTCACTATTATTAGGTATGTTGCTCACATAAATTCTCACAATCTAGATTTAGATTTTGTGCCAACAATGACCATTGAGTTTGACTTCTTAACTATGTTCAGTCTTTCATTGCAGTTTGTTGTAACGTAAGCATCCGTTGCCAAGTAGAAATCTTGTGGTTTTTCTCCAGCTACTGGAATTTGTTTCCCTGAAAACAGCGGCAGTGCAACACGAGGAATGGTCTGAAGATGGCATCACTTCGGTCAGCTGGATATGTAGACCCCGGGTGGGAGCATGGCGTTGCTCAAGATGAGAGAAAGAAGAAGGTCAGATGTAATTACTGCGGAAAAGTAGTTAGTGGTGGGATATACAGATTGAAGCAACATCTAGCTCGTATTTCTGGAGAAGTAACATATTGCGACAAAGCTCCAGAGGAGGTGTGCCAGAAAATGAGAGAAAATCTAGAAGGGTGTCGTTTTGGTAAAAAAGCAAGGCAAATTGAGTACGATGAACAATCATTTTTGAATTTTCACGCCATTGGCGATGCGGAGGAGGAAGAGCATACTGGATATAGGAATAAAGGTAAGCAATTGGTAATTGACAAGGGTTTAGTGATAAATATGACTCCTCTTCGTTCATTAGGATATGTTGACCCTGGGTGGGAACATGGCGTTCCTCAGGATGACAGGAAGAAAAAGGTAAAATGCAATTACTGTGACAAGATAGTGAGTGGCGGTATTAATCGGTTCAAGCAACATCTTGCTAGAATACCAGGAGAAGTTGCTCCTTGTAAGAGTGCTCCTGAGGAAGTATATGTCAAAATAAAAGAAAACATGAAATGGCATCGTACAGGAAGGAGGCATGGACGGCCTGGTACCAAGGAGATATCATCCTTTTATGAGAACTCAGAAAATGAAGATGAGGAAGAGGAAGAAGAAAAAGAAGCCATACATCATTTGGGCAATGATAAACTTTTGCTTGGGGATAAAAGATATCGCAGAGATTTGAGAAGAAGTTTCAAAGGGATCTCTCCGGGTAATGGCCCTGAACCATCACCGAAAAGGCCAAGGTTTGATGCTAATATTCTGATGACACCCAAGAGTCAGATGCAGGCATCTGGTAAACAAATGAAAATAGGTTCCTCCAACAGGTCCCGGAGAGAGGTCACTTCTGCTATTTCCAAATTCTTCTATCATGCAGGAGTGCCTTTAAATGCAGCTAACTCCCCTTATTTTCATAAAATGCTAGATTTGGTTGGTCAGTATGGGCCAGGTTTAGTAGGACCATCAAGCCAATTGTTATGTGGTCGGTTCCTACAGGATGAGCTTTTGACCATCAAAAACTACCTTGCTGAGTACAAGTCTTCCTGGGCAGTTACAGGGTGTTCCATTTTGGCTGATAGTTGGCAAGATATGCAGGGTAGGACACTGATCAATATTTTAGTTTCTTGCCCCCGTGGCGTATACTTTGTTTGTTCAGTTGATGCCACCGGTGTTGCTGATGATGCAGCATATTTGTTTAGATTGCTAGACAAAGTGGTTGAGGAGATGGGCGAGGAAAATGTCGTGCAGGTAAGTTTTACTTATGTGCATACTATAATTTCCATTATTGTTATGCTTAGCTTTGATGACTAAGCTTTTGTCCTCCCCCATCCACTCCTCCTCACTGATATTAACTTAAGTGTAGGTAATCACCGAAAATACACCCAGTTATCGGGATGCTGGGAAGATGCTTGAAGAGAAGAGAATGAATTTATTTTGGACTCCTTGTGCTGCCTTTTGTATTGATCGCATGCTTGAAGATTTTACGAAAATAAATCGGGTGCGAGAATGCATAGAGAAAGGCCAAAAAATTACAAAGTTTATTTACAATAGGATCTGGTTGTTGAATCTGATGAAAAAGGAATTTACTGGAGGTGAAGAAGTTTTGAGGCCATCTGTTACACGATATGCTTCAAGTTTTACTACTTTGCAAAGTTTGCTTGATCATAGGATTGGTCTTAGAAGAATGTTTCAGTCAAATAAATGGCTTTCATCTAAATTTTCAAAATTGGACGTGGGTAAAGAGGTGAAAAACATTGTGCTGGATTCCTCATTTTGGAGGAAGGTACAGTATGTTAGGAGATCAGTTGACCCAATCGTGGAAGTGCTACAAAAGATCAATGGTGATGAGAGCCTCTCGATGCCATTCATCTACAATGACATGTACAGGGCAAAGGTTGCAATTAAAATCAATCACAATGATGATGCACGCAAGTATGGACCCTTTTGGAGTGTAATTGACGATCACTGGAGTTCATTATTTCACCACCCTCTCTATCTGGCTGCTTACTTCCTTAATCCATCGTACCGCTATCGTCCGGACTTTGTTCCGGTAGGAGAATGATGTTTTTTTAAGAATTTTTTCCATATGAAATAGTTCGATATTAATTCTATTTGCACTTTATTTATTTATTTTTGGGATTTATATAGTAAAATGTGTGAGTCTTGTAGCATCCAGATGTTGTGCGTGGACTGAATGCATGCATTGTTCGACTGGAACCTGACAGTGCAAGAAGGATTTCTGCATCTATGCAGGTGGGAGTTTCCTGATGCTTCTAGTGACATTTTATTTTCAAAGCAAAATTTTCTTATCCATTTTCTGCTCATGAATGTTCTTAATATTTTCTTGTATTGTTTCAGATTTCTGACTTTGGCTCTGCAAAAGCTGATTTTGGAACTGACTTGGCAATTAGTACCAGATCAGAGCTTGATCCAGGTTATACCATCAAAACACTTGGGATGTAATTTTACGTTTAAGCGTGAATTGTACTGACAACAGTCTCTATCTCTAGCTGCATGGTGGCAACAACACGGGATAAATTGTTTGGAGCTGCAAAAGATAGCTGTGCGTATACTAAGCCAAACCTGCTCATCTTTTGGGTGTGAGCACAGTTGGAGCATACATGATCAGATCTACAGCCAAAGGCACAACCGTTTAGGACAAAAAAGATTGAATGAAGTTATCTATGTTCACTACAACTTGCGACTCAGGGAACGCCAGATAAGGAAACGGTCTAGTGACGCAGTATCCTCTGACTGTGTTCTGCAAGAGAGCTTATTGTATGACTGGATTGTAGAGACCGAGAAACAAGCCTTGCAAGAAGATGAGGTACATTTAGCATGTTCTCTTTCAAGATCTTAAACTTCATTTATGCTTTTTGATGGTTTGCTTGCTTATGTAAAAGTTAAGTTTTGGGTGCTAACAAAGTTAAAACCATGGAGAACATATTTGTTGTCAATTCCTTAACAAAATGCACGAGGAAATTGAACCTTTCCAGTTCTAGATGAGAAAAGAATGATAATAATAATATTGGTAAAAGATCTTCAAGTATTTTAACGAGCGGTGAATTTTCGTATCACTTTATTCATATCTTGTTTTTACTGAAATGGAGTTTTTTTGCTGTCATGGGACATTGGCTTGGATGGTCCTGATCTTTATTTGAACCTGGAACATATTAGCCTGAAATAGTATGTATTTCCTTCTTTTTTCTTTTTTCCTCTTTAGAAAGAATAAAATGAACCTACTCCCTTGAATTATATGCTATGTAACATTTTGCTCCTTGATCTTTCAAAACATGCATTAAACCGCATTCCTTCAGCTGGCCATGGACTCTTTTTGCAGATAATCACATTACTGTTGAATCCAAAGATTAAAAAAAAATGAAAAATGAAAAATGAAAAGAAAGAATAGAAACACTATTCCTTCTCTACCTACAGCGGTGAAGCTAGTAAATTTATGCTGGTTTCTGATATAGAATTGCTGTATTTGACTAAATGAAATGTCATATTTTTTGGTTTTTTGAAGTATCTTAGAAACTGTTAAAAAAGAAGAGATTGGTTATTAATTGGATTATAAGATATAGTTTAGAACTTTAGAATTGTGGATAGAGGTCACTTGTTGCAGTTGCCAGTTAGACATTTCTCTAAAATATAAGCTTAATCCCCCCCTTGATACATCCCCTTTTACCATGACAATCAAGTGACATTGCCCTGGTGTAGTTCTAAATGCTGCTTTAAATCTTGGATGTCATGTTCACTGGCTGCAGGAAATCCTTTATAGCGAAATGGAGCAGGGGGAAGCATACGAGACAGATTTGATGGAGTTTGAAGATGGGAATGCAGACTCTAGAAAGAGATCGATAGAGATGATGAGTTTGGGCAATGTAGTAGAAACTTTGGAAATTAACCCTGCTATCACTGATGCAGCCACTGATGATGATGATGATGATGATGCTGATCTCAACTTCCTTGATGACAATATAAGTGATTAATCACTCAACTGACAAGAAATAGTAAGGGGGTTGAGTTTTCTTGGCACCATTTCTCAGGAAGTTGTATGTATGTTCTCTAGTGTTCAGTTTTGTAAATATATGTTGATCCTCGACAAATTGAGTTGATACCAACAAATCCAATTTGAAGTGAAATGGAAAAATGCTATCTTGAAAGAAACATTGGTCGCTTTACAGTATATGTTTTGACAGGTTGATTTTTGTCATTAGTAAAATGAGGCTACAGAATCCAATTGACGTACTTCTTTCCGATCTGTCATATTTTCCAAACGACATTGTTTTTCAATATTAGCAGCATCTCGGCTCATCTCTGGCCGGTAGAAGTCGTTTCTTTGTAGTTTCGTGTAGAGAACCCTTAGTACCTCTCTCACGACAATTGTGTTGTTTAACATATATTTCAAGCGAACAAACGAAATAGATCCTTAATACCTCAACTTGACTGCAGTCGAGTTGCTTCTTTTAACAAATTTTATCGAGACAAATTACATTGTTACTTAGACATATATTTTACATTTTTATCATCTAGTTTAATGTGTAATTTATCATTTGATTTCAATAACATGATATTTTTATTAACAACTAAACTACTAATAAAGGTATTGCCAAGAAAAGGAGTGTGCCTTTGCTCCTGTGTCTTGGAGCATATTTGCCAAAGCTGTTAGAATTATCTTATAAATAAAAATGTGTATTTTATTGAAAACTCTATATATTTGAATGTCATGTACTTAAAGAGCAACAAGCACATATGTTTGGATGGTCTAATTTCGCTTATAAATTTTTGACTTTTGTCAAATTATTGAAATGCTCTCAAAATGTTTAATTGAATTCATTTGTGAGAAGGTAAATTGATTATTTTATCGTTCATCCATATTTATAAGTTAGATAAATAGGATTTGAATGGATTTTAAAATCCATATAAATTTAAGTATCTCCAATTCAGATTTTAATAATTTTTATTGAAATTTAGGTACCTCAACTTGGACTTAAATAAATTCATTAGAAATCTAAATGTTCTCGATAACTAGTGGATTTTATTAATTAGAAGATTTAAACATATTTTCATAAATTTCGAGTCTATAAATATAAATAACAAATTCTTTAGAAATTCTAGCTCAAATTCATCAAAATTTCAATACAATTATTTTCTCACGCCTCTCTCTATCTCACTTGTATTTATGCCACATGTTTTTGTTCTAAACTCTTGTTCTTAATTTTCAATTTATATTAACAAAGAAATTTATTAAATTTTTTGATTTCTTATTTTAAAAATAGTTTTTTAATTTTTTTAACAATTGTTATACATTGTTTTTGAAATTTCATTCTTGATGCTCAGTGACCATTCATTGAACCAAACAATAATTGAGTTGAAGAATATAGATAATCTATTGGTAAATCTTAATTATATAATTAGTCTCATACTATATAATGTAATTAGATATTGAATTATAAATTTGTAATATCAATATAACACAAAAAAAAAAAAAAAAAAATTGAACTTGAATTTTTTTTTTATTCAACTGCGACAACTGTTAATTATCTTTTTAAGTCATAAAATAATTTTTGTATATAAGAGGGTTAAACAACTATTTTGGAAGAGAAATAATCATAAGCATCTCTTCTCTATCGAATAAGAAAAATGAAATTTTATAAAAAAAAATGACAAGTAGAAAAAAAAGTGAAAAATAAACTTATTTTGATTTTGATTTTTTTTTTTTTTTTTGCAAGCAGCCTTCCTCTTTAATCCATTTTTTTTTCTTAGAAAAATTGAGAAATAGTTTTTTCTTCCTTATATTTCAATATTTTTTCTCTTTTTAAAATTTTTACTCAAAATATTTATTTATGTATGATAGTCACTTGAATTATTAGAGACACTTAAATTTCTAAAAAAAAAAATTATTTAAATTTGAGTTAAAGACGTCTAAATTTTAATAAAATCTACTAAAATTTGAGTTGAAGACACTTAAATTTATATGAATTTTTAAAATTCATTCAAATTTGAGTTGATAACAACTTTAATAAAAAGACCACAAATCCTTAAGAATTCATAGAAATCCATAAGAATTTATTAAAAACTATAATATAGAATTCTATTGAAAATTTTATTCAAATTCATAAATATTAAAAAATCTTTAAAATTGGAGTTGAAGAAACCTCTAAGATGCATGTTTGGCTGCAATTTGGACTTATAAATTAGTTTGACCAGCTTATAAGTCCAGCCAAACATGCTCTTAGTTTGAAAAAAAGTATAAGTTGTTTTACGTAATTTTTTAACGCCTCTCTCTCTCACGCTTGATACACGCACAAATCCAGTTCTCTCCTTCTCTCTCTGTTCCTTACCTGTGATAAACCCTAAATCCCAATTCCTAAGCTAGCAACGGCGAGTTTCAGCTTTGAATTGAAGTGTTAATTAAGTAGTTACAAGATGCCTGAAAACAATGCAGTGATAGGCCTTTTATGGGAACCTAAACTACCTGTATTCTCATCTGCATCTGGCTCTGCCAAAAACGGGAATCCCTCCTCTAATAATGTTGAAACCAGTGCCCTCTACAAACCCAGTCCGGAACTCGTTGACGGCCTATTTGTTGCTCCAAACGACCCTAAAAAGATTAACAAATTGTTAAAGAAAGAAATTAAAGACACTGCTGGCAAGAATTGGTACAAATTTCTTTTTCTATTTTTTTTTCCTTCTTTTTAGTTGGTTTTCGCGATAAAGTTCACCCTTTTAATGTTTTTTGTGAAAAAAGTTTTGATTTTTGATGTGGGTTGGCGTTGAATTGTGAACAGGTTTGATATGCCCGCCCCAGTTATCACTCCAGAGCTCAAGAAAGACCTCCAGCTATTGAAGGTACTTTCTCAATTTATTTCCTTCCTTGCTGAATTGATTAAATTTGTTTCTAGACCATACTATTTGGAACTTGTACAAGGAATGGCCTGCAATATAAAGCGCTGGCCAAATTTCTTTGATTGATTTATATAACTTGGAATTTTCTATGAAATTAATATGAGCACTGGCATTAATACTGATTCTTCAACTACGATTGACTCTTAATTTAGGTCGCATCTATTATCTTTTGAACAGAATTTTGGCACAAACCGTTAAGATTATAGTATTACATTTACGTGTAATTGTGTTAGCAGCAAGCAATGACCAAGACCCTGTGTTAGTGTAATACTAATACCGAAGAAATTTAAATCCTCTATCGTATTCAGTAGAAAATGGACCAAAATGTATTTAACATCATTCGCAGCACAAGTTTCTGATAGAATATTAGAAAATGAAGCTTCAGTACGAAAATGAAGATAAAATAAACTTTCTGATTGATTGGTTTGATGATTGCTTGTTAGTGTTATCCACTGAAGATTTCGAGTTAACAAATTTTTGGCTATTTAAGAGTTGTGATTTTCCAAAATTATAAACCAAAAATTTGATTTCCAGGCACTATTAGATTATGACAAATTGTTGAGAAATTTTTCTCTCCCTCCTCTTCACGTTCTCTTCTTTTGATCCACTTAAGAGCCACCCTATTTGATAATATCTATTGGTGATTATCTTTTTCTTTTTGGGAATGATTGATGATTAAGCATAAGTATAAGCATGGGTCATTGACCAAGTCACCAAGGTAAATCATCAAGTGGACCTAAAGGAGGTGAATGGAGGTAGCGGTAGTAGAACCTTGGAGAAGAGATAAATTTGGGGTGTACAAACATTTGTACCTTTAATGTTCAAAAGCCAAAGAGTTGAAACATTTCTACACTTAAGTTCAATAATTAATTTGACACTAGGAAGCCAGCAAGATGTTTGGATGTCTCTCTTCGTCTACTGGTTGTGCTTTCTTTGATTAGTAGTAAGAAAATTAAAAATGCGAATTCAAATATGTAATCAATTGTTAGAATGGAGAGAAAACTAGGTAAGTTTGGAATGGAGAGCATTGTACGTGTACCAATTTTAGAGTTGCTTGGATTAAGCCAAACAAATATACCTTACAAATCGGAGGCAGGGATAGGAGTTTCCGTTGCCAAAAACGTAGTCAATAAGATCACCTTTTGACCGAGTTAAAACATGGATGCAATGCTGTTTCTAAAGAGGAAATTTGAAAAAACCGGTTCAACAGTTCAATCGAGAAGAATAAAACTTCTAAGCAACTAATACATTATCGATATGAAATAAACCAACAGCGTGAAGGGCTGAAAAAAATACTCTTAGAGGTTAGGGGTTTTCAATATACTAAAAGAAACTATTTTCTCTGGATATTACTACTTGAATGACTGGAAGTTGATGTACTCTTTAATATTAATAGAGACATTATTGATGTTGTGATTGCATGTTTTTTTGTCAAATTGCCCCTTAGTCTTTGCCTGGGGATGGGGTTATGTTGGATTGCGTCAATGGTATTGTAATCATTGCTTCTTGTGGGAATTAAGGTATATTGATGATGTCATGACTAAAAACAATCTTCTTTGTCTTTCAATAGTCGGAAAGTGAATGCATGTTTTGCCTATTAGTCTGTGAGATGCGCACAAGGTACATTATGCTGGCCTGCCAACTATTTTGTCATTTTTACACAGTAGGTGTTTTCATATTTCTACCCAGTTTATTATAGAACCTAAAGTGCTGTCCAGAAGATGAAACATAAAAGTACAATATTTGTGTACAGTGATTTCTGTTAATATTGTACTTGTATTTTCAACTTATGGGTGAGATTTCAATGCCATTATTTAGTATGTTTTCAACACTTGAAGGTTCTCATTTTGTTTCATGTTCTGCCAAGAGAAATCCAAAATACATGTTGCATCTTTTTATTGGTATTGAAATCCATTTGGAAGACTATTTGTTGATGAAAGTTGAATCTTTTTTACCGTTACAGTTGAGGAGTGTCATAGATCCAACAAGGCATTATAAGAAGGGTAATTCAAAATCAAAAACACTTCACAAGTATTTCCAGGTAAGTCAAGATTGCATCTGCATTGCAGTCTAATGCCATCAATAAGTTCTACATTTAGAGCTTGTTTGGCCCCCATTTTCTAAAACTCATTTTCAACCACACATTCCATGGACTCACATTTTTTATCAACTTTTCAACCACACATTTCACCAACTTTTATCAAAATCTCCAAAAAATTTAATTTTTATCTACACCAAACAGGGGCTTAATTGATTCTGGTTATCCAAGAGGTTAATGATTGAGTGCTTTGATAATTGATCAGGTGGGGACTGTGATAGAGTCTGCAGAAGAGTTCTACACAGGTAGACTTACTAAGAAGGAGAGAAAAGCAACCCTTGCTGATGAGCTGCTTTCTGATCGTAACCTTGGTGCATATAGGTAAGCAAGATTTTTCCAGTTTCCAAAAAAATATATATTTGTTTGAACACAGATTGAAATCCAGTTTTTTGTCAATTCCGTAGAAAGATGTATATACTACTTTCAATTGCACTAAAACGATGAGGATGTGTAAACTGGAATATTGCTTTTTAAGTAAATCCTGCTAAGATGAGACAATTAGCTGTTTTGGAAGTTACTGAAGCCTGCAACATGAATTTTGGTGTTTTGGTCAGTAACAGGAATTATGAAGCCATGGTAACATGGTCCTTGTGCTCATGATTTTTCTTTTTTCTCATATTCCAATTTTATGCAGGAAACGCAAGGTCCGAGAGATTGAAGAAGTGAACCGGCCAGGTGGGGTGGCCAAGTGGAAGAGAACTGGCGGGAAGCGAAGAAACCATGCAATGGCTGGAAAAAAAGGAAGGCACTGATAGCTTAGTGAATGTGTGCTA
Source organism: Forsythia suspensa (assembly GCA_023638005.1). Classification (NCBI taxonomy): domain Eukaryota; kingdom Viridiplantae; phylum Streptophyta; class Magnoliopsida; order Lamiales; family Oleaceae; genus Forsythia; species Forsythia suspensa. The sequence continues at coordinate 46,969,574 of CM042675.1, forward strand.
TCATTGGCATCGATAACACATAGCTTCAAAAGATCCCAACGATTGCCTTCCACTGTCGTGAACATTGGAGTAAATCACTTTAATTTTAAGTCATAATTTTTATATTTTGTAGATCACCCAGGATTCAAAAGGTGACCTCGTCAAGTGTCTGATATTGTAATATTAATTGTTAGCATGAGATTATAATTGAACCAAAGATAATGCCAGAGACAGAGTTATAACAACCTGCTGAAACCTATTTTGGTCACAAGCGAAATGAAGAAGAACAATATTGAAATTTCTTTTGTTCAAACTACTTATTTGGTTAAAGTACGGAAAATCATTCCTTTAGTTCTCCACTTGGTTGCAATTAAAAATTGTTGGCTGGAAACAGGAAGGCCGGGGTATGCATTCTCACCTGTGGAATTCCGATTCTAAATCCCTTATTTGTAACGTAATTTTTTGTTTTATTCTTTATTTTTGGTAGACTAATTTTAGGAATTAATTGACTTGCTAGCTTTAGAGCATCTATAATGCATTCTATGGATGGTTAGTTAGGTTGCACCAATGTTTAAAAAAATTTATGAATAGATATTCAATCTTAAATTTGGTCATTGTATGGATTGCTATAAGTGTATTTTATTTAATTAAAATAAAAGTCAAATCACATTTTAATCTACGCATAAAATTTAAATCAATGTATAAAATTTAAATTTTGCCTGTCCGAAAATCTACATCTTTCTTTTTATATGAAATGAGTTTGACCTCTTTTGGCAGATTAAACACCAATTTCGATAAAAAGATCTAACCAGAGCAAAGAACGTCTCAGAACATTAGTTATAAAGAAAGATTTTATTCCATATGCCTAAGCCAAGAGTCAAACTAACTCAATAAAGGAAACATTCCGGTTGATCAATCTTTTGTTCGATCTCTTACAAAATAGATCAAAGGCAAGAAAAATCCTCTCTACCTTGGCTCCTAGTTTATAGATTTATAGAAGAGTTTTTAGCCAACATATTTGACAAATGTTCTAAATCTAGAAATTGTTCTATATCAATTTTTATTGCCACATCAACTTGACAAAGTCTTTAGAAACTTGCATTAAAGATAATTTTTTAAAAATACTTTCTATTTCGCTAATTTTTTAAACAATCCACAGCTTCATTAAAGATGATCTTAGAGTCGATGTCATTCTTCTCCTATAAATTCCTTGTATTGTTATTGTAAATTGATATAATGAAAAAGGGTTCCTCTCTTTCTTCACCACATGATGAACTTATCAATGCAATGAAAATATTCACGTTCCACGATTGGAAAATATTTCCCTGCCCTAAAAATGTATACCTGTATAGCATAATCAATTTATACAAACAATTAGACTACTACGAATTGAAATATGTTCCACTTGAATCAAGATCCAAATTCTTCAAATTCAAGCATATGCAATGGTTCCAGCCACACTAATGCTCAAGGCAAAGGTTCTTGAGAATCTCCCAACCGAGACAAATGAAGATAAGCATCTGTTCCTGTAAGACATACAGAGCACAGATCCAAAAGTCAATTTGAATACCATGAGATGAGACTGAAGTATTCATATGGGCATGATGTGCAAAGCTTTAAGCTGAAAAATGTGAACTTGAGTAACTTAACCTCATTATTTTGTATTATGTAAACTTTAGGCCGATTAGGAATCAAAAACTCTCAACGGGACCTTCCAAAAAGCAAATGCATGCTTTTGCATTTGAATGTACCAAATAGGCTTAAAAGGATCTGACTACATGACACCTAGCTAACAGACGGATTAAAATGATGAAATCTTACATTCAAACATTCAAGAATAAAACGCAGGATGTGCGCCAAATGGGGACACTTTTAACGATCAATGACGTGTATGCTAATATGCGGGTCATTATATTAATAGTATGGTAAGCAAAATAGAGAGAAGTAACATACCATATCCTTCCATGGAGATAATTTGCAAATCCCCTCCAAAATACCTAGCATATAAACGGCTTATTGGAAGTCCATAACCATAACCAGCCATAGTCGTTACAGTTCCAAGGTCAATGCCAGAGTGCTCATCTAGGGGGTTCTTTGCAGTACTGTAGAGATATGTAAATATTTTAGGAAGACCACTTCTCGGTATTCCGCCACCTTCATCAGAGACCTAGATAACATGTTGGTGACAAAATAGTCAACTTGTATGCCTTATATTAGTGTATCATACTGATTGAAGACATAAAATAGAAGTAAAGAAAATGAACAGATTTTATGCCTTGCACTAGTACAACTTTCTGATTGGAGACAAAAATAAAGGTAGGGGATATCAACAGATTCTCGATTCGATTGAAGAAAAGATGAGAGGACAAAAGAACATGCCTTAATGGTAACATCCTCCAATCCATCCGCAACTATTATACGGATAGGAGGTGCAACCTTGTCTGAATCCATAAACTTCTCTTGAACAGCACGGGAGTTTTTGACCAGCTCGAAAACCATCAAATGCAAGTGTGTTGGTACATAACTGCCATAAAAGAAAAAAATCTAAATAAATACAGGACGAACTAAACAGATAAACTACCAAAGTATAGGCTTCTATAATATGTACTGCACAAAAGATGAAGTTGCTGGAATTTGGCACCATATCACACACACACACACACACACACACAAAAAAAAAACTAACTTGTAATGGAGAATAACAATCGAATTACAAACTTACGGAAAAGTGAAGTTAGGATCCCCATATATATTAACATCTGGTGCACTGCAATACTCTCGTAAACAAATGGAACGGGCATCCTCACTGGCATTTCTTGCAACCTCGACAGGAGACATTTTTGTATGTATATAACCAATACAATCAGGGAGAGGATTGGGATCGTGTAATGCCACATGCTGGCCTGAGTTGGCAATAAATTTGAAGCAAACAAGTTGTCGTTTGACATAAATTTCTTTCAACACCAATAAAATAGATGTGCCCATTAGAAGCTACCAATTAAATAAGCAGGTAAAAAAGGGGGGGCTAACCAATGAGCATGCGAATCCCAATTCTTGACATATAAAATCGATCAAGAAACTGCTGAATTTCATCTAGATCCTCCTTGTAATCAATTTTTGTATCCAAATCTTTCTTCAATTGCTGAACTCCCAAAGCCATCATCGGGACCACATTGTTGTGCCTGACTTTAATCATCTTTATCATTTGTGTGAATTCCAACTCGTCACTCTTATCCTTAATATCCGGAAAGGATCTAAGGTCACGAAACGAATCCACATACCAATCTCTTACCTAGCATGAGAAGATAAGAAAAACAGAAATTTGACAATACAATCGTCGCCAATGAGTGTTATGCAATCACTACTTCAAACAACAAGAATATCAAGTCCATTATACTCAACCTTTCTCCGGTGTCCAATATATGGAGAATGTAATCTTAAAATTATAAAGAAGAGTTAAATTTGAGACCAAGCAACCGGAATCACAAGCTGCAAAATCACAGTTGCAATAACAAAAATGTGCAATAATCCCCAAGAGCGTGAATACTATATCCCATATGGATAGGCTCCACAGTGCCTAAGAATGCCATGAGTAAACTATTCAATAAAATTCCATTTTAAATAATCACTAACATTAAATAATGAATTTATCCACGTGGTCTGGTAATTTACTTTAACTCAATATAAAACGGCCCAATTCAGAGAGAGAAACTGATTTTTTTATTTTATTAATCTTACACTGAATTCTCTCCCTATCCCCCTTGAGATGAGATTCATATCATCAAAAAAACAAAAAAATCTAAACCCATTTCTGAGATTGAAAAAGCCACTAATAAAATATGGAAAAGATGGAATCTACAACACAAAGGGTACCTTCACAACGGCGGGCTTATGGGACAAGCCATAGGGGAGGGCCTCGAGCTCAATAGCTCGGCGAGCGATCCGAATAGAGAGCTCCTTGTGGAGGAACTGGGCGGAAATGAGGAGATTCCGGGTGGTGGGTCTCAAACCGAATTCCATCATGTAACGGAGGCTGACGCCAGTTTGCTTCATGGAACCCCATCTCTGTACCTCCTCGATTAGCCCCTTGGAGAAACCTTCCCACGCCTTCTTCGCCGTCATAAAACACCCTCCCAATTATGGATTTCAATGCAATTTTTCTTTAACACACTCTGTAAAGTTCGCAAACATGAGGGTGAAAGCTGGGGCGGTGTTTACACTGCGTAATCATGCCGATAATATCGAAGCCAATTGTTGGATTTTGTAAAATAGACTGGTTCAATGCGCGTACGAGGTGGTCTTTATGAATTATGAGGAGAGAAGAGACAGAGAAGAGGGGGAGGGAGAGAGAGGAGAGAGAGGAAAGATAGAGGAGAGGGATAGAAAATGGGTTGGGCTTAATGTGGAAGAAGGACTTGGACCTGGGCTCTCTATCAAGTTGTGATCTACTATATTATTGAGAAATTGACGAAAATAGCACTAAAGCAGGGCAGACGTGGATTTTTAAACTTTTGAGAAAGTCCTTCGACGAGGGATGTCAAAAATATCCGATACGTTCTAAATTTGATGGATATCCGATTTGAATGGAGCGAAAAATTTCTGATCCGTGGATCGGGGCAGATCGGATCAGGCCTAATCCGATCCAATCCGATCCGCCCCATTTGAATAAAAATAGGATTAAATAATAAATAGATGAAAGATTTGGGGCATAAATTATAATTTAGAAGTGGTGAAGTTAGCTAAAAAAAATTATTAAAAAAAACGGATCAATATATGGATCATGGCTCTTGATCTGCCCCTATTCGTCTCGATCAACCCAAAAAATGGCAGATCGCGGAGCGAAATTTGGATCTCTTATAATTATTGCGGGACTGATCGGATCATGCCTAATCCACCTCGTTGCCATCACTATTTCCAGATCTGCTTTCTTGTCGGTTTTTTGGCAGTCTCGTCAATCAAATTTTGACACATTATTATAAATCAATTGCGAAAAAAAAAAATCCTCACTAAAAATTTGATACCTCAAAATTGTAATGACGTAATAAAATTGGATTGGTGGAGAGCAAGATGGTGATAGTAGATGTGGATTATGTAGAGAACCAAAAAACGGGTATATTTCATCTGCACTAGTAATTGATATTCTATACTAGTATAGTGCTTGTAGGCAGTGGGATTCGACCAAATAATCAGAATTTCAATTCAATGCAAGTAAATATCACAAAAAATAGTGCAATTGTGGGTTGCAAAAATAATAGTAGATGAAGAATAAGTTGAATTTGAAGAGGTGTAAATGAATAATGAGATGGATTTGCAGAAATGAGATTTGATGAAGAGAGAAAGCAATTCTTGCCTAAATTTTTTGAATTGAAGACACACATAATTGTTCTTTTTATTGTAAGTGGAGGTGAAAATTCACTACGATCGTGATAGTTGTTACATGGCACCCTATAAATAAAAATGGTAAAATGAGGATTATAGCAATATCTTTAAATTAAAAAGTTAAAATAAGTATATATTTTAATATTTTTACGATGTAATATGGTAATAACTTGACATATCTCACTAGAAGACGATGGGGGTATAACGTAGAAAATTTATTTGGAAGACAATTAATGACAAAATGATGAGATTTTAAATCAAATTAGAACTAAACGTAACTCAACTAATAAATTATAGTTTAACAATTCAATTGAAATTTACCTAAAAATTTCAACCCGTAACCAAAAACTCTTATCTTTTTAAACTACTACTTATCTAATTTTCAATTTTAAAACACTTTTTTTAAAACTTCTTTCATTTTGAAATTTTGAAGTTGTTTATTTTGAAACAACGTTGTCTCGTAACCTTTTCATCTCATCACGTTTAATGAAATTAGTGGAACTTGTCATTTTTATAATTAAACTTTGACATTCGTATTAAACAACAAAATTAACGACGTCTAAACTCTAAGACAAAGAATAAAAACAAAAACTATTACTCACTTCACCATATTATTATTATAATCAAAGTGCTATATACATATTAAATTAGATGGCAGACATAACAACTGTCCAATTAACCACTTCACCATATTTAGTTGATAATATTTTTTATCACGAATGTAAAAAATTTTCTCTGTTATGAGAAAAAAAAAGTATTTACATGTCTGTATATCACATTGTCCTACGTCTTGAATTTATTTTCTCAAAAAATCATCTTCTCTAAAATTTGCTGACCGTTTTATTCTATTTCTCTAATCTAATCATCTTCTTCAATCGACCATTTCCATAATCTGCTCACATCTCCAATTCCTCCACGGATCATTTTCAAAATTTATTCACCGCCTCAATTTATCATCATAATCAAGCATACGATCGAATTCCACTGCAAAAAAATGGTACACTAATTATTCTACAATCTTATACCAAATATGTTCATATATAATTAGATTTAGATCAATGTTTTAAAAAGTGTAAAGCGTGACTAAACGTGGAGGTCGAGCTTCAATTTTTTTGAGCCAAGTGACACTGGCGAGAGAACGAGACAAAAGCAAGGTGAGACAAAGCGTGAACAAAGCTTAGGCGCACATTTTAAAACAAATTTAGAATATGATTATGTTTAATCACCGATAGTATGGAAGTTTCTTTCTGCTACAAAGACACACACAAAGTTAACTTTTCGTAAAATACTACATCTTCATCTTTTCAAACCAAAATTCATATTTCTCTCGATTCCTCAATTTCTTCGTTTGCCTCCATATTCTTCAAAATTAAACACCCTCAAACAAAACTCTCATATCTCTCAATCTTCAACATTCTTTTCAATTTCTTCAATCTATTAAATCATCTACTACAGATTCTATCAAAAAAAAGGGTATACTAGTTGTCAAAAAAGGAGGAATATTTTAAGAAAATTTTATTATTAATTATTAAAAAAATAATTTTAAAACTGGAGTTCGAAATGAAACAGCTTTAGCCAAGACATCCAGCCTGTAATTCCGCCCATTCATTACAATTATTAATCATCGTCCCTAACCAACATACCTCTTTCTCTCTCTACAACAAGAATTAGAACCCTAAACCATCTCAATTTCTTCCTCTTTCAAAAATTTCTTCAATTTTTCAAAATTTAAATTCATATCCTTACATTCAAACATATAGCCCTAGAAAAATCAGGTTTTATTGTTATTTGTTCTCAGGTTTTGAAACAACGGGATCAAATTTGGAAAAAGATTGTTCATTTAATTTTGGCTGCTGGGGAAATTGTAACTGTGATTTGCCGGTGAGGAATTTCTTTTCCGGGGGATTCTTTTGCCGGCGGTAGATGAATAGAAAATAAAGGGAAAGGAAAGAGGAAGAGAGATAAGGGTCAAATGGCGAATATGGAGTTGCAGATGAACCCTCAAATGGAGCAGATCCACGGTGAAATTCGTGATACTATGCGCGCCCTTGCGTAATTTTCCTTACCTTTACCCTTATTTATTTGCCGATGTGTAATGCACGTTTACGGGTTTATAATTGATTTCTCCTGCGGACTTTTTCGAGGTATATGGTTATATATATGTGCGCTGATTGTTGGATTATACTCTAAATTGTATAAAAATGTGAAATTGATTATTTTTTCCTCCTGAATATCTACATTGATTTGGCATTATGATGTTTTCTTTTGTTGGTCGGTGTATTAATTGAGGCAAATGAACTGTGGCTATTTTTGCTTTAGATGCCTTTATTGGAGACACTTGCACTGTTGCACATGTAGATGGCTTCAACAAGAGTTCAGATGGACTTTATAAATGGCATGTCTTAAATGAATACGCTGCTCATGATTCATGAAGCGATCACCAGGGTTTTTATAAAACTAAAATGCTTTATTAGGTCATCGAATGTGTCAACTTTTTCAAACAAATTTGTACCTTGGTAGGTTCACTTATCCAGAAATCTTTGTTATCATTTGTGATTAATGTGAGATGGTAAAATTCTTATGTTTGTTGGAGAAAAGATATTGCATCACTGAAAAGTTTATTCCACCTCAGGTGCTCTGTTTAACCGGTAGTATTGGATGTCATATACAACTTCCCTTCACTACTATAATTCTCCTAGTTGTATAAACCTGGCGATTCTTCTAGTAAACTGGACAAACTTGCAGTTTAATAATCTCAAAACTACTTTTATCCATGTGGCATGATGGAAATTTATTCTCTGATATCCTCGATATTTTATGATTTTTAATGCAAGCATCCGTAAGCTCATGACAATTTCGTGATTTTAATCAGAAATGGCTTTCAAAAGCTGGATAAGATCAAAGACTCCAGTAGACAAAGTAAGCAGCTGGAAGAGCTCACTGGGAAGATGAGGGAGTGTAAAAGGTATGCATTTTCTCTTGGAAAAAAGAAATATTTGTTGTAGTGTTCTTAACATATCCAGTCAAGAGGGCAAGGCTCCTTGCAATGGGAGGAAAGTGAGTGGGTAAGCCGAATCCTTTCTCATTTGATTTGGCATGGATGAAGGGTGTTTACTTTTCCGCCCATTCCTAACGAAGGAAGGAATGGAGTAAGGGATATCTGCTTCTCCTCTTTCCCATCATGGTTTCTCTTTTATACTTACAAAGTTTATCATGGGATAGCTTGTTTGGCTATGCTAAAATTATAACTTAAGGTTGTCAAATTGGTGAAATATAATTTTATCCACATATTTCATATGACTTATTTATTTATTATCCCATAAAAAATAATTTCAGCACTGCCAAACATGCACTCAATTGTAGCTTCTGCATGATGCAGAAAGCTTTATTAAAATGGTACTAAATTAAGGAATTAGATTCCTCTACATTCATAGAAAATAATCAATGGTTGTTTTGCAACACTAATATAGTAGCATTAATTAGGGTTGATAATAAATTGATAATGGCTGCTGTAGACTACAAGAGCAGCAGCATTTATTGGTGGTGATCTTTCAGATGTAATGCTTCTTAAATTTTTTCTAATGATGTATTGGCTGCTAAATTTGCTAGGTTGATTAAAGAATTTGATCGTGAAATTAAAGATGAAGAAAGCAGAAACCCTCCAGAGGTTACCAAGCAACTGAACGATGTGAAGCAAAACATGGTAAGTTTTGGGATTTCGTTAATACTAGAAAGTGCATTAGTACATGTTTGGGTGTGCTTATAAGTACCGGGGCCCACTACTTTTTTGGCTTAAAATAAACAAATTGTGGTCCCACGCAATAATTGTGGCTCCTACTTTATCTACTTTTTAAAAAAAGTAACTTTTAAGCATAACCGAGCAAGCACTTCGATAAATGCTTGAGCTGAAATAATCACCTACATTCTGGTCGACTTTCATTTTGGCTGACCATTGAAAGTTGGAATAATGTTGACCATTGAAAGTTAGGCTTCAAGCGCACAATTACACAAGCACTTCGTTTTGGTTGATCATTGAAAGTTGGTCATTTTGATGGACTCCAAAAGCACAGATGCAAACTGAAGCACCTGCATAATGCTGTGGTTTAATGTTATGACAAGTTTCTTTATTGTATATTTTATCTTTTACAGATCAAAGAGTTGAATTCATATGTGGCCATGAGGAAAACGTAAGTTCATTATTTCAATTAAATTTCTTGTTGTTTACTGGTTCATGATTAACGCTTCCTGAAGTCTAATTGTCCTCTTAACATGATTCCTTGTCATACATGGCTAAGAAGCATGGACACAAACAAATGATAGAGACACGACGTACACATGGAGTCATGGTAGTTTCCAAAAAGTAGATTCCAACACGCTAGGGACAAGTTGAATAAAAATTATATATTATCTATTTTTAGAATTAATATAATTGGAAAATTTAAGAGTTAAGCATGGTTGAAATGATAGTTTAACTATCAAGCAGAATAAGAGTAGGTTGAGTAGTTTTTGAATTAGATTATTGAACAAGATAAAAAATAAATAGAGAATTGTAATGTAGCCCATGTTTGTATTAAACATAGAATTTAACCTCCAAAGTATATCCTTGAGTAAGTCCTAGCAGTGTCCTTTACATATCCCTAAAGTATACCTGCACACATCCGACATGGATAATCTAGCCCAGGGGATATATTGAATCCAAGTAAAATGCATTTGTTGTAATTTACTGCAGAAAGATAGATTGCAAGGTACACCCATGGAATTTTCTAATTGGTTTTATTCTTTGAAATTTTCCTGATAACCTATTTCCTTTAATGCAAAATATAATATTATTATGAGTTCTGTTGTGTAGCTGATTGAAAAGAAACCGTGTCTTTTTTTTTGAGATCCCCTGCATTAATAAAATACTTGTATGTAAAAAGACAAACTAACACGCCAAGCCTAACAGGCCTCTGTAACTCTGACATTCACTGTCAATTATATGATCCAACAGGATTAATGCACATTCTTTTTTGCTAAATGTAACCAATGAATTGAGGCTTCATTTTTACATGGAATGCAGACAACTTATTCAGATTTGGCTTTATTCACTAAAACTCTGGTACATAAAATAATATACCAATCTTTGGAATCCATCAGATCAATCATTAATCCAGATTTATCAGGACAGTTCTGTTGTTGTTTTATTAATATTTGATATCAATTAGATGTTATTCATGGCCAGCTCAGAAATGCACAAAGATGTTCACCTAGAATTATGAAAGTGCTGATGCATCTTGCAGCAACTTAACTGTTTCCTTTTTCTTGCTATGCCATGTGTCCCCTATTCCATTTTATTTGAGAGTTGGGACATTGCAGGTACACGAGCACTCTTGGAAATAAAAGGGTTGAACTCTTTGATATGGGAGCTGGTGCCAGCGAGCCTACAGCTGATGAGAACGTTCAAATGGCATCCGGTGGGTATTAAATACCTTGTCTTTCTTTATAATTGAAGTTCGATTTCTAAAATATGATAAGCCGTGTGGTAAAGATAAGTGCCAACATGGTATTAAAGCGATAATGTTTGTACATGGGAAATCTATTACTATATGCCACCATTCTTCCAACTGGTTGCCACCTTTCTGCCTTCCCGTTAGTTTTGACTGTTTAATTAGTTCATCTATGTTGACAATGGCTATCTATGAAGTTGTTACAGGGCAGTGTGTTTTCAACATATGTAGCCTGTAGGAAATTTAATAATGTTATGCGCTTGGCCTTTTTGTACTGATTAGTCATTGAGCGTTGAGGGATAAAGGATTTTTTCATTTTGTTTGTGCTTTCCCAATTAGAAATGAAAAAGATCTTATGTCTATTTGGGTTTTTACGAATATAGTAGGGACTAGAAATATTATATTCATTCCGGTGCAACCACATGCTATTGTTTTGGTCTAATCTATAGAATTCCTTTTTTTGGTTTAGTAGACTGAACAGTGAAGTAAATTTTCTTGCTGATCATCTAGTGAGTTACCGTTTTCTGGTTTCTTTTGCCTTTATTTCAACATTTTCCATATAGTAACCTTATGCAAATTTTTGCTAGTTGTTCGATAGCTAACTACTTTTGGCATTTCATCATATAGTAATCAAATGGACATTCTTTCCAGATCTGCTCAAAAACAATTGGACACCTGTTGGTCTTGGGATGGCTGCTTATTGCTTGCCAGCTGTTACTAGCATGGTGTAAATGTTTTGGAAAAGTTGTAATCTACATCTTTGTGCTCTTCTTTTGCAATTTGTTTCATGGGCTCTTGATGCTCACAAAAAAATTGGATGGATCACCTTCTGAATTACAAGATCCAAATTCTTCAGATGTTCAGTAAAGAGTGGACACCAGCTGCATAATTTTCTTATGGTCGATATAAATGATATTTCATTTGATGTACCCAGAAGTCTTCTCCTTAGAAATATTCATTAGATACTAGTGATTCTGTTTGAAAGATGAGTTATTTATCTCCATTAGATTCTATACTTTCACATCTTACAGTAGTTCCATTACTTGGTTTATTCTGCAGAAATGTCAAATCAGGAGCTTGTCAATGCTGGAACAAAGACAATGGACGAAACTGACCAGGCCATTGAACGCTCGAAACAGGTAATTTATTAATTTTTGCATATTCTCAAAATGTACAATTTATTGTATTCTATACTTACTATTAAAATTGTAGGTTGTCCACCAAACAGTGGAAGTGGGAACTCAAACTGCTACTACCTTGAAAGGCCAAGTGAGTGCGCACTGCCTTTGCCTACTTTTAGTGGTCTCAAGTGTTTCCTTCTCTAATCAATGAATCATCTTGAAATATGTACAGACTGAGCAAATGGGTCGTATTGTCAATGAACTGGACACAATCCAGTTCTCCATTAAAAAGGCATCCCAGCTCGTTAAAGAGATTGGTAGACAGGTATGGTAGTTGGAAATATCATCTCTATCTTTCTTATGCTATCCTTCTTTCTATAGCTTTTGCCTAATAAAAATTATTTGAACTCTATATACAAACCAATGCTCCGTGCAATCGTATCACAATACCTAATAAAGATATTGTGCCTGTTTGACCTCAAAATACGAGTCTTCTTGGGACGGAGATGGTATTAATTTGTTTGAGACAGTCAGAAACCTCTCATCGTGTTATTTTTGTAAGCTTTATGTGTTTCTTCTGGTATATGTTATCAATATAAAGTTTGTGAGTTTTCCAGGTGGCAACGGATAAGTGCATCATGCTTTTTCTTTTTCTGATTGTATGTGGAGTAGTAGCCATAATTGTCGTGAAGGTATGTTCGTTTATATAATGATAATATCCTTTTAGATATACTTGCTGCATATTATATCATGTACTATGGGCAAATTATATACATCCCGATGTCGGTAGTTGATGGTCAGTGATTTGTTTATTTGATAGATTGTGAATCCAAACAACAAAAGCATAAGGGATATTCCGGGACTGGCTCCTCCTGCACCTACAAGGAGATTGTTGTATGTGAAGCCAGGGCAACAATTTTAGTTACTTTTTCATCTTGGATCGCAAAGGGTTACTGTGCCATCCAATTTCATCATGAGGCTGCACTAATCAAGATACTGGGATGCTATTTATCACATCTGTCCCAGTTTTTATGCTAATCCATTCTTGCTTGCGATGTGCATATGTGTTTACTGAATGTAAATCATGTCAAGTTTGTTTTTACCTTCAGGTTTTATTTTTATTTCGGCTTTTTATGAATGCGATTTTTCCCTGTAAACCTGAGTGGTGCTAGAACACTACTTTAGATTGCACGAGGTCTTCCGAGCTGTGTATGTAGCAAATTTATGAGATTTGAATACGATTTGTGTTTCTTGACTCTGTTTTCGTGTTTCCCTAACCTATTTTCCGCATTATCAGTTTTGAAGTGCTGTTGAATATCGTCAATTATACGGCTGTACCACTGAGCATTCCGTCAATATACCAACCCAAACCAATGCCTATATCCAGTCTATAGGACAACTCAATCTGATGTTTGACAATCTATTCTTAAGCCGGGGAGGAAATTTCTGGAGAATGGTCCTGAATCAAAATTGTGCCTGGAAAAATAGAAATACATCCAAGTTTGGGTGCATAAACTATGTTCTATCTTTCAATATGCGCGCACTATGGAGAATTGACAAATGTATAATGGTGTAAGCTCTGGCTCATTGAAAAAGTAAAAATAAAAAATAAAGCTTTCAAAATGGAGGCTTTGTTTGCTTTTGCCAAGGTTTCATGCGTTGCGACTGCTTTGCTGTGTTCTTCCAATATGAGACAGCCTTGATGAAGGAATGAGGGGTGCCTCTTCATCGACTGCAAAATCAGAAGTACTGATTCCTTCCTCAACGTTGCTGCTATCGGGTCTGTAAACATCGGAGGATTTCTTCTCTAACTTCCAATCCTGAATTAGCAGAATGAAATTCATTTTTATTAAAGAAATCTTGGACAGCAAAATCTGCTGGAAAAGTAAAAGAAGATATTCACGCCATTAAAAATGAGGGGAGACTAAAGTGAAATGAAGAAACAAAGAATGCGTGATTAAAATTCCCACTTTGTGCTATTTTCCGAATATAGACCATGTCTAACGGTTCTCATGCGGCTCTTAAAATAAAAAATGATTAAAGACGTGAGCATCCGGCTCAATTAAAAATGTCGAATATTTCAAGGAAGACAGCCTTGGACAACAAGAGAAACACTCTTACAGACAAACATACATAAGATGAACAACACCAATTGTCATCAAAAGAGCTAACCTTTGCAATCCTTTCAGGAATGCTTTCAGAAGCAAGTTGAGTTGCACGAACGTCTTTGACCTTCAAATAGTTGTACAAGACTACACCACACAATGCTGCAGAAAGTTGAAGACTTCAATAAGTGACCAAATATTTACAACTGCAAAAACCTGCAACTGTGACTGAGAACTAGCACTTAATATGGACAGAATATTACCGATGGCGTAGCCAATAATGTTTAGACCAGTAATCATAGATTCTGGGAACACAACAGTAGATAGAGCTATTAGTATCCAATCTTTAAGAACACCAGCTACTCGCATGGTCACTGCTCCAGTTCTACCGATCACTAAGAAAATCGAGAAGTTCAACAATAGTGCACAAATGGCATTGGAGAAAAAGATCCAGAAATTGAACTGAATTTGAGAGATTTCCATCCCAGGCCTTTCCAGAAAGTACCATGGTACGAACAGAAAGATGAAACTGCACATGTGAAAAATGCCAAGTTTGAAGTGAGGACTATGTGAACATCAATTTTCTAACTGTTAGAGATGACAAATGCAAAGGGGAAAATGTGCAAGGTTATCCACTCAGAAAAATTCTGGTAGCCCATATGACCAAAGAGAACCCTTAATTTCTCATGTCAAAGTCCAAATCATGCCCACAAAATTAGCAATCTTTTTCCAAAAACAAAGAAATGCAAGAGACAACCATGTATATGTACCTGCAAGGAGCTATGTAATATAAGCTTGTGATGGGGTTTAGAGTCAAGCCCTTCTTTTGCAGAAGGACTTGAGTCAAGACCAGTCTCAGAGCTTCCGCAAATATGCCTGTAACCTGGTAAACTGTACCAATCACATTAAAATGAATTTCCCCATACGAGGAAATGACAACTCCAACACTGACCAGCACCATGTTCAAGAACACGTCCCACCTTAATTTATCAGTGCCACACAAAACAGCCACGAGAAATGTTGCCACTGGCACTGAAAAGTTAGAATGTCAAAGGTGTTATTATATTTGAACAACATTGCCATAAAATTACGCAACAGATGAAATTGTTTCACATACTAAGGGCCTTGAGCATCTGGATGAAGGCCACAGATATATGCAAGTAAGCAGTGTTACCAAACCTGTGGCAGGAAAACGTGTTAGAGAATGTTCTGCATCATCTTGTCAAATGTTAGATAAACACTTGATGTTAGAAAAGTTGTAACTAGAATCTTTCTAGACAACACAAATCCTGATAACCAATACTTCCTTCCCATTCTTATGCCTTTTTATATTCTTGATGCTCTTAAGAATTTATAAAAGTCAATAGAATCAGTCGAAACATGAAACGTGAACGCCAAGTTACCGAAACATTGAGATTACCATTTTCTAATACATAAAAAGCCATCAGAACATTTTAAAAGGTGTTGCCTCAGTCATGAATCTGTTGCTGAGCAACTTTAATAAGCTGCAAATGAATGCTTCCCAATGCCTCAAATGAAAAAGATACAATAGAGTTTAATAAAGACTATTAATTTTATGTCTAATATTCAACGTAATCAACAGATCACAGTCTTGGCAATTATTGGACAAAGGGTTTTTGAGTCATTGCGAAGATTGTTGAAGAAGTTAAAATCTTAATCGCTTGACAGAAGTAACCAGGCACCATTGATCTCATATTAGACGAACAAACTAGGAAGGAGCTCAACAGCATGAAGAACAGACTTGTTAATTTATATGGTAGTAGTAGTTCGTTGTATATAGCATGTAACTCAAGCTGACGAACAAGAAAAATTCTAGAGACAAGAAGCTTGCCCTTGGACTAAATGCTCTGACCTGAAAATAGCTCATAAAGATTGTTTGCCTTGAATTGTTTTGTTCATCCATTTTTGTCGGTTAAAGGGATTTTGATCTTGGTTCCAGGATGACTTGGCTAAGCCAACAAAAAAACTGATACTCGACTCTTTCAAGTTCTAAAAAATTGACTTTTAAATCAGTTTAGTCTTACATCATACATGGACAAAATAAATGTCATATTTCAAGTTGAAGCACAAGGGACGCTGCACTCATTTCTCAGCATTTCCTTACCCAGTGCCTACTGAATTATACAAGGACGCAATGCACTTTTTGAATAGCTTAATCTGCATTTGTAATTACAAAAAAGTTTGTTCCACCAATCTTTCATCATAAATGAAATTGGTCCTTGAGTTCAGTGCAATCTCTAGTATTGTCACACACTGACTAAAGTCTAAAGAAGTTTCTCGGCGGTCTCAACCTACCCCAGCCTCTTGTTTCTCAGTTATGATTTTTAACATGAGAAGTTTAAGGTTTTCCGAATTTGTTCTAATTTTCTTTTGGGTTAACCGTAATTGACCCAGCATCGCCTAGAAAATAGACTGGTCAATTTTGTGAGGCTACAGCCAATTTCATTCATTTGTTTCTTTTTTAAGCACAAGGGAAATAAGGAAATAATTTAAAAGTTACAGTAAAACTTGTATCAAGTTTGACTGCATTATGCACAATGTTCAATTGAGTAGAAACTCACTTTGGTTGTCCTTGGACTGTATTGCCTGCATTCGCCTCTAACCGTCTTGATCCCAAATTTTTATTTTGTTTTGTTTTTCAGTAAAATCCATTTGAGATTAGGAGAGGCTTTTTAGGACCCCTCCAAAGTCAAATGGGGGTTTGGCAATGTCCACCCTAATATATTAGTTGGAAGAATTATTACAAACGGAGGGGGACATGACCACCTCACCTACTATTATTACAAAGGGCGAATGGGGGATAAGAATTCTGACTATACACTTTACAATATTTACAAAGAATGAATCCAACACTGAACACTCTTATACCTATGCAGAAACTCATTCAGATTGCTAATAACCTCGACTTAAGGTTTCCACCATTATGCTTTCATTCTATTTAATGATAGAGTGCATCACCATGGTATATGAAAGGCTTAGTTTCTTGTAGTTGTTGTTTTGCGATGTTAACTACTGTAGATTCCTACAATTTGCAGAATGTAATTCCCGTCTAGCAAAGTGTGTGGTATGCTTGTAGTAGGCTTCTTTAGTTACAACCTTGATAAACAGTGAGGAACCTTGATGATGCAATGAGATGTTAAAAATAACCAAAAAACAAAAAATGTATACTTTAATTGTTGATGAAGTGAAAAGAAATGCAACCCATTGTTAACTCAAAGGTTTATTTGTATTATTTCTTTTCCTCATTTAATATAGGGAGACCGCAGAAAGCTTATTCAGGTCACTAAATGAGAAATTCCATGTCGGGGTTGCCCTATTATATAATGGCAATACAGGACCACAATTCGCTAGTTGTTTACTTGTTTTGATGTTTCCCAGTGGCTCCGGTGTTTGGGGCACTAGAAGATTGCCACACAATCAAATAATCATCTTCTCAAACTAGTGATTGATAACCAGCTAAAAACTTGTAATATCAAATAATTAATGCCTAACAGTAATAAACGCATTGAGTATGTTTGGTACAGTCAAGTGCTTACCAGAGACTTGATGCAAAGAAGGCACTAATTGGAATCACACAGGTTGCATATCTGCAATTGCAGATTAAAGGGTATATTAGGAAGCATTAAAACAAAGATAAAGGAAGACCAAAACACTAAGAAGCACGGACACGCCACCTGGCACTGCCATGTCGGTGTCGGATACGTATGGACACTTCACCACATATTTGTTTAGGGTTTAGAAAAAATAGGTCAATTCTTATGGGTCGATCAACATTTTAAATGGGCCAATTATTTGTTTGTTAATTTTCAAATACATCAATCATTTTTGAGTACTTGTTTTAATGCAATAAATACAGAAATTTTATTTTCTTTACACTATAAAATTTGAAAAAAAAAAAAAAAATTAACTTGTCAGCGGCGTGTCAGTGCCGATAGTTTTTTGAAAATCGCGTGTCAGCGTATCCGATACTTGTCGTATTGGACATGCGTATCCGTGTCGGTGCATCATAGCCAAAACATGAATATGAAGGAAGCTTTAATAACTAGAATTATAGACTCTCTCTCTTACATGTTGAATGTCATTTTAACGGGAGATACAACCTGCATACACAGTTTTTGGAAAAATTAGATTAATGAATATCATACTAAATCTTAATCTACTATTCTAGAGAATGTTTGCATTATCTGACATGTTATTGAACATAGAAGGTTTACTGCATTGCCAAGACGTTCACCTTTGACACAACAAAACTTCATTGGGCATTGATTACATCTTGAATGACTACCTAATGATTTTCAGCTTGATACAGAATATATTTTAAATCATCACTAGAGGTTGGAAATTATAAGAAAGGTGATCCTTATCAAGCTAACTTCCTTTTCACAAGAAATCCAACCCTAGCAACAACCAAATTTTGTGCATTGATGATTGAAATAAAATGAACAGTAAAATGTGTTGAAGCCTTTGCAAATGAGAGCTATAGCAGCCAGCATTCACACTCTGCATTCTATAGAGATTATGGGAACACGTGCAAGTGTGCAACATGACACTGGAATAAACTAAGGATGATGGAAGGAAAAACATTATAAGGAGCTATGCACTATACAACAACTTGAGACAGGCAAACAGAAGTTGCTAGATCTTGTCTATCTACATATTAAACCAGGTTAATAGGTGAAGTATTGAAATACGATAAAAAACAAATAGCAGGGAGCCATACCTTGAAGACACGAATCAGAAAGAAAGCTACTGCACCGGAAAACCCCATATGTATCATCGTAAGTGTTATAGGAAATGGAAAATTGAAGTATTTCGGAGAAAGAACCCACTGCAAACAATTTTTCATGTTTATTATATATTAGTTGCAACACTAGAAAGCATTAATGACATCAGGAATGATATCAATGCATTACAAATAACTAAACAACGAAATAACTGAGAAATGTTTCTATGAGTTAATGCATCCCAGAGGTTAGACACATGATGCATGGGAGCAGAGTCACTTGGCATCCAAGTTAAGTACTGCTTCTAGGTCTCAGTGGAACATGAACATTGAACTACTGACTCATGATGATGCCTTCTAGATTTACAGAATGGCTTACATACATTGAAAGTGATCAAATGTGCAGTCAAAATTATATGGCAGTTTATCACTCTAATTCTAGGGTAAAAGTTTCGATTACAATTCTTTATGATAAACATTTATATTGGGTGCACTCAACTAACATGAATATCTACAAATGAAGATTAAAGTGCATTACCTTGTTGTATAAAATAACTCCAGATGAGAGTGTGATGTAGATTAGAAGGTAAAGATAGGTTAACAGTAATGATTTGTTGATCATGTTTCCTGATGTTTTCACCCAAAACTTGACCAAGTATTAGGTCTCCGCCGAGATTTCCACTTAGAATAAGACAATTTCTGATATGCTTAACCAGACATGTGGAAATCTATGTCGAGATCCAAAAATAGCTCAATAATCATTGCCACTCTTCACAAGTATGAATGAATTGACAAGCTCCCAAGCCTGAAATTGACAATATATTGTGTACACCCTATAAAATTAATCAAAGAAACCTATATTAGCAAAACTGCATTCTTTTTTGGGTAAAATGAGAAAGTGAAAACCAGAACTACCAGCAAACATCCGAAATGCAATATAATAATAGAGGACCATATTGTACAAATTCATAGAAAATGCCTTTCAAAGGTAACTTTTGGCACTCATTTATGCATCCCGAAAGCAGTATTCATTAAGATTCTCAAGAACCACAGCATCAAAATTCAGTGATCCTAGCCTTATAGCAATACCACAGGTAATCTACAGCCGTCCCAGATAGTTCCAAGGGCAGATGGATTACTCGTCAATTTCAATGTAGTAAATCAAGTAAGAATTAAATACTACTAAAAACCAACGAGTGTTCATAAATCTTAACACCAAATGCTCAAAAGATTGTAAATCAACAAGTTACCCACGACATTAACAGGAGTAGTAGTTGTATTCGACAGTACAATGCAAAAATTAAAGGCGAAAATTGAAAGGCAAATTATACGATATAATTCACGGACTTGAAAAAGTACAATCATTTGCAATAGCCTATAGCAAGATTCTCAATACGAATTTCGAAAAACAAGTAATTATACCTTAAATATGAATTGGCCAACAACTTGAATCCAGGAAAAATCGATATAATGCACAAAATTTACTTTACAAAAGTGTGAAATGAAGAGGGAGTAGTTGCAGAAGGAGGGGAGGGTTAGATTTGATGCGCCATTGTTCATCATTTATTAGCAAAAGCAGTAATTAATATATGTTTGGTACTGATTGGACCCATTGGCTGGGCTCAGGCGTGTGAATCTAGGTCTGTCACTACTGGGTCTTTCATTTTGATCCGATCCGATTGAATATAATATTGTTACGTGTTCATAGTTTGTATATATTTTTTTATTTTGACTTAATTTATAATTATTATAATATAATGATGAGTTGTTACTATTAGTTTAGATTTTCATTTACTTAGGAGGTAGTGGCAACATGAAACACGTTGTGCGCCTTTAATTTTAAGTTACATGATCTTAAGTTATTTTGTATTTTAAGTCCGATTAAGTATTGAATAAATGGGTGAAATAAATTACTTTGCAAACGTATTGTTTATAATTGGGAAGTTAATGATTTTTTATTGTGAAGTCAGAAAATGAAGTTTCAAATTTTTATTTTCTTCGAGTAATATAATATTAAAGAAAACAATTCAATACATTACTGTAAATGTTGTCTAAGCCGTTTTCATACTTTGAAGTCGTCGCATAATTACACTTCCTCAATATACATAATTAGATTATAATTCAATTGTCGAATCTCCAGTTCAATTGTGTTATTCAAATCTTGGGTTGAAAATCTTGAGGCGTATGATGTTGAAGTGGAGAAAAAATATGATTGGTCGTCGGCGTTGATGCTGATGAGATGAGTATAAAAAAACAATTATTTAGTAAAATAAAAAATATAGGTATTTGGAGAAGAATGGGTTCGGGTTTGAAAGAAGTTGGGAGACAATGTGAAAAGTAAAAAATCGTGCAAATAGGAAAAAGAAATTAGAATGGCTTCACACGATCTTTATGTGCATTAGTTCATACTGTAAATGACAATAAAAAAGTCTAATCAATCATCTTTTAATCTTGTCCAAGACCCCACAAAAACACAAAAGTGGAGTTTTCTTCTGAATTAATTAATTTGGAGAATGAGATTTGATATATATAATCCAACATGCCATGCATTTGGTCGTGCATTTTTGTTTTCTATATAAACATTAATAATTTAACCTCCTGGTTTGTTCATTTGTTAATTGCACTCCACGACCTTTATTCTTTCTTTTTCTTTTTCTTTTTTTTAGTAATGCACTCTAAGACTTTAGTAAGGAATCATTAATGTATTGAGATTTTTTGTCTCCATTGACCATCACTCAATACATTTTTGACACATCGATAAATTAATATATACAGTTCTTCTACATGATGGATTTGATATTGAGTTACGATTCAAATTCAATTCATTTAAAATATGTAGTAGATGAAGAAGAATGTGGATTTGGAATATTGAAGAACAAATGAGATATGATGGGAAAAAATCAATTTTGAGAATGATGTAGAATATGAAGAAGAAGGTGAATTTAAAATTTTGATTTGAGGAGATCGAATTTGAATAACAGATAAAATATGATAGAAAATTAATTTTGAGAATAAAGATAAAAAAACTTATATGTATTTTTTTTGGGGCGATGAGAGATAAACTCCTTAAGGTCGTGATTAGATAGAGCGATAACAATTTATTTTTAATTTAAAGACTCAACACTTAAAATTTTACTCGGTAGACTTTCCGATTATCTTTTTTTTAATTTAAAAGTGATATTCAAATCTCTATTATTAAATGCATTGAAATAATTTTAATTTTCAATACTTGATATATTGACTTTAAATAAATAAAATAAACAAATTGGAAAGGAAGCATATGAACAAAAAGAGGAAAATATATTAAATACTTCTTGAAAGACATAAAATGAAGAGCATGAAGATAAAGAGACTGCTGGAATATTTAAAAAAATGCTCTTTAAATTTATAGACCTTCTTTAAAATGTTAAATATGCTTTTTGAATATAGATAAGCTGATATAGAGCATCTCAATACTACTTTCTATTTTTAATGTCTAGCTGATGTGACGATGAGGTGGAGATAACAAAATTGATGTGACATCATTTATTGAAAAAGACCGTCTAGTTTTAGATATCCTATTAGACACCTTTCACCCTTTTTTTTTTTCATTTTTTTAGAAAGTGTATATAGTATTGGAGATCTATAACAGACTCTTTAAACATATGGTGCTCTTTAATTCAAATAGTCAACTCTTAAAATTATGCTCTAATAGAATCTCCAATTTAACATTTTAATTTAAGAGATGAGTTTGACTCTTCAAATTTAGAGAGCCAAACTCACTCTCTATTATTAAATATATTAAAACAATTTCAATTTTCAATATTTGATATATTGTCTTTAATTAAATAGTATATACAAATTGGGAGAGAAGCATATGAAAATGAAAAAAAAAAAAAAAGCGAGGAGAAGGAAATATATTAAATGTTTTTTGAAAGAAGTAAAATGAAGAATATGGAAATAAAGAGGTTGTTGGAATGTTTAAAAAAATTGCTCTTTAAATTTATAGATGCTCTTTAAAATGTTAAAAATGCTCTTTAAATATAGATAAGTTGTTGTAGATATTCTTTAACAAATAAGAAAATGTCAATCTATAACGTATCGAAGTGTCAAAAATTTGTTAAAAGAAGTTATACGACAATTTGTCAAAAAAATATTGAAGGACACCTAAAGAGGACATTAAATTTAGGATAGCAAAATGTGTATGTTTGGTGGTATTGAAATTATTTTTTAAGTGTTTATAAGTTGCGAGTCATATAAAATATGTGAATAATAAATGAATAGTAAATTGTGAATCAAATATATTTGACCATTTTAACTAACTTAAATTATAATTTGATATAGACAAACAAGAGCACGTCATTAATCGGACCAAGATGTTGCCAAAGTGGATCAAATCAACTCAAGGAAAGATGAACTAGTATTGGCTAATTTGGAATTTAAGATCTTTGTTATGACAAATCATTTGGAAAGAAAATTTGATGCAATCCCTTGACCACTTAACCACACGGCATCTAATACAAACGTACACGGCACCAGTACAAATAGTGCAAATAGTGCATTCCATACATTTAAATATGGGATTTTAGGCGCAAATGGTCCCTAATCTTTGCTCTTAGTGTGGAATTGGTCCACTAACGTTTATTTTTTGGTAAACAAATTTCTAATCTATGTGTTTTAGTGCGAAATTGATCCTTATGAGATGAAAAGACAAATATACCCTTAGGTTTAATTAGAAGAAATTGTACATGGATTCCTAATCATTACAAAATATACAAATAAGTCTAATACTTTAATTTTTTATAAAAAAATTAAAGAAAACTAATGAGTTTTTTTTTAAATCAACACTTTAGTAATAAATTTGTCAAATAAAATTATTATTTTTATTATTAAGTAATTATATTATTTAAAATTTATACTTTTATTTTATTGTTGTATTAAAAAAAATAACTTTGTCACAAACTTTATGTTTAAATATTTTTATTTAATTAAATTATATGTTTATTAACTACAAATATTAGAAATCCAACTATATTCTTCATAATTTAATTTATCGTTTTATTTTCGTTCAAAAATAAAATACATAATGTGTAAATTAATTTTTATTAGTATTTTTATGTTAAATAAAAATGTAATAAGATTAGTTCAATGTCATAAAATTATATAGGTCATTTTGTTATTTATTTAACTTAATTTTTAAAGTAAAGAGGAGAAAAAATGTTATAAGTAAAGAGGGAGAAAATGATTTTTCACAATGATTTCTCCTCTTTAAATAATATAATTACTTAATAAAAATTATTTAACATATTTATTACTAAAGTGTTAATTTCAAAAAAAAAAAAATCATTAGTTTTCTTTAATTTTTTATAAAAATAAAAGTATTGGACATATTTGCATATTTTGTAATTATTAGGAATCCACACACAATTTTTTCTAATTAAAACAAATGGGATATTTGTCATAAAGACCAATTTTGCACCAAAACACATAGGTTAAGAACTTGTTTGCCAAAAAATAAACGTTAGGGACCAATTCCACACTAAAGACAAAGGTTATCATTTGCGCCAAAATCTCTTTAAATATTTAACTAGTTAGACACGCATACGATGTACGTGTTTTTGCAATTATATTGTCAATGTTTAATATTTTTATATTTTAATTGTTAATAATTAAAATATTAAAGTAACAATTGCAATAAAGATTAAAAAAAAATATGATTCTTGATAACATATGGTATTGTATTGTTCGATGTTGATATTTTATTTACATTTATAGAAGTATAATTGCAATCAAATACGAGTTTTATATAGTGGTAATATGATTAGTAACTTGAACTCAGTGAATAACTTTTGGTAATTTGAGTTTTGATAATTGACGAACCATTGATATCAAATCTCATGAAACTAGTGATGTATTAATAGAGATGTTCATAGTTGTATTTTATGAAAAAAAAAATTAACAATTACTAATTTTATTGTGAGATAATGTAATAATTGATTATATAATACTTCTTCCGTTCTACAAAAATAGGCTTGTTTTCTTTATTTATCTGTTTCAAATTATTAGCCACTTACTTTATAGAGAGTGTATTAAATTTTTCATTTTTCTAATATACCCTTATTTAATTTACATTGATATCAACTCAAATAAACTTAACATATTCCAATTATAATGGAAAATTACATAAATTTATTCACACATTTACCCAACAGGCATTCAATAAATTCCATATTGCCTAGAAAACACATATCCCCCAATAACAAAGTCAATAATTGATTTCATTATTGTTTCAATGTAATGCAATTCAATTTCATTTGTATTACAATTGTAACTTAATAAGCATTTAAATTTATTAGATTCATGAATGACTTATATTAAATGGAGGTACAATAGAAAACATATGTGAAAAAATTATAATTTCAATTACATTAAATGAAGTTTCTTAATCTGTGTGAAAAATGAAACGAGCTAATCTTTGTGGGATAGATGGAGTATTGCATATTTGTTGGAGTAGTGACTCCATGTAAACAATATTCTTAGTGTATGTTTTCTTTTTGTTAAACACGTTTGATTTGACGATGTAAATGAAAACAACATAAATGTAAGTAACTCAACAAATGTTAATTGTGAACTACAATAATGTAATCTAATGTATTAAAAACAATCTTTTAATCTCCATATCAGTTTTGACAACCATGATTTAGATTTTAATGCGATAATAAAAAAATTATAGTTTTCTCATTCATATTTTTAAAATCCATTTCTCATTTGTTTTACCTGCGCAATGCAAAAAAAAAAAAAAAACAAAAAACACAAAATAATCTTTTCACCATCATATTTAATTTAATATATTAAATATTTACAAATTTTAATTGTACATTTAATAAATTGTTAAAAATTTAATGTACGATAATAATGAACAATAAAAGAGTAATAAATAAATATTAAAAGATAATTGCATTCATGGAAATACAATTACAATTAGAGATGAGTTTTATATGGTGATAATAACAATAACAACTTGAACCCAGTAAAGACCTTTTGGTAATTTAAACTATGATGATTGACGTAAGAATACAATTAAAAATTATCAAATTTATATGATTAATGTAATGATTGACTACATAATATTGTACATTTGTTAAAAACTACCAATTAAAATTACTAATTTTTTGTGAGAGAATGTAATGATTGATTACATAATATTGTACATTTGTTAAAATAGTAGTTCCTTGTGAACAATATTCTTTGTGTATTTTCTCTTTTTTATTAGACATGTCTAATTTGACAACGCAGATGAAAACGTTATAAATGTAAGTAAGAAACAAAAATTAAAGAAATGTCAATGCTTACCTATGTTGTGAAAATATTGTTGAGAACAAAAGTAGTAAGATGAGAAGAATGTTTTTTATATATATAAATTAAATTAAATTAAAAATGAAAAAAATTTCACACGTTAGTTCTAAACTATAGTATATGTTTGGTGGGATTTAAAGATTTTGAAAAAAAAATTAATAAAATGTGTGGTTGAAAAGTTGATAAAAGTTGTAGGTCCCATAAAATATGTGGTTGAAAATGAGTTTGAGTAAAAAAAAAAAAAAAACTCGAACCAAACATGTTCATAATAATTGTAATCTAATGTAATAAAAATAATCTTTTATCTCAATTTCAATTTTGACAACTATAATTTAAATTTTAATGCAAGCAATAAGCAAAGTCAACTTTTCTCATTAAATATTTATATATATATATATTTTGTTGAAACCCATTTCTCATTCATTTCATCAAAAAAAAATTAAATCATATTTTCATCTTATATATTTAATTTAAGAGATCAAATGTTTAAAAATTTAATTGTACATTTAATAAAATGTTGAAAATTTAATGTACAATAATGATTTAACAATAAAAGAGTAATAAATATTTTCACATATATATTACTTTTTAAAATTGGGGCTTCCATGCAATTTCTAAATTGCATGACAGCCCCCGTCCCCAAATCGAAGGATGGCTGAATAGAAATGGGACCACCCACCACCACCTCCTAAGAACTAAGGCCATGGAGCAGCTGCTTTTACGCCCACCCTATGAAAAGCCGTGTACAATCCAAGCGGTGGCGCTAGAAAAGAACAATATCTCCAAAGATCAAGCCTTTTTTTCCTTCA
The DNA here is from genome assembly GCA_023638005.1 of Forsythia suspensa. Lineage (NCBI taxonomy): Eukaryota > Viridiplantae > Streptophyta > Magnoliopsida > Lamiales > Oleaceae > Forsythia > Forsythia suspensa. Next base: position 46,996,532 of record CM042675.1, read on the forward strand.
TAAAACGGGCTCCAACCTTTAGTTAACACGTAGTTCTGCAGCTCGCTCCAAGAAGAGTAGGAACCTCCAAGATTTTCCAACTTCATCTTCAAACCTAATAGAAAACCTTTTTCCCGAGTCACCGCTGTTGAGTGGAAAATACTTTTCAAAGATGTTGTTTTGGTATAACAAGGCGGTTGAGCTTGCCCACATCACTAGTGAGTCAATGGCTTCTCGAATAATGCTTCTTTAGGGATTTCATGCTCCGTAATTCTTCTTTTGAATGATTCTCTCTCTCATCCGCGAGTTGCTCATCTAATAATTCTTCTTCTTCGCTTAAATTGAAGCTTCAAAGTCGTGTTCGACTACAAAACATGTCGGCGGTGGCGTGGGTTTATTGGTGGTTGGATGGTAGAACCCGAGAAACAAAGTTATTGTGTTTAGATGATGATTCCATGATATGTTCCGTCGTGTCCACCAAGAAGCTTCATGTAGGTCTGCAGTGTATTGGTTGATTGACATTTGAGAGAGTTAGAGAGAAAGTGTATCTTGTGATGATGTAGAAGTTGGAGAATGGGACGGGGCCTGTCATGCAATTTTAGAAATTGCATGGAAAGCCCTCCAATTTAAAAAAAAGAATATATATGTGAAAAAGTGGTTGGACTAATTTACCCCTATATTTTTGGATCAAGGACGCTTTGTTTTGGAAATCCCAAGAGGTAATGGTGAAAATGCCAAAATTTTGAAGGTAGAGACGTTTTCCACAATACCTCAATAGGTAGGGACGTTTTGTGCTATTTACCCTTAATTTAATAGATCGAATGTTTAAAAAATTTAATTGTACATTTAATAAAGTGTTGAAAATTCAATGTAAAATAATGATAACAATAAAAGAGTAATAAATAAAATATTAAAAATAATTATATATTAATGAATACTAAGAGTGAATATGAAAGAGTCGCTTTTCCCGCCTCAGGAGGGAGAATATTACATCGTCGACGCTGGGCAAGCCCCATCGTCGCTGGCCATTTTGTGTGAAACACAAATGGTTCACCCCGGACAGAACTTTTCGTCCAAGATTGCCATCGCAAGAAAAATCACCACCAACCACCAACCTTCTATTCTATCATCAACCACGGAATCCACTAAGGCACAAAACTCAAAAAATCTACCGGAGCTACTAAAAAAAAGTAGAAGAAGGCGCCATTTCAGAATGCCAGTCAGAGATCTCGTCGGATCCGTGTTGAGGCAATAAGCTCCACCGGATCCAAAAAACAAAAATGAGATAATCTTTTCACCTTCATATTTAATTTAATATATTAAATATTTACAAATTTTAATTGTACATTTAATAAATTGTTAAAAATTTAATGTACGATAATAATGAACAATAAAAGAACAATAAATAAATATTAAAAGATAATTGCATTCATGGAAATACAATTACAATCAGATATGGGTTTTATATGGTGATAATACCAATAATAACTTGAACCTAGTGAAGACCTTTTGGTAATTTAAACTATGATGATTGACGAAGAATACAATTAAAAATTACTAATTTTATTGTGAGAGAATGTAATGATTGACTACATAATATTGTACATTTGTTAAAAACTACCAATTAAAAATTACTAATTTTATTGTGAGAGAATGTAATGATTGACTACATAATATTGTACATTTGTTAAAATAGTAGTTTATTGTGAACAATATTCTTTGTGTATGTTCTCTTTTTATTAGACGTGTCTAATTTGACAACGTAGATAAAAATGTTATAAATATAAGTAAGAAACAAAAATTAAAGAAGTGTCAATGCTTGCCTATGTTTTGAAAATATTGTTGAGGAACAAAAGTAAGATGAGAAGAATGTTTTATATATATTAATAAAATTAAATTAAAAATACAAAAGTTTCACACGTTAGTTCTAAACTATAAGTATATGTTTGATGGGGTTTATAGATTTTGAAAAAAATTAATAAAATGTATGGTTGAAAAGTTGATAAAAGTTGTAGGTCCCACAAAATATTTGGTTGAAAATGAGTTTGAGAAAAAAAAAAAAAAAACCGAACCAAACATGTTCATAATAATTGTAATCTAATGTAATAAAATAATCTTTTATCTCAATTTCAGTTTTGACAACTATAATTTGAATTTTAATGCAGTAATAAACAAAGTCAACTTTTCTCATTATTATTATTATTATTTTTTGTTGAAACCCATTTCTCATTCATTTCATAAAAAAAAATTAAATCATATTTTCATCTTCATATTTAATTTAAGAGATCAAATGTTTAAAAAATTTAATTGTACATTTAATAAAATGTTGAAAATTTAATGTACAATAATGATAACAATAAAAGAGTAATAAATAAAATATTAAAAAATAATTATATATTAATGAATACTAAAAATGAATATGAAATTTTAAAAAAATTGTAAAAATAGAATAGTTCAAAAATGTTTCTCATTTTAAGGATATTTTAGATATAGTATAGATTAACAAATTAATTATTACATTAAAAATAAAATACTGATAGAAATGGCTTCAACTTCCAACAATATACAAAATTCCAGCTAATAGGGATCAACAAATGATTAGATGACACGAGTTTGCGCTCTCCATTGGAAACATGGAGCATATATTTTGATCCCCCACAATGTCCAGCACCTTCTTATTAATTAGTATAACAATTTACAAACATTTGGATTATAACAAGACAAATTAACACTGTTTCAATCCTGTTTGTTGCTTCTGGTGAATATGTATTGTCTTAATTACTCGGTTTCTTACATGTGCGATGTCTACACATATGAATGTGAGAACGCGAGTTATACATGGGGTCCATATTTTTAAGAACGAATAAGGACGTCATGTAAGCAATATTAAAGCTTATATATAATAAAAAAGTTGATCGCTCCTTACATTTTTCATCTTTTACATTTTCTATACACTTATCTCTTCAAATTTCTGACTTGATTGTTGTAGTGGTAGTGAAATGATAGACTCGCCATTTTTTTTGGGTGTTGGAGCAACCTATTGTTAGCGTTTATGGAAGAGACTTCACTTGGACCAACATCGTACTTGTTTTGAAAATTTTCTTTTAATCTTCTTGTTGTGTTGAATCTTTATATTGGTATTGAAGCAAAATATAAGATAAAAAACCGAATATGGAGAATTTACGTGATTTAGTCCAATAAAAAGAATACAAAATACACACTAAGGAATACTACTACAAAAAATTTATACAAAACAAGTAAATAAATGAGACCCTAGAGTCTCACCACAAGATCACCTGTGACCAAGTTGGAAGGATGGGCATCATGGGGCTCGCAACCTCGAGGGTGGGAGTTCGATTCCCGGACAGAAAGAAATTGAGTGATGTAATACCATTATGGGTGCAGCACACTTGGTGATGTAATATCTTATATGCCAGAGAGTATAAAGGGTGCACGTGGATACACGATTTACTTCCACCCATCACCGAGGATCATCCAGACCCCGCCAGAATCCTGGGATCACACGGATATAAAAAAAAAAAAAAAAAGAAATACTTAAGTAGGACGGTCTTATATATCTGTGTGGACATAGTAGGATCATCCACTCAAGTCACGACATCTCGGATCATAAACCACTCAAGTCACGACACCTCGGATGTCGAATGGATAAGAGAGAGAGAAATAGAGTGAGTGAGTTATATTAAAATTCCATTATTAATTTTCAATATTTTAAATTTCAAATGTAATAAATATAACATATGTAACACACTTTTTTTTTTAAAGAATGTAACAAACGTAATAAATATAACAATGAGTGTCACAAAAATATAAACAGTATTTTTTATTAAAATAAAAATAAAATAGTATTTTTTGAATTTTTTATTTTATATAGTATATGGTGAAATTATCTCAATTTATATAAATATCTTTTTCTTTTTTTAGGATAGCCTTGCTAAGGTTTTTAAATTTTCAAACATCTGGGCCTAATATCCTTTTGTGATAGTAAACGACTAAACGTTAGTTTGGCTATTAAATTATCAAAATTTTATTGAAATGACAATTCTCAACTTTATTTAATTTAGGGTAAATAACAATTGAAGTTCTTAATTTTTAAACTTTATGACAATGAGGTCTCGAATATTTGATTTTTAGCACTCGAGATCACATCTGAAGTCTTTTTGTGACAAAAACGTCATTTTGACCGTTAAAAAGAAAAAAAATGATATCTTCACCCAATCCCTTCAAACCAATAATTTCATCAGCAATTTGAAAATACAAACCAATTATCATGACATACGCTGTCGCTAGGGTTGGATTGATAGTTTGGAATTGTTGAAGATGATTATTATTTTTAGTTTCTTTATTTTTTAATTTAATTCAAAATTAAATATAAGTACACTAATCATTTACTCAAAATTTGACCTTTTAATGGTCAAATTGACATTTTTCATCACAAAAAAGACCCCAGGCACAGAAGATTAAAATGTTTGGAATATCGGGTGCTAGAAATCAAAGTTTCGGGACTTCATTGTCACAAAGTTAAAGATTAGGACCTTCCAGTACTATTCACACTAAATTAAAATAAAAATAAAACTGTCATTTTAATAAAAAATAATCATTTAACAGTCAAATTGACTTTTTCATCACAAAAGAATCTCAGATACAAAAGTTTAAAAGGTTTAATATCATAGTTGCTAGACATTAAATGTTTGAAATCTTATTGTCACAAAGTTCAAAAATTCAAAATTGTTAGTAGTATTTATTTTATTTTTAAGATGTCAGGTTGGCACGTAACTTTATATCTACATACACAATGGGGATATTGACAACTCCTGTTGAGTTTAAATAGAACCTAAAAATTCCGTTTAAACTTTAATAGTGTGAACAAAAAAAAATCTCGACGACTCGACTCAAGCTAAGTTGGTGGGAGAAGTTGCAAGGAAAGCACCGTTTTGATTCTTGGTAAGTACAATTGTACCATATATTCATTTTCAGCCAACCCTTGCCCGCATTATAAATGTTAGGGGCCTACTTTATTTATTTCCCTCAACACTGATTTATCTCCAGCCAAATTATTTTTTTCATTAATGACCATATATATATGTACTGTAGGGCACAACTCTTTTATACCTTACCAAATATAAGTAAACACTTTTAATAAGTTTAAGAAAATAAGTACTTCTCACAAATTTTAGGTATTGGTATGTCTGTACGTTTATTTCCATTAACACTGTATAGCAGCAGTGCTGATTGATGTCCCTAATTTGCTATTATACGCTTGTTTTTCGAATTAGATAGAGGAATTCCAAATTTGGATTACCAATTGTGGCAATCTATAGAATTATAAAAGAGAAAACTTACTAGTTCTAATTGCATATGTAATTAGAATTCTATATATGGTGGTTATATTAGTATCGTAATTTTTATTTGCTGTATTATATTTTAATTATAATTAAGGTTTTTAATCTTTGTTGATTATCGTATTTATGTCTCCAACTTTTTTAAGTCGCATTTTTACCGTTAACCTTCAATTAATTATCACATTTGGTCCCTAATGACAATTTCTATCCAAATATTATGTTATTGTTCTTTGAAATGAGAGGACAAATATTCCGTTGAACTTTTGTATTGGTTCTTATTGTAATTATTATTTTGTGCTTATTTAAAAATATGAAGAGCAAATAAGTCTTTTTATATCATCTTAATATATTTTTTGGACAAAACTGTTATCAGGGGACAAGATATTTTAAATAATGAAAGGTGGGGGATAAGACATACAAAGAAAAAAGCTGAGAACATCATTGTGATAATAAATGAATATCGAAGATCTTCAATACAATTAAAATATAGTGCGACAAGAAATTCAATATAAAATTAGAATGTATATAACTATGTATGTACTAGTAGCCTAGTAGGGTCGATGCTTATAATACTTTTTTGATTTTTCATTTATTCGATCTAAATCCATCTCTACATCATGTTATACGGTCGGTAGGAATACAAATCAAAGAATAATATCCATCTTAATCTACTCTAATACTATATAGTATCATCTATTATAATTTTATTTTAAATTCTTTATACAGTTAATACAGTACGTCAAACGCACCCTAATTGTTTTGTGTTAAATATTAGAGTAATGTTATTTAGCATTATTGTTGTTTATTATTTATCATTTATTATCACTGTGTGGATACATAAATTAGTACTAAACACGAGTAGTGCTATGTAGCATTGTTCTTATTCTAAATATCAATCAAGATTACACTATGATCGACTAATGATGCACATGGAAATCATCTCGGATTACTAATAGCAATGCTATTGATCGTATACTTCGATATTGGTCTCGGTAAGATTCCTAATTTAAACTTTATAGAATCTAATTTTGATTAAATTTTAGGGAGGGGTTAATACTTAATATGTAGGTGTAAATTATTTAATGTAATGGGACCGTAGCGGATGGCAACTTTTAATGCGTGATTTGATAATCCTAATTAATACTTAAACCTTATTGCTCATGCCTCATTGGATATATATTTAATTTCAATTTTTTTCCCTGCACAAAGCATGTTGCTGTTAAATACTCATAAAATATAACAACACTAACTTGGCTATTTGAACTAAATTCTGCGTTTTTAGCCAATAATACTTACGATGATAATAAGAGTCGAAGAATAAAGTTGATAAATGAGTTTTTCCCTTTTAATCTACTATCTTGATGTAGTTAAGTAGAATTTGATCTCCTCCACTTAATGGGGTAATTATTTTGTTTCATCGACACTTGTCCAATGAAGACGTTGGAGGCGAAAAAGTGTTTTACATTAAAATCAAACACCCACCAACGCCTGAACAAGTTATTAAATAATTTCCACTAGGTGGTGGAGGAATAAACCTTGATAGTTAAGCTAATCAAACACTAGACAATTTTATGAGGTACATGTTAGTATTTTCTTGAAAAAAAATAATAATAAATAATAAAAAGTTGGTAAAATTACTCAAAAATTCCATGCTTGCTTTCATTCATTTATGTGATTTATACCATGATAATCATTTCCCTAAACCACTATTCACTGATTAGTTGCTTTAATGATTGATTGTCCTACACCACTAATTAGTGATTAGTTGATTTGATGCCACTATTTAGACATATTTGGTATATTATAAAAGAATTATCCGACATGTTTATTCGATATCCTGTCTAATGACTTAACATGTTTTAATGTCTGTCTGGTACAAGCGCACAGTTATTGTCAATATAATTTTTGAATACAATTTTTTTTTTTTTTTAAAAAAATTGTTATTGAAAAATTGTTTATTGTTTGATTGTATATTTATAAAAGTATAATATCTGATTTTGTACATAATACATACATATTGATTTCATAAATATTAATTATTTATTATATCTTTTTAAAATAGTATTAATTTCATATCAAGTAAAATCTATTAAAATTAATATTTTAATTAAATTATCATGGCACTTGATTTTATTATAAATCATATTATATAAAATTTATTTATTTAAATTATACACTATATGGGTATGTCCCTAACCAATTTAAAAATTTAATCATCTAGTATCTAGATCGATTCAAATATATTGCAATGTAATGATTTATGAATTATGCAATACTCATTTTTGATTGTGTATATATATATATATATAATGCATTTGCAATAGAATAATTAGTTGATATTTTTTTTAATACAATCATAGTAACATAAAGAGTTTTTAGAAAGAAATTTAAAGATGTTGTATTGTATGTGTAAGGTATAATTTGAATATATTTAAAATTTTATTAAAAAAAAAAATACGGAAAATGTTTTTAATTTAAAAGTGTTACTAAATTAATATTTCAACTTTACAAACTAAAATTACTGTTTTTTAAACTTTAAACTACTGTTCTAAAAAACTCGCCTAAACTTCGCATAGCCACGTCTCACACATCGCCATCGTATTGTTCTTATCTTGCTTTCGCCTAAACTTGAAAAACTTGAAACTCGACCTTCACATCTAAATACACTTTACGTTTTTTAGAACATTGCTTTAAACTACTTTTAAAAAAACCGTTTTTTGGTCTACAAAACACTTTTTAACAATAGCTAAACAACTAGTATTATTTTAAGCAAAAGTGCTTTTGTTCTTCAAGTTGAGCCTTTGCCTTTAAAAAGTCATCCCAAACACACACTTAATGTGTCAATTATTTCAAATGTCGATCTCATAAATATTTTACTAATTTATAATTCCACTGCACAAATTTAATATCGTGGCAATGATAGTTTGGTGTTGAGTTGAGATTTGTTATCACCATTTGGTTGTCCTATTGCCTCCAAGAAGCTCTTTAACATAAGATATTTTATATTTTAGAGAGTCGATTCTTAAATTATGATACAAGAATTCTAATTATCAATACTCACTAAATTAAATAATATGCACAAAAAATTTGATAGCTCGGTACATAACTTGTTAATAAATGGAAAGACATTAATTTCAAAAATTATGTCACTTGTAGTGTTCGATGTTTGCGTCTTTTTATTTGTTAATCAAAACTAATGTATCGACGTGTAAAAAAAAATTAACTTTCCGAAGGACAGTAGATCTATACTTGCTCTAGTGCTGCTATTTTGATGATAATATTTCCCTTTCAGAAAGGGAATTAAGGACACTGATACACCCACCAGATGACACCTTTCCAACAAACCGAATGGGGCAATTTTACAATTCCTGAAAGAAAACAAGGGCATTTAAGGATGTGTATCCAGTCTGTTTCTTTGACTTCCAGCCTACTCAGTTTCATATCCCAATAATCATTTTAAATTATTGAAGAAAAAAAAGAAATTTCACAAAACTCAAAAAAATTGATTATTTTAAATCAAATAGCAGAAGCAATTAATCATAATCTAACGTTTGTTGTCCAGTCTGTTCATTTGACATTTTAATCTGTCACTAAATTGCATTTAATCACATCTTAACCACACTCATTGGTTGTCTCCAATAAACATAATTGCCCATGTTTTGAATTTGAGGTTTGACAAATTTTAGTGATAATATTCAAATAAGTTACAGATAAACAGTCAGAATCATCTTGAAAAGTCATTTTCTGATTGTAGACAGAAAAATATAGAAGAAGTAGATGCAAATTTTCATTTTCACGCGTCTCTTTTACTGTATGTATGTAAAGGCATTACCTACCGCTGAAAACTCCTCCATGCCTTGATATTAATAACTTCATCCCAACAATTTCTTGTTCCACATTGCACATCCCAGAATTCCATGTGCTTTGTTGGGTTTCCCTGCAATTCCCTTCAACTTCAAATAAAAGTTTTCTTTTGGCATTTCCTTCAATAAAGGTGCACTTATTTGGCAATATAGATGAACAATCTGAAAATAAATTTATAAAGATACATATATATATTTGACTTTGGGCAATGGGATTGTAAGAGATCTGGGTTTCAAAGTTTGAGATTGTTCATTTCTTAAGCAAAAGTTGAATAGGATTTTTGAGGCAATTTTGATATCTGAATTGCATCAAATACAGGTAAAGTTTCAGCACTTTGAATGTATCACATTTTTCTGGGTTTTGTGCTTGAGGCTATTTTTTTGGTTTATTTTTCCTTTTGTGTAAATTCTAATTATATGCACTTCCCAGTAATTAACTTGAAAAAAAAAGAAAAAAATTGTTCATTTGGTTCACTGATTGCTTTAAGTGATGATAATCTTGAAAGAAACAATCTACTCAGTTGAATTTTATTTAAAGAATATATAGGGGTTTTTGTTTTATGAATGTCTAATTTTCAGTCTGGCAGGTATATTGGCATTGGCAAAATGGGTTCCGGTCTTAATTTTGGTTTGTCAAAGAAAACTCACATCTTTCATCTTAAGGTGTGGGTTTTAATAGCAATCTTTCTGGGCATCTTTTCTGTATTGGTTCTCTTGCTTTTGCCCTTTTGTGTTAATCGTAAGAAGTCGAAGAGGGGTAGTGATACACTTCCCATAAGCCAGATTCCTAATGTATCTAAGGAAATCAAAGAGATAAGAGTCGATCAACATTCAGCCAACCGCAACGTTAGCAATGGAAGGGATTTCTTCACTGTCCGGGACAAGATTGAAAAGGATTCGGATAAGCTTTTGGCACATTTTAGCGATGAGAAGTCTAAGAATGGTGATAGTAGCAGTCAATCAGGTTCGTTTAATTACCTGGAGAAAGATGATGCTGCGTTTGAATCTGGGGAGAAGAAGGGTTCTTTGGCAGAGTACCGGCCTTTTTCACATACTATCACGGTCACTTCCCCTCTAGCTGGTCTATCCGAGCTCTCTCACCTTGGTTGGGGTCACTGGTTCACCCTGAGAGATCTGGAAACTGCAACGAGCAAGTTTTCGAGGGAGAATATTATTGGGGAGGGTGGATATGGAGTTGTTTATAGGGGCCAACTAGTCAATGGTACTCTTGTGGCCGTGAAAAGACTCCTAAATAACTTGTAAGTTTTACGATGGATTTCATCAAATTCTGAAAAAGAAAAAGAATTCTTGATTCTACGAGTATATATTGTGACGCTTGTAAAACTTTTTGTGTAGAGGACAAGCAGAGAAGGAATTCAGGGTGGAAGTTGAGGCTATTGGTCATGTTCGGCATAAAAACTTAGTTCGGCTTCTGGGTTATTGTATTGAAGGAACCCATAGGTATAATTCCTTTCTAATTCCTCTCTATTGTTGTCCAATGTAAATAGTGAACCCTGCATACTTGATAATGGCCTTGAACTACTACCTATGGTTTTATTTACCTTTTCTTTCTCTATACTTGATAAAAATTTAGGATATTGGTATACGAGTACGTCAATAATGGCAATCTAGAGCAGTGGCTCCATGGAGCTATGTCCCATCATGGATACCTCAGTTGGGTGGCTCGTATGAAGATTCTCCTTGGCACAGCAAAGGCGTGAGTCTGCATCTCTCTGTATGGCAAAATTTATTACCCTCAAGCATCCAATTCTTAATTTAAATTTGATGCAACTCTTGCAGTCTTACATATCTGCATGAGGCGATTGAGCCCAAAGTAGTGCATCGAGACATAAAGTCAAGCAATATACTGATTGATGAGGACTTCAATGCTAAAATATCAGATTTTGGCCTTGCCAAGTTGCTGGGTGCTGGAAAGAGTCATATCACTACCAGAGTTATGGGAACCTTTGGGTTAGTATGTGCAGATGTTTATAAAAAATTGAATCCCCTAAATTTGGAAATCTGATCTTTTTTCCTTAACGGCTGTTACCCCCGCTCACACAGATATGTAGCTCCCGAATATGCAAACAGTGGCCTCCTGAATGAGAAGAGTGATGTTTATAGCTTTGGGGTTGTGCTTTTGGAAGCAATAACTGGCAGAGATCCAGTTGATTACAGTCGCCCTGCACCTGAGGTATGTATGTCAAAAGATCAACGACGTTACGTTACGGCATGGGTATTGACCATATTAAGTTTCTTTAAATGTATTGACTCTGATAGTCATTCTTTAGTAATGCCAAATAAATTATTATTCATCTACCCTTGTTTTGGAAAGTTCAAAGGCAGTTTAAATGTGCCATTTGCCACTTGCTGCATTAGTGATTAAGTTCCAGTAACCTGAAATGCCAATTTGAGTTTTTGGAAGCCTCGTTTTCCTTAGCAGTGCCTCGTGTTCTTGAATGTTTGACAGTGCCATATGATGTCCGCGGCTAAATCGGATTGTTCTTGCAGGTGAATTTGGTTGACTGGCTCAAGATGATGGTTGGAGCCAGACGGTCAGAAGAAGTGGTTGATCCCAATATTGAGACTAGGCCATCAACATCTGCCCTGAAAAGATCTCTTTTGACTGCCTTAAGGTGTGTTGATCCGGACTCTGACAAAAGGCCATCAATGAGTCAAGTTGTACGAATGCTCGAATCAGAAGAATATCCAGTGCCACGAGAGGTTAGTTTTTCAATTGATCAAAAGTTATATCAGGTTATCAAATGTTTGTGATTGTAAGCTTTCTGAATGGTGCATGCTTGGTTAAAAGTAGTCGCCTAACGCCATGTCTTCAACCTGCTTGCGATACAGGGCCGTGGAAGGAGGAAGAATTAAGCAGTCGACCATTGGAACTCTGATACAGTCAGGAATGGCAATCAAAATTTGAGGTCGGAAAGCAAAGTTAACCGTTGAGCATAGCCAAGAGGGCAGACATGCAAAAGTGATTATAGGTTTAGGGAATAGGGAAAAGAGTAAATGTTTACAGGATACAGCATTATGAGATACGGTTTCAGTTTGTGCAGTTTTCCTTGTTTTTAACTTTCTACCTTAGTCCGTGTATTTGAACAGAGGGATATGAACATATTCACTTTGATTGAACCAGGATGTAAATGATTGATCTGAGATCGTATTTTAGTCCAGGTTGTCACTTTGGTGAGATGAGTTTACTTTCTGCTATAATATGCGGTGTCACATGGCAAATTATGCCTCAAGCCCAAGTCGAGACGAGCTACTAGGGATGAGTATGATGCTATAGATATGTTGCAAAAATATCAATATATAAAACCAATAAATGTTTCAATTATGACAAAATCCTTGCCAGAAAACTCCTAATTGCACCTCAAAGACTGATGTTGTAGTCATTGTGATCTTGTTATGACCACAGTAAGTTTGATTGTGTGTAAATTCTTGGTCAACCATCAAGTACATTTACAGAACTTTGCACCAGTTTCAACATCGAAGATGCTCTGATAGTACCCTCTCCATCGTCCTGCTCCAATATTTTTTTCTTTTGAATATTTGAATATTATCAACACGTATGAATTAATTTATCAACACGGATTTATGAATTGAATTTCAAGAAATTTAAATATTGGGTATAACAATCGGATTTCTATTATCAACACGTATGAATTGAATTTCAAGAATTTAAACTAGCAATCGGATTTCAATACTGGTGTTTTCAAACGAGCTACCATCTTAATCTTTTAAAACAAAACCCCAAAACTGAATATTGGGTATAACATGGCACGTTGTGGCAAATCTTTTCCTCTCTCTACAATCAATGATGAATCTCAATCAACTTATGTTGTAAGGTGAAAACAATAATGATTTTTTCGTTGGATCATAACTCAGAATTTCAATCTTGATCAATTTATGGTGCAAGATAAAGCTTTTCCAGATTATTCTTACAATGGCATAGTCACTAATGAAGAAATTCAACCAGACGCGAGGAATGAGAATAACAGTGCGGTGGGCATGGAGACTGAATCAATGGATATTGAAGCTGGAGAATGGAGTGTATGAACTATGGAATCTAGAAAGTTGACAGATTCTTTGCTAAATCTTCTCAGTTTGTTAAAAGAACCAACTGATGATCATATGCATTTAGATCCAATTAGCTCTACCAAAGTTCCTGATCATCCGGGTAATCCTCCAAATTATGATCCAAGCTCTATTGAAGTTCCTAATCATCCGGGATGGAGGAAGAAACTGTTATTTTGTTTGCAATTACTTTAGCAATAATTAGATTTTTAGCATAGCATTTGTAGATAAAATTATGGGCCAACAGAAATAGCAATTTCTTTTATAAATCTTATATTTTGCACTTACAGCAAACGATGAAGAGAGTTGACACAGATTAATCTGTATTCACCTCTACTTCAATTACAAAAAAAACAAAAAAACAAAAAACAAACCTTTATGTAATTTTTAATTGCAAATCGTAAGAACAAAAAGAAAATAAAATATAGAGTGAGACAATAGCCGGTGGCTAGATTTCGAATAGATCAATGGCAGGCTGTACGCCTCAGTTGTTTGAGATGGCTACATGTTAATTAAGCTTGACTCTTGTCCCACTTGAGAGGCTTGACCACTTCCCATGTGAAATCAGGGTCATCTCTGCCAAAATGCCCATAAGCAGCTGTCTTCAAGAACCTCTGATTGCCACCTCTCTTAAGATCCAGGTTTATGGATATCATACCAGGCCTGAAATCAAAGCTCTCCTTCACTATCTTGAGAATTTCCTTGTCGGGGATCTTTCCAGTTCTGTATGTGTCTACAAACACTGACAAGGGCTCGGGGACACCAATGGCATACGAGACCTGCACAATGCACCTCCTAGCAAGGCCACTGGCAACAATGCTCTTTGCAGCTTGTCTAACAACGTAGGCACCACTCCTGTCCACCTTGGTTGGGTCTTTTCCGGAGAAGGCACCACCACCATGAGCACCCCATCCTCCATAAGTGTCTATAATGATCTTGCGACCAGTGAGACCAGCATCGCCATGAGGCCCACCAATGACAAAACGGCCAGAAGGATTCAAGTGGAATATAGTCTTCTCGTCGAGGTACTTTTCAGGAATGACAGGCTTGATCACATGCTCCTTAAGATCAGCAGCAATTTCATCATTAGTAACAGTCTCATCGTGCTGTGTGGAGATCAGAACAGTGTGTACGCGAACTGGAACCATGGCACCATTGTCATTGTAGTACTCAACTGTCACTTGGGTTTTGCCATCAGGTCTCAGCCAAGGGCAAGTACTGTTCTTGCGAACTTCAGTGAGACGGGCACCAAGCTTTGTTGCAAGAACATGGCTGAGGGGCATCAATTCAGGGGTCTCGTCAGTGGCATAGCCAAACATGTGGCCCTGGTCACCAGCACCAATTTCCTCGGGACGCTTAGTGAGGTGACCATGGACACCCTGGGCAATATCAGGGCTCTGCTGCTCAATGTTAACAAGAACCTTGCACTTGTTGGCATCCAAACCCACATCATCAGATACAAAACCAATTCCACGGCAAGTGTCACGCACAATTTTCTCGTAATCTACATCGGCCTTGGTGGTGATCTCACCAAAGACCATGACCATGTTGGTTTTTGTGCAGGTCTCACAAGCAACCTTGCTCTCGGGGTCCTGGGCGAGGCAGGCATCGAGAACGGCATCAGAGATCTGATCACAGAGTTTGTCAGGGTGTCCCTCATTAACTGATTCAGATGTGAACAAGAAAGTCTCCATCTCTTTCAAGCTGCAGCTGAAGTACAACGAAAAAAATTACTTAATCTCTCAATTAATACACAAGCATAAATTAGAGCTGAATAACAGATCATGTAAAAAAAACAAAAAAAAAAATTATCTGGGTGCATGAGTTACTACATAACTGACAAATTGATAACAAACTTTTGGAATTGATTCAATTGGTACAAACTGACTGGATTTCCTCAAATTTCAGCCAACAAGGTCTGCCACAGCAGCCTAATTAAAACCAATTAAACCATTCACTACTAAGAAAGAATTACAGATCTATAAAAATCAAGTGAAGATACACTTAAATCATTACATCAAACATGTAAAATTCAAGAATTCTAACTCAAAATAATCAAAAAGCTCAAAACTTTATATAAGAACACCATTTTAATAACTCAAATATACAGAACTTAACCATTATTAAACAACATTTGCGGTAATTCAAACAATAAAATGAACCAAATCCCAACACAAAAACAAGCTTCACACAGTAGAGAACTTTTTTGCTCTAAAAGAATTAAGCCAAAATCAAAAGCACCCACCAACAATACAAGAAACGCACTTATACATATACATATAGAGAGAGAAAGAGAAAAGATCCGGCAGGTACCTTGAGGTATAGCTAGTGTAGTAGAGAGAGAGAGAGAATGTGAGAGGAAGAAGGTGGCAGGCAGCAATATATATACTGTTAAGAGAGACATTCAGTGTGAATTTGGGATTTAGATTCACGGCTGAGGTTGCTTGGAAATTAAGATGAACGGTTAGATGCTTAGGAATCCAGTTGGAAATTTGGTGGGATAATAACGCGGGGTGACTGGTGATAGCCGGTCACTCACCAACCCCATCCCGTTGTCGGCTGTACACTCCACCCTTCTTCGTTATTTTTTGGAAATTGCATTTATTTCTTTAGTTGGTGCAATTTCTCCACGTTTTTTTGGTCAAAGGTTGTTGGTGAAAATTGACCATCCATGTTTTCCTGTTAAGAAGGATAAATGTTTGGGTAATTTGCATTTTTGGTCTCTAACCTTTTCAATTTGTTACTAATTTACCCCAATCAATTTTTATAGCATTTTTGTCCCCAACCTTTGTAGGTTTGTTGCAAATCACGTCCCCATTGACATATTTTGATAGATTTGCCATCCTCCTTAAATAAACAAAAATAGAAAAAACTTAAAAACAACAAAAAATAAAAGAAAATTGTAAATAAAGTCTCATAACTTTTAAAAAATACAAACTAACTTCACCCGGCCCCACTCGGCAAATTACCCTTTGCCGGATCTTATTCCACAACTTCACCCATAGCTTGCAATTTATTTCACTCATATTACAAACTCAGTCCACTTATCACAACTCAATATCAAGAATATCTCACATTACAATAGTAATTCCAATTCAATAAATCATATGATATAATCGAAAATAAATAAAAAAATCTACTAGAGATTTGAGGTGTTTATCGAGAAAACCTCCTCTCAGAACTCGAGCAACGCATCGACCGCCGCAATGAACGCACGAAATTTCTCCACAGCCACCTCCTGCATCTGTCTCCGAATTTTCTCAACATCTACCTTTAATAGCTCCGGGTCCTACAACAATTAGGGATATAAAAAACCTCAATATTCAAAAAACTGAAATGAAGAGGAGTTCAGAAACGTAGGGCTGCTGAGAAGCAGAAGCAGAAGCGAGTGGGAGAAACCCTATCATCGCCGTCTCATCGTTCGTCGAAGCTTCTGGTGACTCCATTGTAGGCATTTTGAGAGTTTAAATATAACTTCTGCACTGTGCTAAACTAAAGAGAAGATCTTTATAGGGTTTTTGTCTAATCTTTCAAGAGTGGTGGCAGTGGAGGTGGCGGCGGAGATGAAGATGGAGATGCAAATAGAATTAATAAGAGGATGAGTAGCTAGAATCGGAGGGGAATTGCCATTGTTGAGTTGATTTTGGCGTAGAGACGGTATGGAATAGTGAGTAATGAATTTTCTTGGTAATTGGGGTGGGGTGGGGTGGGGTGGGGTGGGGTGGGGTGGGGGGTGGGGTTTTAAAAGTGGGGTGGGACTTTATTTACAATTTTTTTTGTTTTAAAGTTTTTTCTATTTTTGTTTATTTAAAGAGGTGGGCAAATATGTTAAAATATGTCAATTGGGACGTGATTTGCAACAAACCTACAAAGGTTGGAGACAAAAATGTTATAAAAATTAGTTGGGGATAAATTAGTAACAAATTAAAAAGGTTGGAAACCAAAAATGCAAATTACTCTAAATTTTAACATTCCATAACTAACATGAATGATTTAGTTAATTCTGTATTACTCTACGAATAAAATTGGTAAAATATATTTAAACTAAAATATTAAAAAAATGTGTTTTTTTTTTTACTTTTGGCACGTTTATCACGTGACATTATGGCAAATTAGCATGACACATAGCAATTATGTAGAAAATTCATTAGGTAATGATTGTAATTAAGCAATTTTCATCAATTCAATGAATGAATAGAGTAAGAATTGCACCTTTTATTCGTTCTACCATTTATTGAAATAGAGTAAGGAGCATATCGATCACGTGCTATTATTTTAAATTGAGGAATGTGAATTCCTCTTGTTAGAGAGTTTCTTTTTATGTGTAGAGAAAAAAAAAAAATATCGTTAAAATTGGCGATTAAATTTGGTGGCTGAATATGTGTGCTTTCTTATTGGGTTTCGTCGGTTGGTAGGTGACAATAGTAGGATTGACGGACCACGTTGACGGGTGAGGGTGGGAGAAGTAGGGTGTTGTTGTTTGAACAACCTCATAAACACTCAAAATCGATAATTTATAAAACTCTCATAACTAGTTTTCTAAAACTCTTAAGCAGACAATATTTTATTATTATTTTTTGAACTTAACATTATAACATTTTTTAATTTTGATTATAATATTAATTAATTTTTTTTTTTATTATATGAATTAATGTTCTTAATAAAACATTAAAGACAACATTGTTGACAAAATGAAGAAAATATAAGGACAAAAGTGTCGACCAAATTGAATTTTAAAAAAAATGTGTTACAAAAGGTTTTGACTCTCATGTAACGACAAAATGTCTTGTCCAGAATATAATTCTCGCTCAAATTTTTATTTTTTAAGTGTTCTTTTAATGTTTTTAAATTTAAATTATTATCGATTGCAATTCTCAATCTCTTCAAATCTCTCATTCTCAATTTTGTTTCTTTTCACCATTAATTATTCACCATTGTTCCTCAAATATCTCATTCTCAACCTTGTTCCTCTTTATTATTCACTATCGATCACTCACAAATTTCTATTAATCTTCATTTTTTTCATCTTCAACATGAACAAACTATTATCTTACCCACCTAAATTTTATTTTTATACGGTCGAATTTACCGTAGGCAGTATACACTAATATATACAAGTCGATAAACAAAAATATTTTAATCTTGGACCGTTGTCATCTCTAACGTCTGACGTAGTGCACTGGGATATAAAATATTTCTTAAAATGCTATTATATTTTTTTTTATTTTAAAAATACGGTTTTTTTATTTTTGTAACACTTGTTGTTATATTTGTTATTTTGATTACAATAAATGTGTTACATTTGTTATTAATTAACATAACAAATGTAATAACAAGTATTACAAAAATAAAAAATAATATTTTTAGAATAAAAAAAATTAGATAGCATTTTTAAATTATTTTGTATTTTGTAGTATATGGACAAATGATCTCTAGCGCATTTCCCTTGTTTTCATTATATATTGGGCTCGATAATCTGGGCATATGCAAGGAAGTCCAAATTTATGGGCCTGGCCTTTGGGTATATAAACAAAAGAGGAAAATTTCAAAGAAAATGAAATAAAAGGTACTGAAGCAGTAATTTCAGTAAAAGTTTTCGTGAAGAATAATCTTGAAATGGGTCCGAATGATTTGAAAGAAGCAATCAGTAATGGCGTTGAAACTGCAACACAAAGTATAAATCAGTTAACTATGGAAGAACAGACTTCTCAAGATGATGGTGGTGTGCAAATCACGTGCTTCTCTGAAGTCTCCAACGAGGTTACCCTCCACTTTCAGATCATTCGTCTTCAGAAACAGGTAAAAGAATATGTTCCTTATTTATGAATTTTTCAAGTTGCTGGGGAAATTTTCTCGGATTTATGGTTTTTTTTTTTTTTTTTTTAAATTTTATTCATGCGTTCCTGTTGCGGGAAAAGTGCGAACAACATCCCACAACATCCCAATTCTTAACAAGTGCCACTGAATTGTCTTTAGAGTTAAAAATATTTTACATTTTGGCTATGTCTCTGAAGTTTTGGTTGGGTAACTTGGGATTGTTTTATTGATGGATATTTAACTAGATTTTCTTGGTGAAGTTTTACAATTTGAAGTGAATTTTAATTTTGTAATGTCTTGATGTGACTTTGCAGTATATGGTGTTGTTTTCTGTAATGGGAAGCTAATGGATTACGTACATGATGATGGAAATTCATCATTTCATTTCCTATATTGCTGAATTCAGTTTAAGAAACAATAAAAAAGGAAAGAAAAAATGTAATAATTTACCATCCTTTTGCACGATATCATTAATTTAGGGACAACCTCATTCTGCACACACTTAACGTGAGGAATTTGTGATTTGAGGCTTCTTCTTTGAATGAAATTGTTGGGGGGTTTGAGCATTCTCTTTGTAAGTTCTAATCTTCAAGCTACAGTAACAATTGACATCAGTGTTGGCTGAATGGCTGTGACCCTATAAGTAATGTATCCCTCTCTTAGATTCATAGCTCATGAACACGAGCCTTGAGCACAACATGGAAGAGGAGGGGGGGGGGGGGATTAAGACTTGAGCACCTAGCTCAATCACTATTCACTAGCTATACTTGTGATATCAGACTCTCATACAGTGTTGTCTCTGTCTGATGTTAATTACGACTTTTCCTTCTCAAAGTTCCAATACACTATTTCTCTTCTAGCAGCATAAATTTTCATCACCCCTTGCTTGTGTAGATTTATGCATGGATTGGTTGCAATTCTGCTAAATTTGGACATCTGTATGCGGCTGCACCTACACGACCTGTAAGTTCAAAATTGATTTTTTTTTAAATGCTCTCTTCTGTTTGCTTTGTCCTTTTTCTCCTACGTAATTCTGTAGACAGAATCTTGTTGTCAATTCAGAGAAGCAATAATATGAAACTGAAGAATTCAAAAATAAATGGTGAAAGATAATAGTTCTATAGTTGCACAGACTCCTCCCGCTGGAGTTATTTATGAGTTTCAGCTACTGATCACCGTGCATGTTTTGTCACAAATGTTCCGACTTCTTGGCATCATGAACAGAGTAATACAGTTAGTGTGACTTCTCTCATTGGAGGAGCTTCTGATAACACAGGATCTGGCGTTGCACGTCGATTAGGTATATTCTTGTAAAATTATTGTAAAATTAATTGCTTCTTTGTTGAGATACCTCTGCTGACTCTTGATATGCATCTCAGTTCTGAAGACTGGCCTCAATATCATTCTTGCTTGTGACCTTCCAAAGAACAGCCCGATGCTTGAGGTTCTTTCTCTCTCTAGCATTTCAACATATCCATGTGGACAAATGTTTCAGTTCATGAGTTACAAATTGCATTTTTATACTTCCCTTGTACTCTAAATGATTGAAACTCTAAATTTCTTCTATCCATCTTGTTAAGAAATCGGCTTCATTGACTGTTTACCCAATTTTTATGTTTCTTTCTGTGTTGGGATGCTCAGGCAGATGCTGAGAAAAGGCTGGTGCAAAAGCTAATTAGTCTAGGTTACACAAAGCCAAAAATGTGAAGGTCAGTCTTCGTGGAGGAGCTGTCTTAGCAATATATCTTACACTGCCGCAAACTTGTTTTCTCCAGTAGCATCAGGAGAACAAGTACTTCAATGCCTTTTCTTTTCTTTGGTTTCGTTTTTCTGGTTGAGCTCTCAGTGGTTTATCGATGAAGCATCAAGAGAACAAGTACTTCAATGCCTTTTCTGAAAGAAAAGTCCAGATACAGAGGTGTAGTTGGAGGTGCATGTGTCTTTACCCTTGGTATATAGCTGTATCTTGGTGCAGCAATTTGTACCAAAGTGAAGAAATTTAAGTGATACAATGCAAAAGAGATGATAATGTTTCCCGGTTTTGATCAGCAGTGATGTATGTTTAGACTTCATGAACTCGGTTAATTCTTGATTTTCAAGGTGTGCTTATAACTAATGACATCCTTTTATCATTGACAAACCTCCCGTATTCAGGTTTGCTTTTTATGACAGATGTAGATGTATGCTCCAAAAACGAACAGAAGTGTCTTTGAACTACCTTTATCTTTGTTTTGATTTGGGTAAAGAACCAACTTCCTGCAACACGATGTACCTATATTTGATGACTTATTTGAAAGGAGCGTCTGAAATCTCTTCTGGCTTCCAAAAACTATGTATTTGATCAGAGGAGAAACCTCTTTATCATTAGCAGCGTCCAGTCTTCCAGCGTCAACTGGACACATTCCATTGTAATGTCTACTTTTGGGTTTCACATTATTCGTAGAAAGTCTGCTTTGTGTTTATAAGCATAGCAGTCACCCTTCTACTGCAGGTTGGTTTTAAAGGCAAATTTTAGCGTAAATGCTTCCAACACTAGTATTAGAGTAGCCGTCCTTACATGGAGAACACTTGTTGCAGATGGGGCGACTAGAGGACTACCAGCAGAAGACTAATTCTTATAGCCATGCAACTGAAGACTAATTCTATAGTCACAGAAGTGAAAAATTAGCATGTCGTGAATGTCAACTTTGAAAGATGGTCAATTGTAACAATTACTTCTAGATCCTGTATAGCCTGTGTAAGGTCTAGTTTATGGGCTTACAAGAAATTGTGCACTCTGTTATATATCGGTTTTGAATGTGAGTTTTACCCGAGGGATTTACTTGCATACATCATATTATATTTTACTGGTATATAGTTGGGGTGGAAAAGCACATAGAGTGATTCATGAATACACGAGATAACATAATGCCACCTTGTATACAATGCAATCAGATGGCAACAATTTGTCTATTCTACCTGACGAGAACTCAAGGTGTCAAAAATGTATTGGAGGACAGCAAGTTCGAGTCAGCAAATCTGGACTCCATTATTGTTAGTTGTTATCACAAAAATCCTACTGATTAGGAGTCCTGTGGAGCTTCAAGCGGTATCCAAATTTAGTAATTTACCCGCTCAAGACAGTCATTTAATTAAAATTTACTATATTCTGCTGGATCAAGATTATAATGAAACAAAAAGCCCCAAATATTTCGATAACGTTACTCACACCACATGATTATAGCAAATACCTAACAACAAATTTTCAAATAGCCATCTTCTGTACCAACAAGAAACAGCCGTGAAAAAGGTAGTATGCTAATAGCTGATAGCGCGGACATGTTTTTCGATTCCTTATCTGCCATATAGAGATGCTGAGGAGTGACACTATACTGCCCATCCTGCACCAGGCGATAGAAAGTAATATATAAAAAAAAAAAAAAAAAAAAAAAAAAAATCCACCTGAGGAATAAGGAAAACAAAGAAGGGGAAAATACAAAGAGAAGGAACACCAAGCTTGCCTATCAGATAAATAGTACAGATGTGCACGGAAAATTCTTTTTGCTGACATTATATAAGCATGGGATTTCCACATTTTTATGCATCAGTAATAGGAAGCAATTAGGGGTCTGAGAGATGGTGAGAGAGGATACCTCATCTGCAGAGCTAGCTAAAGAAGAAACCCCAATTTTATTCCTGCATATTGAAATAACATCTTGTCCCCAAACTGAGAAACCAGAAACGCCATCATTATAACCTCTGAAAAGTAAGGGTTCTGATGTCCAATTCCTGTAAATATTTACCAAAAAGAGGACATCCATAAGGCCAAAATCATATAGGATGGAATCGTCATCAGTAAAGTTTTTGTGGTTTCGAGATTGCCTCTTATGGGATGAAGGTATGACCTGCTAAAGAACTCATCCAACTTAAAAACATCATTAAAAGACATGATTTACATGATGTCTTCAGGGGTAACAGGTCAAGGGAAAAAAATTGCTAGAGTATGAAAGGTAATGCAGTCTGCATGCTCGGAAGTGACAAGAATGAATAGATTACCTTCTCAAATCCCAAACTCGTAAAGTTTTGTCAAGAGAGCTGGAAACAAGTAGATGGTCTGCTACTGCGGCTAACTGCAAGGATTGAATAACTATATGAAAAATCTACATTATTTTATGACTCAAGTCCTGATAATTTGAATGTACCTTTGTCACATATCCATCATGAGCCTGCCAGGAGGCAATGATATTTCCACTTCTCATGTCAAAGAGCCTGCAATAACCAGTACTTGATGCAGCTGCAATCCACGATGGGAAGGAAACTGTTTCATCAGGGTGCAATTTGGCAGAACCACACGAGCAAATGGATGATATCAGAGAAGGGAAACTGGAATCCATAGTTTCAGTCCTCCATAGATGAAGTTTCTGACCTTGGTTGACATCAATAAACCTGTGTGCCATAGTGAAATTAAAAATCAACTGCATAAATAAGATTCCTTTCCTTCAGTTGTAAATGGGTAATTACCTAAGATATCCATTTCCAGTGCCCACAACAAGTCTATCAACAAATTCCAAGTGATGCATAGTAGTGTACGAACTCCCGTGGAATGCATTACTCAACATTCCACTTGATAATGGATTGAAGTGGAGCATATTTTCTTCATCTCTATCTATCATTGTTGTGGAAGCTAAAGAGCTCTCAGAAAATACAGAAACTAGTTTCCCCGTTTGTCCATTCCATATATGTACTGTTCCATCACAAGAAGCTACCCTTCCAGAGGATGATAAAACACTAATGTCATTCACAACCTGCCAATTGAGAGGTTGATGATCAATAATCATCATTAAGTTTATAATGTCACATAGTGCAGGCGCAGAACAGCCTAAAGTTAATTCTAAAAGCATTCTCAGAATACTCAATATTATTTTGGTTTCTTTATATAAAAAAAGGTTTACAATCAATATTTTAACTCACATTCACAATTAACAGTTCCTGCAAAACATCTTTCACTCCTGAAAGAATACAAGTTAAATCATACTTTGTGCCCCCACCCCTCCCCCGGAAAAAAAGCCATGTACTAATTATTCTCCTTTAACTCAAAAAACTTCAATCATTCTTCTTTATTATACAAAAGAGTGTTTTTTTCCAAAGCAAAAAAAAAGGTCCTTATGCTGGGGACTATCTTAAAGGCCACTGGAGGTTGAAACTTTTTCTATGAGACATGTCCATGAGATTCAAGAAGGACCAAACTAAATCACAGGATAATTTTTCTTTCTTATTTCAATCACAAGCCAGGGAGTCATTTCATCATTTCAGAGAAAAGGTCAAATTCCATGGATAATTTGGCATATTAAACCATGGTGTTTTATCTGTACAAAAACTTAACCTTTGCCCTCAATCTTGGGGATCATTGAAGGTTTCACAACTTGAGAAGGATAATTTTTACACGGTCTGTTCAGGGGGGCAAAGTGTAACTAACCTGATAAAATTACCAAATGGCTTAGTGTGTTAATTGCATAATAATAACTAATGTTTGAATAAAATTAAAAAATGCAGTAAAGCATGCATAAAAATATGACAACAAGGCACTCGATGAATTCTAAAATTTGAAATACATGGTAATCGTTATTCAGAAAAAGAGCCTTGAATCAAATCACATATCAATGCATCTTGTACAAATATGCCTATCCCAAATAAGAATTTTCCTTCCACCATTGAGTTTTCATCCCATCTCTCCTCCCAGACACGCTTTTAATGGTTGAGTGGAATTCAGGCTTCAATAGAGTTTGTGCAGTCGTACTTCACACTATACATTATATAATTTAGTTTTACTTGTTTTCTCGATGTGCATTTAAAGAAAAGGAAAAGCCACAATGATTATGATATTAAATAAAGCGAAAACAAAAAAAGTTACCTTTCATTGTAGTTCTCACAATGCCAAAAATTACTTATCTAGTCATGAAATTAAAGAAAGGTCAATTATTAGACTGAAAATCTGATTCTACCATGGAAAACAGAAGCAAACCTCTTCATGACCATTATAGCCAGATATACAGTCAACTCTTGACAACTCCCACTTCTGAATAGTTCCTTTAAATCCTAGTCCAATTCCTGCAGTGAAAACTGTACACTCGTCTTGGCAAACAGCAAAAGACCTCAGAGCTCCATGATGTGCACGGATAGATTGTACGATAGATGCTCTTATCTTCCATGGAAGTTCGTCCTTTGGGCCACCAGCACGGCCAGTGAAATCGAGTTCATTCCAACTAGCTGCTGGACTAGGGAACCAATACCAAGGTTCCAGAATTCCCGAATTTGAGCTTGTGATACCGCTCTCAATCAGATTTTGATGGTGTGAAGACAAATGTCTATTTGGTAGGAAGTTTTTGGCACCTCTTTTTCCTTGCGATTGTGATGTTGACCATCCAACCCCATTGAGCAAGAGTTTAGCAGGAGTGTTGATGGAAGTTGGGCCCTTGCTGAAAGTGGATCTTCTTCCATTTACATTCTCCGAACTACTTTGAGATGGCTCCCCTGCATGCTCCCACTGAATCACAACAGGTTCAGAAGGTGGGCATGTATAGAGTTATAAAGGAAAAAAATAGAGTTCAAAAGTGGCACTCTTATAGCATATGACATTTTTAGGGTCAATAATGAAATCATTTGTTATCAAGTTCAAATTAAGAGATCTCTTAAGTTTGAGATTCATGTTTTTCTTTTATTTGAGGTATAATAGTATTTTGGCAAATAAAGTTTTCGTGCATAATTTATTTTTGTTGTTTATCTGAGATTTATTTGGAATCTTGATCCCAAATGATCAAGTGTCGAGACTCTATCTTGATCCCATTCCCCTTCACATTAGAAAAACCCATCAATTCATAAAACACAGGAGCAATTTCTTCCAGCATTTTATAGTTCTAAAGCAACTTTAACGGTGGCTCTCAGGAAATTCTAGTTTCAATTCCTACTCTTTCCTCTTCATTGTATTCATACAATTTGACAAGAACTCTATCTTACAGCTTGTTGGGTACAACTTAAATTATAATTTTAGTGGGTCAAACATAGTTTTTATCCACACATTTTGTAGAACCCACAACTTACTACCCACTAATTATCCACACATTCTATAGGACCCACAACTAATAAACAATTAAAAAAAAATTTCAGCCCTACCAAACATGCACTTAGTCCAGAAACAGTAGGAGTGCTACTGCAATTAAAATGCATTTGTGCACATAGGCATTAATGTTCATACGAAAGCAAGAAATTCTTGGAAGCATAAAATAATCACTCACCTTCCAATTATGATGCCGTAAAAGGAATTGCTCAAGAAGCAACCATGTGGGACAACACTGGCGAAGTTTCTCTATTCCAAGTAGAGAAGCAAATGTAGGATACAAAAATAACCTGCAAAGATTTCCTGATTTATACGAGCATGTAATTGCTTATGTGTGATTAAAATCCTGAGAAAGGTCCTAATCAACTAGGCTTACCTGCTCAATCCCATAATTGAAGATATATCAAAATATTTAATTTAATTCAATATAGAACATCATGTTAAGGAAGACAGAGACTCACACGAGGTCCATGCGGCTTTCAATACATTCTTCCTCGTCCACTTTCGTTCTAGGTCCCTTCAGGCTTCCTCTGAAATGAACAGAATAGTTATCTTTTCCCTGTGAAAAAGCAAGCTCGTCAAATAATTCTTTGAGTTTTGGAAGGACATGCAATGCCGTTAGATCTGGGCCAATTTGCAGACAAACCCTGATAAGACTCTTAGCAGTACCCTGGCAAATAAAGTAATTCAGCAATAATGAATTCTTGTAAGTCGTTTGACAGTATTAAAATGTTCAGAAGAGAAACAAAAGCATGTGATTGGGCCTCGAACAACAAATTGACTTAAATAACGAGTGTAGAGTGTGGATTAATTAGTAAAACGTATTGTAGGACTGCTGTTTTCTATATATAATAATTCAACAGAAGATGTAATCATCTCAAGGAATTTCCACACCGCCTGTAAATGCAAAGTGGAACTCCAATGTGTGGCCTGAGAGACAGTGAAATGTTGACAAACCGATCATCTAATTCTCAGAGGACTTAAATAAGCTACGCTCATCTAGAACTTGCTAATAAGACTTCACTAGTTTTCCAAATAAATGAAACTGGTTTCAAAGCAACAAATTCCAAGTGAAGCTCATAACTCAAGAATGTCACCTTTTAAGATGTGTCAATTTAAACTTTCATCATTTTGTATGGCCCCCACTTGCCTTTTTTCTCACAATTAATTAACCAAAAATTTGTCTCCTGACTATTTGGCATTAAGCTCTCGATGAACCTATCTGGGAAATAGCACACACATTTTGATGAGTAGATGCCTATGTACATAAGGATGCACAAAAGAAATCCTGAACTTCAAGCTATTCTCAAGTTTATGATTGACTTTTTCTCTGCATTTACATATAACATAGGAATATAACCAAAATCATTTTTCCTTTCGGGGTGTGCGTGGGGGAGGGAGGGGGGATGTTGACTAGTGGCTTGTCACTCCTTGCAATTTGCAAATCTGCCAATTTATTGTCTCATAGCCAATTCTTATAAAATTTCATTTATGCATGCAATCATATATGGTCCTTTTACGTCCCAAAGGCAGCCAGTAAATAAAGTAGGATTTTTCGTGGCGTAGAAGGAGAATCAGGAAATGACAAGAAAAGAAATCATTAAATTTCTAGAGTAAAGGAAAGTACCCCAAAAAAAAAAAAAAAAAAAAAAAAAAGGTACCTGAAGCACCCGATTTTCTGTATCCTTGTTCATGAGAATCTTGACATATAGGCAATTTCCTTCCTGCATAAGTATGAAACCAATTCAATGTTATATTAGTTAATCAATCAATGGGGAAGATGCACAATCTAAAATAGATGTCTAATGTGATACTTCAATCAGCTCCTTGACAATCGTGTCATTCGGCAAGACTGGAACAAGGCCATCTAATGTTGCCAGACAATCTATTAGCGCCAAAGAACCCCAGCTCTGAACAGGTTCAGGCTTATTCGCATGTGAATTATAGATGCAAGAAAGAATGAAGTTTCGTAATAATGGTAGAATATGTTTCATGATGAAGTTCTCTCCAAATAGACCACCTGAAAAGTATGTTAAATCAAGTTAGAAGTGGAAGCAGAACATTATTAGAACAATACCAGTTTCTGACTTGATACACAGAACATACCAATTCTAATCACCACATCAACTCCATCGTGGCATATTCCTTTCCCAAAATAGAGAATCAGAGGCAAAATTGTCTGGATGATTAAAATACGTTAGGGCAGAATAAATGTTAGATAACAAGTATATTCATAGCATTATTATATGAAATTATTTGTCTTCCAGATTGCATAATAAAAAATATGAGATACAATTAAACCTGATAAACTGTAATTGGTACACCAAGTTCTTCACTTGATCCAATCAGTAGCACAGCGGCAGCGGCAGCTGAACTCTTATGAGGAGCAACACATAGGTTTGATATTATAAGCGGATGTATTGTCTCCAGATATGCTTGTTTACCTATGCAGTTCCATAAATCCTGCATAAAAGAGCCTTGAAGAAGAGAAACCTTCAAATGTGAACAGCCTGTAGCCTGAAACAAAATCATTTTGTATGTAATGAGAAGCAGCGAAACAAAGAAATGGGAATGAATGGAAGATAAAAGATTGAAATTGAGTTAAAGAACTAGCCTGTAGAATTTTCTGAATAGATGGTACAATAAGTTTCTTCACTGCCTCTAGCTTTAGACACTTTAGGAATTCTGTAAGCAGTATATAAGCCCATTCAGCTTCAGCATCGGAGACAGGAGTCAGTACAAGAGGTAAGCAATAAGGAGCACACATTTCAGCACCAAATGTTCCCATTGCTTTGAAAGCTCCTTGTTTTGCAAAAGTTGCAGCATAATGAAGGCGTGATTCATCTTTTGCCAGAATGTGAAATGGGGCCAAAAACAAGTATGATGACTTGACTGATTTTGGGAAGTACGGAGATTCCAAAAGGTACTGAGCAGAATGCCTCCTGATCGTTTGAAAGAAAACAGAAAGACTTGGCTAAAACTAAATTGCCACTGCTACTTCGGGAATTCTTATAAATAAGGAAAGAAAATTGACAACATTTGAACACATCAACATAAAACTTTTAAGAGGGGACGGGGAATACGGAACTTTACCTACTCCAGTCCTTCTGAATGCAGGCTTCAACAAAGACTTGTGTATGATGGGGAAGTTCTTGCATGGATCTTGGTAAGAGACCACTCTCCAAGTACAAATCTAATGAGTTTGGATCAAAAAGCGGCTTCCTCAATTGAAGTTCAGCTAAAATACACCCAACAGCAAATATATCATCTGCAACGAATTTGGAAGAAATTTTTGAGCAGGAAGATGTTTGCCTCCAGAGAAATAGTTCTTGATATTCCATAGAATTGTGATCATCCACCTCAATATTTTCAAGAAGAAAATTTACATCAATAGTTGAGCTCCCTCCATAAATTCTACCATTCTCAGGCTCTCTACATGTAATATTTGCAGAACCATCCCTAAACTGATCTTCCGTGGAGGAGACAACTTTCAAACAGTCATTTGAATAAACATTGTGGAGAGGACTCAAATGCCATGAATTCTCACAAAATGAAGCTGCTTCTTCCAATTCATGTAAATTGGTTTCAATAGGCGGAGCTTGCTTGCCTGCAAGATTATTCAATATAGCTAAACCATTGTTCTGCTCATGAGTGCCCCTGGTAATAGTTTGACGTGGAGGGTGAGGTCGAGTAAAAAGCTGACGGCGTCCCGTTGACCTGCGCATTGTGGAAGTTGATGCAGGCAACATTACATTCTTGGCAGCAATAGAAGCCTGACCGGACATTTTATAGCCAAAGGTAACATCAATCCAATGATGTATTAGGCATGAAACGCGGTGGCTTTCTAGAGCATCTTTGTGCAACTTAACGAACTCTTCTGGAGTGCCCGCCCATGAAGGTACAGCCAAATCAGGCATGCCAGAATGTAGTGAATAAAATATGCGGGGATCACAATAGAATTCAGGAATGCACTCGTCAGGGGTCCATTGATATAATCTTTGCATGTTAGAAGGATACTCATTTGGTTCATAAACTGATCGAACAGCTATTCGCAAAACACTCAACGGTAATCTCCTAGCTTTATAACTGCAAACAGCCAGCTCTGAGAGGCATTCATCTGATATGTGATGAGGAATTTCAGATGTTGAGTAAGTGAAGTCCAACTGTTCATCGCCTTTTGCCAAGCGCCACTTGCTCTTGCTTAGATCTCTCCACCCGGCATCACTATTTTCATCAGGTTTCACACTAAAATCTACAACCCAGGGCATGACAGTATAAAATGTGTGGTCACCCCACCTTCTCCCTGCTAGTCTGTTCAAAATGAGCAGATATTCAAAATTACTCAACTCTCCTTTCCACCAGCTGTCGAAACTAGAACGCCAATCCATAGATTCAGAGAGCTTCAAATCAGCATAAAGTCCATAAGAAGGGCATCCTTCAAAACAAACACCGCCATTTGAAGGATAATGGTATTCTTCACTTGTTGGATTCACCTTGGAGTTTAGCAGCTGTTTCTCTCCAAAATGTAACCAACACCAAGAAGATTCAGTCAATAATAAGTTGGATGGGCATAAATTACCATGAGCAACCCCCAATCCATGCATGTAAGCCAGAGCAGAAAGTAGCTGGTAGATTAAAAGTTTCACATGCCAGTCAGACTTTAAGGCACCAGGGCTATAGTGTAGAATGTTTTCCAGGGTATATGGAGTCTTTGGAAGTGCTATAATAATTTGACTACATAACTTTAGCATTCCCAAAATGGGAATGATGTTTGGGTGTCTTACGCATCCAGGGAAACCATTCTCCTCAAATGATGGTAACCCGACCAAACTAAGAAAGTTTATGCCGTCTTGTCCCGCAGCCTTTCCTTCTATTAGGAGACTAAGTGAATGCAAAATGTGATCTTCAACTGAGCCAGATAAAAAATCTGAAGCAAGCTCTTCAAAGAATTCATAGGAAGCATTGCCAATCTGAGCAGTTGGAGCCAATGAAGTAATTGTCCTTGAGCAATTAAAACAACTGGAGAATCTACAAGTTGAAATTTCACATCCTGGTCCAAAAAGGAATATATTTCTGCTACCATTAGAGATATACTGAGATTCAGTTGATTCAGAATCTAATGAAGTAGTTTTTTCACCGGAATTTCCAACACTGACCTCTGCATGGTCTTGCTTTAATTCTGACGACAACTTGAGATCTCTTGGACTGCCAATACCACCTCCTGTATCTTTTGAACAACGCTCATCACTGCAGAGAAGAAGGCAAATTCCAGTTCTCTCAGAATCACTAATTCGATAAAGATAAAGATGATTCATTTTTTAAGTGCTAAGAAAGGGCTTGTGAGTTGACAATATAAAAATTTTACATCATCTTTAGCTACCACTTCTACTTCAAACGAAGAACTTTCTCTGATTATACTTATTTGTCATGAGCATTAATAACCGTGTATTGGTACTGTATATGTAGTATTACCTATAAAGTGAGTTTTATAGGAATTCCTTCCCTTACTTATCATTTAGGTTGAGGAGGGAATATTTGAATTTTGGTAGTATCCCATATGGAATGGTTGACTTCCTTGATATTCAATTTTTAATCCATGAATAGGTAAAGCATACCTCTTCCTCCAACCTCTTAAAGTTCTTCTCTTTGAAAGCACCATCAAAGAGTTCCATTAGCAATAAGTTTTTAAAAGAAACGAGAAAGTAATAATCTTTGTAAAGAAAGTAAAGAGAAAAGAAGAAGAGAAAAAGCTTCATCCTTCTGAAGTTAAATTGTTTTAAAATTCAGGCATATGAGTAAATGAGAACAAAGGAATTGACCTATCTATTCCTGCTAAATCATTCCCAACCAGTCAAATCTTGGCAAAATGGAAGAAAAGAGAGGCCAGGAGGGAAGCAGAATATTTGGCCAAATCACTACTACTTTTCAATAAAGTCCTGTTCTGCACAGAATTTTCCTCTCATCCCCTTCCAGTCGAGCTCATGTAGAACCTTAGCCTTCACACACACATCGAAAATCATAGAATTTGGTTGAAAAACATTTAGGGAGTGCCCCAAATTTGTTCTTACATTGTTAGGTATTGTATCCTAAAATAGAAATTACAATTAGCATTTTGCACTAATTGCAAACTACTATCCTTGAGAAAGTTCCTTAAACAAGTATCTGCCTAACATGCTTTCAAATTCCTTGTTCTAGTTCCAATTTTCCATCTATTTTTTCTATATCATATACAATTTCCAACAGTAGTTTCTTATATCCTAAGCACATGCAAGTTCAAATCTAGAAGAATAAAATTTAAGAAAAAAACTAAGAGTAAAGCTGTTTGTGCTTCTTTTACTTATTGGTTTAATAGCCATCCGTCAAGCATTCAGTTGAATCTTAACACTCACCAAGACTACACGGGACTTATACCACAACAAGTCTATAGCATTTATCACCTACATAATAACTACAGAATCCAAAAGAAATCTCATATTTCCGCCCCAATAATTTTTTTAAGTAAAAAGAAAACAAATTCAATCCACGCAAAGGAACAATGATCAATACCCAGAAATCATACCGAAAGCGTAAATAGTAAGAGATTATACATGTATTTGGCCAAGCAATCATCTTCACAATAAGGCATGTAATCCAATGTGAATCGTGGCGATGCCTCTCCACTAGAACTGGACATCTACATCAAAAATTTCAAAGAAAAAAAAAAGTCAATAAATAATCAAATACTCAAATTCATATTAATTATACGTATAGATTGCTGAAGTACCTGAACGACGGCGGAAGAGCCAAATGGGAGAGGGGAATCGGAGAGGCCATAAAGGAATGTTAGTTTGCCATTGAAATCAGCTTCAATTCGGCGTTGAAGACACTCGAAACACATTTTTCTCTGATTATCCATTTCACAATTTTCTTTGAATTTCGATTTCAATTCAAGATCTTAGTCCAGAAGCTGACGGAAAGAAGTGTGATCAAGTGATTACCCCTTTCTACAACCATTCTGCTCCATTTTCAAATTTCTAGTTTCTAGTAAACGAACAAGACAGCAATAATTACTTTTTTCTAGTAAACAAACAGTAGAAAATTTGGAGCAACAAAGTTAGGAAAAAAATTTGAAGAACTATCTATTCCTACTATCATGATAAAACATTTTACTTATTTTGATTCAAAGTGTACTTACTTATTTATGTTACTAATTTAACATTATATATTGTAATATTGTAAAAGAGATTTTATCTATCAAATGATTTATTGTTTATACTATTGAAAATAATTTTTGTTGACAATAATTATTAGTTATCAATATCAAATAATTAATAATTAAATTTTTTGTAGATTATAAACAATAAGTTCTACAAGATACGTGGATAAAAATTTTAAATTTTATGAAATATGTGAATAAAAATGATGTTTGATTAATTTATAAGTGTTTATAAGCACTCTCACACATACTATATTGTTTATGCATTAACCAAACTCAAAAAATTAAAACTTTAGTTTATACTCGTTATAATTTGTAAAATTAGACAAATTAAATTTATGATCAACAAGTTTAGAAGAAGGCCACGACATTCTATCCAACCTTTCCACTAGGAGACAAATTCAAAAACATCACACCTTTCGTGACTAGTCTAAGGTTAATTAATAGACTTACCATCATACTAGTAGTTCAAGGCATTAGTTAGAAGACAAGGTCATTTGGCAAGTGTTGCCTTGGCCAAGCTTTATTTGCAAGAAACAAGTGACCTTGAGATCATAGAAGCTTAAGAAGTAAGAAACTTGATTCATTTGTAGTGGAGTGTAGAAGTGTAGTTCATCTGGGGTACAAAGCTCTTGGAACTATAAAGTTGAAAAATTGCCACTATTAGCAAATTCCTCCATCGTGTGAAATTGTGTAGCAAAAGGTGGAATCAATCGAACAAAAGGTCAAGAATCGTAATCTTATGAAACTATGAGACTTTCTTTCTCGAAGGATAATATAAGTGAGTCGAGCTCACAATCCATAAAAGCTTAGGAGTCAAAGATGGTTTTGACGTAATTGTTGCTTCTAAAGACACCATTTGCATTGAAAAGTAAAAGTTTGCACAAAGCTAGAAGAGTTGTCGAAATGGCAAAAGTAAGCCAAATGTAAAACTTACAAATTTTGACTGGCTCAACCAATATAGTAGTCATTCACTAAGCAGAAGGTAATTTGACTAAACATAAATATACAATTCGAACCTCAAATACGTATCACACCCTAAAAGTATTGTATAAATATGATGTATTAACCCTAAATGACTTGCAAAGAAGAAATGACAAGCCACGATAGATCAAAGACTTTAGCTCTACTTGATATTAAAAGTCTAACTCAAGAATGCACGGATCATCAATTAGACATAGTACAACATAAACAAATTGTCGATGCATTAAGAGTTGTGGTGGGACTATCAAGGTTGCCTTGTGACAACAAGGCCAAGTGTGAGTGCATAACCAAATTGATTTTAACAAACTGGCCCAATGATGAGTTCTAATCTGTACATATTCAAATTGAATATCATATCCAACTGATCAAGAAGATAGCAATAACAAGTGGGTTTTGAAGTGCTCATGGGACCAACATTCTTTATTGGTGCACAAATAACATATGTATATTTTTATACTTGTTTGTACACTGCAGATGTGCAATTGTACAAGTGGAATGGACTAGTTGTTTTCTTCCACGAACTTTACAACCTTCGAGTTCTAATATTTTGGCGAAAGACAAAAGCGCGGGTGCACTTTTTTTATTTTTTATCAAATATATTTAAAGGGTCTAGGGTCTAGTGGACGAAGATTTTGAGATCTTTAACAAAATACCAAACTCGATATATATCTCTTTCATGTTACACTCACAATATCCTTAATACCCACCATCAACAATCAACATCAAAGCCCATTGAAGTGGTCTATTATGTATGCATATATGTATATACATACATACATATGTATAACACACGTATGCATGTTTTATTTATCATTCCCGGTAGACGACAAGTAGTCCAAGAAAAATATATCTCATTATGATTAATTAAAAAAATAATCTTATTCGAGTAGCGTTGATGGAGTTTGATTTTTTTGATTTATTCACGTTGTGTGAATAGTCGAGATATTGAGGAATATCATAAAAGTATATCAAATTGGACTATGGAGTTAGCTATGCACTTGAATCAAAAAGCCAATGAACAGAAATCCCTAATGAGATAAATGCAAAAACAGATACTCTATTAAAAGCTTTTCATAGCTACTTATTCAAGGTGACATTATTAGCTATATGGAGTGTGCTTTTATAGTTATCATGAAAAATGTGTAATCTTTATAATTTAGAAACGTGTCCAGTGGCTAAAGTTGATTTGATCCCACCTCTCAAGAACTATACCTAATTGCCCCTATTGAGATTGAATTAGTGCTGGTAGAGGCGGGCGCTGTTCTATTTGGATCGATTCTAAAAAGAATCGAACCAGAACCGACAACTATTGAATCTATTTGAAATTATGGAATCGAACAAAAACCGAACTAAATGGTTCTTTGGTTCCATAACAAAAAAATATAAAATAATGATACAAATAAGGATTTGAGGAAGTGGATTTTGATTTTTGATGAAGTAGAAATGTGTGTAAATATGAATGTTTGCTACTCTGATTTTAAATTAATTAATTTTTGCGTAAAATTTTTATTTAAAAAATTGGTAATTTATTTGTTGGGGTCAGGTTGTTGGCAACATAAACACTATTAATTATTAAAAGTTAAAAAAAAAATTTAATTAGCAAATTAGAACAGATTCCGATTCCATTTCTTGAATCTGGGTCTAGAATCATAACTGATCGGTTCTCGATTCTAGGAACCAGAACCATTTGATACTTATGTGGAATCAGACCGAATCGGTCGATTTTGGTTCGATTTTGATTTAGTTAGATTGGTTCTAGTTCATTTGCCCATCCGTAATTGCTGTTGTCAACCATTTCCCTTCTATTAGTTGAGCGATGACCCTTTTATTTGACACCGTCAAATCATTAAAGTCGACTTTCCTCCTCACTTGACGAGTGAGTCTTGAAGTCGAGCTCCCTTATGCGGTCTTCAAATCCTGTTGCAACTGCACGGGCCATTCTCGCGTGCCACAAATGACCTAAGGTCTATGGATTGTGCAAAGCAATTATTGTCAATGTCATTAGGTTTGATGAGGAGATTTTGAAAGGAGATTAGGATGAATGATTACTGGGGACCTTTATATTTAGTGGGCTTGTCTCCTCCACCAAAAAGGAAGAACAAGGAATATATTGCCTGATCTTGAAAAGTTCTTTTCAGGCCTATTATTACTTATTTATTAACAAAGTTGCATTAAATTATATTTCTTTTTAGTGTCACAAATATCCTCTCTCCCACACTCTGACACTACTTAGTGCAGACAGCATAACATAAGACTCCATAAATATAACTATATAAGACATAGTTTGATCAGAATTCTCTTGTCATTACATCAAATTGAATTTTGGGTTTGTATAATTTAATTGATGGAGGCTCCTCAATCTTCAACCCCTTCTCACCAATATCCCCAAGCAATTCAACTTAAGCTTTACCAGGCTTTTATATTCTCAATTCCTATACTCTTCTCCATCATTCTATTTCTCTTATTCTACTTGTTCTACCTCAAGAGAAGAGCTTCCAACGTTTCGGCGACTCCACCGGTTCTTCCAAGGACTATTCATGACGCCATGCCTCACGTAACGACAGTAAGTCAGTAAGATTCACCACTCCTCCCGCCCCCCACGTGCATGTATGCTCACAAGATCATTTCGTTTGAACTACTTCATTTAAAAGTTTAAGTCTTTAGATGAGAACGCGTCTATTTATTTGATTTATTAATCCTTTGTTTATTGCATCACACGTGCACGCAGGTGGTGACGAAACTTGAACGCATAACATCTATGTTTCACCTGATGATTTTCTTGTTTCATGTCCAGTCATTTGATTCAGATTTGAAAGCAGAGCTGAAAAACCAACTTTCCACAATCTTGTTTGATGAATATCTAAAAGCAAGGGATTCACTGTAAGTTCTCAATGTTCATACACTATCAGTATTTAATGTATCTTTATTTTCTTAATCCTCATAAATTTTTGGTCATATACAATAAATTTTACTTTTAATGACGAAATTTTTTATCTTGAAAAATGACTTTTTCTCGATAAAACAATCCAAAAATGACTTTTATCGACCAAACTTTCGTCGCTCAAAATAAATGTATAAATCAATCTTGTGGTAATGCATTAATCATAAATATGTTGGACTATGAAAATGGACGATTCAGGATGAATGTTGATGAGAATTTTACTTGCACTGGATGCCTAAAAGTGCCTTAGAAAAGGACGTGTCCCTAAACCCACTAAAAGGCCATGCACTAGTTTATATTCTTATGTACAATGATCGAAAATTGTAGTATTCTTAGAGCATCTCCAATACTACTTTTTATTTTGAAAGTCCAGCTAATGTGGCGATGAGATGGAGGGGACAAAACTGATGTGACAGCATTTATTATATGAAGCCGTCCAAATGATCGTCTAGTTTTAGAGATCATGTTAGACACTTTCTACCTATTTTTTATTAAATTGTGTCCATCTCTCTTCTGTTTTCTCTTTCCTCCTTCCACATTCTTTCCTCATTTATTTTCTCTATCTTGCCACATGAATTTTTTAGAAGGTCTCTAGTATTAGAGATGCTCTTAGCCTTCCACACTCGGTCATTCATTTATTATTTACGTGTCAAGATTCTCCCGTTATGAATTAAGTGTGACTTGTATGTAGTCAAAGTGTACTAATTGAGACGACACTCTCATTTTTACATACGTTGGCTCTATTTAGATGATCTTAGTTCAATGTGTTTTTAAATAATACTATTTTTGTAATCTAACTCTTACAATACCTTGCCAAGGCTCTATATGATTTTAATTAATTAATTTAGCTAAAATATTCTTAATTCAATACACATACAAAGGTTAAAAAATCCCAATTTTCAATGTATTCAGCGTTGTTTTCCATCA
This sequence comes from Forsythia suspensa, assembly GCA_023638005.1. Taxonomy (NCBI): domain Eukaryota; kingdom Viridiplantae; phylum Streptophyta; class Magnoliopsida; order Lamiales; family Oleaceae; genus Forsythia; species Forsythia suspensa. Next base: position 47,034,777 of record CM042675.1, read on the forward strand.
ATCACTTCATATCGTTTGAAAAATAACGATTCCATTTGTTACGTCATCAAAATTATTAAATTTCAAACAGAAGAAAATAAAGTGACGAATGAAAAACAAAAAGTATTTGCTTGATAGTTCGTTAGAATCTCTAACATCGTCCACTCTTTCACAAGATGCTTTTGAGCTGTATTAAATCATGGAACAAATAAATAAATATGTATATATATATATATAAAAGAGCAAAATTCAAATTCTTATTCTCTTTTCCCTATATTTCTCTTGAAAATCAAAAGAGATTATATATATTGAATGATCTTATTTAATAAGATGGATATTAATTTGGGAATTATAATTATAACTGCAGGTGTTGTGTGTGCCTGGGAGAATTTGAGATAAAAGAGGAATTGCTTCAAGTCGTATCTTGCAAGCACGTGTTTCATGTAGATTGCATTCGACATTGGCTTCAATCCAATTCAACTTGTCCACTTTGTAGAGCCGCCATCGTGACGGCTTGATACCTCGTCTAATTCATCTCCAGATAACAATAAATTTAACCATCAAGTTGTACATGTCACGCGGGCGACAACAACTACAATTAGAATGAATTATAGAGGCCTGATACTGCATAATTACTCGATCAATCGAGGATCATCAAGTGCTTGCTAGTAGCTAGGTAGTGGCATATGTTCACATATACGAGACTTAGAAACTTATTAGTAATTTGTGCAGATTTTGAATCTCGATTTTGTTTAGTAAAAATTAGAAAGGTAAAATAGGAAACTCTATAGCCCAGAAAATAAAAAGGACATCACTTTTGAAGTTCTCTCTTCGTACAGATTTAATTACAATCTTGTTGGAGATGATATTGTATTTCAATTAAAATTCAGAATTTTTTGGTAATATTACTCAATGGATTGAATGGAAGTTTCTATAAAGTTTTGAGTTGATTAAAAATAATCAAGGCATGTCAGTACTATTCATTTTGATTTAACAAGTGAAAATTCTTATTTTTATTAACTGCAATTAGAGTGTTTAATTTTATTCAGTTCAGAGCTATTTCGAACGATCTATTTGATTGAAAATGACATTAACCACCACCCAAGACTGAAGCCAACGCCGACAACTGTTATCGGTACAAGTTTTGTTGTTCATATGTTGAGGGTTGGTTAGATTTTGCATGTTGTATCACATTAAACCACGTGTTTCACTGCTTGTCCAGCCCCGTCAACTCATTTGAGATTCGGACTTGATTTGGTATTGATGTAATTTTAAAAGAATAAATTTTTCTGTGTTGAAAAAAAAAATCTGCTACGCAAAGAATCAGTTAAATATTTAGGACTTGTCATCAACTCAGATTTAAATGAATTTTAAAAATTTATATAAATTTAAGTGTCTCAATTTAGATTTTAATAGATTTCTTTGAAATCTATGTGTCCCAATAACTAGTGGATTTGTAAATATTAATTAGAAGATTTTAATGATTTCAATGAATTTCGAGTTCATAAATATAAATACAAAATTATTTATGAATTCTAGCCTAATCCCACAAAATTTCAATCCACATTTTCTCTTACGAATCTCTCCCCTCTTGCATATCTATTCTATTTGTACTACGAGTTTTTATATTAAACTCCTGTTATTAATTTTCAATTTACCCATATGTCTTAGCGTGTGAATTTATTAAATTGCTTGCTTTTTTATTTTAATAATCTTTTTTCCAATTATTAAATAACGTCTTAAGAATTTCACTCTTGCTGCTCCTTGAAATAACTTTTTAGCTTTAAAACATATAAGTTATTGTTTTCTTATATTACAAAAATGACATGGTTTGTACTCATTTTCTTTCTGAATTTATCAATTTTTTGGTATTATATATTTTAATTGCTCCATTTTGCAAGTGTTAATGTTGTAAAAAAATGTTAAATTCCAAATTTAGTTGATGACACCCATCTAGTAAACTTTTGTTTCAGATAATGTCTTTTTGTATTATTATTATCTAGTATTGTAAATTTTAGAGTATGTTTGAAAGAGTTTTTTTTAAAAAAAAAAAAAAAAAAATTCAAACTCATTTTTAACCACATATTTAATGGGGCCCACAATTTTTACTAACTTTTCAATCACACATTTCACAAACTTTTTTTAAAATTTCTTAAAAAACTATTTTTAAACTTCACCAAACAAACACTTAGCATAGTCTATATTATAGAAAAAGAAATAATTTAATTAATTAAAATTAGTATTTATAAATAATTGGAGAAGCTACAAAAATATGAAAATGTACAATTTTGTTGTTTCTCAAAATTTAATGTCAATTTTTCTTAAATTTATCTTAAATTTTTTTTTTTTTGATCTGAAATCAAATATATTAAATCAAAGAAATTTCCAGGCAAACCTGGGCATCCAAAACAATAAGAAAACTAAACGCTAAACATCAAACAATTTTTAATTGTTTGACAATGTGGAGTGTTTCATGTATGTTAGCTGGGCCTTAATTTGCGTACACCAAGGGTGAAAACTCATCATTTACTACATGGGCGCTTCATATGCTTTCGCACCCCAGCCCAGCGTCATCAATAGGGACAGTGAGGACAGAGAGAGTTGCCTTAAAGTTTTGGCATTATCTTCAAATTTCAACCTTACACACGAAATAATCCACTCCCCTTCGTCTCACTCAAGTGACTTGATTTCAAGAGCATATGCTAGTTCTTGATGACTTTCACTGGGGCTAAGTTTGAGGGCTGCTTTAAGTGATGTATCAGAAAAAGAGTAAATTTCTCCTTCATTCATTGAACTTCTAGCGAGATCTTAATACTTAATTGGGCAATAATTTTAATTTGTCTCAATTGGGTGAACAAACTTAAATTTAATTTTAAATTTAAATCAATGAACTTCAAATTAGTTTCAAAATTTACCAGATCTTTTGTCTCTCAAATTAATGAAAATTACTTCTTTTTTTTTTTGTTCTTGTGTATAAATATGGTTTTATTATTGGATGTTGACAACTCTATTTTTTTCTTGTTTTTTGTAGTTGAGATGTTGAATAGACCTGAGCTAGTGATACCTATTATATGAAGGTAAGTGAACACTTTAGTTCATCTGATATGATTGAGGACCTTCTGCTCCCGAGCTGAGCCCAAGAACTCATCTCGTGCCGTGACAGTTTTACTGCAGACTACTCCTCATTCTCTTTGAGAAGGTTTTCAAACCGCGATAGCACCAGATATGCATGATCCCAGGCCCAGCACTAGATGTCTAGATCCTCCAAGAGGCTAGAACTAGAGGAGCAACATGGCACAAAATTGGAAACCTATGCTGAGTTGGGATCGTGCGTATCTAGTGTTACACAGCATTAAAACTTTCTTGAAAAGAATGAGAACGAGGCTGCAGGAAAATTACCTCGGCACAAGGTGAATTTACTGCATACTCAGCTCGGGGACCTGAAGGACCCCCAACCAAGTAAGCCGAACTACGCTGCTCACTTACATTCTCGAGGATCTGATTAAGAAAATAACAAGCTCGAGGATCTGATTAAGAAAATAATGAACCGCAGATCATTCTGATCACTACAGACTCACAATAAAATTACATGAAAAATGAGTAAAAGAACCAAAAAAGACTCGAATAGCAATGAGGATGCTCTGAGACTCTCGCCTGCATTCATACCAATCCCTGCACCTGAAACATGAAAACATAATCACTTATGAGTAATAATTAATCAAATTAATTAAGAATAAGTTGGATTTTGAAGTATATACAGTGGAAACATTTGGTTGGTACAATTTTCTTACCACACTGTATAGTAGCATTGTTAGAGGCTGAGCAAATGCAGACCATCCCTTCAGTTTCGATATCAAAACCGCACGTCCCACCGGATTTTGCACATCGTTCACAACCGGTGTCCGGGACACTATAAGACAGTTTAATTCCGTAAAGCCAATCTAACGGTCCGACCCCCTTCAAACTATCCACATTATACACACTCGTATAATGCGAGCAATCTAATATATTCATGCTCATGAACTTGACTGTATTGTACGATGTAAAACAACAGGGAGGAGTGGTATTCGACAGAAGATGAAACAATTTGAAAGAAGTGCACGCGCCGTAAAGTTCATCACAGGAGTGGCCGGCAAAGTTGAAGCAAAGGGACTTGTAATGGTTGAGCACAGGCGAATCAATGGAGCAATTCATGAGAACGAATATGGTGTCGGGCGATGGAGGGATTGTGACAGATTGAATATCTGTCATTACAAAATCATGGTGAGGTTGTAATATTGAGCAAGTAGACATGGCTGGATCAAAAATGACTAAGGTTTTTTTGTTATAGTCTATGGTTTGAACCTTGTAATTTCCAGACGGGGTGATGAAAAAGAGGTCGGTCGAGCAATTCAGCATGTGCCGGAACTGCGGGGTGCCGCAGCCGTCGTCTATGCCAAAAGGGTAGTTAATGGGAATGTTGTTGCAGAAATTTCTGCAAACAGAATGAACTTGCAATGGTTCAAGGAATAGAAACGAGATTAATATGTTGAAGTTGAACAAGAGTTGCTTTCGGCTGGCCATTTACTACTGTTGCTGTTCTTGAGAAACCAAAAAATTTCAATAAATGCAGTGATTGTTTGAGACAAATTCTGCTGTTTTTCATGAATAAAGGTAGAAAGAGGAATTATTGACCCAAATTGCTCAATGTCAGGGTGCTTTTTTGACTGTTTGACATATATGGGATCCACAAGTTGAAAAATGAAGTTGTAAATGATTAAATACAGCTTGTCATTTTTTTTTTTTTTTTTTATTTTCTTCTTTTGGTGTTTTTATATTTGTGAATATATAGTGTTCAATTCACCAGTCTGGGTCCGGCCGTCCAGCTATGATCAGGATAAGAAGTGGAAGTCCCAATATTTATTACCAATCAAATATTAAGATCCCTGATACTCACTTTACCCGTCTTTAATTAACAATCCAACTATCTATGACCCATCCACACCCATAATAATGGGTATTGTTACTTTCTTTCAATCTCAACCCACAACTGATTTCAACATACAAGATTTTGAAGATTGTGTTGTAATAGGGTGGGATGAGTGGAGGGAATGGATAAAATGAAGAAATTTATTTTTTATCTTCTTTCTCTTTTACAATTTTCCATTTTTTTTTTTTGTTATTCAGTTTTGTTTTGTCTATTTATAGAAAAGGGTAGAATAATCTGTTTACCATAACTGTGTCTTTTTTACTTAATGTTGGGTAAAATTACTCACGGAAGACTCAAATGCTACCAAATCGAAAGATTAATGATTTAAATACTACATTTTGAAGATTGAGGATCAAAGTACTACACTGATCAAAGATTCGGGAACTCTGTTGCTATTTCTCCAAAAAAATGAAGAAGAAGACTAACACTAGACAAGGCATCATTGACAGAAGGGTAAGCATCATTCTATTCAATAAGGCACAAGAAAGCAATATATTTTTGATAACACAAAAATGATCCAACTCCTTCCCCGTCCCTAATTTCTTCGATAGCTATATTTTCTCTTGCAAGTAGACTCGAAAACATAAGAAGATTTTATGCTCGAATTCAGAATGAAACACCTTAGTGCATATAGGTAGTGTATTTGCTCTGTGGTGTTAAACTCACTATCAGCATACGAGCAAAGGTCATGAAGAATTGTAGGACATAATACCTTCTCATCTAATTAATAGAGAAGGGAATCAACTTTAAAAGATAAAATTAAAAAATACTTCTCCATACCCATTCTATTCTAGTTATGCAGCCTCTTTTATCTCATCTTGTAGGCTCTCTACCTATATGGCTCTGCCCCCACAGAAATTTACTAACGATCTATTTGCACTCGCTCTCTCTGATTCACAAAATTGCAGAGTAGCAGCCTCCTAGCTCGTCAAGCTTCCTTCACAGACAATCTCTCTGATAGGAAAGAAAAGAAAAGAATTAACATTGTATGAGTAACAAGAATCAACTAATGAAAAACATAGCATTATATTAAGGGCAGATCATCAGTCCAAGTGAATATGACCAACAAAAGACGATAACACTCAATACCAACTATGCCGATGATATTTAGAAAGTAGGAGTTGGGGCAGTGGTAGGTGCTGGGGCCAGAGATATATTATTGAGAGAAAATAAGAATACATGTCAGTATCGTTATTTTCTCGTGTGGATGTGCACATGTTGTGATGTTTTTATGTGCAAGAGGTTCTGAAAGGCAAGCTACATGCTCAAGTGGTTTCACCTGGACTAAACATATATCTTTACACTAATGAACGGTGAAGGGACTAACATACTTATCAATTCATAAGTAACAATCATCGTAGTCCCATAGAGAGACATATTTAGAAACCGTGGTCGAAATCCTCTGTAGAAGCCTCTCCATCCATCTTCCTTAAGAAGCGACTTTGCAGTCTTCATTACAGAAGGTCTACCAACACCATAATCATCAATAACCTAAATCAATGCACATACAATGCAAACATTAAATTATTTTTCTCCTTTTAGTGGAAGAGGGAGGAAGTAGATAATATTCTTGTGATTTTCATTACCTGTAGTCTCGTCTTTACAGTATCTATCGGAGTAGTAATAATTGAAGAACAAGCACCAGCAGTCATTCCTGCTGTAGCTTGAACAGTGATCATTTCTACATGAGACGGTTTCTTTTCCGAATCATCTCTGTAGCCCAGACTCCTAAGGTCATAAGCAAGATGACATAGAGAGTTAGTATCAGTAAGATGAACTGCCAATAATGTATGCCCAATTGAGCTTGATACAAATGGCTGAAATATCGTAGAGACAACAAATAAAGCACAGGGAATGGCTCTTAACACAAGATAACAGATGTACCTCCAAATGATGTGTTGGGCAGCACCATAGGCACCCCACCAAAGTGCTGAAGCAGGGGTTTGGGTAATGGCTGTTAATCCAAAACCTCTATACATGCCACGGAATCCCTCAGCCTCTCTTACTTTGCGTACAACATCAAATGGGCCATTGCAAGGCGTAGTCCCTGGAAGCCCTTGAACCATTAACCTTTGGCAGATCTGGATAAACAAGATAATGCAATTTGGAAGCATGAATCGAAAAGGAAATATATGGCAATGTTTCAGACAGCGTTGTAATGCATGGGAATCATATAGTTATGCAAAAGGACATAGGTTGCAGGAGACACGAGGCTTCATTTCCAGTTATAATCGCTGCTAAGTGCTAACAACCATGTACTCTATTGCATGCATCCTTCATCGTCACATCATGACAATGAACCCACTTTTCTTGATGAGAAATGGCATTTTATTGATAGAAGGACTATGTCTAAAATATGTGGAGATAAGATATCGTCTATCCACTAAACTAACTAAAATCAAGAAGAAAGTACTACTTACCAGTTGAGAACCATTATTGGAAAAGGAACAACCTTAAGTCCCTTAGATGTAGAGGTCTATAATGATGCAAGGAATTTCACCTTTTTCCCATAACTCAAAAATAAGTTGCTTATTTCCTTAAAAAGATAGCAGTTTCTTTCTCTCATACTACCTAAACAATGGTTGATACTACTGTCAATCTTTATATACCAAATATAATAGCATACCAAAAGGAAGACACTCTTCCTTAACTCCTAGTAGTTTTAAAGAGCCATCAGAGCGTCAAATATTATGCAATTTTTAGATGTGCGTTGGAAGAAGTACTAGGAGATTGTGCTTCAAAAATCGGCTATGCAGTTGATGAATTTTTAAAAGCCACTAGTTCTTCAAAAACTACATTACACAGTTTTGAGAGATTCTTCGAAGATCAGACACAAATTTTTTTTCCCTCAAAATTACCACAAAAGTAAGTTTTGTGGGATACCAATATGAACTCTCTAGAAGGGTATGAAAGAATTAGAATACCAACCACGTCCAAAGGCACAAAATATAAGCAGGAAACTAAATTGGAGACCATTCCTGCAACTCCATTTGCAAGGCCAACGCGAGTTGCCTCTGCCATATTCATGTCTTCTGTATATTTCAGCGTCATATCCTTTGACACTTCAAGTGAAGTCAAAGCCAGGACCCGACCAGGCAATGATCCAACAGCGGATGTGCCAAAGCCTCTAAAAATACCAGGAATACCATCAGTCCTGAGAATTCTTCTGAAAACAGATAATCCAGTCATTTGAGAAAGTCCAGAACCAGCTACTTGCATCCTCGTCTTCACGACTGCTGTTGGATGTATTAAAGCAGACTGAACAGTGAATAAAATAGCCCCAATTACATGGAACCTTGTCTTATCCATCCTACAATTGAGTCAATTAACCAGACCATCAGATTCAGGATATCAAATATTATATCATTGGCTCAATATTGAGCAAAATTTTATCAAGAAAATGACAAGAACAATATTTTCATACAAATCCTTAATGAGAAACTAATCTGCCAGCAAGTCTGCCCTCAAGTTACAGATTTACAGAAGGAGAAGAAAAGCACACTACACATTGCGCCCTTTGTGACAAGGGAATTCAACCATGTACCTCGTCTGAGAAAGGGTCATACCAACTTCTAGTTTAAAATGGATTTTATAGAGCGAGCAATCTATCAGTTCAGCAACTGTACAGTATCTAGCGCAACTAGATAATCCAATTCAAAAAAGACAAGGTACTGGGTTATAGGGAAAATCATTCCAGACACCTTTTTCCAATCTTTATGCGTTTTTCTAGCAATTATGAAGACATACAATATTTTATTTATTTAATGCAGATTCATCCAATTTAATTGTGAGCTTAACTAATTAGCTGGTTAATGCACTCAAATACATGTCAAAGTAAACACCTTTTTCCCAATATCAACAATCCAAGAGGGGGAGAAATACAAACAACGTTAGTAAATACTCATTCTACTAGAAAACCAAAATTGAAGAAGGACAATACATGGCAACCAAAATACACAAATAATTAACCAAAAGGGTTCAGAAACACAACCGATCGTCCAAAGAACTTCCAATAATAAGTTAATAGCAGCAAATGCCACCCAAAATAATAATATAAGAGAAACATATACAAAACTTGAATATATATCAATTGTATCATTAGCGTGCAGTACCGATCCCAGTTGATATCAGTGTCAGCAAGAGAAAGTTCTGGAGTTGTTGCCGCTACAGTTTCTATTGCCATTACCATAAAGTAGTTTGCGTACAGTATTTGATTATAGGGCAACAACTTTGTAAAATGTTACTGTGATTTTGAGTGAGAACTGAGAAGAACAAGGCGAGGAAGAAGAGTAAAGAAACTTCCAGTTGTTTGGTTTCTTGCCGCTTCTCTTTGGGCTCCAAATTCCAACGAAGTTTTTATTTTTAGGGACTATTTGTATATTTAGGGATGCAATAAAGAAAAGGGATAATTGCATCAAAGGTCCCAAATCTTTCAAAATCATTGGGATATGCCCCTAACTTAAAAAATAGCACCACACATCCCCAACGTTTGAAGAAATAGGCATCATAGATCCCTCTTGACAATTTCCATCAATTTTCTCCGTTAAACCTCAAAATTAGACTCCACGTGATTTCTCACTCCAAATGAAGCGATTGAAATTATTGTGGTATTAATGTCATTCCACAATATACTATCAATTATGTACCCTTCTTCCCTTGCAATTCCATCCCCACCTAGTTGCATTTCGTTATGGAAATCTCAATTCTTTATTAATCATTGTAATTAATAACTTGATCCAGATTTTGAAATTATTTATTGCTTTTTATAACTGAATTTACTTTATTCGCTTTTCAGATCTTCATAAATCAATAGGAAAGTCAGTAATGGCCATCCGCATTCAAATTCATTATGTTATCTTCTTCTCATTTATTTTCTCTATACATCCAGTATTCTCTGCACATCCATAGGAAAATTCTCCCAGCCCATCTCCAAATCCACCGGCCGACGCTCTTTCGCTGCCAGTTCTATCTCCAGCAACCACATCGCAATCGCCATCTCCTGCTCATCCCCCTTACTTTCCTCTCCATTGGCGCCTCCATCGTCAGATCTCTCTACAATTCCCTCTCCAACACCATATCTCGGCAACAACTGATTCTTCTGCTCATGACAAGTCTCCGACATTGACACCTGCACTAGCCGTAGCAAACAACGCGGGTCACAATGAGGCAAATGCGAGTAACATGGAGACTGGACGGGATGAACAAGTGATGTAAAAGTCGCGTGGTGGCGATCGCATGAGTCGCCGACACGTGCATTGTTGGTCTTGGCGCGTTGATCTACAAGAAGTGCAAGCATAATGTGCGGCGCTCAGAGTACGGGTACACCGTGAGGAGAGAAATTTTGTAGACTCGCTCACACACAAAATTCTATATCTATGTACTGTATGTATGTATACACAAACTCCATTTGTTTGGTTGAGGCATTATTGAGAGAATTTTGATGTGTTGGTCTCTTCTTGTACATCAGGTGCACTGTATGATCTTTTTCCAGGTGAATTCCATAATGGCAGGGACTGGTGTGTAAGATGGAAATGGGGGTGGGGTGGAATTGCAGGAGGAAGGAGGATACAATATTGATAGTATATAGTGGAATGACATTAATACTCTTGCAATTTGAATCGCTTCATTTGGAGAGAGAAATCGCGTAGAATCCAATTTTGAAGTTTAATGGAGAAAATAGATGGAAACTATCAATAGGGACCTATAATGCCTATTTCTTCAAATGTTGGAGATGTGTGGTGCTATTTTTTTAGATTAGGGGCATATCTCCAACAATTTTAAAAGATTATAGAACTTTGATGCAATTATCCCTAAAGAAAATGACAAATAAATCTAGAGGCAAATTTGTATTGAATTTCCTTTTTTCTTTATTTAATTCAAAAATCTTCTCATTTTACTAATTTGGCAAAGATTTCAATCACATATTTGGTTGTGTATGGACTATAGAGCAATACTATCTATCACATCATCTCCAATGCAATCCATTTATTGAATACAAAGTCAAATTAAGAGTATCTTCAATACACTTCATCTATTACTTTTTTAGGTGTGCCACATATAAGCACATATATATGAAATTATAAAAAACCACCTCCAATGAATGCTGAAATACATGCTGAAGAGGACTTCGTCTACAAGTCCGTTCAAATTTAGGCAATTTCTATAGATAGTAACTCAGCAAATTTAAATCAAACACAGCATTTTATTTAAAAAAAATCAGACGAGGTAAATGAAAATTGAAGACCGCCAATTTTTTTTAAAAAAAAATAATGCCGCATAAGCGGTAATATTAGTTTTAGACGGAATCCATTGGAGATAGGTTTTTAATTTGACCGTCTATTCAATAGACGTGGTGCTATATACTAAAAATTCGTCTATTTTACCTGTCACGTAGACTACAATAGTCAGAGTGCGTTAAAGATGCTCTTATAGAATATGTCTATTGCTTTTTAGACGTGTCACATAAGGAAAAATAGATGGAGTTATTAAAAAATCTTCTTCGATGCATGCCGACGAGATCTCCGTCTAACTGATGTGGCACACCAAAAAATAGATTCTGTCTATAAGTCTGTCTAAATTTAGACGGACTTATAGATAGAGTGATTGAGCAAATTTAAATCCAACTCAACATTTTATTAAAAAAAAGTCAGACAGGGGAAATAAAAATTGAAGATCTGTCAATTTTTTTTTAAAAATAATGCCACATAAGCGATAATATTAATTTTAGACGAAATTCATTGGAGATAAATTTATAATTTGACCGTCTATTCAATAGACGTAGTGCTACATGGATTGAAAGTCCGTCTATTTTACCTGTTACATATATTACGATAGACAAAGTGTATTGGAGATGCTCTAAAAATTCATCTCCAATAAGTTCCGTCTAAAATTAATATTACCGCTTATGTAGCATTAATTTTTTTTAATTGATGGGTTTTCAAATTTTATTTATCTCGTTCGACTTTTTTTTAATAAAATGTTAAGTTAGATTTAAATTTGCTGAGTCACTCATATCAGTTAGATGGACTTTTTGTCAGTATGCATTTAAGAGAGTTTTTTTTATAACTCCCGTCTATCGTACTTATGTAGCACGTTAAAAAAGTAATAGAGGTAATATATTGGAGATGCCTTCATACCCTCACAACTGTTGGTGATCTAGGTGACATTTAAATTACATTAATTGATAAGTTATAGTTTTATACTAGTTAAGTCACGTGCAAATGCACGTGTTGTATTTTAATTAAGTAGTTAATAGTATGGTCATTGTTTGTGAGTTTTTTAATTATTTTCTCGCTTATGAAAGATTAAGTAAAATATGTATTAAAATTTGTTGAGAAAAATACATATTATTTAAAGTTGAACGATATAGTTTCAATTGATTTTTAAAACGAATTTTCTTCATTTTTAGATGATCTGATGAATGTTGTGTAATTTACTGACAGAGTTGATTATTGCAATTTCTAGAATTGGATACTTCAAATATTATCTGAAAAGATTATTCTGTTGCTTTAAAATTTAAACTTGTTCCATACCTCTCTTCAATATGGCTTGACTTTTTAAAAAATTTCACTCTTTCAATTTAATTTTGTTCATTATAATCAAACATTCAAAAAATTTTAAATTACGCGAGTGTCGTGAGATATGCATAAGACTATTTGTGAACTTGTGATAATAAGTAGTAAAAATACTTATTATAGATTAACATAAGTTGTTAATTAATGATTTCTCTTATTAGGTAGATTTTTGAAGTAATTAATAAGCAAGAATTTGGGGGAAAGTGTTGCCAGCTTGGGGAGGTAGGAAGGTTTTTTAAAGTACCGATTTTGGGTGTTTATGAGTGGAGTGAAATAGTTTTGGATGGTTTTTAATAGCGATTTTTAAACGATTTAATCCATGCTTGGGAGTTTATTATAGCGGTTCTAAATTTTTTTTAAGAAAATCAAATTACATATATGTCCATATATAAAAAAAAAATTAAATTAAATTTTAAATTTTTATATATCAACTTATCATTGAAAATATAAAATTATATTTTATGTTATTGCATGTGTTTTATTCTTTCAGATGTGTTCTTTTATTTTTACAAATCTTAAGTATATGGTAGTTTTGAAAATAATTGTTTGAAATTGAAAGAAATTTTGAAGAACGGTAAAAAATTATCGATTTGAAGGATTGGAAGATACGCTTCAATTATACTACACCGATTTTGGATGGTTCTCTTTGATAAATGGTAACCACCCAAAATCGGTACAAAAAAAAAAAAAATAAAATAAAATAAAGAAGCTCCCAAGCATTCCCTTATTGTTATTTATTTTCTCAATTTAAAATTAGAAATCAACAAAATTATATACATGTATAATTATAATGATTTAAAAATAACTCCACGATACTAAATTACATAAAAGCAAAAAAAAAAAAAAACCCTCTATAGCTTAAATCAACAAAAATAATTCAAAAGTAAATAAATGTTCATTATAGTATCTAAATAATTTCATGCTTATGATTTCTCAACACAGAACGATTAGCAATAGAAGTATGCATTTGTCATTCTTAACAGTGTGCATGTTCTGAAGTGCAAATTTCAATATCCAATGAGTCGTGTTCGCCATATTCTTTTGCCGTAGCCAATAAGAAATCAGGAAAATTATTTTTATCATAATCAATAATCGAGGTAAAAATATAAATAAAAATAAATTAGTATAAAAGAGCATACATTTAAAAACGATATTTTGTATCCTCGCCCAAGATAAAATTTATTATTACTACTATTTTTCTCAACAAAAAAAAACTCGCGTTGCCAATTTTGTTGCATTTACAAATTCAGAAAATTTTCTAAGATGATACTTACAAAGTCGATAAATCGACTACTTAATTTGACATTAGAACTATTTAAAACTTAAAATGAAAATTAAAAATCAATACTTAAATAAGTACAAATGTTCAAACAAGCATAAAAATTAACAACAGAACTTAATCAACTAAATTGGGCGATTTTTCAAAAGATATAACTAAAATCGGAATGAAGACGAAAAATATAAATGAAAGAAGATAGGAGAAATGAAGCAATGTTGAAAAAAAAATAGTTCTAAAAAAGATTTATGATTGAAAAAAAAAATGAAACAAAAAAAAAGGCATCAAGAAAAGATAACAAAAAAACTTAGAAATAACAAAATAGAAAAAAAAATAAAAAGTGGTGGGAGTGCCACACTAAATATCCATATTTTAATATATAAGAATATAGATTAAGGATATAGCAGCATTAGGTGAATAAAGCGGGCCACAAAAATATATAAAAGGAATTGATGAATAGTAATTGGTACACAATCCTATGAATAGTGGCATCACAAAGTGAGTCTTTTATATAGTTAAATATTAAAGATTTAAAATGACATACCAATTAATATCACTTAATTATCACATAAATTAGTGATCATCGTTAGTTATAATAGATAACATTATTTTTATGTCTAATCAAACCTTTCAAGTTCAATTTATTTATAATATGTTTACTTGTACTTATAAATAATTATAAATTAGTCAAATGTTATTTTTATTTTATACAATTTTATAAGATTCATAATTTATAATATACAAAATATTTAATTGAACAAGCACTTACAAATTTTAAGTAAAAAAAGATAGCTTCTTTTTAAGCCAAAAGTCGGAAAAGCAAGCAAAAACAAAAAAGCAAGGTATTCTTTTAATTGTGTGGCTTAATTTTAACTTTAACCAAGATATTCAACATTTTACCCTTAATTTAGGCTTTTTAAAAATGTACAACAATTTTTTCAAAAAGTTGCCTTATTGTATTTTAAAATCATTAAACACACACACAAACTAATTTTGATAATTCATCATATGGGCTTTGCTTAAAAATAAGTGGATTCCCAAATATAAATGTGCTTGATGTATTTATAAACACAACTTATCTTAAACATGCATACATACTTTTTAATTTATAAAAGCATTTTTAATGCACTCCGTCTATTATTTTTAAGACGTATCACATAAATATAGATAGACGGAATTACAAAAAATCATCTATAATGTATGTTGATATGGCATAATAAAAAATAGATTTAACAAATTTAAATTAAACTCTACATTTTATTAAAAAAAAGTCAAACAAGGAAATAAAAATTGAAGACTTGTCAATTTTTTTTTAAAAAATTAATGTCACATAAGTGGTAATATTAGTTTTAGATTTGAACCCATCTATTGGAGATTTAATTTTTATTTGATCATCTATTCAATAGACGCAGCTTATATGTATTTAAGTTCGCTTATTTTATCTCGCCACATAAACTAATAATTATTAAACAGAGAGATATACTCAAGATGCTTATCATTTTTTTTTTACCTACCGAACATGCTTGCAGTTTGCGGATAACAATAGATAGTGTCATTAGATAATGAACAAATTTAAAATAAGTGGTTTGATTGCATAACTAGTGGAGTCCCATGCAATGCACGTGGTATGCCTTTAAATAGGTTTTTAATAGCATTGATTTGAAGAGATTAACTTTTTAAGTGTAAGAAAATTTGAGAGTATTTTCAACATTTAACATACTTCAATTGTCAAGGAAATTAGTGATTTCCCACATCTATTTATATCAAATCTGACAGCGAACAACACTTTGCAAGGATTCAACTTACGAACCTAAACCTAAAAGCTAATGCAATGACAAAATTACTAAAAGTTAAATTGTGTAATGCAAAATTATTCACTTCAAATTCCATCACAAAATAGAACTTATCAGTCCCAAAGTGGCTGTAGAGAGTTGGAAGAAATGGATGGTCCAGAGACAGTAGTATCTCTCTTTCCGTTTGAGCACGAATTAGCTTCTTATGACTTGCTAGAGATGCTTTGTCAATTACTTTCATTGCAAAGAGACATTTCATTTCTCTCACAGCTAAACACTATCAATATCTCCACAACCTAATCTCTTCAGCTGGGTTCGGACAGCTTGGATGCCTCCCATCTCAAATCATTTGCTTTTATGGTAGACTCTGTAGTAGTAGTCAGCGATCTTTTGCTCTCAACGGCATCTAAAGGCATCAGCCTTGTCAATTTACCTGATTCATTTGATTGTTCGCAATTAATCAGGCTGGGTTTGCTTTCCTTTGAGACCTCAGAAGGTAAAAATCTGCAATCATTTGCTTCGATTATTCCCTGAGCGCCAATTGCGTTCTGCATTGCCAGTTTTTGAGGCCATCTGAGAAACAAAAACAATTTGCTTAAGCTAGATCCAACTAATATATTTTCATATTCTGCATCAACTATAAAAGCCATAATGGTTTCACTTAATATCCAAATGGTTATTCTCCATCATGTTGATGCTGTCTATTGAAACTAAAAACTGATAGGCATAACTGAAAAAAGGCACATTCTTGAATTCATATAGCGTAGTGTATTTGAATTTTGAAGTATCACATAGCTACAACAACATTTTACATTGAACAATATGAATCTAGAAATCGAGTCAAAGCATCAAAAGTAAATCAAACTTTATAATGCAACGGAATTGAAATGTACATTGTTCAAATACTTGATCATGGTCTCAAATTGGGAATCTAGATGTTAGAATTTTAAAGTGTCCTCAAATTGTAGCAAATTAGTCAATGATAAAAGAATATCAACCAGGACCTAAATTTTAATAAGAAGCACAAATTTACACTCTCTGTATGCTCAAAACGCTTGAATGCTTGCAGCTTATCATCAAAAGATAAGCATTTTGAAATGGATGTAGAGGTTTCCTGCAAGTATCAATCTGTATGAATGCAAAACCACCAAAGTTATGAGAACAAGGTTCCACAATTAAACATACTGATTTCAAGTCCTACATTACAAATCGAATAACATAATAAGCATAAACAAATACCAAGCATTTCAAGTCATAAGCTCATGAATTCTGGAACTTAACTGAAATTAAAATTACTCATTATTGCAACAATGCAGCAAAATTAAGAATAATCTAAATCACACATTAGGTAAAAAAGAACTTATTGACGAACCAAAAACCCTCAAAAAGAACATTTTTGCAGCCCTTTATCACTAACCACTATATATAAATCTGTTAGTGCAATTAATTTTACTTACACCAAACAACACTTCACCAATTAACTTAAGTAATAGCCCGTAAAAAAAGTAACTCTCTACAAATTATGAAATTAAACTCCCGACAACTTCCAATTCAATAAAACCCATCATACATGATAAAATTTTTTTGTATGTGCATAAATATGATATGAGGCAAAAAAAATTACGTGCTGCGCTTTCAGAGGGGATGGAGATTTGCCTATTGGGAGTGTGATGGGGCATTAATTGGGTTTAACAAGCAAAAAGTAAGAACAAATAAATTAAGTTTTAAAAGATTAATTTTTCAATTTTCACTTCATTAAAAAAAATGATTTTTATCACAGAAAAAGAGCAAACAAAGTTTTTAAAAATTAATGTCATATAAGCGGTAATATTAGTTTTAGCGAAATCTATTAGAGATGAATTTTTAATTTAATCGTTTATTGATAGGCGTTAGTCTTATATAGTAGAAATCAAAAGTCTATTTTCCCGCCAATATGAATTCTGATAGGCGGTCGTTGAAAATACTCTAAGATGCTTATCATTTTTGTTACCTACCAAACATGCTTGCAGTTTGCAGATAACAATAGATAGTGTCATTAGATAATGAACAAATTTAAAATAAGTGGTTTGATTGCATAACTAGTGGAGTCCCATGCAATGCACGTGGTATGCCTTTAAATAGGTTTTTAATATCATTGATTTGAAGAGATTAACTTTGTAAGTATAAGAAAATTTGAGAGTATTTTCAACATTTAACATACTTCAATTGTCAAGGAAATTAGTGATTTCCCACATCTATTTATATCAAATCTGACAGCGAACAACACTTTGCAAGGATTCAACTTACGAACCTAAACCTAAAAACTAATGCAGTGACAAAATTACTAAAAGTTAAATTGTGTAATGCAAAATTATTCACTTCAAATTCCATCACAAAATAGAACTTATCAGTCCCAAAGTGGCTGTAGAGAGTTGGAAGAAATGGATGGTCCAGAGACAGTAGTATCTCTCTTTCCGTTTGAGCACGAATTAGCTTCTTATGACTTGCTAGAGATGCTTCGTCAATTACTTTCATTGCAAAGAGACATTTCATTCCACTCACAGCTAAACACTATCAATATCTCCACAACCTAATCTCTTCAGCTGGGTTAGGACAGCTTGGATGCCTCCCATCTCAAATCATTTGCTTTTATGGTAGACTCTGTAGTAGTAGTCAGCGATCTTTCGCTCTCAACGGCATCTAAAGGCATCAGCCTTGTCAATTTACCTGATTCATTTGATTGTTCGCAATTAATCAGGCTGGGTTTGCTTTCCTTTGAGACCTCAGAAGGTAAAAATCTGCAATCATTTGCTTCGATTATTCCCTGAGCGCCAATTGCGTTCTGCATTGCCAGTTTTTGAGGCCATCTGAGAAACAAAAACAATTTGCTTAAGCTAGATCCAACTAATATATTTTCATATTCTGCATCAACTATAAAAGCCATAATGGTTTCACTTAATATCCAAATGGTTATTCTCCATCATGTTGATGCTGTCTATTGAAACTAAAACTGATAGGCATAACTGAAAAAGGCACATTCTTGAATTCATATAGCGTAGTGTATTTGAATTTTGAAGTATCACATAGCTACAACAACATTTTACATTGAACAATATGAATCTAGAAATAAAGTCGAAGCATCAAAAGTAAATCAAACTTTATAATGCAACGGAATTGAAATGTACATTGTTCAAATACTTGATCATGGTCCCAAATTGGGAAACTAGATATTAGAATTTTGAAGTGTCCTCAAATTGTAGCAAATTAGTCAATGATAAAAGAATATCAACCAGGACCTAAATTTTAATAAGAAGCACAAATTTACACTCTCTGTATGCTCAAAACGCTTGAATGCTTGCAGCTTATCATCAAAAGATAAGCATTTTGAAATGGATGTAGAGGTTTCCCTGCAAGTATCAATCTGTATGAATGCAAAACCACCAAAGTTGTGAGAACAAGGTTCCACAATTAAACATATTGATTTCAAGTCCTACATTACAAATCGAATAACATAATAAGCATAAACAAATACCAACCATTTCAAGTCATAAGCTCATGAATTCTGGAACTTAACTGAAATAAAAATTACTCATTATTGCAACAATGCAGCAAAATTAAGAATAACCTGAATCACACATTAGGTAAAAAAGAACTCATTGACGAACCAAAAACCCTCAAAAAGAACATTTTTGCAGCCCTTTATCACTAACCACTATATATAAATCTGTTAGTGCAATTAATTTTACTTACACCAAACAACACTTCCCCAATTAACTTAAGTAATAGCCCGTAAAAGAAGTAACTCTTTACAAATTATGAAATTAAACTCCCGACAACTTCCAATTCAATAAAACCTATCATACATGATAAAAATTTTTTGTATGTGCATAAATATGATAGGAGGCAAAAAAATTACGTGCTGCGCTTTCACAGGATGGAGATTTGCCTATTGGGAGTGTGATGGGCATTAATTAGGTTTAACAAGCAAAAAGTAAGAACAAATAAATTAAGTTTTAAAAGATTAATTTTCAATTTTCACTTCATTAAAAAAATGATTTTATCATCAAAAAAAAGAGCAAACAAATCCCCATATATTAAAGAGGGATCTTAGTGTGACACTATTTCTATGAATGCGTGCCCAACACAATTCTTTTTTTTTCTTCCTGATTTCCTGAAATTGATGCTGTTTTTTCTTTTTTTAGTGTGACATTGTTCATATTAATGCCTACCACTGTTCTTTTTTTTTTTTTTTTTTTTTACTTTTTTCTAATTTCCTAAAATTGACGTATTTTTTTTCTCAATCGTAGATCATCGAGTCCCATTTTCTTTCCAGACATTGCGTTATTTCTCTTGTATTTCTTAGTTTCGTATTTTCGTCTTTTCAGATTTGATCATATCTTTTGAAAAATCACTCAAAATTCTGAGATATGTTTATTATTTTGGGTACCCATCAAATCTTGTTTTTGTGTTTTCCAAGCGAAGCTATTTACGTGGATCTATTTGTTTAACTTTTCATATTTGTTTAGAGCAGTTTGAAGGTTTCAATTGTTTGTCATTATTTCTAAGGTTCGTGAATTAATCATTACAAGTAATTGTTTTAAGTTTATTTTTGTTAATTTCTTATACTTATTTGAACATTTTGCTTGTTTGAGTGTTGATTTTCAACTCATTTTGAGTTCTTAAGTAGTTCTAATATTGATATTTTAAATGAAAATTAAGTAGTCGGCTTTTAACTATTTATTAGCGATTGTAAGTATGATCTTGGAAAAATTTACGAATTTGTAAGTGCAAAAGAATTGGCGATTATAAGTTTTTTTTTTTTTGGAAAACAACAGTAATATTAAAGTTAACAATGGTTAATATACAAAATATTCTAAATGTGTGTTCTTTTACACTAATTTGTTTTTGTTTTTATTTTTACCCCAGTTATTGATTATAGTAAAAATAACTTTCCTCATTTTTGTTGGCTACTATTAAAGAATATAGTGAACACCACTCATTGGATATTGAAATTTGCACTTCAAAACACTGTTGTTAAGAATGACAAAGGCATGTTTTCATTACTAATCGTTGTGTTGAGAAATTAAAAGTATAAAATTATTTAAATTATAGAATGAACATTCATTTACTTTTTGAATTATTTGTGTTGATTTAAGATATTGAGAGTTTTATTTTCTTTTCGTTTTACATAATTTAGTAACGTGAAGCTATGTTTAAATCATTAAAATTATACAAGTATATAGTATTGATGTGTTGTCAACTTTACTATTAGAAAACAAGTAAAATCTCATTAATACATTTATTTTTATGAACTATTTTGAGATTTGAGAATAATTTTGTTGATTTTCAATTTTTAAATTGAGGAAATAAATATATAACAATAAAGTAACACTTTTCTCCAAATTCTTGCTTATTAATTACTTCAAAAATCTACATAATGATAAATCACTAATTAACGACTTATGTTAATCTATAATAAGTATTTTACTACTTATTACCGTAAGTTCTAAGTAATTTTGTGCATATCTCATGACACTTTCGTGTGATCTAATTTTTTTTTGAATGTTTGATAGAATGAGCAAAATTAAATTGATAAATTGAAAAAAATTTACAAAGTCATGTCATAGTGAGGAAAAATATGGATCAAGTTTAAACTTGAAAAAGCATAATAATCTTTCGAGATAATAATTGAAGTTTCCAATTCTATGAATTGCAATAATCAATACATTGTTAGATAACTACATACCATTTCGTCACATCATCTAAAAGTGAAGAACATTTCTGTTAAAGATTAATTAAAACTATATCTGCGACCCTTAAATAATATTTACTTTTTCCAACAAATATTAATATATATTTTACTAAGTCTTTCATAATAAAGAAAAATAATTAAGAAACTCACAAATAATGACCACACTATTAAATACTTAATTAAAATATAACACGTGCATTTACTAATCGTTGTGTTGAGAAATTAAAAGTATAAAATTATTTAAATTATAGAATGAACATTCATTTACTTTTTGAATTATTTGTGTTGATTTAAGATATTGAGAGTTTTATTTTCTTTTCGCTTTTTTACATAATTTAGTAACGTGAAGCTATGTTTAAATCATTAAAATTATACAAGTATATAGTATTGATGTGTTGTCAACTTTACTATTATGAAAACAAGTAAAATCTCATTAATACATTTATTTTTATGAACTATTTTTTGATTTGAGAATAATTTTGTTGATTTTCAATTTTTAAATTGAGGAAATAAATATATAACAATAAAGTAACACTTTTCTCCAAATTCTTGCTTATTAATTACTTCAAAAATCTACATAATGATAAATCACTAATTAATGACTTATGTTAATCTATAATAAGTATTTTTACTACTTATTACCGCAAGTTCACAAGTAATTTTGTGCATATCTCTCATGACACCTCGTGTGATCTAATTTTTTTTGAATGTTTGATAGAATGAGCAAAATTAAATTGATAAATTGAAAAAATTTACAAAGTCATGTCATAGTGAGGAAAAATATGGATCAAGTTTAAACTTGAAAAGCATAATAATCTTTTCAGATAATAATTGAAGTTTCCAATTCTATGAATTGCAATAATCAATTTCGTTAGATAACTACATACCATTCGTCACATCATCTAAAAGTGAAGAACATTCTGTTAAAGATTAATTAAAACTATCACGAATTCTTAAATAATATTTACTTTTTCCAACAAATATTAATATATATTTTACTAAGTCTTTCATAATAAAGAAAAATAATTAAGAAACTCACAAATAATGACCACACTATTAAATACTTAATTAAAATATAACACGTGCATTTGCACGTGCATTTCACTAGTTTTAAAAAAAAGATGATTGAAACAAAAAATATTAAAAATAGATGATTTTTCCTTCTTTGTTGTATTAAACTAAGAAATAATAGATGAATGAAAAAAAAAAATACCTACAATATGTGAAGAATGAAATAGACAAGAGATATGTGGTAGCGGTGACGATCTTAGGTGATAGCGGGCTTAGTAGTGGCAGTGGTGGCGTTTGTGGGCTTACGCAGATGGTGATGGTGGCCAGGGGCGAATTTGGATTTGGGTTTGGGGGACTATAACTCCGGAAAAAGTCGTTTTTTACAGTTTAAAAAAAAAATTCTAGAAAATTTTTTCTTAGTAACCGTTCGTGCGATTTTTTTTTTCCTAGTAGTAGACCGGGCTCAAAAAATTCCTGAATCCACCCCTGATGGTGGGCCGACGAGGAAGACCATGGTTAGGGTTTTCATTTTCAATTTTGGTTCAATCTTATTGCGTGTGTTGAAGGTGAATGCTTGAGTCGTGTGTGGAAAGATTGAATGTTTGTGTTACTGTTTAAATGGCAAAAAACGACGTCGTTTTAGTTGACCATTTTGAACAATAACTTAAACATTAACACTTTTAATATAAGTAGAAAGTTAAAAGATGAGTAACCGATTATAACTCTGCTACAAATTGAATGACTCGCAATACATTTAGAGTATGTTTGATAAATTTTTTATCGATTATAAATAATGGTTTTACGAAATGTGTAAATAAAAAATAAATAAAAAGTTCGAGTCTTTTTGACGAAATATGTAAATAAAAAATAAATAAAAATTGTAAATCTTACAAAATGTGTAAATAAAAATAAATTTTCACTAATTTATAAATATTTATAATCACACACAAACATACTCTTAATCCTATATTTTCCATTTTAATAAATGAGAGTGAATCTATAAATCCAATTTCAGTTTTTATTAATTCCTATTTTGGTAAACAAATCCGCAGATCCCTTTCACACCAGATCCTACAGAAAACCCGAAAGCCAAATGACGTTGTCCAAGCTAGCTTCTTCCTCACGTTTCGTTGGCTTGTCCAAGGTCATATCCGTAATTTCGATCTGGTCAATAACCCAATGTTCATAGCTGTCTTCCATAGTGCAGCTTCTGCCAGCAAAATCTCTCTCTCTTTCCTCTTTCTCTCTCTCTCTCTTTCTTTTTCTTACATATATATATACACTGTATATATAATATTACTTTATCATCTTCCATTTTCGAAGTACTCTCTCTAGGGTTTTCTTAACCGCGTCTACTTTGAAAATTATTTTGACAGATCTTATGATTATATATGAAGAAAACTATATAAAATATATTTAGGAAAATCGGAAATTCTATTCGAAAGCTATCAAATTTGATGTCCCAGCAACTGTCTGGGAACAATGGCTTAAATCTCCTGTCTTTTTCAAGGTAAATATTTATATATATATCAGTATCTATAGCTTTTGCAATACTATCTTACACTGAAGATTTTAAATTTATTGTTTCTGTGTTAGACTTCATGCTGTTTTAGTTTGTTGTATAAAGGATAATCTGGGTTATATTAGAAGGTATTTTTTAAAAGAACTCGTCTTTTGTTTAGCGATTATGATTTGGGGGAATTTGGTTAATGACTTGATTTGTTCAGGGATTGATTGTGTTGAAATCTGATTATTTGTCAAGGGTAATTTATGTAGTGCTTTCTTATTGGTAGGGTTTATAGGAATTAGAAAGGTCTTATATTTTTCATTTGGCAATGTGTTCTTTTTATACCCTTGAACCTCAATTATTTCATTTTCTGATTATTTGGTTGAAATTTAGACAGGAGTTTTGAGATTTTGATTTGCCATGATTGACTGATAGAATTGATTTAATTATTTGCGTCTTTGTGCCATTTTATGCAAATATTAGGTCGCTGGGAAACCAGTGTTTGTATGTGGAACAAACTTGTTCTTCCATTTTTGCAGGCAATATGTGTACATATTTGCCAGGTTGTGAATTTGCTATTTATATAATAATTTACTGGTTTTTTTCTCCACAAATTATGTGTCTTCCTTCTCTTGTTCTGCTTGAGGACTGGAAATAACTAATCTTTTGGTTGGTTGATGTGTTATTTTCTTTCCATCTCATTGAAATTATTTTCTTTTCTGGTAGAGTTTTAACTTTCTGAATGAGGTTTTCTTTTTGGATTACAGTTCGGCAGTAGTTCTAGATGCATTTCTCTCAAGTATTAATTGTTTCTTGCAGGTCCTGGGATGGAAGTGTATAATGTCCTGAGCAAGGACTTCTAGTTACTTTTCAGGTAATTTTCTCTAATTTATTGACTACTAAAGTAAGTTCTTTAATTTTGTGCGCGCATGTGTGGTAGTGGTTCTCCAGTGAGATTCCAATATATCTTCATTTTGTTTTTTGTTTCCTTTTATGCTTGAAATTGATGTATTTAACATAGCAAGGGCATGTTTACTCAGATTCAAGGTGCTGAGTCAAACCCACTATTCACTGGTCGACTCTAACAATTTGAAGCCATGTATAACGAGGGATCCCCAGAGTTTATTGTTGATCAGGGTTTGTATTATCCAACTGCCACCAATTATGGATATATTTGTACAGGTAAATATGTCATACTCCCATGTCTTTTTGTTGAGTTTGAGTTTACAGTAATTTAGCCATGGAAACTGATTCTGTATTATTTTTGGTAGGATTTGAATCACCCCCCAGCAACTGGAATGACCACCATGGGATTTTTGTTTTGGATGGTCAAGATATTCAGTACGCTGTGAGTGACAATCTAAGGAATTTATGATCTAGATTCTTCTCGAGTCATTGAATATATGGATTTTGTCTTGCAGGGTTTGCCAAATGAATGTTTGCCGTATGTGTATCATACACCTAATTATGGATCTGCACAGTCTCCTTATAACCCATATAATCCTTACATTCCCGGTGCTATGTTAGGAGTGGATGGCCCAATTGTAGGGGGCCAGCAGTACCACAGCATTCCCTCTTACGAGAATCCTGTTTCTTCACCTGCATATGCCCCCATGGTTCTTCAATCTAATCGTGATATTATTGCCAGTGGGATAACAGGCCCATTTATTGATAATGCTGCATCTGTTAGTCTAGTTGATGGTCAAGCTCGCAAGCACAATTTGTCTTCAAAATCTTCAAATTTCCGTCCGACACCGTTAGGGAATGTTTCTAGTCTGACTAATTCCTTTAGGAGGGTAGCTGAAGGAAGTAGAAGTAATGCTGGATCTAGCAACCGGCCCGTGCCACATAGGAGTGGTAACACTGGTAGTTTATCCAGCCCAGCATCATCACAAATTCACAGGGTAAGACTCTGACGAGATAGTGGCAGTTGCAAAAAAACATTAGCCTTAAATTGAATTTCTATCTTCTGATATTGTAGGTAATCTACTTGATTTTCAGTGTCAAGGCTATTTTGTTCTCTCCTTTCTGTTTCATCTGTGTGTTTGTTCAAGCAGACTTGATAATAAGCATTGGTTTGTGATGTATCCCTGATCTTGTCTTGTACAGGGTAGAGGTTCTCAACCTGTACAAAATGTTTCAAATGTGAAGCCACCTTCTGGTAGCACTCAAATGAAGTCTGCTCTTCCTTCTGACATTGGATTGTCTGGTTTTGAATCGAGTGATCATACCCTGGCATCTGTAGATGAAGTTAGACCCAAGTTACTGTATGGGAGATTTCTGGATGATGTAAAAGTCAGTCCTGATGCAGTGGAAAATAATCGCTGGCCTAAAACTAACAAATCAAAAAATCAATTGGTAGTTAAATCCTACACAACGAGGGATGGAGATCCTGATGCACAAGGGAACATCACTATCCTTGCGAATCAGTATAGGAAGGGTGATTTTGCTCTTGATTATGTCTATGCAAAGTTCTTTGTGATTAAATCATATAGTGAGGATGACGTGCACAAGAGTATAAAATACAATGTGTGGTCATCTACGCCTAATGGGAACAAGAAGCTAAATAATGCTTACGAAGATGCTCAGAGAATAGCTGCTGCAGATTCAAGAGGCTGCCCAATCTTTCTCTTCTTTTCTGTGAGTTACATTCTGACTTAATTATGTCTCGAATCATTGTTTTACTTTTCAGTGACTGAGATTAGCTTTTTCCATTATGCATTTATGTTACTGATTAGCGCTCTTGTTTCTTTTTTACTGAAGGTTAATGCAAGTGGCCAGTTCTGTGGTGTTGCAGAGATGACTGGTCCTGTGGATTTTCATAAAGATATGGATTTCTGGCAGCAAGATAAATGGAGTGGTAGCTTCCCTGTGAAGTGGCACATGGTAAAGGATGTACCAAACCCTAACTTCAGGCACATTATACTAGAGAATAATGAGAATAAGCCAGTGACTAACAGCAGAGACACACAAGAGGTATTCTAATTTTCTACGACCCTATTTGATCAAATAAAGCAATAAGAAGATTATTATTAATGCATATTGTGTGTGAATTTATTCATATTTGATGCCATCTCTTTTAGTGGAACTTTTAAGTGATTATGGTAATTCTGTTAAGTCCATTCATTGTTTTAGCACATGTTTGGACATGCAATTTCATTAGGTCAAACAGGTCAAACATACTTTTTATCCACACATTTCATAAGACCCACAACTTAAACTCACTTTTTACTCACACATTCACCAACAACTTATATTATAAGCACTTGAAAAATAACAAACATGCGCTTACTAGTTCTGGATGTAAACGAGATCAGTTGTCCTTGCTGCTTGCTTGCTAGCTACCTAGCTATCTAGCTTAACCATCCTATTTTATAAAATTGCCATGGTTTGTGTTGATTTCTGCTTAATCATTGTTTCTGAACCTGACCACCTATCAATTTCCGGATGTTGATTATTTACTTGGTTTTACTGAATTTTCTGGCCCCCATCAATTATATGATGATGTCTGAAGTTGTAGTGCGATAGAATACTCTCTTCCTCCATATGAATTGTCATTCACGTTTTGCCTTACTTTCCTGTCGTTGCTGCACCCACACCTCCCAACACATCAAAAAAAGAAAGAAAAAGTATGCATGCTAAGAACCTCATTCAGTAGATTGTCCCTTGTTGACTCAGTTCTGGTCATGTGCAGTTCATATTGCATCTTGTAAATTTGATTTTACGGAGTGTACAAATTCGACCCATTTATTATAAACCTAGTGTGCCTTCCGTGGATCTTAGATAGTACAGGTTTGCAGTTGGTCTAATTTTATACCGAAACTGATTTTACTGGAGGCCAAAGCAGTGATAGATGGATTCTAAGTGAACCTGTTTTGAAAAGCAGAAATATTATTTCTATGCAGAATCCCGTCATTATCATGTGTTGAATTTAATTTTAGCCTTTTACATTTGAAACAATCCAAGAATTGTTATTGCCGAACATACATTGGTCTTAGAGACCTTCTTCTTCTATGGTATAAGTTTTGGCACGTTATCTTGCCTTTTGTTAGTCCAAGATTTGATGGAATTCAAGATCTATAATGCTTTACTGGACAATTTTATTTTCTCTTTCCATCCATTTACTGTAAATCCAGAGTTCGTATCTGGCTTGATTTGATGACTAAGGATCTCTAGTTGAGATTTCAGTAATTTTGATTAGCTTGCCAATATGATGATATTTGTTGATGTTCAGATATGCTACAAGAAAGGGCTGGAGATGCTGAAAATATTCAAATATTACACATTGAATACATCCTTACTTGATGACTTCATATACTACGAAAATAGACAGAGGATCCTGCAGGAAGAGAAAGCCAGGCTGCTAATCAAGAGCTATGGAAATCCACACCTTCTACCGATTTTGAATCCTCCACGCAAGTTTTCAATTCATGATCTTCCTTCTGGTGGGCATGAGGAAGTTACCAAGCACTGTGTCAACAACTCTAGTAGAGTGAAGGGGAATGGTGAAGTTTCATCGGATGGAGTACGGGATAGCTCTGAAAAGAATGCCTCTGCTCCTACAGAACGGGTTTCCTTGGACGATTTTGATGTCAACAACTCAACCACTGAGAATGAAAACACTAAAGTTTTAGCAGATGGCGAAGCAAACATTGGTGATGAATTAAAGATCGGTTCATTAATCATCAAATCAAAAGGGTCTGAATCAGAGCGTCCGTTGCCTGCTACTGCCGTGAATACTGAATCAGTTGATGTTGTCACAGTAGGGTCTATGCCCGTCAAAGTTAATAGTTCTGCCGAATCTTCTTGCTTTTTAACAGTTGGAACAATCCCACTTGATCCTAGAGCTCTTCGCGGGGATTTCGTGGATTCTTTGAGCAAGATTGGGCCTCAAAAATGTTGATCTGTGGATAAATCTGGGGACTAACATTTTCTTTTTTTTATTTTGTGAGAAATATTTGTTCGAGTCTTCAAATGTTTCGTTGTATATTTGAGGTTATCTATCATACTCGGTTGTGTCTAGAGTCGTAGTCTTGCAGATGGTGAGAAATGTATCCCACATATGAGATGTGTGTTTTGGTTTTGTGGGGTTTAGGTCTGAGTTTGGCTGATAATATTTTCCAATTGAATATAATGTAAGTCTGTAGTTCTTGTTTCCTTTAATAGACTGATGTGTGAGTGAGAGAGAGAGAGAGAGAGAAAGAGTTTCATTTAACTATTGTCTGGAAATTCTAGAAGCATCATGGAATTATTTTAATTCCATTGACTAATTTATTTTGATGAAACAAGATGTTGTCTGAATTAATTTTGAAGTTGATTTTGGATATTCAATGAATCAAAATCGATTTAAGATGTATGTAGATATGTAGTTCATTCAAGAGTCAATTTGATTTATAGTGTGTTTTACTCCTTTTTTATGAGGAACTCGGGAACTTTGCTTCAATTTATCGTTTTTTAATTCCTTCGGACGGAAATTTAGTGCCCGTATCAAACATGCTCTTATTCTAGATGATGAACCAAAACAAGAGTCCGATGCATAAAGGAAGTAAATTTGTATGTCACATGGTTGTCAGCTATGTTAAAAATGTATTATATGAGTGTGTCATGTGCAAGTCTTTGTGTCCATTCCAATGCTTCGGATATTTAATTACAAGAAGTCGAGCCATTTAGCTGCCTATAAATATGTATGTTGGGTGAGGAATAGCAATCTCTCTCAACTATCTACAGTCTACTCTGTAATGATATATCTTTTTCTTTCTGTTTTCATGAAAAATGAACAATGCGTTAATCAATGTCGTCACTAAGTGTGGACAAAGTAAAAGCAAGGAATACAATTGATTCATTGAGTTAAGACTCCATTTGACAAAGCAATTAAAGCTAAAGTGTAAGCTACTTCATTGCCAGAAATGAAATTCTTAACTCCATTTGACAAAGCAATCAAAGCTAAAGTGTGAGCTACTTCATTGCCAGAAATGAAATTACAAGACACGTGAAACACACGCATCAATAACACAATATCGAACAAGAGAACCCATTCGGAGTAAAGCGACAATTAGACTTCAGACTTTGAACTACTTGGAGAGAGTCGCTTTCTGCACAACGTACTTGAAGACCTTTGGACTTGGCAAAATTCAATCCTTCCCATAAGGCCGTAAGGCCATAGCCTCCGCATCTTCCACCAATTAACCCTCGGGTACAAGTTTTGAGATTCCAGCCATCACCACACCCGCCTTGTCCTCACCACCGTCCCACTCCCATTGATCCTTGGCCCTCCTATGGCAACTGCGTCTGCATTTAGCTTCAACATGCCAACCTCTTGGGGCCGGCAACCCCTCTTCCTACTCCCACTCGGCCTGCCACCCTTCGCCTCTCCTTCGAGAAGCACCCTTCTACTACAGAAGAAGTTCAAATTTCCGGATTCGAGTTGTTCATCGTCTTTCATTCAACTTTCAAAATCCAGTGATGTCTTCAATTTATTTGTGTTTTTCGAAGATGATTCTGGCTAAATTTTTTAGTTAGGACCAACGATGTAGTTGTTGGAAATTGGTTTAAGAATTCGAGAGATTGACTAAGTGTTTAAAACAACTAAAGTGACTTCGTGTCAATTTTGGCTAAATATTCAAACCCGACACAATCCGTTTAGACAAAATAGTTTGTCATTTCACCACTTTGGAGCGTCGAAATCGGGATCGACCTACTCGGTCAGGTCGAGGGGGCAGCGCCCCTTGTGGGGGCTGTTGCCCCCGAAAGAAAATTCAGATTTCTCTGCATATGTTGAAGGGTATATTTGAAATCTCGAAACTAATATCAGATGAACGAGAAATTACGGAAAATGACAAAATCGGGTCAATTTTTGACTATGCGATCGCATGGGTATTTTATCATGCGATCGCAACTTCTGAATTTTTGAGTAGAATGTTTTTAGGTCCTACCATGCGATAGCAGGGAACAAAGTCATGCGATCGCATGATCTTAAAGATCAGACGCGTCCTTTTGAACTGTTGCATGATTTGGCTCCACACTACTTCGTTCCCAACTCTTATTCTTCTATAAAAAGGATTTTAGGGACGTCCTTTTCATACAACAATGATATGCAAACACATTATAATCATATCTTCTTCTCTTGAACCAAAATTCTTGCATTTTATTGCTTAAATTCTGGTTTTTTCATTTTATATTCATTCTTTGGAGTACAAAACTATTTTTGGTTCATTGTGCTTGTGTTTTGAAGTCTTGCAAACACAAGTGAAGGTCGTCAGATCTTGGGAGTTGATTCTTATAAATCGTGAGGCAGATTCGTTATGGGCAAATTGACTTAAGAACAACGTGTTCAACACTTGTTTCGACTTTGCATTTTCTTGTCGTTATTCTATCCATTTGTCAGCAAGGATATTTTATATAAATATTCTGTTCTTTGGCGTCACTATACACAAAATCACCCAACTGTAGTATAGTTTGAACATTTGATTTCAATTATCAAGTGTTGACTCTAAATTTATTTTTGTATATCCTTTTTATTGTTCTTAATGCTTCAATTATATGGCCAATAATTGATTGATTTGTGAATGATAATGAGATCCAGATATATAGTGAATTTACTTATTTAAGTAGAATAAATTTTGATCAAAAGAAGTTATCAATTAAATTAGAGAAATTCAACTCGATATACTCATCAAATATTGTCAATGCTTGATAGGCAAAATTAAAGGGGAAACTATGGTCAAGCAGTAAGTCCTAACACTTTAGATCATTTCATTAATTCTAATTAAACTTGTCCAACATTCATTTGTTGCTTTGTATAGATCGGTTTTTAATAGAAATAACAATTCATTGTTAATTTGTGCACCTATTCAAGTAACAGAACTAATTTAATAGTATGTTTGGTAAAAATTTTGTACATTATAAGCAGTCTGTTTTACAAAATATGTAGATAAAAAGTATGTAAAAGTTGTGGGTCATACAAAATATATGGATAAAAATGATGTTTGATCAATTTATACGTACTTATAAAAACTGACAAATATATTCTAAGTCAATATTGAGTAGCACATTTCTCATGTGATTGACACTTTATTCATCACAACATTACTTGTCGCGATTGCTATTTTCACAGACAGTCACAGTATCCTAAATATTTCTGTCACTATACTGATTCCAGTCAATTTCATCAGTATCTTGCTACCTGTGTTCTGCTCTTTCACTGCATAAATTTTCTGTCTTAGAAAATATACTACTATTCATGATTTGGTTCTTTAGTGACTAAAAATGTTCTACATTGTCTGTCTCAGCCACTGATTGCATTTTATCTATTGCTTTTCTATGGCTATTGATCGCTGTGGCTTTTGCAGTATTCGTCCCAAATTCTCGAAATAATTATACATCTTTAAATTGGGAATCGAAGTTTGCTTCTGTTGGGGTTTCAAGATCACAGATATACCATACTTACAGCCTTTATCACAGAAACAAGAAATAACAATATATGTAAAGTAAAACAAGAAATAACATGAGATATGATTGTCCGTCTTAGGGGACAGGCAGTTCGGCAAGGAGATGCCTACATCT
Source organism: Forsythia suspensa (assembly GCA_023638005.1). Classification (NCBI taxonomy): domain Eukaryota; kingdom Viridiplantae; phylum Streptophyta; class Magnoliopsida; order Lamiales; family Oleaceae; genus Forsythia; species Forsythia suspensa. Next base: position 47,067,179 of record CM042675.1, read on the forward strand.
GCCTTTGAGGCTCTATAAAATAGATACGGCCTCTCTTTGCACTATAAAGAATCACAAACGTTCAAGATTCAAGGTTCTGAGACTCGCACCACTCGTAAGCAGCCCTAAGTTCTTCCCATTACACACTCTTTTTACAGACATCAAGAAAAGCCCTAACACAACAGTATAGAGAACTAATCACAGACACCAGAACAGTAATCGTGGAACCATTACTGTAGCAAATCCTTCTCACACACCAGAGGAGAACCAAAGGTTCACCAGAAAGAAAAGGAAACCGAAAGAGAAGAAGAGAAAATCGAGAAGGCGAAAAGAAGGGTCTGCGACTTTTCAGTGTTACCCTAAGTCCGATGGATGAGCCTATATAAATGGCGAGACCAACGGCCGAGATCAAAGGCACAATATCAACGGATGACAAGCAACCAGCGACTTCAACTTCAATCTCGCGATTTTCAAAGCATTAATCATAAGCGTGTTTCATCAGACATGGGCCATCACTTCTGGGCACAATCCTCTTGGGCTTTTCCTCATTGTGGGTAATCATCAGATTTGGGCCATTCATCACAGTGGGCTTCCAACACGAATTTGGATCATATTACAACAGCTTCAATCATCGTTCTATTGATCCCTGAGGAACATATTTTGGACTATGATTTTCAAGTCGACCTTTCGTCATATTTTAGACTATGATTTTCAAGTTGAAAGGGAAGAGTCGAAAGAGACCAGTCATTGGTTTCCATACTCAGATGTTCGTGGCCAGCAATGCTGGAAAAATTCTGGACACAGCGCGAAGTTGATTCAGAAGATAGCTAGTATAGTAACAAGCTCGAGTATCTGATTCAAACCCTTAAACCATTATTCTTATAATTTATACGTGTTTTACATATAGCAGGGTAGAAAAATGTATCCGTATAACTATAACATTGTACATTGTCATCACACGATAAGGGAAATAATCCCGAAGGGATGAAGTCTATACAGTATTGTAGCTACTACTATAAAAACGAGAATTTCTTGAACTCTTTTAGCAGCCATATAAGGAAATCTCTGCCAGTGATTGGGGCATTCCCTCTTGTAAACAATCAATTGGAGGTATAGTTAATGTCTCTTGAGTACCATATGCATTCCAGCAGAAAGGGTCGTCGACTAAAACACCTTCGTAGGGTAGAAGCTCGACTTCGGACATTGTAATATTAGTGCACGCGACAGAGTCACTACAAGCAAAATGTATTGGAGGACTTCTTACATCATAAGTACCTTTTATGTTTTTGTATGTCACATTTGATAAGTAAACGGCCGAGGTTTGGTTCCTACAAGCTTTAGATAAGCAGTAGTACTGATCGACAATAACGCAGTTTCTCACATTTTCCATTTGAATATTCTCGAACCAGATGCCTGTCACCGACCCCGAACCTCCTTGCCACGTCTTGATTCTGAGTCCATTGTCTGAGTCTTTTATGATCACGTTGCGAATTGTAATGTTAGAAACACACGCGCGGGAATTTTGCACCCCTAAGCTCCCAATGCTGCATAAAAACAATCGAATGAGTCGTAAATGTTAAAATTTCACTTTTAATAATGAAAATTTCTACTTAAAAATTTATCACTAATAGGGGTCTACATGTGACATGCTAGGGGTATACAGGAATATTGGTATTTTTGTACAGAGGCAATTAAAAAATAAATATATAAATTTGTTTAATTAAAACATTGCAATGTATTTGGCATTACTTGTCCAAGAACTTGTTTGTCCAAATTTATAAGCTCTTAAATCAAGTAAAGTTAATCGACTAAGCAATAATAAAGTAATTAAAATAGCAATATATAAAGCAAACATATAATTAATAATGGTTCATTCTCAACTATATTTATGTGGGTTAAAAAAACTCAATTGGTCACTGAACTAAGATGTGGGTTTGAATTTGATTGTTCAACTTTAATTTGTTTTAAATTAGTCATCTAACTTTAAGTATTATATCATGTTGACCACTACAGTCTAAATTAGTCTCCATTTTCAATAATGATGTTAAATTTGATGTGTCAGACAAACTTATATTTTGTGACATAGGAGAGGGGACTCGTTTGGAAAATTCTTGGTTTGATGCTAATATTGGTAGATGATTTCTAAATTGTAAAGAGACTAACATAGTGACCAACATGAAATAAATTTTAGAGTTGGGTGATTAATGTGGAATGGATTAAAGTTCAGTGACCAACTTGAAACATTTCTTAAAGTTGGAAGATTAAATTAAAACCCACCTAAAAGTTTAGTTACAAATCCAACTTTATGTCTAGTTGCAGCTGCATGTTTTTTTTTTCAAGAATATTTATAAGAGTCTCTTTGTTTTTAAAAAACCCTATTTATGTCTAGTCGCGACTAAACGTTTGATGCTACGTTTAGAATGTGAGTTTGATTCTCTACCCCACAATATGGAGAGGCAAATATACACTTTGTTTTAAAAAATAAAATAGAAAATATGTTGAAGTTTTTTTTTAATCATTTATTATATAAAATAAAGACTATCTTATTATTAAATAATCTATTGGAGATATTTTAATGAGATTTCATGCTTCTCGGTGTGTGTCTCGTAAAAAAGGTCATCTTAAATATTTTTTATATCATAAGAATATTAAGATGACTTAATACAAATATTAAGTCGAGAAACGTAATTCAAGAAGGAGACGACAAGTGGAATCTTGAATATTAAAGTAAGGAAAATCCAATATGATGGTGCCAATTTTAAGGAAATGTAAAGAGAACCACCTATGTACAGTACCTGATCCCGTGACTCGGCCCACATGTAACGGCATCTATATCAACATCTGAACAACCAGTTCCAATTGAGATGCAATCATCCCCTGTTTTATCATTTTAAACAAACCCAATTGTAAATACCAAAAATTAATTAAACAAATTTTGAATTTAAGGTTTTTCCCTACCATTTCCGATCACAGAGTCGTATATTCCGACCGATTTCGTGTTCTCGATGTGAATTCCATCTGTGTTCGGACTCAGCTTAGGCGAAGATATGGATAATTTATCGATTAGTACTCCTCGGCAGCCATCGAATTTCATGTGAAACTGAGGACTGTTTTGAATTTTCAAACCCGTGACGACTAAATTGGAGCTCATGAAGAATCGAATCAACTGGAAAATCAGGCATCGAGGTTATTACTTATCGTTAACGTTGATTCAAATTATTGACGTTATAGATACTTACCGAAGGGCTTTCACAGGGTCCGGGCAATGTCGATCCATTAGGGCCCTGAAATTGGCGTTTTTATGCAATTAGTGGCATTTATAGTCGTCGAAAATCAGTATAATGGGAATTATAATCAATGTTTGTACCTTGTGAGGTTTGCAAGGAAGATCCCACCACTCTTCGCCATTGCCTTCAATGGTTCCGGTACCAGTGAGAGTCATATCGTCGAGCCGATAAAACACTAGCCATTGCTTACTACTATCTGATTTCGGCCAGCAATCCGGTCCATTAGGCGGCATTAGTACCCCGTCGACCTTTGCACGTTCAAAAACTATTAGTAAACTTTTAACGAAATTTCATGTTGGTCGCTCACTAGAGTGTCATGCCAGCTTTTCAGCTAGTCGAACTTACTTGGAAAACTAGTCCTGATTTACAAGGGCCTGAAAAAATAGTTGAAGTGATCATGAAAGTGCCATCTGATGGAACCAAAACAACACCTGATTCAACTTGACAGGCTGCATTCCAAGCTGTCCCGAAGGCGGCAGTGTCATCAGTGTCACCATCACCGACTGCCCCGAAAGACCTTACGTCGAAAATGCAGTCGGTAGTCGAGTTTCCGGGATCATTTGGGTCGGATGGGGCCAGATCATAGCTCGGGTCAGAAGGAACTGGGGGAGGATAATCAGGAGGTTGGGAAATAGGGACCTCAGGACTTGGTGCATAGACGGGGGAAATTGTATATGAATATTTGATGTTTTGCTTCTTGTGAATATGATGCCTCCCTTCAACATTGCTTGAATTTTGACAAAATATAAGCATAGCAATGCATAAAAGCATTAAGTAATGATGATTCTTCATTGGGAAAATTGTGAAAATGACACAAAATTCCACCTTTTTGGAGATTTTATTGTGAGTTGAGCTATAAAAGAAAGTGGTGGCAAGAGGCTATAATTTATACTTAAAACCTCAAAAGGTCCAAGACCAAAAGTTTTCGTATAGAAAGTCGACACGTGTCGTGATTCGGTTGATCCGTGCATCGTTTTCTTCATCTCATTTTTAGTAGGAGTACTCTTGAGAAAACAATGAGCTCTGGGGTAGTATTGGTTCTATCGCACATTTGTCAGTATTTATGTTGAAATGTTACTTGTAAGTCGATAGTCTCAAGTATTGAAGATTTCCAATTTCAGTTTTGTCTCTTCGTAACGTTGTACACTTTTGCCTAGTTCAAAATATCAAATATGTCTTCTTTGTTTGAACTTCCAAGACGTAGTTGCCACTATTTTTCTATTCCTAGCAAAAAAATTTAGATCCAACAAAAAAAAAAAAAAGAAGGGAATCTTGTGGCTGTATCTGTATGTTTGATATAGTGTGTTTCTGTGTGCAGAGAGAGAGAGCGTCTCAGGCAACCAATTTATTTGGCATTAAACACTATTAAATAATCTGAAAAAATTCAAGGAAAATTATATCCATTTTATTTTTGTCCTCCTTGATTAATTAATAATTATTAATGCGAGAAAAAGTTTAGTCTACTATCGATTTATGTCTTCTTAAGTTTCAAATTTCACTTCTTTCACAATTTTCACGTATTATTTCTCAAATTGATGAAAATTACTTAGTTGATAACTATGTAGTAACTGATGTTCTAAGCAATCATTACATGGCACCGTAGAAATGAAAAATAGTAAAATAAAGGTTATGACAATGTTTTAAGATTAAAATGTTAAAACACGTATTTTTTTTTTGTTTTAACACTTATATAATGTGAAGTTGACATGTCATGCAATAATTACGTAGAATATTTGTTACGGTGTGACCGTCAATTTAGTCATTTTCATCAATTTGGACTAATCCAATTAAGACTAGATAAAATTTAAAGACCCAATTAAAATTTCATTGAAAGATCATGAAATCTATCTTGTACCAATTCCTCCCTCGACAAGTCACGTTCTCCAAATTCATTCCAATATTGGGCAATTGAAATTTTTTCCGGTACAATATTTGTATGGTTTCATTTCTATGAAGCGTGACAGATATTATTATAGAAAATTCGATCTTCACGTGGATAGTGACTTCTTCTCTATTATTTGAAGGTCACATTATATGTGACTTCAATAATGCACATATAGGAGTGCATGTGTAGGGTAGAAAGTGAGATTGGAGGTGCTGTGATCATTAAAATAAAATAAAATAAAAATGGGTAATGAAAATGATGCAATCTTTTGTAATATGAATTTGTGGTTTTCATGTAAAAAGCAAATGATTCTCGTGACTCTTTATTGTTGTGTAGTGACTTGTGGCCACGAAATTTGGAAGCATATAGATGATGTGCACAACAATATAACAAACTAAACCATTCACGGGTACCTCAATCTCATATCTATGTTCACACTACCAAATCAAAGTGGAGTTTATACTTGTATTAGTATTTTTAAGAGACATCGATCTTGCCTTAAATACTTATGTGCAAGAAGTCGAGAACTTATAAGAAGTTGTTCAATCTGAAACTAATAAGAAAAGGGTACAGAGACATAGTCAAGATTCAACAATAACTCAATAAGTGATTAAGAAAAGTTGAATAAGCAATCTTCGATAGTACAAAGAAGTTTTTCAAAACGATCTTCGAACAATAAGATTAGAGGTGCTCCATAATTTGTAGAGTTGAACATATTTGCACTAAGTAAATTAAGATGAATAGAAATGTAAAAGCAACGAGGAGATCTTTTGAAGTCCATATTGATCTGATTTACTAAATGAAAAGAAATTTGATGCGTGGAAAATTCAAACCAATTAATTGAGCATTTACTAATTAGTGATGATAAGTGTAATTCTAAACTTATCTCGACTCTTTAACGAATAATTTTTGTATAGTTTTAAGTGTTTTAGATTCGATATATTTTGAGTTTTTGTTCATTTTCGAGATTGTATGACGAAATCTCCGAACTTGAGTCAGTAGTCACATTGGTAAAATCGGCAAGTAAATGAAAAAAATTAAGATTTTAAAGTGAAGATCAAAAACCGAACATTGGATGATGAAAAAAAAAAAGAGAATTTCGAGAAGTTTAAGTTGTTTTAAAGAGTTGAATTGAAGGAATAAATACCGAAAATCGAAGAAACGAAATGAGCAACCTACATCGGAGCATGTGGAGAAATTAGAACACAAAGTTTGCAACAAAAATTCCCAAAAGGAAAATGATATACTATTGAAAATATAATTAAATTAAGATCAAACACTTTTTGCAGCCGCAATTTATAATTTTCTATGAGAAGTTATGACCGATTAAATATCAGTTGTCCAAGACACAATTTTTACCAGCTCGAGCAGACAAAAGCTCACTCGATCGGACCCTAGGTGCAAAATTTAGACTTCTTTGTCTGCTCGAGCATATGACCCAGAGGAGCAAAAGTGTGATATTTAATGATTCTTTTTAAGGCACGTTTTGGGAGACAACTTATACTTCAAAGGGCACTTATGTTTGTTTTTAAAAAAAATATTCTACTCCTAATTAATTTTGTTCTTAGTCAAATTAATTATTTAATAGTTATTTCTTACTCTCTTAACGAATGGACCTGCCATTTTCAGCCACCCGTGACATTATTGGTAACTCCTAATTCCTATACCTAAAAATTGGATAGAATAAACAGCGTGAGATTGTGATGTATAACACACCTAATTTTAAAGTTTATTGAATAGGATTACATATAAAAAAAAAAATTAAAAAATAACCCCATAATATTATTTGTACGTTCATATATTTAACTCATACTTTTATTTAAACTATAAATCATTTTTTTAATTCTTCTTTATCAACCCTGCAACTTTTTAAAAAATTTCTTGATTTATTTTTAAAAATTAATATATAAATAATATATATTATATTTTCACCTTCCCACATAGAGATCCTGAAAATAACATAGACCCATACACATGCATACCGACGTGAGGGCAAATGCCTAACCTAAGGGCACGTGTCCCCGGTCCCCGCCTTCCTATTAATCACGGGATACTGTTCTTAAGTGTCACGGGTAATTACAAACTATGTAAATGTTAATTAATTTGGCTGATCAGATTGTAATAGCAAGCATGCATGCATGGCTTTGGCTTAAGTTTGGTAAATAATGACAGCAAAACAGACAATTCATATTTTCAGTTAATATTAATTATGGATCTGATCCAGACAACATGTAACGGAATCATGAGTTCTCGAGAAAAGAGGAGACACGGTGGTCGTCCTAAACTGTTCGGATCCCATAAGTGAATCGCACATTCTAATTCTTGTTAATTGTGTAATTATCAACATAAAATGTAACTAGGCCTGTTGCTGACTACATTAATTTGTTACAATTCCTTTGCTAATTATTTTCCCCAAATCTAATTTATGCATGCTATTCCTATTTTAATTATCAACAATTTAATAATTTACTTATAGTCTTAAGAGGTAGAACTAATGAGGCACATTATTAATTAGGGATAATTGCATCAAAAGTCTCCAACGTTTCAAAATCGTTAGAGATATGCCCCAAACCTAAAATAATAGCACCAAACGTCTCCAACATATGAAGAAATAGGCATTATAAGTCCCTATTGATAGTTTCCATCCATTTTCTCCGTTAAAACCAAAATTTGGAATGCACGTGCTCTATTTCTCCCAGAAAAGCGTTTGAGAATGTGGTTGCAGATAGAGAACACAAATTTTCTCCCTATTTGCCGGTGAAAACCACGATGGTTGCAGATAGGGAAGAATTGAAGAAACAAACGCTGGCACCTAAGAGAAGCTCGCCCTTTGTGCTGCAAGAATTTTTCAGTTAACCAGAGAAAGTTGAAGGTAGAAGGAGGAGGATAAGGATGCCCGCCCTTTGTGCTGGAAGAATTTTTCAGTTAACCAGAGAATTGGGACACAGATCTTATGGAGAAATTATACAGTAGCTATTATACTAGACAGAGCCATTGATAATTGCTGCAACAAGGACAGAGACTATGCTGGCATCAACTTTGGCAGCATTAGGGGTTTTTATTTCCCAACAGGAACTCTATATCAGCATGGATTTACCAAAAGATTGATGAATTTGGTGGGCATATTAGGGGGTTAGGTATGGGTGGTAATAGGACCAGTTGGCATGTGGTAAATTTGGGGAGACCCCCACATGGCATTTTCATTCATTTCTCTCTCTCACACACACAACATACACACACGGCGGAGCAATGGCGATCACCATTCAGAATTACCAGTCACAACGCGATACCCACAACCTCTACGAAGTGAACTTTTTCGAAGACATCATCCACACACTAGTAACTCACGACCCCAACATGGTTTCACAGTGGTTGTCCGATATTGAGTCCCTCAACAATCACAACGGCAGACCACTTTGGTCGTCGTCGCACTTGGCATAGAGTGGAACCACTGGCGGGTACTATAAGAACCCGGTTGCCACCCCTTCAACTCTGCGTCGGCCTTCGTTGTCTCATCTTCCAACTCATTCATTCCCCTTATGTCCCGTCCCCCCTCGTTGACTTTCTTTCTAACTAGAGCTACACTTTTGTGGGCATTGGAATTGAATCTGGCAGAATAATGATGTCTGTATTTGCATATACAGTACACATGGTGAATGAGAGAGAGGGAGGGAGGAAGGAAGAGAGAGATCAAACGCTTTTTGAGAGAAATAGAGTGTGTGCATTCCAAATTTTTGTTTTAACGGAGAAAATAGATGGAAACTGTCAATAGGGACTTATGATGCCTATTTCTTCATACGTTGGGGACGTTTGTTGCTATTATTTTAGGTTAGAGGTATAACCCTAATGATTTTGAAACGTTAGAGACCTTTGATACAATTATCTCTATTAATTATGAAAAAATGGAAATATATATAGTCAAATACACCAAAAAAAGAAATAAAAATTGAAAAATACTGTACAAAAGATCTCAGAGTATTAATGACCGCAATTTTCGGAAATTCATCCCACAAAATCCATCTTTATAATTATACAAATTCTTCCATAACGTCGATTGTCAACCAAAATTGAAAGTAACAGTGAGACAATGTTGTTTAGTTAAATATTCCCGTCTCAGTAAAATATTCTTCAATTGATTTTTGTTTAATGCCGAAATCATTGATTTATAGATTACTTTGCTTGGCGTTGGTTGTGCAGCTATGCGACGAACCTTAGTTTGGGCTACGGTGGGCTGTAGCTCAGTGTGAAAAAGCGGGCTATTTTTTCTGTGTCTCAATTTTGAGTTTTGAATTTATTTTCAGTTTTGTATTTTTAGAGTCTTTTTTAAGATTGTTGAAAACGCGTTTGATTTGTCATTCTGAAAAGTTATTTCTAAAAGTAGAAAACTGAAAAACACGTTTTCAAAAAATTATTTCATATCATTTTATTAAATGAATTTGATTATTCAGTAAAATAAAATAATTTTATGCTAATATATGAAAAAGTAATATATATATTTTAAAGTCAGTGAATCTTACAATTTTTTTTTTACAAAAATAAAATACAAACAAATAAAAAATTAAAAATTAAAAAATAAAAATTAATGACGTGGACAGAAAATCTTAATCAATTTACATTTAAATTAATTTTTTTATTTAAATAACCAATAAGTGCTTGAATTATTTTTTAGTATTTAGAATTTTTATTTTTATAGAATTTTAAATTGTTTTAGAAATTTTACTTTTTACTTTTTATTTTTTAGAATTTTTATTTTGGAATTTTATTTTTAGAATTTTTTATATAAATTTTTATTTAAATATAAATTTTTAAATTTTTATAGAATTTTTAATATTTTAATATTTTATTTTTAAGAATTTATAATTTTATTTTCTAGAATTTTTGTTTTTTTTATAATTTTATATTTTTAAAATTTTTGTTTATATAAATTTTTATTTAATTAAATTTTGTTTTCCTAGTTTTGAGTGTTTTCCATGTTTTCACTTATTGAAAACGTCAAAAACTTGTTTTGTGTTATTAATTTAATTTTGGTTTTGAAAATGAATTTTCAAAAACAATATAGTAAATAAGTTTTGGGTGTTTTACAAAATTAAAAATTGAAAAGAGCAAAGAGAAAATGTCTAGTGATTGAAAAAGCGCATTAGGAGCCTTGCGTTTTCAAAACACTTTGCATACGGGCAATGCATGTGAAAAGGCTGTCGCATTTTTTTTTAAATCTATTTTTTTATTTTTATTTTTATGATTCAGGTATCCAAGATTCGTCGACTAATCACGAGTAGTGGCGGCCTTCTCTCTCCGATTCGCCACCTAGGTAAATCCGAATGCGGTCACAGGTTGTACACACCTGGACCGTATAATTTGGGTTCACGTGACACACTTTTTAGTGCAATCCATGATTGCATTGGAAATGCTCTAAGCCATTTAGGAAAGATGAGATTGTATGATAGATAACTCAAATAAGTCTCAAAATGACTTTTAATGTAACGACCCGAAAATTCGTATTTCTAATAAATTTATTTTAAATATGAAAAATATAATGAAATTAGGAATTTAATTGCGTCATCCCGAAAAATGCTTCAAAAGTCGTAACATTTAGAATTTCATTTAAATTCGAAAAATAAAAAGGGAAAAAATCGAATTTAATGAGTTATGAAAAAACTAATATGCATTAATTTAATATTTAATAGCTTATGATATGGCTTGATTGGTTAGAAGTGAAAAGTTGCGTGGGAACCCAAAAAGTTGAGAAAGTAAAGTTTTAAGTCTTTTTGGATAAGACAAGCAGGCATCTTTGGAGCGATCGTATGAATTATGTATTGGTCGAAATTCTATGATTCTTACGGTGTTGCGAAGTATACAACGAGATCTTTAAAATGGTACCAAATACACATACATTCAATTAAGGAATCAATCCCAAAAATTTATGTCAAAAATGTTCTAGAAGTTTGAAATCTAGAAAACAGTTAAAGAGTTTCTAGCAAAACTATGTTCGGGTGGCCATTTTTAGGACGATATTTTAATCACTGTGGTGGTCCATTTTCTACGATTCGAAGTGCGTTGCGAAGATTCCCGTGAGATCTTCGAGACGGTACAAGAGACGTCGAAAGATAAGCTTGTATCGACCTTCAAAACTGACTAAAAAACGTGTTCAATAAGTTAGAAATCTATCAATAATTGGGGTTTTTGCAATAATTATCCTATGAGCTATCCCTAGTGTCTTTATTACACCCTTCAAAACTATGGGCAAATGAGAAAGCATTAAATGAAGGCCAACAAGAAAATCTCAAGCAAATCTAACCAACTTTATGAAAGCCCAAGAATAACTAACCAAGAGGGGGGGGTGAATTGGTTTTCTCAAACTTTTTCGAAAAATATTCTTAAACATGATATTTAAGAGATAAAAATAGATTCACAATAATATAAGCACAATATAAGTAAATAAAAGAAAAGAGAGAGTGCAAACGATTTTTATGGAGGTTCGATCCAACCAATGATCTACGTCTCCCGTTACCAAGCTCTCCAACACGAGCACGGCCTTTCCACTATTTTGATTGACTTATGGTGCAATCCAAACCCTTACAATGTATCCGATGACTTACAAGCAAGGAGCACCGATCCTTATACAATATTGAGCTTTTCAAGGGACCTCAATATGACCCGAATAAATAAAGAGATTGATTTGAGTATTTCTCTCTAGATGAATGATAGATACAAGTTTAGCTCTAAGAGAGACTAACACTTTAATGAATAGCAATGGATGAGGAAAGCTCAAGTGTTAGAAGAAAACTTTGTTGAGAAAGATGAACAAAAGTTTGATTTAATCAAACAAAGTTTTTCAAAGAGAGATATTGAAGATATGAATGCAATGAAGCTTTGAATGATGTTTTCAATATGATTCTCTCTATAAATGCTCTTGTAAGTGTTCTTGAATGATAATAAATGAAGTGGTATTTATAGAGATGAATTTTCGTCACTTTACGTTGAAACGGATGACCAAACGGATGACCAAATGGTCGACCGGTCGATTGGTCGAGAACTAGTCGTTGAAGCGCAAAAAGTCGAAGCGGACACTTTTTGAGCAGACACGCTTTCAGACGGTCGACGGTTCATCCAGTTTTCCAAACGGATGATCCGTTTCCACGCTTTTGAAAATCGATTTTTGGCTTTGATAAAACTAATTTTTATGCAAGTGATAAAAATTATATTTGAGCTTTCTTTCATTTAATTGCTAAGGATTAAAGAGTTAATATCTTTACACTTTTATCTAAAAATCTATTCTTCAACCTTGATCTTGAATCTGAAATTCAGGCGGATCTTGAGATGCTTGAACTCTTGTATTGATTTTGACTTTGAACTTGACATTGCATGAGAGTTCGATTTGTAGCGCTTTGAATTTTGCTTGAAAATAAAATGTTAGAAAACATAACCAATTTATTTGTAATAATCAAAACATTAAGGTTTAAAGTTAACCATAGGTCAACACTTTACATGTGTTACCTTGAGAATGAAAGCATTTATGATGGAAGTGTTAATTTCTTCCTATAAATACCCCATCCAATTAAGTCACAACCTACACATTTCTTCTCTCTAAAATCACCATAACACTTTCACACACTCTCTAACACTAAAGAAGAAGAAAAGAACCCTCAAATAAAGGAAAAATATATCAAATAGAAGAGGTAAGTAATAGTTTAATGAAAAGCTTGGTATAGAGGTTCTCTAATTCAATAAAGAAATCTCCACACTCGAGCCTCAATGCCCCAAATCGGGCAGTAGCATAGGTGGACCAAGAACCACAGATTTCATGGTGAAGAAGGTCAGATCTCAAGGGCCGAGAACTTAGTTTCAAAATAAAATACTTTTAACACATCTCTGCCCCGAAAGATATTGGTACCATGTATACAGTTCTACGATAAGGTATCAATACCCCAAAATTTTCTGCACCATGAATACCTGAGACCAGTTTCTGCACGGTCCTGATGCCCTTATTTATAGATTTAAACAACATTCACTTCCTATAAGATTGTGATGTATAGAACATTTTATTTCAGGTGGATCAAGGCTAACCACGACAAGTAGTGAGTAAATTACGCTATATGCCTTATGTGCAATACAACAAGTACATATTTCATAAATTTAATGTGTTCCAAAATACTTCATTTGATGAAATTTATTCAAGTAAAGATATGGGATGTTGTGAGTAAATTACGTTATATGCCTTATGTGCAATACGATAAGTACATATTTCATTATTTTAATATGCTCCAAAATATTTCATTTGATGAGATTGATTCAAGTAAAGATATGGGATGTTGTGAGTAATTTACGTTATTTGTTTATGTGCAATATGATAAGTATATATATTTACGTGCATAAATTATATGTGTCCAAATGACTTATGTTGATAAGATTTATAAGATATTATGAGCATCTTGAGCCTAGTTATCATTTATGCAACAAGAATGAAGAATGAAAAGGAGAAGTTATTTTGTGTTATACTTGCTCAACTTGAGATGAGAAAAACAAAATCTACATGTAAACAAAGATAAGTTATGTTATAACACAATAAGTTTCTCCAAGTCTATTTGTACACTACAGGGGCAACAGTAGCCCATAGGAAACGGTAAGGGTTCCAAGAAAAGAGTCGATTCAACTTTGGCCAAGGGTTAGAGCGACCCATAAGAGGACACGAAGTCCGATTAAAAAACGACCAATGGCAACAGTAGCCTATATTGGGACGGTAAGGGTTCAAAGAGTTGATCAACTATGGCCAAGGATAAAAGTAGCCCATAGAAGGACAGTAAGGGTCCAAAGAAGTTTGGCCATCGTGCTTATGCACAAAAAATATTTATTTGAGCTCTAGGTGTACAAATATTACTTAAGGGAAGAGCCATAAAAAGATAAAAGATACATTATGTGCAATATCACACATGCACCGTATTTTATTCATTGAATGTCACCATTCATAGTCGTTTTATGACTCTTGTAGAAAATGGATTGAGATATCTATGAAGTCGTAGGGCAAAGGTGGGAAGTAACTTCGGATGGCCAAGAATAACATTTGATCATCAAGATAGATGTATGGTCTTCATATCCTCATCAACCCTGGGCTACAAAATGTGAAGTCACTTACCTTGTTGTGGACGTATATGATTATTGGACTATGGGGTATGTTACAATCCGATTTTAAGAAATGTAATAGCTTAATGAAGTTGTCTTTTCAACATAAGAACCTTCATTTTGTTAAAATATTACGGGCTTAGAGATTACGGGCCATGGATGAGACGTAATGATTTGTCATAAGCCATGTTAGAACAAAGTTGCAAGTAATGCCTTTCTACTCTTTTCTTAAGCCCACGTTTTATGTAACGATCTATGGTATGGAAGGTGAAATGAATCAAAAGACGAGATCTACCTATTTTACTCTTCCGCTATGTCTATTTATCATGTCTTAATCTTCGACTTTTACTTTTATTAAGTATATCCATTTTTCGTACCAAAGATAAGACGAATCCGAATCAAAAGAGAAAGGGTGACCTAGATATGCTGTCTCCGATTATTTTCTAACTATTTTTCTCCAAAAGAAAATAAAGAAAACCATTACAAATATGTTTTAATCCATTTTTTAATCAAACCAAAGAGCTGAACTGTTTTCTGCGTATAAGGGTACTAGTACCTTCAAATCTGGTTCCTAATACCCTACTGGACAGATTATAAAGAAAAAAAAAATTTAGACAGAATTTCGAGGTCGCCACATTTAACAACTTTTTAAGCTTTACCAAATAAATGCTTAGAATATTGGATAACTATATTGACACTACATTTTAATTGCCTATAAAGTCTTTAACATTTGTTTTTTGTAACATTTATGTTTTTAACTTTTTTCTTCGAATTTTTATCTTCAACTTTCATTAATTAGCACATTTCATTCTTAATGATGGTTTCTGTCAAGATATTCTGTTTTGTGTAATTTGAAATGAGAAAAAAAATTTGTCGTACTTTTGTATTTGTTATGTTTTTAAAAATATGATGGACAAATAAGTCATTTTACAAATTTTTTTTGAAAAAAACTGTTATTTAGCATAAAATGTACTAATTAATAAAAAATTGAGAATAAGAATAGAATAAAAAAAGTTAAAAATAGGAGTGTTACAAAGAGGAAAATTTCAAAACATTAAGTACAAAAATAAAAAATATAAATATAATATTGGAAGAACTTGGACCAAAAGGACACTGGGTGAATTTTTTAAATGACCTTGTCAAACCTTCGGAATCGCAGAAGAACCTAACTTATATTAAATAAGTTTTAAAGGCCACTTTTATACTTAAAAGACATAAATAGTCTTACTTACTCGCGACTGTTAACAGATCATCTGTTAACCATCTGTTAACAGATCGTCAGTTAACAAATCATGAGTCAGCATCGGTGTGCATTGACGGTGACCTTAACAAGTCCTGTTGGTCTGTTAATAGACCAAAATAACCAGATCACATGTACTGTTAACAGACTTGAAATCTGTTAATGCCAATTTTGGCCTTAACAAGTGTTCATAGCTGTTAACAGACCCATAGTCTGTTAACAGGTGTGAACATATGTTAACAGACTATGAGTTTGTTAACGCAAATTTATATAATTAAAACTGATTTTTTCAATTAATTCAAATCAAATGAACCCAGATTTGCATAAATTTAAAGAAAAAATTACAATTCATACTCAAATTTATATATATTTTCATGATTTATATTACAAAATACACAATTTCTACCGTGAATTAAAAGAAGAATTTAGATAATGATGAATTTCTACTTTGAAATGAAATTTCTTACATAAATGAAATGGATTGAATTATAACATATTGAAATGAATTAGATTCTAATCTTAAAATCTTTTCTTTTTTTAAAAACAAATAAATTTAAAATCATTTAAAATAATTATAAGTGAAAAAAAAAACAATGTTATATTTGATAATTTACACACCAAAATGGGTTAACTACCATTTTGGCCGGGTCAGCACCATTCCCACAAGGGGGGATTCTATTTACGTTTTGGCCCAAGATTTTATTTTGCCCTCCCTCCCGCTTTCTACTCTCCAAAAATTCAACAGAAAACCCTCCAATTCCTCCCAAATCCAGGTTGGTGACTTTGGATTTCATCAATTTAGAACTTTAATTTGATTCTCTCTCACACACAAACACACATATGTATATTAATGGAATTGATCTTATTATAGGAACCGAGTCCTAGACTGAGAGAATAGTTCCTACTAACAGTCCAATATGGGCTCTTGAAAGGGAGAAGTCACAAAACAAAAGGTGCCAATTCCATATTGTAGATATAAGTTTTGAATTTTTTGAGCACCTCATTTTCTTATACTATCTGGATGCAACGAACACTGGTAATGAGCATTGAATCCTGATGCAGTGTTGAGTTTGATGACTGAATACTGATTCTTATTTGTGTGCCATTGTTGCAACTTGCAAGCACGATTTGATTCGATAATTTCAATTGTTAATTTATATGCATTGTTATTTTTCTGTTGCTGGTATTTTTGCTGTTTTCGTCGGATGTGTTATCCTTGACGCTATTTGATTAGGTTATTCGAGCAGTGTGTATCCTACATTATAATAATGTCACATACTGTTTTTTTTTTTTTTTTTTTGGTATCTGCAAATTAGAGTGTGCGTTAAATTTTTTACAAATTTTAATACCTCTCATTGCAAATGACACACTGTCTTAATGTAGCGTTAAAATTCACAATATTTGTTTCTTTTCATTAGATAGTACTGTTGTTTCGTAATGTTAATAATATTGATGCCAACTTCATGTTAAACGTTTGAGAGTTATGGTGATTTGTTTGCATTCTATTATCGTCGTCACCTTTCTGCATCGATTTGTTTTTATGTTTGATTCTCCTTCGAGTTTTTTTTGACCTTCAGTTAATGTTGATATTTTTTGTGGTGTAATAAAATTCAGCGGAGAATCAAAGACTGGCGTCTCATGAAGATTCCACCTCCAACAACGTTCCAATTTATTTAGAACTCGAGAATAGGACCAGGACGTCACAGATTTTCATTATGCGTTGATGTTGCAGCAGAATCACATGGTAACAGTATTGAAACATTGCAAGACATATGACTTTCGCGGGCTGCTTCGTTTGAAGGAGGTAATATGATGCAGCTATAGCTTCTAGGAAGACATTGTTCGGAGACTTCATAGCCTCCAAAGCTTTCAAGATTTCAACTTGGGATGGATTTTACATCCCCTTTGATTTGGAACCCATTGATTTCCAAAGGAGAAAAAAGAGGATTTACAATCCATTCCTGTCAGAATTTTATTGAGTGAATATTTGCAGTCCAAATTAAATAAACCAAATCCAAGCAATTGCAACAGATTTTCGGTTTCGATTTAAATCTAGATTCCATATCGTTGACCATTTCCCCACTCAAATAGAAGTATAAAATTTCCTCCTCTGTCAGAAGGGGAAAAAGAAATTGATTAGTAGAGGTCTTTACGTCATTGTTATATTTTTGATACTTTTACCTTTCCTTTATAGATAAAATGACAATGGACAGAGGCTGTAAGCATTACCAGAATCATGTTAGAACGAGAGCTTATGTTTCTGATGGTGAAAGCTGTGACAGCAATGTTGTAATTGATGAGCATACATTTGACGAAGAAAAAGCGTATAAAGCACTCGCACGGTTCTTATGCAATGCCAGTGTGCCACCTCGCTTGGTTAAAGAAGAGTCTTTCAAACACTATGTGAAGTTAGTTAACCCGTGTTTCAATGTTGAATATGATACTGTTATACATCAGTGCTTGGAATTTCACAAGGAAGAGAAAATGAAAATGAAAGAGATTTTGAGAAGTTTGTACGGACAAATTAGCATCTCAGTGGATATTATGAGACATGACAAGTACAGTGTCAATGATCATGATTACAATTTGCCCGACGACCAAACAGTCGCTGATTACCTGTGTGTAAGAGCTCATTTTATTAGTGAAGATTGGAAACTGAAAAGTTGCCTTCTCGGTTTTTCTCCTACCTTCGGTGGTACTCCTGAAAGTCTTCCTGAAAATGTTATTCTGAAATTGCTTTCTGATTGGGAAATTGAGGATAAGGTATTTAGTCTCACATCTGTGACTGCTATAGTGGACCTTTATGTGAATGCTGTGATAGTCAGAAATAAATTACAGGAGAAAAGAAGGCTCCCACTTGATGGTCAGTTATTTCATGTGTGTTGTTGTGCAGATATTTATTGTTCTATGGTGGCAGAGGCATTTCATAAAATTGATTACATTATCCGCAAAATTCGCCACATAGTCTTCTGGGGAAACTCGTCATTACCGTGGAATATGACATTACACAAGCTGCAAGAGGCACTGGAGTTGGAGTCTAAAGGACAGTATTTAGAAACGGATCATTGCAGGGGTTGTGATATCCCATCTGCCGAAGAGTGGAAGAAAGTTAGAGGTGTTTGTAAACTCGTCCAAAATGTATATGATGCTGCTGAAGTTCTTTTCGAGACAAAACATGTGAGTGCAGGCATCTATGTCCACAATCTTCAAGAATTACGATCAAGTTTGATTGAAGAATCAAGAAATTCAGATAAGTTTGTTAGAATCATAGCTCAGAGGATGCTAAAGAAGTTCGAGAAGTACTGGAAGAACATGTTCTTTGTACTGGCCGTTGTTACAGTTATGGATCCTCGATATAAAATGAAGTATATTGAATTTTCTTCCCTGAAGTATGATGCTAATTCTGGCATCTCAGAAGTGAAAACCGTTTCAGAGTCCATTCGCAGGCTTTATGATGATTATGTCACTTGCAATACCAAGGAAGAATACACCATTAGTGATTCGAATTCTGAGTTTGAAGAAGAGCTTCCTCCATACATCAAAGAAAGACGCCTACACCCGAACTTTGGTTTTTATTGTTTGGACGAGTATAACCAGTTCATCCACTCTGATAGCCGATCTCAGCCCCCCAAGTCAGAGCTCGATTGTTACTTAGAAGAATCTGTCGTGCCCTGGAGCAAGAACTTCAGCGTGCTATCTTGGTGGCAATCTGCAAGCCCCAAGTATCCTACGCTGTCTAAAATGGCTCGTGATCTTTTACCAACACAAATTTCTCTAGCTACTGGCTTAGAAGCATTTTACACCGAGCTACGGGAGCCTGATCAAAATTTAGATTTCTTGGAAACACTGAATGTGAATGAGACTTAATTTGTTGTCTGTCGTTATTGTTTTGTTGTTAAAGATAATACCTTGACACGTACCAAGTATCCGTACGAGTAAGTTAGCTAGATTAGTAATCATGTGATCCTGACTATTTAATATAATTGTTAACTTGGGATTCTACTAATTACTTAAATTTAAGGTTTGTTTGATTTTGTTTAAAGATTTGTTAAAAAGTTCAAATTAAAATTAATAATTAATTTTAAATACACATTTAATGAATGAGAATATAAGATTATAACTTTTATCAACTTTTCAATTCAACATCCTATCAATTTTTACAAAAATATGTTAAAAAGCAAATTTCTAGCTAAACTTTTCAATTTAGGTCCATCCTATATACTGCTGCTCCACTTGGGCTCAAAATACAATTCAAAATTAAGTGATTGTTTGATTTTGTTAAAAATTAATTTTTTAGTAGATTTTATTAAAATTGATGAAATATGTGATTATAAAATTGATAAAATGTATGATTAAAATTAATCGTTTACTTTGATTTGTACTTTTAACAAAATTTTAAACAAAATCAAACAAATCCTATAAGTCTGTTTGGGAGTTTGGATTGGGAGTTTGAGTACCCGTTATCAAAATTTTTTAAATTACTAATTTTGGACATTTTATAAGGGGTTTGGTTTTGAATAGTAGCGATTATTAAAAGAGTCAAACTCATACTTAGGAGTTTATTATTCAGCAGTTCTGAATTTTTAAAAAAATGAATAAAATTACATATATACATATATATTAAAAAAATGTAGATAAGTATAAACAATAATAAGTAAACATGTATATCACTCCTTACAATTTGATATGGAATCATTTTAAATTGTGTATGGACTAACATTTGAACTAATTTTTCTAATTTTTTTTCCTATTTTTCTCATTAATTACTCACAATAATTTTTTTTAAAAGCTCATATTTAAGTCGGTTTTTTTGCACAAATGATCCCTATCTTTTTTGTGGATTGAGAACCTATCTCTTTTTGCACAAAATGATCCCTATCCATTTTGCACGTGAGTGCCTATCCGCGATGTAGGTGCAACGGGATGGATTGAGAACTTATCCTTGCATTTCAAGTATGTTTCGGGTAGCTAGTGAGCTGTTCCACCTTTCATTTTGGTAGTGGAGCCCATGTTTCAAATTTTCTTGGCGACAATGGTCCTCTCCGTCCGATTCCGTCCGATTTAACCGTGAGTTCATCGCGTGCATTCCACATTTTTCATTTAATGAGAACATTTCTGCCATTTCACTATTCTAACTCTATCCCCTTGAAAATGAAGAGACGTCTACAGATACTGAAATCTCATTGCCTTTGAAATATTTTTTCCCCAAATAGTGAAAGAAATCCCACATTTCTTGTCCGATGCAGTGTACACATTGAAGAAACCCTTGTTATTTTTGACTAAATACCAGCTAAGGACGAAGAACAAGTAAGGACTAAAGTGTATATTGTGCCATTTTTTGGATATTATTGTATATTTGGAGGCGTTTGATGATCCAGTAAAGTTGAACGGTGTAATGTAGTTTGAAAATTTATTATTTTTATAGTGAGTACTCTTTCAAACACGAAAACAAATGAAACCTTAAGTACAAGATTTAGACTATATCATGAACAAGTACTCGTATACGTTTAGTATTTTGAACTTTCCAAAAAAAATTTAATGCTTGAAGATTGTATTCGTTTGCCCAGTTTGTTTGAAACTTTCCCATTGGCAAAATCTGTAATTTCTGTTTTTGTTATAAGAAATTGGTAACTGAGTGATTTTTTTTTTTACATATAGGTAAAGAATCACCATACTTTACTGTTAAGATTCATCATGGAAGTATGATGTTGACCAAGTCCAATAACTTGGTTTATGAATATGGAGAGGTTGACTACATAGACTATGTTCATTCAAACATTTTGAACAGACAGTTTCTGGACAAACTTATAGAGGGTGTAGGACTTGATCTGCCAATGAAGTTTCTTTATAAGAAACAAAAATTGTCACTACTAGAAGGACTGGTTAGAATAGATAGCAATGTAGACATTGTTATGTTGTTGAAAGATAGAAAATGGATCAACTAAAGTTGACATTTATCTTATGCCTCTTACACTAACTCCTGAATTGGAATAGGATTGGTCAATTCCAATACTACCTCGAGCACCATCATCAGACAATAGCAACGTCAAGAAGGGACTTGTGATCGTAGATCTTGAAACTAGAGAAGAAATACCTCGGTTGGATCCTTCGAAATTGTAATGTAAAGCAAAAGGCGAGAAGCGAAAGTGTAAACAAGAGGAAGATCAAATGAGTGGTAGAAGCAAGAGGCACAAGTCCTCAAGCAGTGAAGTTGGTTGAAATTGTGGAACTTTCAGACAGTGAAAGTGATGTACCTGATGATAAAGTGGAAGGGGTTGAAGAAGTAGAAGTAGATGCAATGCTGTCTGAATGTGACAAGGTGAAAGGTGTTGGTAGAGGTGAATCTGGATGTGAAATTGGTCTTGAATGTGACAATGTTGGGAATGACAATGACATTGCTAGGAATGACAATGACAATGTGGGACTAGAGAATGAACTTGAAAATGATGGAGTTGATGGGCAGTTGGAGAATGATGGAAATGCTACTAGAGTACCTGAATGTGCATATGTACTTGAATTCTCTAAAAATGCAGATTGTAACATAGATGTTGATTGGGAAGCATTTTTGGATAGACATCAAGAGGATATTTGGAACAGTTGGAAAAATAGATTAGGGATGAACAATGAAGAAAAGACTCAACATGGAGATGAGTCTGAAGAGCATGAAGTCCAGACTGAGAGATTCCAGGAAGGTTTTGTGGATTTAGACTTTAGGTTTGAAGAAGAACCTATACCAAGACAAGGTCCTCAACCTTCTGCTGTAAATATAGATCTTGGAATGGATGATATGGCTGGTCAGCAAGGGAATGTTGATGACACGGACTACATCGATTCAAATGAGCTGCAAACAAATATAAGGCAAAACATGAACATTCAGCCATAAACAAAAAAATAATTTTTGAAATAAATTACCCGTCTTCTTGGACATGTATGAAACTTTCTATCGGGATTAGCATCTGTCCACGATGTCTTGAGCTCAATTGGCAAGCTACCATTACAAAATCGGGAATTCATATGTGCAAAGAAAACAAAATTTTCAAGGACTGTATACATATAGAATACACATATTATAATATATATAGAAGATGGTGATTATGAAAGTCAGCACCAACATAGGCGGGAAAGAGTCATAATAGTGGAATGGCATAAATGCCCTCATTAAATGAAGAATGTTGAATGCATGCGATGAACTCACAGTTAAATCTGATGGAATTGGACGGAAATGACCATTGTCACCAAGAAAGTTTGAAATAGCGGCTCCACTGCCAAAAATAAAAGGATAGGTCCTCAACCCGCAGCAAATACAAAAGATAAAGACAATTTTGCAAAAAAGCCTATTTAAATCATCCATATTTGGAAATGAAAAATATATATTCGTCTGCAAAAATTTTAAAAATAATTTAATAGCACATAACAAGAATTATTGTTTGGATAGAAGAGGCAAAATATGCATTTGGAGAGAATGTGAATAATGAAATATATATTTTAAGTTAAAGGTAGATTTGAAAATAATTATTTTAGAGAAGGTAAAATTGGAAGATAATTTAAAAAACGATCATAATCCATCTATTTGGAGTTGTGAAATACACTTCAAATTACACTACACTGATTTTGGGTGGTTTTTAGTGCACAAAAAAATTAACAAGCACTGATTTTTTCAACCAATCACATATAGTGTCACCAAAATTGGTTAAAACTAGTGGAAAAAAACTTTGAAGTGGATCCAAAGAGCATCTCCAATGCAATCGTAGATTACAAAAAAAAAAAATTCTGCCACATTAGTAAAATAGATTATGACTAAAAAAATTATTCTTTAATAAAAGTTGTCAGGACACTCTGTCAAGCTGACTTGACATTAAAAAAATAGATAGTATCTAACACTCTGTCTAGTTTCAGACGTTCAGTTAGATATGCTGACTCAACAGTATTTAAATTTTCTATGCATATTTAAATATAATCTAGTATTTACATTTAAATAGCAATCTATATAATGCATTGGAGACTATATTTGAACTTAAATATCTATTCATTAGACATCTCTTTTAATATTTGTGCTATGTAGATATCAATCCATATAATGCATTCGCCCAAAATATACTTCCACTTCCCGCTCTTTTGCCCTATTAAATGAGAGAACTATTGGGAACACTCAAATAAGCGAAGGCCAAAATTGATAAGTGCAAAAAAAGCAGAAGTTTCTTTTAGATATGAAACGGCCTCGTGACACTGATGATGAGAAACTAAAACTCCAAGGTAACTTGGCTCAAATTACATTTTTCTGTGTTTATTTCTTTCAGCAAGCTACCTTAAAATTATGATATTTTAATTTCTTTTCACATTCAGAAATAAGCATTTTTTTTTTAATTTTTGTTTGGAATTCATGGTAGAGTATTTATGCTTTTTTTTTTTATTTTTTTATTTATCAATAATGTTATTTTTTTACCCTTTGGTTGTTTTAATTGTTTGTCTCTTTCTTCTTTCTGTGGACGATGCGTTAAACATGCTTATTTTGCGTTTTATGCTGATTATACTATTGTGTTTTCTGACAGTGTATAGTAGTAGTATTTGTTCTTTCACATTATTGTTCTAGGTATTTTTGTTTCCTTTTTATGGGTTTGTCAAGTTATTTCCTCTGTGGCTCTGTTGCTAAGCATACTTATTGTTTAGGGTTGAACTTTGGTTTGGGTTTGAAATTTGTGTCTTATTTTTACACTTTGTATTCAACTATCCTAATTTGAAATTTGTATTACTGTGACATATTTTTAGATGAAATGGATACTGATGGTGATACTGAGAGAAAAAATGATGACCATGAAGATGACGACGATGGTAATTACAATACGGTGAAGAAGATAATATTAATTTCTCATTTGTCTATTCAATGCCTTTTCCAATTTTGAAATGATTATTTTCTTGCTTTTTTGGAAATATTTTTGTGCACGTGTTACTGGTATAGAGAACTTGATGTCCTGATATTTAGTCTGAAGTAAATGGGTGTTGTGGCAGAACGTAATTGTGCTGATAATTTTGAAACAGGAGAAGATTCTTGTTACTGCGAATGTGAAGGGGATGGGAGTGATGAGGGGGAGGATTCTGTGGGAGATGAAGATACTAGGGATTGGGAAGATGGGCATACTGCTATTGATATAGAAAAAGTCCGTCAAGGTTTTGCCAAGCTCACATGTTCCATGAAGATTGGAAACAGTCCGTCTTTCCAACGGTTTATGACTTTTTTATGTCCTCAGCCCGTGGATTTAGGCTCAATTGATAATTATTGCTTGCAGATTTATGAGGAAGAGAAATCAAAAGCTAAACATACTTTGAATAATATGGGTCAATCTATTGCTCTTTCAGTTGACCTGTTTACTTACTACAACGAGCGCACTTGGCACAGCTATGACTTTGTGTGTTTGGCAGCACATTTTATTGATGATACATGGGAATTGAAGAAACGGCTTCTTTGTTTTCGGCCATATGATATTTTGAAATTTGGTTTTATGGATGCAGTGATCTTGAAAACTCTAAATGACTGGAACCTTGAGCATAAGGTTTCTTCTTTTACCTCAAGAAGTGCCAATGCTTCCAATGAAGTTGTTGAGTCTATAACAGGTCAGATTAAGGAGAAGAAGAGGCTGCGACTTGATTCTCGCCTTTTTTCTGTGAGTTGTTGTGCTGAAATGTTTGGTTCAATGGCAGAAGATGCATTTAAAGAGATATCTACGACCGTTTGCCTGGAAGCCTGGCAGGTTCAGCATATATGGCATGTTACGCTTTGGAGGCTAAAAAGTTCTTTAGAGTTGGAATCACAAGAAGAATTCAATTCAGAATTTGAACATGAGTCTGCCGATGAACGGGAGAAAGTTCAAATTGTCTGTAGATTGGTGGAAAGGGCGTACAATGTAGCAAAACTGCTGTTTGAAACAAAGTATCCAACTGCTAACAAATTTTTGTATAATCTTCAGGAGCTTAGGGAAAATTTAATTTTGGAATCAACTAGTTCAGTTTCTTTTGCTAGCAGTCTGGCTAAGAAAATGCTTCAGAGGCTTGAGAAATACATAAAAGATACGTTTCTGGTATTGGGAATTGCATCAGTGATGGATCCTCGTTGCAAGATGCAATACATAGAATATATTTCCACAAAATTTGAAGATAGAGATGGAAGCTTTCAAAGTGGTGCTGTTTTGGAGGCTATTCGTAGCATCCATGCTGATTATGTGAGCCATGGGATTGAAAGAAAGAGTTGTGGAGGTAGTTCAAATCACAAATCAGAAGAAGGGAATCCGGGAAGTGATAAGGAAAGGTTTCAGAATTTTCCCGGGTTGCAAGAGTACTGTCAATTTGTTCAAGCCAAGAATCAGCCTGAAAAGTCAGATCTAGATTCATATCTAGAAGAGCCTGTCGTACCTTGGAACGAGAACTTCAATGTACTACGATGGTGGAAATCTGAAGCTCCCAAGTATCCAACAATGGCAAAAATGGCACGCGACTTTTTGGCAATTCCAATATCAGTTGCTCTATCAACCGATGCTTACTATTTGGAAAATAGACCGGCTGATCTGCAGTTAATTACTTCAGGGCCAGACTTGATGAATGCCTTAGCGTGCTGTAGGAGCTGGTCCAACGAGCGAATCTGAGTTTATGTTTCTTGCTGGTAGCAGCAAGTATATTTTGATTTGTGATGTCTATGTTTTCAACATTTTCTGGTGAAACTGTTGTATCCATTTGCTTGATCCAATTTTCTTTTGCAATGAACTGAGCTAATGGATGTTCTTCTTTTTATGTATCAGTTTTCAAAAACCTCTTTCCAAGTATTCTTACTACCGCATTTCGTTTCATTTAACAAGAGGAATTTATTTAAAAAGGCTCACATACTTTTACAAAGTTAACAAAATCAACCCTATAATTTTTAAAATTCATATACTATATTTTTATTCACACCGATCAGTTCCGTCCACCTGTGTCCAGCCCCCATTGCCTGTGCAACCTTCCCATTGCATTTCTATCTACAGCATCTCTGTATAGCTTCCTGGGCCAGTGCTGCTTTCCATTGTCTCTGCAACAGCCCTTCAACATGCGTAGCTCTTTCCCTAGTCAGATTGAGTCCATAGTTTTGAGGATAAAAGGAAGTCGAAGCTGAAATCATGAAACAATTTTGATCCCTAAGAATATTTAATGCATTTTAGACAACTACATAGCCTTTTTATTTTTATTTTTATAACAACGAAACTCATTATATTATAATGTCATCGCACAAGAAAAGAGGGAATGCGATTGGCACAACTATGAATAGTCCAGAAAGAAGTAGCAAGTGGGGTTAGTTTCTAGGCTACTCTATTTTCGTTACCAGGAATAAAACGACAAGAGCCACATCCAACATCTTTTAGAAAAGTTACAATATTTAAATAGATTTGTCAAAAAAAATTTAAAAAAATTATTTTTCGATATTAGACAAGTCCATTTAAAAAGATAATTTGTTTAAACTAAACTTAAGGGTCGAATGAAATTTAAATTTTGAGTTGGTCTTGATTTAATTTTTTAATGAGACTCTAATTTATACGAAGTATATATATATTTTTTAACATCTTGTATTCGGTCAAATTTAATGAACTAAAGACGCTATTCACAAACAGCTCCGACTTTACAAGCTCTCCTTTACATCCAGATTACCGTGGAATCAACAGGATCCTCGTCAGGTTCTCACTCACTTGATTATCATTTTTCTGTTTTATTTTATATTTTCAAGTAATTATGACATTAAAAAATATTTTTGAATTAAATGAGACCATGCATTCCTAAATTTAGAGATTTTGTCATGAACTGATGGGGTTTCAGAAATCACGTAATGCTCGTTAACATTTGTCCTTCATCGGTCATTCATAGTTTTTGTTTTAAGGATTTTCTGTTTTAATTAATTTTAGGCACAGTTGATTTCTGGTAAAAATTAGCCGAAAATGATTGATGACATATTTTTTAAGTTGCTTTCTTTAAGTACTTTTTGAAATATTGGAAGCAAATAAAAAAAGAGCATTCGTATCTGTTCTTCAACATTTAGTTGTGTATTTAAGGTTTGATGCATTTTTGGGGAAAATAATTTTCATAGTTATGATAGGGCTTTAGCTCATTTTCTTTAGGCTGACTAGAGGAAGCCACATGTTTTTCGTTTTATCTGTTTTTTTTTTCCTCCTGCAGTATTTATCTACAAGACTGAAGACCCTGAATAGGCTTTCAGCTCTGGTACTAATTCATATACATATTTATCTCTTGCAATATTCTGAATAGCTGGTTTTTGTTTTAAGATGTCAGGACATAAAAAGTTAAATGGATTTTCTCGTATTCGAATGAGTGATGGAGCAAAAGATTATGAACACGATAAGTATAATATTGAATCTATTAACACTGATGATGGCAATGAAGATAATATTCCAGAAATAGAGGCAATTAGCAGAGCTTTTGCAAAGATGACTTCTAGCAATGGCAACTTTCAACTTAAGATGATAGAATCCCCTGCTTTCAGAGAATTCTTGGGGCATCTTAGTCCGCGTTTCCAACTGGGTACGCTTGAGATTCTCAAAGCTGATTGCTTGAAGATTTACAGGGAAGAGAGTAGGAAAATTAAGAAGATCTTGATACATCAGGATGAACGGATAAGCTTGTTGGTTGAGAAACTGAAAAGTCGGGATAGGAATTGCTATATGTGCCTAGCTGCATATTTCATTGATGATACTTGGAAATTGAAAAGGTGGGTTCTCGTAGTTTGGAATGCTACTGGTTATAACCTATCAGATGCTGTTCTGAAGTCTCTAAACTATTGGAAT
Source organism: Forsythia suspensa (assembly GCA_023638005.1). Taxonomy (NCBI): domain Eukaryota; kingdom Viridiplantae; phylum Streptophyta; class Magnoliopsida; order Lamiales; family Oleaceae; genus Forsythia; species Forsythia suspensa. The sequence continues at coordinate 47,095,502 of CM042675.1, forward strand.
ATTGAAGGAAAGATCTCCAGTATCACTTTTAAAATTGGTATTGATATTGGTGAAACAGTTGATAAAGTTAAAGATTACATTCAGAAAAAGAAGGTACTCTGGCTTGACGGTCGTTTATTTCATGTTTGTTGTTGGGCCGATTTGATTGATTCAATGGTGTGGGATGCGTTGGATCAGATATCAGATACCATTGACAAAATTGATGAATTTGTAAATTCAAGAGTGCTGGATGCATATGATCAACAGAATGTAGCTAATCAGACACAAGTAACCACTGATAATGTCCGTGATTGTATTAATCGGGTGAGAACATTACCTCACTGGCACCTCAATTACTCCAGGTTAAAAGAGGCTTTGGAGTTGCATTCTCGGGGAGATTTTTCTTCGCAAGATGTACCTCATAATTACCTGCTATCTTCTGATGAGTGGAAAAAAGTTGAAGTTATTTGCAAACTTGTAGATAAGTTGAACAACATTGGAAAAATTCTTTTTGAAACCAAGTATCCAAATGCGAGCATCTTTTTGAGTAACCTTCTGGAACTTCATGCAAGTTTGAATTATGAGGCTTCAATTAGTTCCAGTAGTGTGATATTTAAAAACATGCTTCAAAAGTTGAATAAGTATTGGAAGGATTCATTTCTAGTGCTGGCTGTTGCAGCAGTAATGGATCCTCGATGTAAGATGATGTACATAGAGTACTTATCATCAAAGTTTTCTACACATGATTGCAACTTACAGCTTTCAACCGTTTCAGAGGCAGTTCGTGTCCTTTATGATGATTATGCTGCCAGTACTCATCAACAACAGGAGGATTCCACGAGCGATTCAGATGATTCCTACTGCTATACAGATACTTCCCAGTCTGAAAAGGAGGATTATCCCAGCAAGAAAAGGAAGGTGGTGATTCCAAAACGTGAAGTTGAAGAAAATGAAAACTCAGAGAATACAATGAAAGAGATTCCAAAGCACGGCGAGGAAGGAAAAAGTTACCCAAAGGAAAGGGAGGAGGCGATTTCCAAAAGTCAAGGGGAAGGAAAAAATAACATAAAGAGTCATTTACACGGGTACCAACAATTTGTTCAATCTAGTATTCGGCCTAAAAAATCAGACCTGGAATGGTATCTTGATGAACCTGTCCTTCCATGGAGCCAAGAATTGAATTTGCTGGATTGGTGGAAAGCGGCGAGTCCAAAGTATCCAACACTATGTAAGATGGCTCGTGATGTTTTGTCGATTCTTTTATCTTCATTTGATGCATTCTACACTGAAGAAAGAAAGGTAGACAGTCAAATAACATCCCATGGACAAGCTCTGGTGAATGCTTTGATGTGCATCCGGAGTTGGCTTCCGAAGAACTGAGTGAGGGCATGTTTGGCCATCTTGGTGCTAGCTTATAAGCACTAGGGCCCACAAAATGTGTGGACAAAACTAAGCCAATTGGAGTCCCACACCTCATAAGCAAATAAGTAAGGAAGAGGCTACTTATGTGGCTTATCTTTTGACCACATACTTTGTGGGCTCGAGTACTTATAAAATAGGAGCTTATTTGCTAAACATGCTATCAATGTCAAACCTCAATATGATATTACTCTCTCGATTCAACCTCTTCCCATTGATTAATCCTAGATGGGGTAATATATTGTAGATTTCCTGTAGCTTCTTTTTGCAGAAATGATAGGAGCTTATTTGCTAAACACGTTGTCAATGTCAAACCTCAATGTGACATTACTCTCTCGATTCAACCTCTTCCCGTTGATTAATCCTAGATGGGGTAATATATTGTAGATTTCCTGTAGCTTCTTTTTGCAGAAATAGTTTTACTTTGTAAGGGCGATAATTTTCACTTCAACAACTGCATTCAAGATTCACAATCATTTTCTACACCCCACCTCCCCTCCCCTCCTCCCTCCCCTCCCCTCCCCAACATCTCACATCTTAAATATTTTGAGTGTTGTGATATTAAAATTGTTTTATTCATCAAACACTTGAAAATACATCAAGATGGAGAATCCTGTGTTTGGCTAGATTATCATCAGTGTTGATAGCATTTATTAGAGCTGGCCAAAATATGAAGGCATGTCCAAAGAAGCTGTTTTGAACCTAATCTAAGAAGCACAGACACGCCACTGGCACCGGCATGTCGGTGTCCGACACATTGTCTATTCGTGTCAGTGGTGTGTCCTAAGTTGGTTAAAAAAAAAAAAAAAAAAACTAATTTTTAAAGGTCGATTAAACTGGAATTTTCAAAGATTCATGGTTGTGCCCATCTCCTCCTGCGCGAATCCAACTTCTTTCCGACAAGATTTCAATGGCTAAGTGACGTGTTGCAGGTGGTTCTGAAACCTCACATGAGTTGGAGAAGATGAAACGGGAAATATGAAGTTTCAATGTTTCAGTGTCTTTCAGTTGGGGGATAAGATTTGTGGGGGTGCTAGTACTTGTTTGAGGTTTTATAAAAAATATGTTAATTTTTAGTCAATATTTTAAATAGGCCAATTATTTATTTGTTAATGTTAAATCGGTCAATCATTTTTATTTTTTACTTTAAAATGGTTATATTTTTTTTACACTATAAAATTTTAAAAAAATTAAAAAATTTAACCGACATGTCACGGTATGTCGTTGTGAGTTTCGGTACTTTTTCAAAAATCGTGTCAACGTATTCTATACGTGTTATATCAAGTATGAGCATTTGTATCGGTGCATCATGGAACAAAATAAGCTATGTTCAATGAACCTTGGGAGTTTAGTCCTAATGGACTGCCATGTAATTTTTTATTATTATTATTATTTTTTTGGGGTCTGTGGCGGAAAACTTTCTGCAGGAGGTGGCAGACCAAATAATTCAATCCGCTGAAGATTGTATTTCTTGAACTGTTGGGGATTCCAGAAATCTGGGGAATGCCTGAATATCATACTAATGGACTATATTGGTTATCATTGAATTATAAGTAATACATTCAATAAAAATATTATAACCCGTTATTGGATAGCAAGAGGATTTAACTGACTGTCCATTGTTTTATTTTATTTTATTTCTCTCTTTTTTATTAGTAGGATTATGTCAAAATATATATTAAAAATTATTGTATAAATCTCATATTACAAAACTACTACTTCAGAAAGTAAAGAAAATTTGAGATTACATTCTATATTCATAATAATCTATATTACTGCATTAATAAGTGTGAATTTCATACTTATTTCAACTCTTTTCACTAGTAATTGTAACTGATTATTGTAATTCATCAATCTCCCTACACGAAATAAATCAAAAGAACAAAAATAAAAAAATTTGCTTTTGAGCAATTTTTGTGATTACCAAAAGGGTAATTATATTACCACAACATTATTTGTTAAGTACACTACATTTTAATTACAACGAAGGTCTCTAACTATTGTTCACTTTTGCATTTACGCCTCTAACTTTTTTTTAGCAAAATTTTGTCATCAACCTATTAATTTGCACGTCTTATATTTGTCTTTGATGATGTTTTTGTTAAAAAGTTAATTGAGAACGTGTAAATTTTTTTTTTTTTGCATCTAATATTTTTATATAATTAAAATAAATAACAAATACAAAAGTTTGAAAAAATATTTTTCCCTCATTTCAAAGCACATTAGTAGAATATTTAGATAAAAATCTTTATTGAAGACAAGATGTGAAAACTAAATGGAAGTTAATAATAAAAATACGATGAAAAAATGTTAAACATAAGTATCTAAATATCAAAAGTTGAGGGACTTTCATTTCAATTAAAACGTAGTGTGGATAATAAAAAGTGTAGTGGGAATATAATTACCCTTACCAAAAACTTGTTTTTTTTTTTTTTTTTTAAAAACACCGGGTCAAACTCGGTTCAACCCTTTGACCTTGACCCTTAATTATTTCTCTTTTCTGGGTTGATTTTTAAAACATTGAGTTTCGATTGTAAATTTGATTTATTATATCGTTTCATTATTGTTTTTAATGCTTCGGTTATTTGGACAATAATTGATTGAATTGCCTACGACAATAAGAACGAGAGGTGATTTATTCATTTAGATCGATATAATAAAAATCATGAATTTATATATATTTCCATAATTTTTTGTAGTTTGATAGATTCCTTGGTGATTAAATGCACTTTGATTTGTTGTAATTTACATAGAGATATAGTTTAACTTATTTAAGTAGATTTTGTTTTGCTTAAGAGAGATTATCAAATAAAGTAGAGAAATTTGACCGGATATACGTATAGAGTATTGTTGAGGCTTGATATGCAAAGTTATATTAGAAAAGTACAATAAAATCGTGAGTTGTAACACTTTAGATCATCGAATTAATTTCAAAGTTAAATTGTCGAACAATAGTTTATTGTTTTATTTAAATTTTAGTTTTTAGTTTAAAAATTACCCAATTGAATTGAATTGTTTAAAATTGTTCAATTATGAAGTTAGGATTCCATTAAGTCAATAATTAAATAGCATAGTCTTGATAGAAATGATATATTTATTTACTACTGTATTATTTATTGCGTTATTGTGTATTTGCAATTTTATCGAACATGTATCAAAGTAAAAAGACAATAAAAACTCACAATTTCAAGATTTGATTTCGATCAACTTTAAAACCTAGAATATTGAAGAGTTAATTTAACAAATGGTCATCATGCAAAATTTCAAATTGGTTTTAGTCCCTAAAGTTAAATTATATTACATAATTGTTCACTTTATTAGTGATATCAATTCCAAATTTGACATGGCACCGTTAAGCTTTGACATGGAATAACTGTTATGTCCATATCGTGAAATTATATATCTTCATAATCAAACGTGGATTTTTCTTTAAAATATTTCAAGTTCAGACGAAAAATCTCAAAATTCTTATGTTAATTCCAACATATTTCTATCATTAATAAATAACAAAAATGTCGCAATAAAGGTGAAACAAGAGGTAAGTTGAAAGGAATTAGTCTACTGCAAGTTTAGCGGCTGCTAAATGATGTTAAATAGGTTACATGTAACTTTATTAAACTTGAATGACTAAATACTATAAATTAGTGATAAATTATGAAACTTTCTTAAACTTGAATGACTAAATACTTTAAGGACCAATTTTACTTTTTTCTTGAGCTTCAGTGACTATTGTGAAATTAACTCAAAGTTTTACAACTGATGTTGAGATGCAACTAATCTTAGAATTACAGTAGACATGAAAAAAACTCGAAGATCCAGGATTTTGTTTTAAGGGTAAAAATATACTGCATAAGTTCACTTCATTTGGGTGGATACTTGGATTTGAATCAATTCACGGGTATGTTTCTATTTAATTTTACTTTTAACTCTCATTAACACTTCCTTGCTTTTGCAAAGCTCAATCTTTTTAGCTTTAACCCCACTTTTGTGCTTCGTTGAAAAGAAAAAGTTGCTATCAGAACTCAACTGCTAGAAGTTGAAAAATTACGTTTTCAGTAGTCTTAAAAGCTATTATCCACTTAAGACCTTGTGGGCTGACTTTATTTCTTTTTTTTTTTTCCCATTGTTTTGTATTTTTTTTTCTGCTTTGGGTTGGATCTTTAGCTCATTATGTTTAAAGAAAGTGATAGGGGTAGATGCGAATATTTGAGAGCTAGTTCAATTACATTTTTGTTAACTGTCCAAATAAAAAGCACCAGTTAGTTATATGGTGCTGGAGTTGAGTACAAGAATACTATGTGAGTAAATTTGGGAATGAAGAAGTGGACAGGTGGAGTGGTGATAATTGGCCTTGGTTTGATTTTGGTTGTGAGTTACAGCTTTATTGGAACATCTGAATCTCCAAAAAAGCAGTCTGCATATGAATTTTTCAATAACCATCCATCTGGGGACGATAATTCAGACGACAATGCTGATGTTAGTGACGAGCGATTCAAGAAAAAAATGGAAAGGCTGGGAACTGTCAAGAAAAAACCTCAATTTATGGATTTTGAAGGGCTGAGTGATTTGTATAGTTTGAGTAGTAATTGGTCTAAAGAGGAATCTAATGCATTACTTGTATGGAACCAAATGAGATTTCTATTATCACGGTCGGATGCACTACCTGAAACAGCCCAGGGGATCAAAGAGGCTGCCATTGTCTGGAAAGATTTATTGAAGGATAAGGCTTCAAAACTCGGGGATGTTAAGGAAAGTTTTGATTGTCCTTATTTTGTTATTGCATCTAATACTACAATGTCGATGAGTGGGAGTGTTCTTGATATCCCGTGTGGTCTGGTTGTGGATTCATCTATTACTGTGATTGGGATACCTGGTTCATTGCAAGGCAGTTTTCAAATTGAACTCATTGGTTCGCAACTTCCTGAGGAGCCAAACCCTCCTATTGTGCTGCAATACAAGGTCTTTTTACCGGGGGAAAACTTGACAAAGGAACCTGTTAGTATTCTGAATACATGGACTAAAGAATCTGGGTGGGGGAAGGAGGTAAAGTGCCCTGATCATGGCTCAACCAATGTCCTAAACGGTATGTGTTTTTTACGTCATTCTTCAGTGTCCATTTCTCCTCTAGTTTTGGTTGAACTCTTTTGATGTCCATTCGTCAGTGTTCCATATTGCAAGTTATGTAGAGGCTAACTTAGACTATATCCATATGCAATCTATGTTGTGGCTAACTGATTGCACCTGCCATGGAGATAGCTCCAAATTATATTTCCTTCAAAATATAACTGAAAAGACCGAGGCATTCTGTGTGGCTTACCCACTATGATGTTGTGGCTCTGGCTTATGAAATTTACATGATGTGGTGTTTATATTTCCTGAAGCCTATGACACATTTCCCAGCATATCCCCATTGGAAGTGATGGGGCATCCTCATCCAAGAACCTTCAGTAGGTTAAGGGTATTTTGAATACGGGCATTATACGAGACATATTTCAACTGCTTGAGAACAGGAAAACCAATGTTAAATTATTAGCTTTAGCAATTCTTAAAAATTGTAGCTTATTTGGGTTTTTATTGCATTGCTATCTTCCTATATTGAAATTGGACCTTTTTCTTTCCTTAGTCTCTTTAAGTGGAACATGTTCCCTTTCGCCCCACCCTAGTGTCTATGCTCTGTTTGATTTTCCTTTTTCCCTTCTGTCGTCATGTCTAATAGGTAGTCTTCTAAACGATCACTTAATTCTTTCTTTGTTATCTATGAGTTTTCAACATGTTGAATGTTTGAGTTCACTGTCAAAATTCATGTCTTAAAAGGAGAACTCCTCTGCTCCAGTTATACCATGTCAAAATTCACGTCTTAATCATGTCCTCTCTATTAAGCTGTACAGAATAGATGAAAGCTCCAGTTGTCAACTCTTTCCGGGAAATGCATGCAGTTTTTGGCTCCTTAGAATTATGAGTGATAAAGAAATATCTGGCTATTTTGAGTGTTTGGTTTGTAATTCTTTTAAACACATGTTATTCTGACCTCTGATTGTAAGTATGAATTTTGGAAATCGCACAAGTGAAACTCAATCATAAAATGGTAAATAAATTTTTCTTGTGGTCCAAGAATAGATACATAACAGTATTGAAAACTTCAAAGAAATCTCATATCATCGTATTAATAGTTGCTTGGAGTCTTAGTGTTATGGTGCGTCCCTTGCTTTGTAGGAGATGAGCTGGTTGATAATGATAAGTCACATCTTTTGCAGGATACATATTTTTTAATGCTTCAAGACATTATAACTGGTTTATAAACCAATTTTTGGTTTATTTGACCAAAATTGGTTTATTAGGAAATTGTTGACTTTTTATGTTAAAAGTAGGTTGAAAAGTCAAAAATGACGGCTGAAATAAACCAAAAATGGTTTATAATCCATGTCAAACAAGCTCTTAATGCTTCAAGATGTGTTAATAATTTCATTTTTCAAATTTTTTATCTTCGTATGACACAGTTTGATAGTTCACACTGCTCTTGCTTTTCGCAATTTAACCTGCCTCCGCATGTATTTTTCAGTTGATGGACTTGTAAACTGCAATATACAAATCGTCGGTAGTACCACAGAGAACAATCTAAATGCAAGTCATTCTGGTGACTTCAAATCAAGTAATGTTTCTGAAGGGAGTCGACATGCAAGCTCTAATTTCCATTTTGTGGAAGGTAACCCATTTACTGCAACATTATGGGCTGGTGATGAGGGATTTCACATGACAGTGAATGGAAGACATGAAACATCTTTTGCATATAGGGAGGTCAGTTTTCTAGCATATCTAGAGACTTGAAATACCCATGCTAAAAGCTTAAGTTGTTACATAGGGGACAAACTTATTTGTATTTTGTATTCAACATGCTCTCTCACTTATGTGCCAGACTCATTTCTTACATAGGGGACAAACTTATTTGTATTTTGTATTCAACATGCTCTCTCACTTATGTGCCAGACTCATTTCTTAATCAAAGGCTTGGCACGTGCACAACTTTTAATAAATGGGTGGCAACAAGTCTTGAACTCAGGACCTCCATCTCCGATGATACCACGTTGAATCATGTTATATAAAATTTTAAGTTGTTAGATACTGGATAAGTTATTTATTTATCTATTCAACATAGAGTTGCACACAATTATGATAAATGTACTAATAATGGAGTTTACAAAATTGCAGAAACTTGAACCATGGTTGGTTAGTAGAGTTGACGTGAAAGGTGGCTTGGATGTCGTATCTATCCTAGCGAAAGGATTGCCTGTTTCCAAAGATTTGGATTTAGTTGCGGATGCTCAGCACCTCAAAGCTCCTTCACTTTCTAATAAAAGGCCAGCACTATTAATTGGAGTTTTCTCAACTGGGAATAATTTTGAGAGACGTATGACACTGAGAAGATCTTGGATGCAATATGACACTGTACGTTCGGGAGATGTGGCTGTTCACTTTTTCATTGGACTTGTAAGTGAGGCATTGCAAACTAGGAGGAGTTTGTTTGATCATCCTAAGATAGTCTCAATAAACTTCTCTCTCCTCTGGTTTTTGCCCAAAATTAAATTCTGTAGGGATATGATATTCCTTTCTTCATTTGTCTTTCATGCGTTGAATTTTAAGGCATATATTTAACTACAACTTTTGTTTCAGTTATTCCTAATAAGAATCTCTTTTAATTCTTAATATATTACAAATAACCTTTTAAAGGATGCTTGAAATGGCAATTTTAAGCAGTGTCATTTGCAACTTGATGCTGGTTACAGGACTTGTGGAGATAGTGTGTCAATAGAATCTGAATTAATTATTGGAAGCCTCTTACAGATTGGAAATTTGTCATTTTTTTCCTGTTTCGATAATTTAATCCAATTTTCTAGTTTCATTATATTAATAATGCGGTGAAACAGTACAATCCTATTCGACATAATTCTATCATGTGTGTTTCATTGGATGGGTATTATGAGTAAAATCTTCAACTTCTAATAGCCATGCATTGGTTAATAGTTATTGATTTCTGAGGTGGTACTATGTAGAAAACTGAAAATATGCAGTACATTGAACTTTCCTTCTGGAGGTCCATTATAGCTGTGTTCCTTTCCTTTAAACTGTTATTCTTCACCAAGTAATTTGTTTGCAAAAGTCTAATCTGTTCTGCCTTCATTTTTGAGTTTCTTTCCTCTTTTAACTGAATAAACACTTGCAGCACAAGAATAAGGAGGTCAACTTCCAGCTCTGGAAAGAAGCTCAAGCATATGGAGATATCCAATTGATGCCTTTTGTCGATTACTACAGCCTGCTCACCTATAAAACCGTTGCAATTTGTATCCTGGGGGTATGTCTTAGATGTTTCTACTTAAAATGAAAGATTTTTTTATACTGCTTAAATACAACTAGTAAGCAGATTGGAATATCCTCACTGGTCAATTGTTAAGTTTCTGACTCACATTCCACTTGCTTGTGTTGGGTGAGACTATGGAAGGATGTGACATATGAAGATGATGCAACTCTCAAGTTAGACATGAAATCACCCACTAACAACAAAGTGACAAACCCTTGTTTTAATAAAGGGAGATGATGCGGAGCATCACTTGAACACAAGGGTGGCCCCATCTTGTAGTAGTTCTTTGAAGTAAGGCCCTAATGAGTAGTGCTTAGTGTGGATTTCCAGGCTTGGTCTTAGGTGATAAAGGGTTTAATTGCGTCTCTCCTACTAGCTGTTGCTTTTGAGAGAAGTAATTGCTTCACCCTGGTGTGGGAGTTGGAGATCTCTTGTTCGATTCCCCTACGGAAGGGAGAATGATGCGGAGCATCAGTTGAACATGAAGATGAACCTATTCATAAGTAAGGCAGATTAGGATAGTGCTTTGGGCAAATTCCAAGATTGCATCTCTCCTACACGCTTCGGCTTTTGGAAGAATTGGTTGCATCACTCTGTATCGGGAGATGCCCATATTGAATTATGTCTAATGAATAATAGAATACATATTACTATTATCCATTCCATGGAAAAACTAGAAATAACTTGAGTAGTTGGATTAGCCAGTTATACGTATTGAATAGAGCCAAGTTTTTTTTTGGTTTGGCAAGATGCATCTTGTGCTGTTGTACAAAAGCTTTATATTCCATTGAATCTTTTGATCTTTTCATTTGCCTATAATCACAAGTTTGTATACTCAAATTTATATGCTGGAGAGTTTTTTAGTGCATTCACTAATTTCTCCATTCTCTACAATGTCAGACCAAAATCCTTCAGGCTAAATATATTATGAAAACCGACGATGATGCTTTTGTGAGGATAGATGAAGTTTTATTAAGTCTAGGGGAAAAGCGTCTAGTGGGCTCTTATATGGTCATATATCCTTTGAATCAGAGCCACACAGGAATAAGGACAACAAATGGCACATCAGCAACAAGGTATCAATTTTATCGGTTAAATTTCTAATGTGTGTAACTGATACTGTCCACCATATATCACTTCATTGTCATAATAGTGGTTCTCTTTGATAGGAATGGTCTCATTCCTCGTATCCTCCTTGGGCCCATGGTCCAGGTTACATAATTTCCCGGGATATAGCAAATTTCATAGTTCAAGGCCACCAAGAGAGGGAGCTCATGGTAAGATCCAGTATACTTCAGATGGAAAACAAAACAATCTGTTTGTGAACCTCAATTCATAAAATCGTATGTTTGTTGTACATAAATCTTCCAAAGAGTATCAAACTTGAAACTAAAAACTAAAATACCAGCAAATGACTAATCATTTTTGTCAAACTGCTTTTATGTAAACAGAGAGAAATATACAGAAGAATTGATTGATTTCAGCATGCCATGTATGCAGATCAGTATTTTTATCATTAATACTGTGATGCATCAGAAAAAGGAAAATAAATTCTCGAAGTAACGAAAACATGGATTTACATTGATTTATTGAGCTTTTTGGAATCTGAAAGTTATGTCTTCTTCTTCTTCTCTCTCTCTCTGCATTGTGAATATTATTGCTGATGATGTTTTTGAATCTTGTTATGCAACTTCTTCCTAACAAAAGCTAAAGTTACTTTTTGACGTTGTGGATGGCATTTCTGAGTCTCATGGGGTCATTCTTTCTATCTATATACTATCTTAGCTTTTCAAACTAGAAGATGTTGCTGTGGGTATATGGATCGAGCATTTTGAAAAACATGGTCACAAAGTGGATTATGTGAACGATGAACGATTTTACATTGCGGGATGTGAATCAAATTATGTTCTTGCTCATTATCAAAATCCAAGGTTGATGCTTTGTATGTGGGAGAAGCTGCAGAAAGAGCACAAGCCAGAATGCTGCGAGTGAAACCACTGGCCAAAAACTTGTTTATTCTCTTACCTATGTTATAAGCTCTGTGTAGTTTTTATTTTTAAGGTTTCAAACTTAAGCTTCATTTGTTCTCATTCTTTAATTTCCGAGTGATGGGATAATTTCTCATAACTGTTTCTCTTGGAGTTGCAAGTATTGGTGTAGAACGCCATAAACTTGTCTCGTATGGTGAACTAGATCGCATGAAAGATGATTACTGAAAAATAAGAAATTAGTTTTGTGGAAAATTTTCATATATACTTTGAAAAAATAAATTAATTCTTAAAATACTGTTCAATCTTATTTTTTTTTTTTTTACCAAAATATTGTTTTATTTATTTATTTATTTTTTTTACACCAAAATCTTGTGTTACATCGCCGCCGCTACCACTGTCGTTGATACTGCTATTACACAAAGTGTAGTATTTATAAAAAATTGTGTTACGCAACCGTAACATGAGTCGATGCTATTATACAAAATTTAAATTGTAACACTTATAACAAACTATGTTTTGTTGCATACACAACAACTACCTCTTCAAACATACATACAACACTACCACTAGTCAAATCCGACCATTGCCACCCCCTCAAGTCTAACGCTAAGCATGTAACAAACTATGTAACATGACCATCACTCCTATAAAAAACCACTACAAAACCCACCATGACCGCTATAACAAATAACCATAAAATTCACCATCACCGCCATCTTACAACGATTGCAGCTGCCATCTTACCACGATTGTTGCCACCATCAACGAGAATTCAAACCTCAGACTGAACACAAACAAGACTAGGCATGGGTTGGGTTGGGTTGATCTCGCCAAAACAATTCTAATTTCAAATAAAGTCAAATCTGATTTTTTTCTGAACAATGGAGAAGCACCTTGGGTCGGTTTGGTTTGGGTTAGTCGGTTTGGACTTGTATTGTATTCAAATAAAAAAATTAAATCCCATTTTTTAAGAAAATTAATCAAAACAAAATACTTCAAATGGATTGGATTAATACTTCTTGACAGAAAATCAATATGTATACACATTTGCGGACAATATTTCTACTAAATAAAAGACATGTTTCATTGATCACAATCAAAGAAACCCAATTAAACATGCTTCACTGATCACAATTAGCACAAACCAATTAAACAATCAAAAACATGTTTCACTGATCACAATGGAAAGGAGAAGCATGAGTTATCATCTGTTCTAACATTCTAGGATCGACTAATTGGTAAAACTTTCCAGCTAAAACAAAAAATTAGCAAACATTAAGAACTCAGGTACAAGTCACATGCTAGAACATAGCAGTTGCTAGTCGGCAATATGTGCACTCTGTAGTTAAGAAAGAGACGATATCAGCATGAATTTTGCACAAAATTGAGATATATAGATAAATGAGCATAGGATATAATCTATTTACGAGAGTCGTGGGAAATGACATCGGCCGAAGATGGAGGGAAAGGAAAATGGGGAACTGTTACAAAACCACAATATGAGAAACCAAAGATTAACAAAAGTAGATTGTACAAAAGTTAAAGAAATACTGAAATAAAGTATAGAAACTAAAAACAGGACTTCAACGCTTCAACTCGGGAACCATTCACATTATATATGTTCATCGGATTCAGGACTTGCTTTTGTCAGGCATAGCACGGATTCAGGACTTGCTTTTGTCAGGCATAGCACTTACACTCTCAACGAAAGAATCATGCCAAACCCCTGGACCAAAATAGAATCTCTCGAATCCTAGTTTACTCAAAAACCAGTTAATGTTCACATAGGATTATCTCATCCTGATCACTCCACAAACCAGATCAATCACTCAGAGAGTGATTACGTTTTCAAAGTATGATCAATGATCACCTAAGATCAAAGATCCCCAAAAAGAAAACCCAGAAGGAGATGAAAGAACATAAGAAGAAGAGCGTGAGAGAGAGAGAGAGAGAGAGAGAGAGAGTTCAATCTAGAGAAGGGTACAATACCAATTGAAGAAGGTAAAGTGCTGCTTTTATCTCTCGGTTATCCAACCGTCTAACAGAATGCACCATGGACGATGGGGATCAATCCACTTGTCAATATTTGATGATAGTTTCCTTTCACTATTCAAACTCGTGTTTTGTATGAATACGAGTTCACAACCAATTGTAAACTTAGCACCAGTTATCCCACAATCTCCACCTTGGGGTAAGTTTATGTCATCATCATCCTTATGCTGTAAATAGAACTTCAGAGTATCATTAGCTTAGTTCTTCTTCAACTCTTTTCTTACATAAGAAGAAAATTAAGCTTCATCAATATTTAACAATTTCAAACAATTATTAAATTTACTTACTGGAAGAACTTTTGTGCCTATATCTGCAGGATTTTCAATAGTAGAGATCTTTTCAAGTTTGATTAGTCCTTTTGAAAAAATATCTTTAACAAAATAAAATTTTACATCTATGTGTTTGGTTCGATCATGAAACACAAGATTCTTACTAAGATGAATGGCACTCTGGCTATCAGAGTATAAAACAACTTCATTGTTACCAAAATCAAATTCATTTATAAGACCATTTAACCAAACACTTTCTTTCACAGCACTGGTAGTTGCCATGTATTCAGCTTCAGTTGAAGACAAAGTAACAACCTTTTGAAGTTGTGATTTCCAGCTTATACTATACTGTATCACAAATTGTATAGTAGTAAACAGAGGTGGATTTCCCGTTATTAATGTCCTCAGCAAAGTCAGAGTCTATAAAACCTTTTAGAATAATACCTTGCTTACATTTTCTAAACAATAGACCTAAAGAAGAAGTCCCCTTAATATATTCAAGAAGCCACTTCATAACTTCCTAATGAACTTCACCTGGATTGGCCATAAATCTACTCAAAACACTTATGGCAAAGGTAAGATCGGTATAGTGCACACCATACCATTAGATACATTACTGGACCCAACAACACTAGCATAAGAAATGTAAGACATTCTATCAGACTCTTCTTCAGACTTATGACTTTGATTTGAAGATAATTTGAAATTATTTGCAAGAGGAACAGAAACAGACTTAGCTTCAGACATTGCAAATTTGTTTAAAATCTTTGAAATATAGGATTTTGATTTAGAAACAATTTGCAATCACTTCTATTTCTTACTATATCCATACCAAGGATTCTCCTAACATGACCTAAGTCATTCATTTTAAACTTATCTTTAAGTTTGCACTTTATCTTCTATGTTTCACTTTTATCTTGACTTGCAATTAACATATCATCTACATATAAGACATGATATAAGGAACTACTACCCTCTGAACCTTTACAGTAAAGGCAAACATCAAAATTACTTTTTCTAAAACAAAGATTAATGATATAAGAGTTAAATCTCTTATACCATTGTCTTGGAGCCTGGTTAAGGACATATAAAGACCTTTTCAGGAGACAAACTAGATCAGATTTGATTTTCTTTTGAAAACCCTTTGGTTGATTCATATAGACAATTTCGTCTAAAATCCCATTTAGGAATGCAGTTTTAACATCTAATCGATCAATTTTCCAATCAAATTGAGCAGAGAGAGCTAAGATAATTCTGATGGTGGTGTACTTTGCAACAGGATAAAAGATTTCATTGTAATCTATCCATTCTCTTTGGGTAAATCCCTTTGCAACTAGTCCAGCCTTATATCTAATGTCCTTATCATTTAACTCACATCTATTTATCTTAAAGATCCACTTACAGTTTACAATTCTTTTTTCCTTTAGATTTTTCTACTAAGACCCAAGTTTGATTCTTTTCTAAAGAAAACATCTCTTATTGCATTGCTGCAAGTCAGTGTTTAGAGTTTACTCTCTTAATTGCTTCTTCAAAAGAATCAGGCTCATCTTCTATAGACTCATGAAAAAGTAACATGTATAGACTATCCTCAGATCTAATAGGAGGCCCTATTTGCCTCATTTCTCTATCTCCGCCTAACCGATAGTTATCAAGAGAAGTTCCATCACTTTCTATAAGTTCCTCTACTGGTCTCCTATTGTACATATGAGTTATGCGCTAGATTCAGGTGAGAAAGAGGGGTATCAAGACTTCCTAATTCATTAGCTCGATTTCTTTTAGAAGGCTCCACCTCAATTTCATGACCACCTTCTAAGTCAATCTGTCTCTCTCTTCTTAGACCATCTTCTATACAAGAAAAACTGATACTTATTGAACACAACATCTCTACTGACAATTATTTTAAAAACTCTTACACTTCTTACCCACAACCTATACCTTTAGAAACCTCAGCATAACCAAGAAACACACTTTCTAGACCTTGGTTCCAATTTTCCTGTGTTTTGATGTGCATATGGAGCACATCCAAATACTTTTAGGTGAGAGTAGAAAGGAAGGCTTTTATTCCAAACTTCCTCAGGATATTTAAACTTCAGAGAGGAAGTATGACTTCTATTAATTAGGTAACTGGTAGTTTTAACAACTTCTCTCCCATAACAGCTTAGGCAAACCAGAGCTAAGGATCATGTACCTTACTTTGTTTAAGTTTGTTCTATTCATTCTCTCAGCAAGACCATTTTGCTGAGGAGTATGAGACACAGTTCTGTGTCTTAAGACACCATTGTTCTTACAAAGGTTATCAAACTCATAATTGCATAACTCTAGGCTATTATTTGTTCTTAAGACCTTTATTTTTCTACTTGTCTGATTTTCAACAAGAGTTTTCCAATATTTGAAAACTCCAAAAGTTTCGATTTGGATTTTAAAGGAAAAACCCAATTCTTTCTTGAAAAATCATCCACAATTAAGAGAAAATACCTAAAACCAGAGTGAGTAGTTATAGAAGTTGGTCTCCAAAGATCGGCATGCAGATATTCTAAAATATCTGTTGACTTATGGATCCCTAGAAGAAAAGGCAACCAAGATTGTTTTCCTAAAACACACTGTTCACAGAAATCAGGTTTACTCACACTTCTTTTCCAAAAACACCTTGCTGACTTAAGATTTGGAGACCTTTGTCACCTATATAGCCCAATCTTTTGTGCCATATCTGAGATGAATCTCCCTTATCATACCAACAACAGTATTTAAAACTGAAGTTGGTTCAATTGTAATTGTGTAAAGGCAATTTCTCATTGGAGCAGTCACAATAAGCTTAGTATCTTTGAGAATTTTAGTAAATCCCTCACTGATACTTATATCAAACTTTAGATCATCTAATATCCTCAATAATATTAGATTTCTCAGAAGTTTAGGGACATATCTAGTTCTTTTGAGAACTAAATATTTGTTATTACTCAAATTAATGCTTATTGTGCCTATTCCTCTAAATTGACAAGACATGTCATTTCCCATAAAGACATTCCCCCTTTACAACTTTGAAAAATCACTAAACCACTCTCTCTAGTAGGACACATATGAAAAGTGCAGCCTGAGTCAAGAATCCACTCTTGACTAGGCTGATTAGTGGTAACAACATAGACTTCTTCATCTAAATCATTTTCCCTATAAGCTAAAGTAGCTCTACCTTCTGTCTTATTTCTAAGTTTTTGATCAGCAAGCCTTTAGGGATAATCTTTTATAAAGTGCCCCTCTTCTTGACAGTAAAAACACTTCTTGTTTTTAGTCTTTTCTTTAGCTTTGTTATTTGGTTTGCCTTTCTTCTTACTATAGTCTTTCTTAGTAGAATTCCAATTTTTACTGCTATTTTTCCCTTTAGCTAACAAGTTTTCCCCAACAACATTATCCCCTATCTCAACTTTGAGTTCTAACTCTTTATTTCTAAGGGCACTAATTATTATTTTAAGGGTTATGCAATCTCTATTATACTCTAAGGCAACTTTTACATCCTTATACTTGTCACTAATTAAACTAAGAAGAATTACAACAAGTTGATCATTAGAAATTTTTCTTTACAATTTGCCAAATCCCCAATTAGCCTATTAAATCTATCCAGATTTGCCTCTAATTCTAAGGTGGGATCAAGTTTAAAAGTAAAGAACTACCTTAACAAATAAATCTTATTTGGCATAGTACTAGTCAAATACGTCGTTTCCAATCTTGTCCACAATTCCATGGCAGATGATGTTTCATCAATTTCCCTTAACACATTGTCAGACAAATGCAAGAAAATTGAACTCCATGCAATTTCATCCAGCTCCACATTTTTATTGTCATCAAAATCAGTAGGCCAACTATTATCAATAGCTTTTACACATTTTTGTTGTAATAAAAGAGTTCTCATCTTTTGGCGCCAGAGACTAAAGTCTCATTTACCATTATACAAACCAAGTTCAAATTTAGTTTCCATTTTCATTTTAAACAAAATAGCAAAACAAACAACATTTAATATGCAGCTTCACAGAGGTATAAAACACATAATCAAAAAAAAAAATTATTCACACGAACAATTTTCGTAGATTAATAAATCTAGTTCTTATTCTACAAACTAATAGTCACACAATATATATCAAGAAAACATGATTCACTAAAAAAGAGAGAACTAACTTTCGCCTCAGATTCTAGGTCCTCTGAAGGGGCCTAGACAAATGACAAACAGAAAGTCTCAAATATTTTAGAAAACTTTCGATTTTCATTTTATTTCGAAAAAATAATTTTTTACATGTAATGATAGTGTAAAGAACTAGGGTTAGAGTTTTATACCAGATCTTGAGAATTTAAACCTCAAGAAGAGAGCAGATCTCGCAAGATCTCTTACTTTATTTTTCCAGATGAGAACATCAGTGTATGACTAGATCTGGTTAGATCTTTGATTTATCTTTCTTCCTTAGCTCGATACCATTGTTACAAAATCACAATATGAGAAACCAAAGATTAACAAAAGTAGATTGTATTAAAAGTTAAAAAAATACTGAAATAAAGTATAGAAACTAAAAACAGGACTTCAACGCTTCAACTCAGGAACCATTCACAACATATGTGTTCATCGGATTTAGGACTTGCTTTTGTCAGGTATAGCACTTACACCCTCAACAAAAGAATCTTTCCAAACCCCTGGACCAAAACAAAATCTCTCAAACCCTAGTTTACCCAAAAATCAGTTACTATTAACAGAGGATTATCTTAACCTAATCACCCTACAAACCAGATCAATCATTCAGAGAGTGATTACGTTTTCAATGTATGATCAATGATCACCCAATATCAGAAATCCTTAAAAAGAAACCCAGAAGGAGTTGAAAGAACAAAGAAGAAGAGCGTGAGAGAGAGTTCAATCCAGAGGCGTACAATACCAATTGAAGAAGGTAAAGTGCTGCCTTTATCTCTTGATTATCCAACCGTCTAATAGAATGCACCATGGACGATGAGGATCAATCCACTTGTCAATATCTGGTGAAAGTTGCCTTTCGCTATTCAAACTCATGATTTTTATGAATACGAGTTCACAACCAATTGTAAACTTAACACCATTTATCCCATAGGAACTTTAGGATTTGGAATTGGGGCTTGAAGCTTAGTCGAAAAAGTAGCAACCAACGTCACATTGAGAGAGAGATTAAGAGACGATGAACCCTAGGGCTTGGAATTGGGGCTTGAAGCTTCGTCGGAGTCGCAGCAGCAACAGTGACAGTCAGCTCGAGAGAAAGAGATGAAGAAACGATGATGGGCAAGGAAAGAAGCAAATTTGAATCTTGAAACTAGTGTGAAAGTCTCTCGAATCGGAATTGAAGAGTGAAGTTTGGATGAAATGTTAATTGGATTTGGGTTGGGTTGGGTTTCATTTGGCTTGGGTTGGTTGGGACTCGAGTTTAATTTCTGGGTTATGTATAAATATATATCAGTTCGGTTTAATTCAGGTTAGGTTGGTTTATTTCTCCCAACCCGAAATCGACCTAAAATAAATCTCAACATGCAACTCGTTTCAAACCGACGAAGGGTAGAAAACCGACCCAACATGACCCATTTCAGTTTGTTTCGGTCGGGTTGGACGGTTTGACGGTAATTATGCCCACCCCTAAGCACCACCATCATCGCTGCCTCATTATTGAGAAAATCAGAATTTTTTTTTTTTTTTTTAGAATATGAGAGAATATAGGACGATGTGTTCCAAGATTTGTGGTGCTAGTGCTGGTGAGGATCGCCAGCGAGGAAAACATTGAGAGAAAATATGGAGACGAAGACTAGAGAGATGTTGGTAGTGGAAAGAGGTGGTGGATCGAGATCTCCACTGGGATGGTGTGGAGGCAAGCGGTTGTAGTTTATAGTGGTGTGCTCATCTAGATTAGTGGTGCATTCATCCAGATCCATGGTGGATGGTGGGTGGTGGTGTTTGGTGATGTTATGATGGTAATGTCCTAATGGACGGTGGGGAAGGAGGAGGTGATTTTATGATAGATTTGGGTAGAGAGCTTTGGTGGTCTGGTAGGAGGGTGGGAGGTGGTTTTATAGTGGATTTGGGTAGAGAGGTTTGATGGTAGAAGGAGGAGGAAAGTGGTGATGTTGGGGTATTGTTATTAGGGTTTGGAATTGAAAATTTATTTATTTAAATAATAAATTATAAAATCAAACAATATTTTTAAAATAAAAGATAGATAAAAGTAAAATTAAGAATAGTCTAAAAAGAATTACTTGGCATAATTTCCTCATGTTTTGCTGGTCCTTTAGACCAAATTAAGCCCATTAGAAGCCCATTTTGTAGTGTTTGGTTATAAGCAGCCCAACTAAAAGCCAATGACCAATCTTGCTGATGTAATTGTAATCCCAACTTATATTAAAGGAAATTTTACACAAATAAGTTACTATTTAAAAATAATTAGATAAAAATATATATGTACCATAAATTCCAAATATACTATTGGATCTATCTTTTTTAGTCATTAATATTATTGTTTACAAGGAATGTGTATCTTCCGCTAACAATTAAAGGATTCGAGACGATGTGTAAGGGACGCCAAACCTTATGAGACAAAGTCCAAACAAGGGTGTTTGATTTAGAAGACTACGATAATGACAAAGGATGAAAAGAGCAAAACGAAATGCCTCCAAAGGCACAAGCACACTAGAATTCATCAGTAAAGAAATATTTAAGACTAAATGGAATGAAATTACATTTCTCTGTTTTTTGAGAGTTCCTTCTTTTTTCTACTTTGATCAATCTCCTTTCTTTTATACCTTGTCAAACGGTTTTATCACACGTTTTCCTTCAGTCTTGTATAAAAACTTCTCATCGCCCAGTTTCTTCCTTATCGCCCAAAGAACCACCCTCGCCCAATAATCGCCCATTTTTTCCATAATGATTTCAAGCTGTTTGTAACTTCCCAATGATGATTAACATGATGATTTAACTTCTTGTAACCCCTTCATGAAGCAATCACTTCGTCGCTCAATAACCGCCCATTTCTCCCATGATGATCCCAACTGTTTGTAACTTCCCATGATGATCCAACTTCTTGTAACTCCTTCATGATAATTCAAGTTTGTAACTCCTGACAACGTGGGAATAATGATAAAAAATGAGAGAAACTACTTATGAACAGTTACTCTTATGCCGTAATCGACCATTCTAATCGCCCAACGCCCGACGGCGTTTTTGATCCGGGCGATGTCCATTTTGGGCCCTTCACGGCTTGGACAATTTCTATTGGGCTCTGATATCACAATTTATTTGGGCATCCGTTGGGCTCGACCGACATATTTTCTAAACCTATATACTTGGGCATTCGGGCATTTATTATGGGCCTATATGTATAATTTTCTTAAGTCTCTTTTTAGGCCCTTGTTATTTCATATGTCAACATTACCCCCAATACGGCTTGATTAAAATAATTGCTTATTTAATTAGCCATATTCACTTGGTGGCGTTTCGTCTTCTGAAAGTTTTTTGGCGCCTTAAGTCCTAAATCCTAAAAGCACGATTTACATAAAACCCAAAAGGCGCCATTACCAATGCCCACGTCCAGCCCTCATCATCGTCCTTTTCTCCCTCTAAAAAGGACACTATTCATTCATCTTTTCTTTACCTCCCATTCAAATTCAAATTTTCAATTCACAAATTAAATCATAAACTCCCAATTCACAAATAACAAATACAATTACAAAAGTATAAGTTAGCCATCTCGCACCTTAACAATTGTAGAGACTGCCAAACAATTAAGATTGAGATTTGATTTTTTTCATTTTAATCCACATTTGGCATTCTTGTCGGTTGCGGGGTGAATGATTAGGATTAGGATTGAGATTTAACTTATAAGGGATGAACGATGGAATGAGTGAAGTGAACAACCAAGGAGAAAGAGTCCAGGCGAGGGTTTCAAAATTTGGAAAATTTTCCGACAATCTGTGTCTCTGTGAATCTGGTTTAATGGTGGAAATTCGATTAAATTTAAAGTGGGTTTGGGTTTATGTTTGGATATGTGCTATGTCTATTATATTAATTGTTTCAAATTTTTTTTGCTAGGCTTCAAAAAGTTTTTTCAGATTTTTTTGGGTTGGGTGGGCTTGAGCCCATCGTGCCATGGCTAGATCTGCCCCTGGAAGCTGGAGTGAAGTTTGGACTGAAATATTAATTGGATTGGGCTGGATTGGGTTGAGACTTGGGTTTAATTTCTAGGTTGTGTATAAATATATATTGGTTCAGTTTAATTCGGGTTGAGTTGGTTTATTTTTCCTAACCCGAAATTGACTCGAAAATAAATCTCAACACGCAACCCGTTCCAAACCGACGAAGGGTGGAAAATCGACCAAACCAGTTTGGTTCGGTCCAGTTGGGCGCTTTGATGATAATTATGCCAACCTCTAAGCACTACCACCATCGCCGCTTCGTTCTTTGAGAAAATCGAAAATTGTTTTTTTTTTCAGAATGTGGGAGAAGATAGGACGACGTGTTCCAAGATTTGTGGTGCTAGTGCTGGTGAGGATCGCCAATGAAAAACATAGAGAGAGAATTTGGAGACGAAGACTAGAGAGATGTTGGTGGTGGAAAGAGGTAGTGGATCGAGATCTACACTAGGATGGTGTGGAGGCAAGCGGTGGTGGTTTATAGTGGTGTGCTCATCCAGATTTGTGGTGCGTTCATCTAGATCCATGGTGGATGGTGGGTGGTGGTGTTTGGTGATGTTATGATGGTAATGAATAGTGGGGGAAGGAGGAGGTGATTTTATAATAGATTTGGGTAGAGAGCTTTGTTGGTAGGAGGGTGAGAGGTGGTTTTATGGTGAATTTTGGTGGAGGGGTTTGATGGTAGGAGGAAGAAGGTGGTGTTGTTGGGGTATTGTTATTGGGGTTTAGAATTGAAAATTTAATTTTTTTTTATTTAAATTATAAATTATAAAATCAAACAATATTTTTAAAATTAAGAATAGTTTAAAAAAAGAATTACTTGGCATAATTTCCTCGTGTTTTGCTGGTCATTTAGACCAAATAAAGCCCAGTAGAAGCCCATTTTGTAGTGTTTGGTTATAAGCAGCCCAACTAAAAGCCAATGACCAATCTTGTTGATGCAACTGTAATCCCAACTTATAGTGGAAATTGTGCCACCTATATCAATATGTAATATAATATCACTTTTACTTTTCATGTTTTTTTTATTTCAACATTATTGTATGAGGTGTAAGTAATTTATTATTATATTAAAATAGGGTTAATTTTACAAACGGTCACTAAAGTTTGAGCGAAATTTCAAAACGGTCACCAAAGTTCGAATTTACTCTAATGGTCACTAACGTTTTAGGCGCTTACTATATTGGTCACCATCTTAATGCCATTAACCCCGAGAATGACGTGGTAATCGTTTAATGCTAATGTGGCATTTACACCGTCAATTGATTCACCACGTGGATAAGTTGCTCAAACAAGTGGTCGGCGTTTTTGTGCGCCCAAGAGACATGTTTCGCCTTAGTTGTTGGCACTTGAGGCCGGGCGTTGGGCATTCACCATGCTCATTCGTCCTTTTGGGCGAACGCCCTATTTAAGGCTGGACGTTCGCTCACCTTCTTTATGCGGTAATCGAGGCAAAATCGTGTCTTGAGCGAACGCCGTAACAATGCATTGGTTAATAGAATACAGATTTTCTGCAATTTGAAGATTTTAGACGTATCATGTATATATCCAAAGACATACACACAGACGATTAAGCACCAGCAAGAGAAGTAAGAGTATGAATAGATATAGTATTTTTCTAGGCTGTAAAGGTTTGTAGACCAAAAGCAATCTAATAACAATAGATACCTCCTATAAAACAAGAACTTCTGAATTTGACGGTCAGCTCAAATTGTCCACATTTTACAGCAGCCTTAAGTAAACAATACCACATTTTACAGCAGCCTCAAATTGTCCACATTTTACAGCTCAAATTGATGGTCAGCTTAAATTATTAATACCAGCAGCCTTAAGTAAACAATACCAGCAGCCTTAACTGAATTGAATGAGGATCCTTTACTATACTACACAATACCAGCAACCTTAACTAAGCAACACCATCAGCTTTAACACAATTAATTTAAAGCAATAATATAACATCATCATCCAATTCAACAATAATTTGTCATAGCAGGTTATGTACAAAATGAAGCCCAACAAAATGTACTTCTTAAGCCCCCCAAAATGTAGTACAAAAGGTTCAAGCACTTCTTGATTTTTCTTACGTAGCACTAAATCACACCCAACAAAATGTAGTACAAAACGATCCTAATCTAAGAAAAATCAGCAATGCCCACAAAAGGACTTCTCTCATACAAGTGTAGTTCATGACAAAATATACAAACGAGTACAAGCCAATGTTTTACGGATCAAACAGATCATCATGGCCTGCCATCCATCAAATTCGTCCATGTACTATGTATGGCTGTAGTTGAAATTGAATTGTTCCTCACTATGAACCGGCGTTGAGGGGTAGAAGCTTTCCTCATTGGTTAAGCTTTCGACTTTGGCAAGTTTGGTACAGTTGATTACCCATGTTGTGAGTAAAACTCTGGTTCTTGGATATTTAAACCACCCGACGCAGCCATAGGTTGTGAGTAAAATAATGGTGCTCCACAAGGCCGACCAATATCCACACTAGAAGGTTCACCAATGTTACTTGATACGTATTAACAATGTAGTTCTTTAGAAAAAAAAGAGTGAAACAAAAGAATAAAAATTTCACCTTCCTTAACCTACTTGGTTTACAACTCCCGCAATTGACGCTTGAGACGTCGAATATGTTCCATCCGAAAATACAGGTTCCACACCCTCAGGCCCCTATTCAACAAAAAACATGTTAGGCTACATTTTTGTAATTCAACACAAGTGCAACTTGGAAGAATTGAGTACCTCATTCACAGAACTTTGATTTCGTGATGGCAACTTGAAGTGATATCTTTTATTGTGTCCCTTTTGTCCACATAGGCTACATTTTTGTTTACATTGAATGTTGCCTTTTTATCCAAATTTTTCTTTTTGTCTCGGCCAATGAATCTTCATCGATACCTTTTCGGCGTACTTCACTCTTTCTTCCCTCTTTTTGGTTATCTAACCCGGACGTTGAACAGGTTGAACTCAAAGAGGAGGCCACACATTTGGCTCCATTGATTGGGTAGATAGAATATTGGTAAGCTCTCATGTATGTCGAAACTTTGAAGCATTCGTGCATACGAAATCCAATGGGTCCTTACCCCAATCCGAATGCTAGCAAGCGTGTGGACAAGGCAACCTCGATAAATCCTATTTTCTGCATGCACATGACCTAGTTCAGTAGATCAACCACAAACTGACCATCGAAATACGGACCGTAAACACGACATCGCATCTCTCCATTATACAATGCCCTCCAAGAGTAGGACACCAAACCTTTCCATGCCCAATCTTCTCTTGTACATCTGCTCCATAAGTTTATTTTGAAGAGATTGCGGAAGAGCCAAAATATCCTTTCCCCTCGCCTCTCTAATGGAATTGTTGAAATTCTCACATAGATTGTTTAATCTAATGTTGCACTTAGAGAATGTTTGAAAGTGAGATTTCGACCGCTCTTCAAATTTGATTTTTCATTAACCATAGCCATGCCTCTTTATTTTCCTTCTCAATTTTGTCCATCCAATATTTGTATTCAGCTAAATAGGTAGACCTTACAGCTCGCCACAGATAATCCCTTAGTTTCAGGCCTTTAAACTCTGTCCTGAAGAAATTGGCATATATGTGACGTACACAAAATCGATGTTCAGCCAAGGAAATAAATCACTAACAATGTTCTCCAATCCTTTTTGTCTATCGGACATAAATGTCAATCCAAAAGAATTTTCAATCATCAAATCCCCGCCTACAAGTTTCAGAAACCAAGACCAAGCTGCATTATTTTCACTTTCAACAATTGCATATGCAATAGGGAATATGCAATCATTACCATCGATGCCTACAGTTGATAGCAACTGGCCACCAAAACTACCCCTAAAAAAACATCCGTCCATACAAATGACCGGTTGACACCTCGCTAAGAACCCTCTTTTGCAAGCATCAAAGCAAACGTAAATATCCTTAAACACTCTTTCATCTAGGGATAGTATAATAGTGCTCCTCGGGTTTGTTCTCCTAACCTCTGCTGCATAAGACCCGAGTAGCCCAAATTCATCAACTAACGATCCTCGAAGCACCACTTTAGCATGTCTCCTTGCTCTCCAAGCTATAGTGTTACTAATTTCAACACCGTAATCCTTCAAAACTGAAGCCTTAAATAAATTAACATTCCACTTAGGTGCAATTTTGAAATTTCTATATATCTTTTTGCTAGCGTGTGGAAGACACGCTTTTATTTTTTCAAGCACGACTACAAGTATGGTTCCACTCATATGATTTAATCGCCACGTCGATTCTTCCGCCATCACCGATGCCGCACCCTCCCATGACATTTATTTCCTTTGCATATTGCTTTGACTCTATTTGCATCATTGATGTGAAACCTCACTTCTAACCTATTGTTTATGCTAAAATTTTAGTTCTTTGCCTTGAATTCCTCATTTGAACGAAACTTCTTTCCCAATTCAAGCACGTGATCCAACATCTCTTTCTCAAAGATTAAATTCGGATATTGGACGACTTCCTCTTCACTGTTTGAATGCACACTTCGTAGCTTGTTCGATGGTAGATTTTCCAAACGATCTGAATCATTGATTTCATTTACCACAATGCTCTCTTTCCTCGCGTCCAGTTCGATGCTATTTGTCACATTTTGTTCGAATATAAGATCATCGTCTTTACCCAAACTATAGTCTGAATAATTGAAATATGTTTCATCGTCTGTGGTGTCGCTGTTCTGACCTTGTTCTGCAATATAAAAAGGGCTTAACAACCACCCAAGCAAAAAACAAATAAACAACAAAAATTTGGTCCACAATATAATAGTATCAGCCCACAACCAAAATAAAAGTAAAAAAATTGGTCCACGGACGATTAAAGCAATAAATGTAAGACTCCCATAAAAAAGTCACTTATTTGGTGGTCCCAGTTAAAGTAAAAAATAAAGAACTTTAACAATTGATTGAAGTAGAATTATTGGAGACAACAACATTATGCATCACAATATATATACAAATAAAGTGGTCCCAAATAAGAAAAATTTATTATGCAAAAAAAAAAAAAACAGAGCTTACCTTCATATTCAGACATTTTTATGGATTCAGGTGTTAGGGTTCTTCTACTTTCTTACCTTCAACAGCACTTCTATGAAATCATTTACATGGAATTAAAGTATTTCAATGAAAGAAAGATGGATTTCGGGAGAGGGTTTTATCAACGGTTAACATATAGAAGTGATATTGGAAAAATATACAATGGCCAAGGGTTGAATTGGATTCATGCATGTTTGGACTTTGGAGTTTATGCAAATTTAGGGTGGAAACATACAATGAGGCGTGTTTGGTATTGCTCAAATTTAGCTTGTTTGAGCAACTTATCCACGTGGCAAATCAATTGACGGTGTAAATGCCACATTAGCATTAAACAGTGCCACATTAGCTATCGGGGTTAATGGCGTTAAGATGGTGACCAATATAGTAAGCGCCCAAAATGTTAGTGACCATTAGAGTAAATTCTGAACTTTAGTGACCGTTTTTGAATTTCGCTCAAATTTTAGTGATCGTTTGTAAAATTAACCCTATTAAAATAATATAACCCAATAAAATCTTATAATCCCCAAATTAACGCACATCTGAATTACAATCCCTACTGTTCCGGCTACAAACCAGTGAAGAAATCAAATCTGGACTATTTATTTTTCTAGGGTTTTTGAACAACCAACCAATATCCATGTTTGTTCAACAAAATCCCATAAAGTTCTTCATTATTCAAGATCAGTAACCTATTTTTACGAAACCCTAACTACGATTTTTCATTTTATAAGTATTGGCAACCATTGATTCACTGTTATTGAAGGCAAAATCCAACTCATGGATACTCCAACTAGAGGATTAACTCAGTCCTTCACGAAAAAAGAATCGCTAGAACAGGGGAAGGGAAGAAGACGAAGTTACAATCCAAGTAAAACTTCATTTGTCTGGACACGCCCACTCTGATCAAGGTTACTAACTCTGATCAAAATAGGTATGGTGTTAATATTGGATATTGCCGTCGAATGATGTCGTGTTCTTCGAATGACTCGCCCAAAACTCAAAATATTTCCAAAGGGACATCGGAGAAGGCAGCCTAAAATTGTAGGTCAAGAAGTTGAAAGAACCACTTGTCTCCGAACCCCGTGTACATCTACTATCCATTATATGATAACTTTATCCAGTATTTTTTTTGAGTATGTGAGATATATTTATTTTATACATTTTGAGATTTGAATTTAGTTAAATGATGTTCACTGATATTTGAATTTATTAAAATGATTTTCATTGCAACTAGCCACAAATTAGAGGTTTTGATTAACTTTTAAATTTTCCTATTTATGCTGTTATATTATAATAACATTTGGACATGTTATTATGTTTTACATTATTGATCATTCATAATGCTAATACAGCAGATTTAATATTATGTTGTAGCGATCTTCTGTTTATGAATTTCCCATAATATTTTGAATGAATGTGCAACTGCAATGGAGTTATGGAGATGAATTCAATTGCATATTATGTGATCAATACTCCTGGTTGATATCAAATAGACTTCATTCCAAGACTCTTTCATCTTTATCTGGCGTCACCTCTATTTTTTAAAGAGGGGGATTAGGTGGAATGACAATGTCAATATGCCATTTGGTTAACTTTGTTATCACCATTCATTCTAGTATTATAAACTAGGACTATGTTTTATTTTGTTCAAGACTCTTGTACATACTGCTTGCTCCTTCCTAATGTCATACTAGTTCATAGGTTTGTAAAATAATTGGAGACAAAAGCTTCGTGATTAGCTAGAAAGATAAAGGTGCTAATTTTTTTGAAGTATCTCATGGAATTTTAAAGGAGAGTGCGAGAGTGTCATCTTGTTGGCCTGTTTGTTCGATTCAACACGTCATGATGTATGAAATCTAAAAATATCAGAACCATTTATGGTTACATTGGCGGGGAAGAGCATGTTTTGGTAACTGTTTATATAGTCTAGAAGTTACACATATTGTTATTATTTCTCAGTTTTGATCATGTTGGAGAAAGGTATATGTCTTCTTAGAATCTGGTCATTTTATTGTAAATTTATGGCAGATGATGTTATATTAAGGCAGGAAATTGTCCCCCACAAACATTTTTAAGGCACTTATTTGCAAAATTCATAGTTAACAAACATAGGATGCGTTAGTTGTTTATGGTTTTTAGAGTTATGGATCTGCCTTGTGTATTACGCCATTTGCCATGTGATCTCTCATTAAGGTCCCTATCCATTTAAATTGATGAACAATGAAGTCAGATGAAGATAATATAGCATTCATCTATTCTTGATACATCTGGTCACACGATTTTCTATAAAGCATATATACTCTTAGTACCACCTAGCAAGTCCTTGATCCTTTCTTTCTCAGTCTCAAGCTTATGTTATATGGTGTGAAGTAGAGTTACTCAAAATTAATTTTGCATGTTTTTTAGATATCTAAAGGTTTGTATATCAGTCCCTAATTTCAGGTGCTATTATAGACATTGTGGTTACTTGTGCAGTTGTGCTAAAAAATTGTAAAGATTGATTTTGTTTAGGATGGGCAAAATTTCTAATATGCAGCAGCGTGGGAAAATAATTCTAGAATTTTCCCTTTAGCATAAGATCAACTTGACAGCCTACTGTTAGTCAGTACATACCAATGATGAAGGGTTGCTTAGTAGTATCAGTTGTCGAGGTAGTTGGTTGTTCAACTTCAAAAGTACTTGACTCTATAGTATCAGTCTTCAACAGCTTGTGAACCCATTTGTAGAGATTTACCGCACAATCAAACAATAAGAAAGAAAGAAAGAGATGCAATCCTATGAACACCCTCAAAGGCTATGCATCAAAGTCTCTTGTACAAAAGAAAGTTGCAACTGCTTGTACCTCTGCCTTATAGTACATGAAATTCATGGCTAAATGATATCTGAAGAATACTTTTCTTTCCATCTTATTCAAATAAAGAAGTTTTCTATTTTCCCTTTATGTGGTCGAGATATTATAAATTTCAAGACCATGAATTTATTGTATATTTAAGAATCATTATTAGCTTGTTATTTTTTTAAATGGTTATTACAAATAAACATTCGATGCAATATAACATAAATGAAACAATTGAAGTTTCCCAATTTCCGTTACATTTATATAGATTTAGAAACAAGGCATGGAATATGTAAACAAATGATACGCAACATTACCCCAGATTTTTGTAACATTACCACATATTTTTGTAACATCAAACTCGCAAGTCATTTATCACATGTAACATTAATACACATTTTTTGTAACCTTACATGAATCGCAACCGTTTAATACACATTTTGTAACATTAATACACATTTTGTAACAACACGTGCAATGCATATTATACATTCAACGCAATGTAACACACGCAACATTTAAATTTTCCAGCTTTCTGTTATATTAATATAGATTTTTTAACAACCGATGTAACAAAATTTCAACTTTCAATAATACTAACACAAATGATTGTTAACACTCAATGCAACATATTGTGATCAATCAATATAATAAAACCTAATACAGCATAATTATTGTAACAGCAAGCGCACCATATTTTTATACAAAGAACTTGAACAAATATTTATATTGATAACCTCATCCAGATTTATGTAAATATAAAAGATATCAAAAATCTCAAAATATCATTAAGTTTTTCTAAATTACATTAATATAAAAAATGAAATGAAATTGTATAAAATTGAATCTTACTTGAATAACCTAAATTCACAACCGTAAAATTTTCCTGCATTTTTTATATTATTAATGTCGCACGCCTCTTGCAAGAGAGGAAGAAGATATATTATACAGGAAGCCACACCTTCTTTGAGGATATGCAAGAGAGAGAAACATGAGAGAGATTGGATTGATGAGAAAAAATATCTTAATTAGTTACATATAAAATCTTAATCAAAATGGTAAATGAGATAATTAGGATTCATTACAATATTTAATCAATTAAATAATTAATTAAAAATTAGATTAAACCTAGTATTTTTGGAATAAAACATATGTTACGCTTTTTTTATAAATAAAAACATAAGATGACTTGTGAAAATTTCCCCAATTTATATTAAAGGGAATTTTACACAAATAGGTTACTATTTAAAATAATTAGATGAATATATATATATATATATATATATATATATATATATATATATATATATATATATATATATATATATATATATATATACCATAAATTTCAAATATCTTTGGGTCTATTTTTTTTTAAGTTAGAACATCTCCAATGCACTCCGTCTATAACTTTTTAGACGCCTCACATAAGCTTTTATAGACGGAGTTATAAAAAACCATCTCCAATGCACGCTGACAAGGACTCCGTCTATCTGATGTGGCACATTAAATTATAGACTTGTCTAGAAGTCCGCTCTATATTTAGACGGACTTCTTCTACTGAGTGAGTCAACAAATTTAATTTTAGACGGAGTGCATTGGAGATGAATTTTAATTTGACCGTCTATTCTATGGACATAGTTCCACATGAATTAGAAGTCTGTCTATTTTACTTGCCACGTAGATCGCAATAGATCGAGTGCATTGGAGATGCTCTTAGTAATATTATTTTTAATTATATTATATACTATAATCGAAAGCTAATTAATAGAGAGTTATTCTAATATAAAGATTGTAGAATATTTAATTATGGGATAACTGTTTCAATCATTCAAATATAACTTTGATGTTTGTTTGAAAAAAAAAATCTCTCTCACTTCACAAAAAATAAAATTCTTGGCCATTAACCACTTATAAGCATCAACATAATTAGTTAACATAACATGTCAATAACCAAAAATCTCAACAAGATCACATTTGTAACAGTTCGTGCTACATATAGTATAACTCATGATAATAACATTTACAACACTTTATGATACATAATATTTGTATCACTTCATGTTATATACCATTTGTCACATATTGTCACAATGCAATCAATAACATAAGATAACAAAACTCAAAAATTTCAACAAGATCACATTTGTAACATTTTGTGCTATAAATAATAAAGCTCATGATAATAACAGCTGTAACACGTCATGATACATAATATTTGTGGCAAGATGTTAATAATCATACACAATCAGTTGATATAATATGACAAGAATCAGAAATCACACATGATCATATTTATTATAATTTGTGATACATATGGTACTATCAATTATAACATATAAATCTACAATTGTCTTATTTTATTGTACTAGACATTTGATATTTTGGGGATTCTTTTGGAGTTGAATATTTGATGCCGCCGTCGACTGGAATCTTCACGATCAGGCCGATTTTCTTGAGCTAGCGACACATTTTTCGACTTCGAGTGAGATATGCAAGCGCCGCTTGGTGTTTCCAAACAAATAACCTCCTCATTTATTACAATCGACGACTCAACTTTGGTTATTGACCGGGTAACCCTTTGATTTGGGATATTTATTACTGTAATTTTTGTTCTTCGATATTTGAACTTCAACCTCTTGACAAAGATAAGAATGGAGTTTATTGTGTTTTAGGGTTTTCACAATTATAGAATTGAGGAAAATTCGATTATACTGAAGACACTGCAGTCTTGGGGTTCTATTCAAAAAAAGAAAATGACTGCAATTTAGAGATTCATTTTAAATTTTGAGAGCTAGATTGTATGAATATTTATAAACTGATTTTCATATTTATCAGACTATTTTAATTTAATATATTATAAAATATAAAATAATATACAGTATTTTTAAGAATAAATGACAATGTTTGAAATATATAATTATTTTTAAAAAGTCAATTATAGAGTGTAATTTCCTCTTAAAAGCGTAGAAAATGAGATCATATAAATTCATTTTTCAGCCATTTTTCAATTCGTTCACATTTTTCCAATCGTAGCATGAATGGTTTCTCTTGATATAGCTTCACACGCATTGACCGTGTATTCGTCTATTTGATATATTTTCTGTTTGGAAATTAATGTATGAGAAATATGCAATTTTCGTTCTCAACTTTTGCGAAATATAATAAATCTACAATCAAATTTTTTTTAAAGCATGATTCACCCCCAACCTTTTAATTATGTAGCAAAACTCGCAATTCCCTCTATTTTTGGCCATTAAATGACGAATTTGCCTTTCTCTTTAAATAACCAAAAATAAAAGAAAGCAATAAAACAACAAAAAATAAGAAAAAATTGTAATGAAAATCTTATAACTTTTAAAAATGTACAAAGTATCTTCTTCCTTCACCCACCCCACATTATCCCACCACAACAACCACCTCTACGTCACCAAACACCTACATTAATGGCTTTTTGAAATTACAAAAAAAATGTTGAATTAATTGATTTGTACAGGGAAAAAGAAAATTATACTCCGAGTATGTATATACATGTATAGATATAGAGTAGTAAATATAGTAAAAGTACAAGTATAAAGAGAACCACCTACACTACAAGAAATTTCACTTTTGACAATAGATTTTTTTTTGTCGTAGAAAGTCATTTTGGATAGTTTTGTCGAAAAATGGTCATCGAAAGACTTTACAAGACCAAAATTTTGGTTGTTAAAAGTGAAATTTCTGGTAGTACCCTCTTAATATGCAAAGCCATGCATCTATGCTTTCACTTTGAAAATATGTGCTTGGAAATCGAAGAACGTATGTGTAGTCGAGCTTCATTAAAGTGAAAATATACTTGATTTGTGGACATAAGCTGTTGAGTATTATGAAGAAAAGATTATGGGGCCTTTTTGGGGTGAAACTTGGTGTTGGAAATTCAAGATCGAATCTTTGTAGTGATTGTTGGTTTGAGTTCATCGATTGAGTGAAACCGAGATCTGTATAGGGCTTTTAAGATTTTGCACTTTTCGTTTCTCGGTCTAAGAGATTCAGGTTCTTTAAGGGAGCCTTCGTGATCGCTAGGAATAAGATTCTACTCAATTATCAAACGAGTTACCTAAATCCTAAGAAAGTAATGTAATTGCTAACTAAGTTCTTTGAGATGCCAATAAGTAAGATCTTGATTGTAAGATCTCGGTTGGGCGAAACGATTTCAGACCATATATATACTTGCAACCACCTTGCAATTTTTTGAAGATATTTGTAACATCCTTGTAGTTGTTTCAAATAGTATGAATTATCTAATTTTTATTTAACTTCACGTAGTATAATATATGAAATTATGCTTATTGTTGAGCTGAATAATGGGAATTTTCTGTTGTGTAATTGCAATACATGGACTTTCATATTTAATCACGAAATTAATCAACGCTCCAATGCTGGCAACATAAAATAAATAGCAAGAGAAATATATTCTTACATAATAAAACATTTAATCTTGTCTGGTCATGAGCATGATTATAGCAAATTTCATCATTTTAGGGATCAAAAAACCGTTTTATCATTTATTTCCAAAAATTCCGATCCATTTTTGTCAAAATTTGAAATTATTGAATTAAGAGTTAATTTTGTAAAATTTATTTATTATTGGATTATACTAAAATCTCATTTACGGCTACATTGAATTATTTACATGAAACCCATTAGGGTTAGTCAAAATAATGGATTATTGAATAAAACCTTGAGTGTTCTCAAATTTTATACAAACCCTCGTTATTAAGCTAAGTCAACTAAGTTTTTTATTTTTGTCTATTTTACCTTGCCAAGTATATGGAGAATGTACCAGTGGGGGAAAAAATGCTCAAAAGACGTAGTAAGCACAGAAACGAACAACTAACACAAAAGATAGAAAAATGTAAAAATTGTTTCAACAAATACCGTGGACGTCCACAAAAGAATGAGACTTTATTAACTTAGTAAATCTCACAATACGAAAATTTCTTTATCGAACTTCTCACTACAAGAAAAAGAAACTAGAACTCCTAATGTACGTCGCATGCAAATAGGATGGAGGGAAGGCATTCTCTCTCGTTTGTGTCTCCTCACACCACTTTCGTGTACCTCATATCATAGTAAGTCCCCATGTTCCAATTTAATTAATTTAATTAAAGTAAATCAACAAATCTAAATTAATTTGAGGTCAAATACCCAGAAATGTCCACTTTAACTTAAATTCTCCAAAATTCACAAACACTTCTGTAAAGCTTTTACCGTTTTTCCTTTATTATGGTCTAAACCTTTCAATCCCCTTAATGTGCCTTAAGTTTCAAGCCTCTTAACGTGCCTTAAATTTCAAACCTCTTAACATGCCTTCAGTTACAAACCTGTTAATGTGTCTTCAGTTACTTCCTCATTGATTGTGCTAAATAAAATTGGTAACGGATAGACGTTCTTGATGTGGGGATGTGCATAAATACATGGTTTGGTCCCTAAACTCAAGCACCATTTTATTCTTTGTCATAGACCATCATATTGGGTGTTCTGAGGGTTTAGGAGCACCAAAACAAAAAGAAACTCTATATCAAGAACCCAACGAGAAAGATGGCAATGGCAGGAGGTAATCTTCGATCTCTTTGCACATTGATCTAAGTGCTCTTTAAATGTTTTAAAGCATGTTAGATCGTAATCTAGTCTAACAGTTCTAACATGCTTCAAAACATTTAAACACCACTTAGATCAATGCGTAAAGAGATCGAAGATTACCTCTCGCCATTGCCGCCTTTCTTGTTGGGTTCTTGATATAGAGTTTCTTTTGATTTTTGCGCTTCTAAACCCTTAGAACACCCAATATGATGGTGTATGACAAAAAAAAATGATGCTTGAGCTTAGGGACCAAACCATGTATTTATGAATGTCCTCCCATCAAGAACGTCCATCGTTACCAATTTTATTCAGCATAATCAGTGAAGAAGTAACTGAAGACACATTAAAAGGTTTGTAACTGAAGGCACATTAAGAGGTTTGAAATTAAAGGCACATTAAGAGGTTTGAAATTTAAAACACATTAAAAGGTTTGAAACTTAAGGCACATTAAGGGATTTGAAACATTTGGAGAATAATAAAGAAAAAACGGGAAAAAGTTTACAACTTCTTCTAGATACCCATTGTCGCATCCCTTTAATTGTAGGTACCAAGGTCCCTCGAACAATTATAATAGAAATAAATCGAATTTAAATATTCATTGAATGTGACTTTAGTATTTGACCTCTGCTGCTCCTAGTCCTTCTCGGCCTCCTATTCTACCACAAGAGTCTTAATCGACCTTGAATTCAGGTAAATTGACTTATGCTTCGGTGGTTACCAGTCGTCAGAATTTATCGCCAACTGATAGGAGTATGAGGAAGTCATTTGCATATGTTCTTTAGGCTCCACCAGATTCTCCTTTCCACCAGTTTGTGGCTAAGGAGCCTTCTCTACATAGGGGTGAACCTTCATTGACAATTTCTGCTAATGAAGAAGTTATTCTTGCCGAGCTTTTCAAGTTCACACTTGTAGGTAAATTCTCACATCGTAAGCCCAAAATGGTAGAGGTACGTAAAAGCTTTGAGAAGTTTGGATTAGTAGGTGATTATAGGTTGGGCTTAATTGATTTTAAGCATATTTTGATTCATTTAAAGCATGATGATGATTATAGTCGGCTATTTCTTAAGCCTTTATGGTATGTCAATAGTTGTCCTATGAGAGTATTGAAATGCACATGTGATTTTAATCCCGAAAATGAGACCCCTATTGCATATATGTGGGTTTCTTTCTTCCTATTGCCTGTTCACTTACGTGCTAAAGGCTTTTTATTTGCATTGGCTAAAATTGTGGGAGTACCATTAAGGATTGATGAGGCTACTTCTAATATGTTGAGGCCTAGTGAAGCCAGGGTATGTGTGGAGGTGAATTTAGAGCATAAGCTCCCGAACAGGGTGTGGATTGACCGTGGTGAGGGGCGGAGTTTTTGGCAGTCAGTGATTTATGAGAATATTCCTCTATTTTGTGCTAAGTGTAGACATATAAGGCATGTTGTTTCCCATTGTGGAATGGGTCTTCCTATTATACTTGTGACCCCTGGGGCTCCTATTCCTCAGCATGTGGTAGTTTCGGCTCCTATTGTTAATAGGGCCGGTAAGGGTAAGGAAACTGGAAAGGAGGTTGTTGTTGAGGTTTCTAGACAGTGGGTCCAAGTTATTGGTTCTTCTTCAGTTGTTGTTATACCACATCTTGTGGTTCATGTGGGATCCACCCTTCAACCTACTCCTACAATTTCCACTATTGTGGCTTCAAAGCTCTTTCATGATGTTATTTTTTCCGATCCAATATTAGATCACATGATATCTGTCCCTCGCGAGTTTCCTATTTTTTCAGAGCTAGTGTAGCCAGTTTTTGATATTGATCCACTTGTTAGTCCACGCCTCAGTAGTAATGAGAATATAGAGGCTTTGATTTCTTTCGATATTGCTAATTCTATTCAGCTAGAGATTCATCTGCAGGGGATTTTTCGCAGGAATTCTTCTGATGACTTGGTTGGTTTAGATGAGAGGCAGGAGGTCGATGGTTTTATTGCAGTTCATAGGAAGAAAAATCCAAAAGTCCTGCGCCCGATCAAACGGGTGACTCGTAGTCAGACAAGTGCTTCGTCATGTAGCCAGTCTTTTTAATGAGAGTTATCATCTGGAATGTGAGAGGTGTGCACATTATTGTTTTATTATTTATTCATTTATTTATTTGTTTTAGCTCTTCTGATTGGAGGTCAGGTTTTATGCCCACTCCCATGTATATTTTATGAGTTATTTATATAAGGTTTGGGGTATCCGAACTCCATTTTTTTCCTGTTGACAACCACAATGAAAATGTAATGGTGTGTAAAAAAAAAAAAGCAACCTTACCCGAAACCAAGTTTCTCCTTATCAACAATATTAACATTGCGCGCATCACATGTCTTATAATTGCAACCCACTTTTTATGTGGGCATTTATGACAGGAACATTTAGAATCCAAAAATCAAGAGAGAACTGGACTTTCATAATCACTAACAGACATAACATCACCTTCAGTTTGTAGGACATAACATTACCTTTAGCATGTTTGACATTGATGCAAGGTATGTGTTAGTATTTATGTCGATGACTGATGAACTCTCGAGAAAGCCAAACATAGGTATTGCACCTATAATTTTCAACAAGTTTGTTCGACATGAGCTGCGATGAAATTCTTAGAATTGTTGATTTTAAGTGTGTATACTTTTTGTGTGGTGGAGTATGTTAATTCTTTGTTTTGAAAATTGTAATTGTCAAAGTTTACCATTTTTTTCAAATATTATGGTCAAGAACTGTAGAAGAGATGAGAAAGTCTTGTCTTATTAGTCAAGGTGGAGTATATTAGGAAATTTCCAAATGAAAGAGCCAAAATTAAAAGGTATATTTTCTTTGCAGGAGAAGATGCCAAAAGGTCTAACAATTGAAAAGGAAAGAAAAATTGGCAGAATATTGCAACCGTCCATTGTATTCAGTACTTGCCTGAAAAGAAAAATTATAAACTTAGCATCCAAAATTTTCTTCCTTTTGTGGATTGTATGGGTAAAATTTAGATATTATTTTTCCTACGATATTTAAAGTTTGGGTAAGTAAAAGATTCCACATGATTGTAGTGATTTTTCATATAATGGACTATTTCAGTCTTTGACAGTCCGTGATTTTCGTCCGGATTTGAAGTTTTTCATGTAAATTCTTGTATTTTTTTTCTCCATTTTTTTCATAATTTTTGTGGCTTCTTAATATTTTTCTAAACAAAGATCTTAATCGAGGAATTGGTCTCAAATCCTAATTATATTGTCATAAACACCATTTAAACCTTGAAATGTCAATCAATTTATATTCACATTAAATTTACACCTTACATTGAATTGGAAGATTACAAGACAAGAATATAATGTGCTATAATCCTAGGGTGGTTACCACCATTCAAAAATTTGATCTGGTGCATATATTGCTTTTGATGTGGTGCATATATACACCCTCATTATATTATATATATATATATATTGCACCACGAAGGTATAGAATCACAAACGTAAATTAAACAAAAACAATGGCATTTTGTTTTCCCTACTTGTTTTTCTTCATTTTGTTTTCACTACCTCGTCTTTATTGCAGCTTTACATATGATGAAACAGATGTGAAAGCACCTGATTTGGTCAGTGAAATTTGCTCGAAAACGCGAAATTCCTCTACATGTTTGCAGGTTTTAGGCAATGTAAATGGTGGAAACCTTAGCAAAATAGCCCAAACATTAATCGAAAGTGCTCACATTAGTGCACTTCTAGCATATGACACAGTTCAACTGCTTGTCAAACAAGAAAATAATTCTTTCCTGAAAGATAGATATCAATCATGTTTGGGGAATTATGTTCGTGCAATTAATGATCTTGCAGAATGGAAGAAATTCCTCAACTCTCGAAACTATCAAAATCTACCTTCTGAAGCAGAAGCCATCTCGAAAGAGACTGAATCGTGTGACAAAAATTTTGAACAGACACCAAGTGAACCTCATCAACTCAAACAAGCCACCCAATTTTTTGAAGATATTTGTAGCATCCTTGTGGTTGTTTCCAATAGATTAACAGGACGAATTATCTAATTTTTATTTAATTTCAAGTAGTATAATATATGAAATTATGCTTATTGTTGGGTTGAATAATGAGAATTTTCTGTTCTGTAATCGCAATTTTTTGTATGATTTTCATATTTAATTACGAATATAATCAATGCTCCAGATGCACGCAACATAAAACAAATAGGAAGAGAAACATATTCTTACATAATAAAACATTTGATCTTGTCTGGTCATGAGCATGTACATATTAGATAAGACCGTTACATCTACTTATTGTTTTTGACAAATAATCTATCAGTTTCAGTAATTTTTGACAAATAATCACGATTGACCAAAGTATTAAGTTAATTTAATTGTCTAATTAAATATATTAAAATATTTATTGGAATGTGGTTTGATGTGTGTATAAAAGTTTCAAAAAAGTTTTAATAGATCTAGACTATTTGATAAACTAAAATTAATAGTCGTGATAATTTGTCAAATTCATTAGTAGGAGCAAACGGTCCCCAATGAGATAATAGCAAATGACCCCATTCTACGGCAAATTTCATCATTTTGGGGATCAAAAAACCGTTTTAACATTTACTCCAAAATTTCGGATAATGCTATTCATAGTCAGCTATTACCATAGTTAGTCTATATAACAATTATGTGGCATTAATTGATATGTCATTTTAAATGCATAGTTTTGAGTCCTATTCAAAAAAGAATATTTATTAATGCCACATAATTACCATATAAATTGGCAATGATAATCGCATGATTATGAATAACATTATTAAAAATTCTGTTAATTTTTGTTAAATTTTGAAATTATTGAATTAAGAGTTATTTTTGTAAAAATAAATTTTTTATTGATTCTACTTAAATCTCATTTAGGGCTAAATTGAATTATTTACTTGAAACCCAATGGGATTAGTCGAAATAATAGATTACTGAATAAAAGTTAGTGTTCTCAAATTTCATGCAAACTCTCGTTATTAAGCAAAGTCAACGAGTTTTTATTCTTTATTTTTTATTTTGTGTTTTGCCTATTTTTACCACTGTTCTAAAAAGTCCGTCTAAGCTTCGTCTAGGGTCCGCTTAAGCTTGAAGTTCGGCCTCTACGCGTAACCACGTCTCACGCTTCGCCCTCGCCTTTTCCTTGTCTTGCTCGCCTAGGTCTCGCATAAGCTCAAAAAGCTTGAAGATCGGCATCCACGCCTAACCACACTCTTTACGCTTTTTAGAACATTGATTTTTACCTTGCCAAATATATGAAGAATGTACTAGCGGAAAAATCCTCTATGCACACAGTGAACACACCGGAAACAAAAAAAGAACAACTAGCACAAAAGATAAAAAATTGCAAAATGCATCAAAGACTGAATGAGAATGAGACTTTACTAAGGGTGTGTTTGATTTTGATTAAAATCAGTTTTTTGGTAAAAGTTGATAAAAGTTGTTGAAATGTGTAGTTGAAAAATTGTGAGACCATGAAATGTGTTGTTAAAATTAATTGTTGACTTTGACTTTAATTTTTTAGCAAAATTAATAATGAAAACAAACAGAGCCTAAGTAAACTTAACAATACGAGAATTTCTTGACCTTGTGTACTTCTCACTACAAAAAACTAGAACTCCTAATGTACTAACAATGCAAGCTTGTACTTTTTTTTTCTCTAGTTTTAATCTCTCCTCACACCACTCTCTCTCCCTACACGAATGGCTACAAATTCTTTTCTCTCTCGTCCGTGTGCTCTCTGCTTGTGTAATTCTACTCGAACTTATGGCATGAATATGGTAAATTTATACAAAATTCTTAATGAGTATTAATGTAATTTCAATAATTACCTTTTTGTCACTCCTCAATTCTCTCGTTTTTTCTAGAAGTCACATTCTCAAATACCCACAAATCTCCACATTAACTAAAATTCTCCAAATTCACAGACACGATCTTCTAGATACCCTCATCCTTTTACTTGTAGGTGCCACCATGGCACCATCCCTCGATCAATTTATAGTAGACATGAATCGAGTTTAGAGATTCATTGAACGAGACTTTACGATTTGACCTCTTCAACTTTGATCTTCGTTCTTCTTGTCACTAGTTATAAAACTCGTCTTGGTCACTACACGATCGTTTGAAATGGTAGAAGATTCTCATCGGTGCGATTCCAAAGCGAAAGCTCCACAACTGTCTTCAAATTGCCAACATTTTTACTCCTTATTATCGCTATATAATTTTCTTCACATTCATAATCCCAACTCGTGCATCATGTTCATATCGCAACTTGTCCAAGTCTCCCAACCATATCCAACGTCGCTCAATTTTGGGACATGCATAACCGTGGTTAGTCATCTCACCACTATATCAAAGATCGTCACCTTCATAGTAACCGTACCTTTAACTTCAAGTTTTCTCATTATCTACAGTATTAACAATGTGCGCATCACATGACTTATAATTCTCAAACCACTTTTTGTGTGGGCACATATGTTAGGAACATTTGTTGTGAAAATAATGTGATTGCAAGTATACAATATCGCAAACAAGTAATAAAGTGGACCTATTGAGTCCGGATTATCGTTCCCACGAAGACTATCTTATTTAGATACTAGTTCAATTAATCGTAATGCTAATTTATTGAAAAGAATTTGAATTGAGTTGATTTGAAAGATTTAAACTAAAACTATGAATTTAAGGAAATAATATAATAACTTATGTAAAAGCCAATAACAAGAATTTAGGAAAGAATAATGGTTAAAGAGTTTGGACAAACGAATTCACATAGTTATCATCTCTAATTTCTCCTCTCAAGATTTATTTCTAAAGTTGTATTCGGTCGAATTCACAAATTTAACCTAATTTACCTCTCTCGAGTTCAAATTAGTCCTATCTAATTAAGTCAACTTAGGCAATGAATGGTCCTTAATTAGATGCATTAAATCTCCTAAGAATTCAATTCAAGACCGTGACAATAACAAAAGCGTATCTCTACCTTTTATCCAATTGCCGATTTTACTACGTGGTCTCAGATTAATAATTTACCTCTCGGTTCATTACAATCCACAAATCAATGACAAATAATGGTCAATTATCTCAAGCATTAAGAAAAGAAGTAAAATCAAATACTTAATCAATTTATAAATCAAAACTTGATATTCAAATTAAAGAATTAAACTTAGGCTACATCGCTCATCCAAACATTAAATCTAGCTATTCATGACTCGGGAGAAAGAAAAGATGAAGAGAAGGAAAGACATAACTTGGGATCTTGAAAATAATAGAGGAAGAGACGTTCAATATCTTGCACCAAGAAATCTTTGTCTTCAAGCTCCAATCTTCAATTCCGCCTTTGTTCTTCGTCTCTTTGTATCTCTCTCTCTCAATATGATTTTTACAAGATTTAACGACCCCCAATTATGAGTGTATAACTCATATTTATAGTTCCCCCAATAAGCCCTAAAATATCCCTAAAAATCGTGGGTTACATATTTCCTAATTGCTTTAGAACTCAAAAAAGGAAACAAAATAAAAGAAAAATCGCATGCCAGAAATTGGCCTGGGCAAACGCCCAGGCATGTTCCGGGCGAATGCCCAGGCATGCAAATTCGCCTCAGTCACCTGTTGCTTCAGCTGGGCGATCGCCCAGCTTTGAGCTCGGGCGTTTGCCCACTCCAAATTTGTCCATTCTGCGCCTTTGGTCCTTCAACTTTTGATTGTAGTCATTTTAGTCCTCTGAGTTATTCTTTTATTTCACTTTAGTCCTCTTTTATTTGCAACCCAGGTCCTTAAACTTTTGGAGATTTGCAAGTTGATCCCCATCTCCAAGTTTTCGTACACTTTCAGTCCTTTTCACCTATTTTGCTTTGTTTTTCTCCAATTCCATCCGATCTTG
This sequence comes from Forsythia suspensa, assembly GCA_023638005.1. Taxonomy (NCBI): domain Eukaryota; kingdom Viridiplantae; phylum Streptophyta; class Magnoliopsida; order Lamiales; family Oleaceae; genus Forsythia; species Forsythia suspensa. The sequence goes on from CM042675.1 coordinate 47,139,173, forward strand.
GGTTTTGACCTGAAATAATTAAATCAACATATAATTAAGTAAAAAAATCACTTAAAAGCACTTACAATAGTCCACTTTTAATGGTCTATATAAGTGTAAAATAACACTTATCAACATTCAGAATCCAAAAATCAATAGCCAACTAGACTTCCATATATAATCAGTAACAGACATAAACATCACCTTTAGTATGTTTTGACATTGATATGTATGTGGTAGTATTTCAGTCAATGGCTAATGAACCCCCGGGAAAGACAAACATAGGGTTTCACTATAATTTCAACAAGTTTGTTCAACATGAACTGTGATGAAATTCTTAGAATTTGTTTTGATTATAAGTGTGTATAATCTTTATGGTGGAGTATGTTTATTCTTTGTTTTTGGAATTGTGATTGTTGATGTTTACCAATTTTTTCAAGTACTATGGTCAAGAACTACATAAGAGACGACAAAGTTTTGTTTGGTGTTTTTAAAGGTGGAGTATGTTAGAAAATTTCCCAAAAAAACACCAAAACTAAAAGTTATATTTACTTTGAAGGAAAATATGCCAAACGGTCTAACAATTGCAAAGGAATGAAAAATTGGCAGAATGCTGCAACCGTCCATTATATGATTTTGACGTAGTTTGCTCTTGTATTTAGTACATGCCAACTTAGGATCCTATTTTTTCTTCTCTCTGTGTTTCGTAGAAATTTGTGAGTGTGGTAAATCTTAAAATTTGGGTAAGTAAAAGATTCCATATGATTCTAATGATTTTTCATATGGTGAAATATTTTTGTATTTGATAGTTTTTATCTGATTATGGAATTTTTCGTGTAAATTCTTGTGTTACTTTTTTCCTATTTTTTTTATATTTTGTGGCTTCTTAATATTTTTGTGAACAAAGAACCTATAAAAAAAATAAAATCGAGGAATTAGTCTCAATCAGGGGCGGAACAAGGATATTTTTTAGATCGAGTTGCTATTGAAAAAAATTCACACTCAAGAGACGGGCTATTACTAGATTTTTTTTTTTTTTTTTACACTATAAAAAACAATTTTTCCCGGGCCGGACCGGATTGTCCCTAAATCGGCCCATGGTCTCAATTCGTATTTGTCTCAAAACCCATTTAAAACTTGAAATGTCAATCAATTTATATTCGTATTACATTGAATTGGAAGATTACCAGAAGGGAAATTTATGCATAAACTAATTTTTGGATAGAAATTAAAACATATTACATTGAATTGGAAGATTACCAGAAGGGAAATTTATGCATAAACTAATTTTTGGATAGAAATTAAAACATATTTGACCTGTATAAAATAATTTAAAAAATTATCAATTTATGATTGTATCAATTGAAAAATACCGGAGATTTAAATGCTGTGTTATTTATAGAAGGAAAATTTGAGAATTTCGTCCTCAAACTTTTCAATATGTTATTAATCTATACTTAACCAATTTTTATAGCACCATAATTCCTCAATATCTCAATTAATTGCAAATGGCAGATTTGCACTCCTTTATAAATAAACAAAAATAAAAGAAAGTTAAAAACAACAACAAAAAAAAAAAACGAAAAAAATTGTAGAAAAAGTTCATAACTTTTCAAAAAGTACAAAATATCTTCTTTTCTACGAATCCAACTATGATGGTTTTCCAACCACCTTTGACCTTTAAGTTATTAAGATTTGATGTATCATCTTAAAAAATCAATATTGTTAAGAAAAGTAGCTCAATATCATAAATTGGCTGTTATTTTTTATATTTAATTAATATGAGATTTTATCCTTAATATGAAAATAATAGTCAACATATTCGGGTTCAAACCTTAAAAGCCATGGTTGTTAAGAGAAGTAGTCCAATGCTTTATATGTTGGTTATCATTTTTATAGTTAGTCGATATGGAATTTTATCCTTAATATGTCCTCACACACTCGCTTGAAAAGACCAGTCTTGAAATTCAATTGCTCGTTTGAATGGATAGAGCTACTCACCTTAGCTTAGTGGGCTCGATAACATACTAAGCTTTAGAGTTATATCTTAAAAGGTAAACATTGTTAAAAAGAGCAATCCAATACCTTTTGTGTTGGCAATTGTTTTCATATTGAGCAGATATGAGATTTAGCCTTAATAAAAGTGAAACATGCTCAACCTATAGCTCTAATCGTTTGTCCAAAACTTGTGTGTTCATTTATATTTTGGCCAAAACTTCCTAAAATGATAATATTTAAGAAATCAAAGCCAACTAATGTGGAGTCTAATCATATTGTACACTTATTTTTTTCATGGTATAACGTTGATAGGGTTGCTGCAATAGTATGAAATAAATGTTGCAAGTATATTTTAGAAATTGAAGTATATTCTATTCATATATTTTTTCATCCTAATATTCTTACATAAATAAAAGATTACATGAAGGTTGTTTTTAGAGGGATACAAATAGAGAGACATGAGATCACCATCTGTCTTTGTATTCATAGGGAAATATGGCAACGAGAGTAGACAAAGCTAAGCATGGAATGGAGCGGGTCAGTCCTATACCTAGTGAAAAATTTGGGGCACCCAACCCGCGACTAGCCAATTCGCAGGGCGGGACACCCCAACGACCCGCCACCGCATACAGTTAACATTTTTTTTTCTTGTAAAATGAAAACATATAATTAAAATATATAAATATATGAATTTTTTATTTATTTGTAGCAAACAAAGCAAAAAATAATAATAATAATAATACAAGATTGAGGTTGTGGTGTAGTGTAGTTTAGTGGTTAAGTTTTATAGTTTAATAACTCTAATCTGGGTTCGATTTATTCAGTCAATTTCTAAAGAAAATTGTGTTGTAATTTTTATTTTATGATTTTTTTTAAAAAAAATTGGGAGCAGGTCACGGGCTTGCTACAAACCCGCCCCGGAAACTACACGGGGCAAAATTTTGTCCCTAACCTGTCCCTATTACCCAAATAATTGGGGCGGGGTAGCTTGGGTCTTGGCGGCGGATTTTTTTTTTCAATCCCTAGACAAAGCTCTCAAAAGTATAATAAATGTGTATGTGTTCTTTACTCCTTTTCTATTTGTTTTGTGTAGTATTGCTCTCAAAATTAGAAATTAACATTAATCTATACATTTTTGTTTGGTTTGCATTTCACTTTTAAGTTTTGAGTTTTTTGAATTCATTTTAAATTTCATGTTTTAAGGGCTTATTTTAAGAATGTTGAGAGCACATTCAATTTGTCATTTTTGAAAATAGTTTCTAAAAACAGAAAACTCGAAAACATGTTTGGTTTGGATTTTGAAAATTTTGGTTTGGATTTTGAAAAATTGTTTTATAACATTCTATTCAACAAATTTAATTATTCAATAATATATACATTTTATAGTTGGTGAATCTTTCAATCTTTTTTTTTTCATTGCTACAAACATAAAATGCAAAAAAATAATAAATTGACTTGGCAAAAAATAGAAAATAAAAAAATAAAAATTAATGACATCTCGAGAAGTTTAATTTGTTTTCATTTAAATAATTATTTTTAGAATTTTTATTTAAATAAACAATAAAACAATAAGGACTTGAACTATTTTTATTTTTTTAGAATTTTATTTTTTTATAATTTTTAATTAAACACTTATTTCCAGCGTTTTGAGAGTTTTTGGTAGTTTACAAAATTGAAAATTGAAAATTGAAATTAACTACAAAACAGCAAACCAAATGGGCCTAAGAGTTTCGTTATCTCCTTTTATCGAAAGACTCTAAAAGAGAAATATTTTTAGACTATTCTACTCTTACAAACTTTTTTGTTGAGTGGTTCCTAACCTATCCATTTAGGTGTGCAATTGGTTATTATTTAATGAAAAAGACAAATATGCACTTATTTTTATTTGGAAAAATTTTCAATTGGATTCAAAACCTTTGCAAAAAGTACAAATGCGTCCGATACATTTATTTTTTTAAAAAAATTAAAAGAAACTAACAAATTGATAATATACTAAATTATTTTGTATATTTTACAAACTATTATAAAATAACTAAGATTTAAGCTCATAATTATTAACAAATGTGTTAATTAAAATTATTTTATTATTATTAAGTAATCATTAAAATTTAAACTTTAATTTTATCATTACAACATAAAAATAAAAATAACTTTGTCACAAACTTAATATTCAAATATTATTATTTCATTGAGCTATTCATTTATTAATTACAAATATTAGATCTCAAATTGTATTCTTTATATTTTAATTTATCGTTTTATTATCGTTCAAAAATAAAGAACAAAATGTGTAAATTAATTTTTGTTATTGTTTTTATGTTAAAAAAACACAATAAGATTAGTTAAATGTCATAAAATTATATATGCCATTTTGTGATTTATTTAACTTAATTTTTATTCAAGTTTTCACATCAGATAACAATTATAGAAACTTAAAGATAACAATTATATAAACTTAAAGCATAATAATTTTATATATTTTTAAATAAATCTTATGATAAAATTTATTTGACATATCGTTGCTAATCTGGACCATACTATGGTGATATATTTAATATGCTCTAATCTCTCTATAAATATTTTTAAATAAATGTATCAAATTGGTCTTGAACTTATTTGCATATTTTGTAAAGGTTAGTAACAAGGGCAAGTTGGGATATGTGAAAGCGCAAAACCAGCACCCCCAGTAGGCGATGTGGGATATGAGCAGTGGAAGATGCACGACTCAATGGTAAAAGGTTTGATTCTAAATTCCTTGGACCCAGTTCTAATTGGTAATTTCCATCGGTATTCTACATCAAAAGAGGTATGGGATGCTTTAGCTACAACATTTTTTGATGGATGTGATTCCTCTCAAATTTATGATCTTCAACAAAGGGTTCATATGTTGCATCAAAAGGGGGGGTCGTTGGAGAAATACTATAATGAATTACAGGGGTTGTGGAAGGAAATCGACTTTAGGAGGCCAAACCCCATGACATGCACAATGGATATTGAGAGGCACAACCTATGGGTCCAACAAGATCGAGTATACAAGTTTCTTGCTGGACAGGATGATCGTTTGGATAGCACTCGAGCCGATATAATCCAGACGGTGCCTCTTCCAACTATCGAGCAAGCGTATGCTAGAGTTAGACGGGAGGAGATGAGGCAAAAGGTGATGTGCGGCAACAGTAACTCAAACCCGGTTGTTATGGCGATGAAGAGCGCTGACCGCAGGAGGCCGGAACACGGACCGCACAAGTAGTCACACGGCTCGCGCATATGAGGTATCACTTTCTCTTAAAACTGAAACAAACCAGGGAAAAGGAAAAAGGGTCGAAGGAGGAGGATGCACCCATTGCCACAACCCAAAGCACACTAGAGGCGTGTTTTCAACTACATGGATACCAGATCGGTGGCATGAGTTGAAGGAAAGAAAGGAGCAAGTAAAAGGACAGCTCATCAGACGGCAGTATGCGGACCTTGCAAATGGGAGCACGGACCGTACAGATAATAACCCAGGCCACAGAAACAACACAGGACAGGCATCTCTGACACTAGCCAATTTTGTTGAAGGTACAGAGGGTTATGGCGGTAAAGGTAATGCTTTTATTGCACATAATCTAGAAAAATGGGTAATAGACTTGGGAGCAACTCATCACATGACCTATTTAGATTCTGATCTAGACAAAATCTACGAATCAAACAGAAAAGAAATTGTGAGTGCGAATGGGATTAAATCACCAGTTATAGGGTCAGGAAATGTTACTTTGCTACTCCATCTCTATGTCTAAAAGAAACATTATTAGTTCCTTCACGACCACGAGACTCATATCGGTGGGAAGATTAAGCGAAGACTTAAATCTGTCTTTGTTCTAATGTACCCAAAATTTTGCATTTTCAGACATCCTAACGAAGGAGATACTTGGGCGTGGTATTAAGCACAATGGGTATACCACCTTGAAGATTTGAGTGTTGGTTACGCATGTTTAAGCGGATGAGTGTTCGGATGAATAATATGTTGTTATGGCATAAGAGGTTAGGGCACCCTACATGGGTTATATGCGGAAGATGTTTCCGTCATTATGGGTTAATGTATCAAATTACGAAATTTCATGTGACACTTGTATTAAAAGTAAGAGTCGTAGAAACACGTATCCTAGTACTTGTTTTAAAATTTTGGAATTTGGTGATTTAGTTCATTCTGATGTGTGGGGTCCAGCCCCAGTTACCTCTATTAATGGAGAAAGATGGTTTGTTATGTTTACTGATGATAGTACCCGAATGACCTGGTTATATCTCTTAAAAACTAAGGATGAAGTTGCCACATGTTTTCTAAATTTTTTGAATCTGGTCCAAAGACAATTTGGGAAAAAGATTAAGATTCTTAGAAGTGATAATGGGAGGGAGTATGTGAATAATTTCTTGAGAAAATTTTTTAGAGACAATGGAATTGTACATGAGACATCCTGTGTTGGTACCCCTCAACAAAATGGAGTGGCAGAAAGAAAAAATAGGCATATTTTAGAAATTGCTAGGTCACTATTGTTTGAAAATAATGTGCCTCAAAATTTCTGGAACCACGCTATATCTACTGCGGTATACCTCATGAATAGAATGCCCTTAAGAACCCTAAATTTTCTTACTTCATTGCAAAAATTGGTTTCGTTTGTAGAAATCCCTTCAGTCTTGACCTTGGCACCTAAAATCTTTGGTTGTGTAGCATATGTGCATGTTCCAAGAGAGAAGAGAACAAAGTTAGAACCATGTGCAATTAAATGCATGTTCATTGGATATGGGAACAATCAGAAATGGTATAAATGCTTTGACCTAGAAACCAGAAAGACCTATGTGACAATGGATGTTACTTTCTTGGAGAGTGAATCTTGTTTCAAAAACCAATCAACCCCAGTACCAATACAAGAGGAACCGAATCACCAAGTATGGTGGGATAATCAGGAGAACACCAATACAGTCCATGTACCAGAGGAGATTGGCCATGCACCAGAAAATGCGTCTGGCGACGCAGACCGGACAGAAGATTACACGGTCCGTATACCAGAGGACACGGACCGTACACTAATAGATGGAGAAGAGAAGCAGATGTGATACAGTCACATGAGGATCCAGAAGAAATACCACGCTCGAGTTTTCCCGATGATGCTCCTGAGGTAAGTTCTCTCATCTCTGAAAGAAGGTATCCCATAAGAACTAACCGAAATGCACGACCAAAGCGGTATAGCGAAGAAGGGTATGCAATATCTAACTATACCAAAGACGAAGGATTGTCCAACTTAGTACAAACTTTCACTAAAGAATTGTCAAAATTCGAGTACCAAACAGCTGTGAGAGAAGCATTGCGGGATCCCAAATGGGTTGAGGCCATGGGCGAGATGAAAGCCCTAGAAACCACTAAAACTTGGAATTTGGTAGAACTACCAAATGGGAAGAACACTGATCGGTACGCAAGTGGGTGTTTTCTCATGAAATATGATGCTACTGAGATAAAGTTGAGCGATATAAGGCAAGGTTGGTCATAAAAGGATATACTCGAGACATATGGTATAGATTTCAAGAAACATTTTCTCCGGTTGCAAAGCTTAACACGGTTCGTGTTTTATTATCTTTGAAGACAAACTTTGGTAGCCCTTATACCGGTTTGATGTGAAGAATGCATTTCTGCATGGTGATTTAGAAGAGAAATCTATATGGACCTACCGCTGTGGTGTTCCCACCAACAAAACAAGAAAGCGGTGTGCAAGTTGGGCCTTGGTCTATATGGCTTAAAACAATCCCGGGCATGGTTCGAGGCGATTCTGTAAGGCCATGAAGAGCTATAGCTACAATCGAGTAATTCGATCATACTGCATTCTTCAAGCATCGTCAAGGCAAGGTAACCATCTTAATTATCTATGTTGATGACATGATAATTACAGGGGAGGATAATATGGAAATCAAGTGGCTAGAGAGAGGCTATCGCAGGAATTTGAGATGAAGGATCTAGGCGGTCTAAAGTACTTCTTGGGAATAGAGGTACTGCGCTCAAAAGAAGGTATATCCCTATCACGGAGAAAGTATACACTTGACTTACTTGCAGAGGTGGGAATGCTAGATTGTAAACCCGGTTGATACACCCACAATTCCGAACTTAAAGTTTAAAGACAACCATCGTTGCCAATCTGGACCAATTATAATTTTTTTAACTAAAATTAAGTGTATCTCTATTTTGTCTTTTTATCAAATAAGTGGAACGTAGGCACAAACCTAAATCTGGATAGGTTATGGATTCTACAAAATCCAATTATAATTTTTTAACTAAAAAAATGAAAGGTCATGGACCATTTTACTTTTGTACAAAAATGAAAGGTTATGGACCATTGGCACTATTGACATATCGTTAGGGACCATTTGCGCCAATTTCTGAATTAGTTGTGAAGGTGAAAATATTATCTCAATTTTTTTTAATTTTTTTTTTACATTACGAGATAAAATGAATGAGAAATTGATTTTTAAATGAATGGAAAAAGTTGCAACCTTGTTTATTACCTCATTAAAATTTAAATAATGGTTTTCAAAAGTGAATATAGAGACGAAAATATTGTTTTTAATATATGTTACAATATTTTTTTTTTTACAAAAGAAAATACAAACAAATGATAAATTAACAAAATAGGGGAAAAAATTAAAATTAATGACATGGATTGAGAATTTTAATCTATTTTTATTTTAATTAATTTTTTTATTTTTTTATTTAAATAACCAATAAGGGCTTGAATTATTTTTTTAATATTTAGAATTTTAATTTTTTTAAAAATTTTGTTTATATAAATTTTGTTTTCCGTTTTCCATGTTTTCACTCAAAACACGGAAAAATTGGCGCAAATGATCCCTAACGTATGTCAATAGTGCACAAATATTCTCTAACCTTTCATTTTTTGGTGGAGTGGTCCCTAACATATCCATTTAGGTGCACAATTGATCCTTATTTGATTAAAAAGACAAAAATAATCTTAATTTTAGTTAAAAAAATGCAATTGGATTTTCTTACCTTTGCAAAATGTACAAATAAGTATGATATATTTATTAAATAATATTTAATTTAGCATATTAAATATATCACTGTAGTCGTGTCAATTAAATTTTTCATAAGAGAAAAATATAAAATTATTGCAGTTTAGGTATATGTAATTGTTATGTGATGTGAAAAACTTGAATAAAAATTAAGTTAAATAAATAACAAAATGGCGTATATAATTTTGTGACATTAAACCAATATTATTATATTTTTTCAACATAAAAGTACTAACAAAAATTAATTTACATATTTTGTGTTCTTTATTTATTTTTGAACGATATTAAAACGATAAATTAAAATATGAACAATACAATTTGAGCTCTAATATTTGTAGTTAATAAACGAATAGCTCAATGAAATAATAATATTTGAGTATCAAGTTTATGAAAAAGTTATTTTTCTTTTTATGTTGTAATGATAAAATTAAAGTTTAAATTTTAATGATTACTTAATAATAATAAAATAATTTTAATTAACACGTTTGTTAATAATTATGAGCTTAAATATTAGTTATTTTATAATAGTTCGTAAAATATACAAAATAATTTAGTATATTATCAATTTGTTAGTTTCTTTTAATTTTTTATAAAAAATAAAAGTATCGGACTCATTTGTACTTTTTGAAAATGTTAGGAATCCAATTGAAAATTTTCTAAATAAAAATAAGGACGCATTTATCTTTTTTATCAAATAAGGACCAATTACGTACCAAACAAAACACATAAGTTAGAGACTCTTACACAAAAAATAAAGATTAAGAACCATTTGCACTATAAGGACAAAGGTTTGAGACCATTTGTATCAATTTCTCTTGAAAACACTGAAAACGTCAAAAATATTTTTGAGTTTTGTGTTATAAATTTAACTTTGTTTGTGAAAATGAATTTTCAACAATATTCTCAAAATATAAGCAAGTATTGACACTTCTTTAATTTTTTTTTCTTACTTACGTTTATGATATTTTCATTTAAATTAGACACATTTTACAAAAAAAGAACACACAATGAATATTGTTTATAAAGAACTACTACTTCAACAAAAGTACAATATTATGTAGTCAATTATTAAATTATCTCACAATAAAATCAATAATTATTAATTTTATTATTCTTAAAATGTAGCCTTAGAGATCCTATTAATACATCATTAATTATATAAGATTTGATATCAAAGGTTCGTCTATCATCAAAACTCAAATCATCAAAAAGTCTTCACTAGGTTCAAATTAATATTCGTATTACCACTATATAAAACTCATTTCTGATTACAATTATACTTTTATGAATGTAAATAAAATGTCAACATCGAACAATACAATACAATACAATATGTTATTAAAAATTGTTTTTTTTTATCTTATTGCAATTGCTATTTTAACATTTTTAATTATTAATAATTAAAAAATAAAAATTTTGAAAATATTAATTATTGACATTATTATTACAAAAATACTTGCTAACGCACGACGTGTCAAACTAGTATTTTTAATAATCCCATGAAAAGTAGAATAGCTAGATTTTGAAAATCAGGACTATGAATTACCAGTATCTAATTTATATTGAATGCACTTATTATGGAGAAATTAGAAGATTACAACTTACAAGAATGTGTTATATTCTATCATATTCTGCATGATTTCAGCTATTGATCATATCTGATTTCTTAAATCTCACTAGTATTCATAAAATCAAAATGAAATCTGAGCAAAGATTTTCAGAATTTCTACCAACCCTAAATAACTATATATAAACTACATATACACTATACCACAAAGGTTCATAGTAAAAAGTGAAATGGCACTCTCTTATCCCTACTTGGTTTTCCTCATTTGTTCTTCATTACCTTTCTTTGCATACACAGAAACATATTTGGTCCCTGAAATTTGCTCAAAATCACGAAATCCGTCCGTTTGTTTGCAGATTTTAAAAAGAAAACATGGTGCAAGCCTGCTAGATTTAGGGCAATCATTATTCTTAACAGCACAACCTTCGGCCCTTCAAGCATTTTTAAAAGTGAATAATCTTATCTTAAAAGAAAACAATACTTTGATAAAAAAGAGATTATATTCGTGTTTGGATGATTATTCTTCTGCAACTTATGATATTGCAGAATGGAAGCTATTTTTCGACTTCAAAAACTATCTAATTCTGCCTTCCAGAGCTACTGATGCCGTTAAACAGATTCAATCATGTGACAAAATTTTTGAACAAGCACCATGTGATGAACCTGCTGAACTCAAACAAAGCAGCCAATATCTGCAAGATATTGTTAGCGTCCTTCTTATCGTTTCATATAGATTAGCGGGACACATTATGTAAATTTCATTTTTTGATTTCATAATAATGGATTATTAAATTTTTTTGTTTGTCCAGACTCTTCGTATTTTCCAGAAACTATGTTGTAAAGCAAGTTTGGAGACTTTTGACAAACCCAACCTCTTTGTATAGTTGTTCTTAAGGCGAAATACTTACCTGATGGTGACATCCTCGTTACTCGTTAGTTTCGAATAAAAACGGCTCTTCATTTACCTGGAAGAGTCTCTTGTGGGGTCGGGAGGTTATCACCAGTGGAGTTTGATGGCGGGTAGGGAATGGAGAGTGGATCCAACCTTTTTTCGACCCTTAGCTATCTAGGCCACCCTCATTCATGCCAATCACTGCTCCTCAATCCTCATGACGAGGCCCTCATTGTCTGCCATCTTATCACTACAACAATGGGGGTGGAACAGTGGCAACATTAATACACTATTCCTGTCTATTGATAACGAACTAATCCAGTCCATTACCTTAACTCCTTAAGTCGTAGTCATCAATAGGATCGTCTTATCTGGCATGATGGCTGGGAAGGAAACTTTGTCCATGATTGGCTTGAGGAGGGACGTGTCAAGTTGTGGAACCTAATTTATTGCGCTACGCAGAGCTAAGCGCGGATCGATCTACATTGGATTGTCTTAGAATTTTATTATAATTAGAGAACCTTAATTGAATTGTTATATATAATATTGATCTCTTGTAAACAAATATCATCATTAATTATAGTGAATTACTATAGCGGCTGAAGATATGACGTAGTCTTAAAACGAACCTGTATAAATTCTTTTGTTTTTTATTTTGCACCTTTTATTTATTACTCTAATATGTCCCAACAAGACGAACCTTCTATTGAAGGCGCCGTGTGAAGGGGATCGCATGTAGTGTCAGACTGTTAGAGGGCAAAGTAATGCTGTTGTGCGGGTGAACAAATGTTGTATGGGGTCGGTGGGGTCATTCAAGATGAAGATGGATTGGTGCTTGGTACCTATTTTGGAAGGTTTCAGGGGACGGTTTTCATTAGAGGATGCGGAAGCAATGGCTCTTCATTCAGGGTTTAATTTTCTAGTGAGAACGATTTGCATATTCATCGAGTGGAGTGTGGCACGTTACTGGTGATTCAGGGGCTGAATGGAAGCAATTTTTTGGCACTCAACTGTCTTCATTTTTCTGATATTTTAGCGTTACTTACGATAAAGGGAAAATTTGAAGCGAAGCCCCCCCACCGTGTCGAAGCGCATTGATCGACGTGGGTTGTAAATCGATGGATGTGCACGAGTGCCAGGGACCTAAGGGAGAGAGCCAACAGGCCAACTCCCAGGACAGACTCTCACAATATTTTAGTGAAAATTGTCCCACACGAAAATCAAACTGCGTTGGCGGAGGATTTCTCCCCATGTCACCTCAGACCTTATCAACTCGCCTATGCCCCTGGAGGCGATATTTTAGCATTACTTAATAAGACGGGATGTGGTTCTTGTCATTATATTTTTATATCTAGGAATTTAGTTGTAGCGATCGAAAAATTCAACTTCTACATCAAAAAATTTCATTTAAATTTTGAAAATAGATATATTTAGTTTGTCACGTCGATATGACACCTCTTAAAATCATAAACTTAATGTTGGGCCCACTTGCCTTCTAATTTTGAAGGGTAAATAGCACAAAACGTCCCTACCTATTGAGGGTATTGTGAAAACGTTCCTACCTTCAAAATTTTGGCATTTTCACCCTTACCTCTGGATTGTTCAAAACAAAACGTCCTTACCTTCAAAATTTTGGCATTTTCACCCTTACCTCTTGGATCTGCATAAAACGTCATTCACCCAAAAAATACCATTAACTTAGGGGTAAATTAGTCCAACCATTTTTTCACATATATATTACTTTTTTTAAAATTAGAAGGTTTCCCATGCAATTTCCAAAATTGCATGGTGCCCCAAATCACGAGTTCACCCATCCTCCCGCAACCAAACCCACCTCCACAACCACCCTACCGCCCACCCCCACCACTCCGCCGCCACAATCGCCGCCGCTTCACCGCCGCCGATGTCCCGCTTTCACCGGTCCGTCCATACTTCTTCTCATTGCAATCATCGTCACGCCTCACCGACGACGACACTACCCACTTAACAACAAAATTCAACCTCACAATTTCCTCCGAAACCCCAACAAAAAATCATCTACACTTACAATCCCATTTCCATCACGCTTTTTTCCAACCAAGTAAATTTATCCATCGGTTCCTTCATAAATTTCACAAGTTTACCCAACAACATCTTCATAATTCACACCACCACCGGATTAACCTCACAGATTCTTGACGTTGATTCTCAGTAACTTCATTGAAATCGGATCCGAAGAAGAAAAAGGACTTGGGATGAAGATTTTGATGGACACTAATTTGGGAATCAAAATGGAAAAATTGAAGATGAAAAATATTGGGATCCAAGTGATTTGTGATGGTGGAGGTTGAAGGGACATGTATCTCGAAGAAACAATCCTCGATTTGGGCCTTTTGGAAGGATTGCTCGAAACCCCATTACTATTATCTTTTTCGGAAGGTAGCAATGGGGTCTTCTCGAAACGGTCATCATTGGTTTTGGGGTTTTGTGGGTCGGGTTGTTGAAGTGCTCAAGCGGCTGACCACCATCATCACGGCCAAGAACACACATACACACACGGCTATTCTCGAAAATTCACCGCCACGGGTAGTGGGGGGGGCGGTAGGGGTGGTTGTGGAGGTGGGTTTTGTTCATGGAGGAATTTGAGTGGTGGTCGCTACTCATGAGGTGGTGCTGGGTTTGGCGTGGCGCGCTGCCATTCGCTTGCTTGATCCATTCGCTTGCTTGATGGGTGAACTCAGAGATGCGGGGCCTACCATGCAATTTTAGAAATTGCATGGGAAGCCCTCTAATTTTAAAAAAAAAAAGTAATATATATGTGAAAAAGTGGTTGGATGTTTTGGAAATCCGAGAGGTAAGGGTGAAAATGCCAAAATTTTGAAGGTAGGGACGTTTTCCACAATACCCTCAATAGGTAGGGACGTTTTGTTATTTACCCTTTTGAAGTGATGGATTAGATTATTTCAAATGGCAAGTTTTTTTTTTCTTATTTTTATTTGATTTAATTAAAATTCATAACTTGGGTCACCTTATGGAAAATCGTCCCATATGTTTTTTTTTTTTTACAATATTAATTTAATTTAATTTTAGAACCTGTTAATTTAATTTAATTTTAGAACCTTATGGAAAATCATCCCATATGTTTTTTTTTTTTACAATGTTAATTTAATTTAATTTTAGAACCTGTTAATTTAATTTTGAATAAGGATGACAAAAATATCTGATCCATCCCAAACATGATGATACCCTATCCAAATGGTATGAAAAATTCATGATCTGCAGATCAGCGGGGCGGATCGGATCATGTGTGCTCGATTCGATCCGTCCCATTTGAAAAATAAAAAAAGAAAAGATAGGAAAAAATAGTAAAATAGTAAAATTTGTTTCAATGTTAGTTTAATTTTTTAAATGACAATTGACAAAAAAAAAATATACACATCAATCTGCGGATCAAAACAGTGATCCGGTCTGACTCGGATCCGATCCATTCTGAGAAATGGCGGATTTGGATCTTTCAAAATTGATCCGGGGTGAATACAGATTAGGCCGATCCGATCCGAATCCACCCCGTTGCTATCACTAATACTAAAACTAAACCATCTTTTGCCCAAAAACCCATCCATGATGGAGCCCAAAACTCCAGCCCAATAGTAGCCCAAAAACCACTCACAACCAGTCCAAAAACCCACACATTATCAGTCCCAAAACCCTCGCATTAGCAGCCCAAAAACCACCCGTACTCAACCCCCAAAACCACCACGTGATCAGCCAAAACGCCCCCATGACCCCATAACCGTCATTTCCCCCTTTTCCCCTCCATACTCTCGACCATCCCACTCCCATTCCACCCTACCTTTTTTTTCCTTTCACTCCCGGCCCTTCACCTCCATATTTTTCCCTCCTTCTCTCGGCTCTCCTTTCTCCTCTTTACCCATACACAATTAATTCACACAAATCACAACACGTTCATACACAAAATGTTACAAGCAAGATAATATTCACAATCACCGACCCAACTCTAGAAGAATTTGAAAATTTTGTAAAGTAGTATATTTTTCCTCGTCCACATGTGACTACTTTTTTACTTGAGAGATTTTATATGCTAGCATGCACGTATGTGTTAAATGCTTGTGACGTATGCCTAGACGAATACTTATTTGTTTATCTAGCATGTTATGTCACGTCTATGATGGAAACAAAACCTTGGTGATTGGAGGTATTACCAAAATTTATTTGTGATTGAAGGTAATCACTAAAAAAGAATATTGAACTGCTTACAAAATTATGATGTTTTTGAGAATTTTACGGCTTTTGGTATGTCGTGTGATCGTCAGTATATAATTTTCTCAATAACATGTGTATATACTATGGAGAATTTCTTCGAAATGCTCAGTTTCCATTGAAGGTCTTGGCGGCGGTGCGACGACGAATGGTAGTGATTGAATTTTGCATATAAGTTGTGTCGTTATGTGTTGAAATGATCAAGCCTATTTCATGTAGATTAGTTGTTCATGTTTTATGTTAAAATCAAAATTCGAGTTAATGGTTGGTGGTTTTGATAAACTTGTCGGTTGGTTGAAGTTAACTCTAACAACTGCTGTTTTTGTATTTCTAAGATTCTGCCCATGTATTAAAAATGCTATAAACTGGTTTCTAATATGGATTTTTGAGTGAAACCAATGGGATTAGAAATGTTTATGAGTTGGATGTTTGGAAAATTTGTTGTTTGGGGTGTGCCAGTTTTGCACTTATTTAACCTAGCAAATGAAATGATAAAATTCTAAAATTTTGGTATGTCATTCCATAACATGTTAGGTAGTTTTTGGTTAAAAATTATAATTTTTCAAGTATGATAAATTGGTCAAATAATTTATGGCGACATCTTGTACCACCAGTAAATCTCAGAAATCCTAAGTTTTAGCTTTGAAAACTTCGTACTCCCCTTGATGCTTTCCGATGTAAATAAACTAAAAATATTTAAAAGGTTCAAGGGAGAGTTTAAATTTGGAGTAGGAAAATATTATTTCAGATTTTTAGTGATACTCGGATGAGAGAAGAGAAACATCAATGGCCTATATTATATACAATTTTTCTATTTCATATCAATGAAGTCTCATTGAATTGATTGTAGTCCCATTTTATTTCGTCGTTTGTTGAATGAAATTTTCTATTTTTACCTTAAAAGGAAAAAGAGAAACAAGAGAAGAAAACGGGGTAAAATTGAACTTTTATTCACTTAACTTCTTCTTTTCGATTTTCAATCATTAATAAGTTTATATATTTTAAATTGTTTATAAAGTTGATCCACTTAATCTAAAAATTTAAACCATTAGTTATATAAAATCACGTATAATCATTTAGACATTGTCTTCAACACGTCTCTCATATGTAGGCATGGTTTGTTTTTTCCCATCTAAACTTATTGCTAAGTGTAATTGATACACTTTCTTGACTATTAGTGTTATGAATTTTATTTTTATTGATTTTTGACTTGTTTTTGTTATTATAGAACTAAACTCCGAGTTTGAGGTGCATTGATGAAAAGAAGAGAAAAATGAGAAAAATCGACTTGTTTTAGGGTAGAATGTCAAGAGTTGAAGTGAAAAAGCAAACTCTTGAAGGCCAATGAAGAAAGTGAGGGAACCTGTTGGAATATTTTCTCAAAACTTGTCAAAATCAAAAGATGTACTAATTGTCGAAACTTGGAAGACATCTAGGTCTACTAAAATTAAACAAGTTTCCAAATCTTGGACACTTAGGTAGTCGAAACTTGGAAGACATCTATGTCGACTAAAATTGAACAAGTTTTTAAATCTTGGACTCTTTAGGCAATAAAAGAATTGGTCTCAATTCCCAACATTGATATTAGAGCATCAAGTTGTTCAAAGTGATGGCGCATAGAGAAGATATGTCCATAAATATTTCTCTATTTTTATATTTTTTATGTTCCATTATCTTTCTCTGAACAAGAATCTAGTAGGCAATAAAAGAATTGATCTCAATTCTCAACACCGACGTGCAAAACATGTTGAGAAACAAGAGAGATTTTCAAAAGGCATATAATATGTTATTGAAAATCTTATCAAATGAAGAGTCTAATGCATTTTACAAATCCCAATTTGAAGTTTTCCATCAAAAATTATGCGCAATTCCATCTGTACTGCCAAGTTGACAGAGGATGTCCTCTCGAGCTCTAGAGAGAGACCACTAAACAACAAAAAAGCATGGACCTCTGTCTGATCGAGTGGCCTTGACTCGTGATCAAGCAGGACTCCTGCATGGAAAATCCAAGTTTTGTCCGCTCAAGTGGAAATTCTCCTTGCTCGAGTTGGACGTCGGACGTTTGCCGCAGCTTGCGAAATCTAATTCTGTTAGGTCTTGTTAGGGATTTTTAGTCCAACTTTACACAAAAATTTAAGACCTAACCCACAGCTATATAAAGTACTCATCATGGACTTCAAAGGGGACAATCTTGGAGAGAAAATCACACACAAACACATACTTTTACTTCTAGATTTTTGGGGACAAGAAGAAGAAGAAACGGGGCATTCAATTTTATTTTTGAACACTCTACAATTATCATCTTTTAATCTCTTTTCACAAATATCGGTCTTGTTGTTCTCAATTGATATATGTTGTATATTTTGAACATGCGTAGCTATTTTCCAAATAAATAGGATGACGATTTAAACCTTATTTCGAAGCTTTAATTCTAAAATTTAATTTTTCACTTTTAAATTTATTCGCTCTTGATTATTTGTTAATCAATTTATTGTGTTCCAATTCTTTGTCCAACATTAAGATTGTTTTGTGAACCATATTGATATCGATAGGTGGTATACGTGTTTTAGAAAGAATAGCAAATAATATAGATGACATAGATATACAGATGTAGTCTATGCGTTCTACGTCACTCTCAATAGATTGTTGAATATTTTAGGAATATCAATCCTTAAAATAGGTGAATATTATTAATTGCATGAATATGTAGTAGAAAAATATGTGAAATTGAAGTCCTGGTGCTTTTCATTATTCGAATTTTCTTCAAGTTTCCATAACTACATTTTTTACTTGTTTTTAATATTTTTTAGTTAGAAACTAGACTCAATACCAATTTGTGTACTTAGGATCCATTGAGTACGACTGTTTCTAGTTGAGTTTAGAATGATAGCTTTTTCAAGAAGAGACGATGTTAAAAAGTGTTTGGTTATCAATCTAAAAAATGATATCAACATTGAATTGATTGTTTGACAGCATAATTATAAAAATACTTTTAATTTCTTAATATTCCATTTATTTGACTTAACATTAATTGTTTTCTAATAAATATAATTTTTTTTTCATATCTTATAAAATCTATTATAATAAATATTACAATTAAATTCATGACACAATTATTTCATTAAAAATCATTGTATTTAACTATTTATCCAATTTGTTCAAAAAATTATTCGTTATAAAATCCAATCATCCAGATCGATGCATACACATCCATGTAATGATTTATGAATTATGTAGTACTTCTTTTTTACTTTTTATGTACTAACAAATATATTTTGTAACAACTAAATTAATTTTTCAAAAGTATTTGCACTAGAAATTTCATAAACTAATTAGTCGATATTTTGCAAATATAATTTATAGCAAAAAAAACCAGTTTTTAGACTATTTTTTATTGAAATTTAAAGATGTTATATTGTATGTCTTGGTTAGGAGTCAAAAATGTTTTATTTTTTATTTTTTTAATATTGATGTGTGGGATTTAATTTAAATATGTATTTGACATTTTATTAAAATAACTAGTATAATATTGTCAATTATCAAAGTTGCATTAATGAGCACTTCAACTTCCCGTATAAACTCAATTTAGAAATTTTTAAAAAGCTCAAAATTTGAGGCTATTTTTTTAGTAGTATTTTTTCACTACAGCCAAATAACTATTATTTTATAAAAAATACTTTTGCTCTCCAAGTAGAGTTTTTAGGCTCTAGAAAAGTCCTTCCAAACACACACTTAATTTCTTCAATTAGAATTAAGAATAAGTAGTTTCAATTATAAGTACACAATCCTTCTTGGTCTGATACTTAACTCACATTCGTTATATTACATGTCCTTAACACCCTACACTTCAAATTTTAAGACCATCTCCAACCCATTACATCAAATTTTGCACCAAATGAATATTGTATATTCTCATCTATTTATATTTTTAATTCTCAACAATAATTTATTTCAAAAATTATTTAATTATATAGTGTATTTATATAAAATGTATAAATTTAAAATACATTTATTTACCGAAATTATTGCATTCATTTAAAAAAAAAAAAAAGCACGATACCCAATATCACAATTAAAATAAACATTTAACATCACCAACCAAAAAAAAAAAAAGGAAAAATGATATCAATAAGGGACACAAAGGGAAAAACAATTTTTTGTACAATAATAGAAGGACAAAATTGAAATTATATTTTACACCAAAATCATCTTCAAATGAACATGGCGTAGCACTGATTACAATATCAAATTAGCGCAAACATATGGCGTAAGGTTGGAGAGCTTTGATACTCCATTTTGAAGTTTTCACTTCAATATGGCGTACGATTGAAAATGCCTAAACGAACAAATTTTTGAGTTCGTTACCAACTTTTCAACTGAGAATAACCTCCAGTTGATCTATGAAAAGTCACCAGAAAATCTACACACCCATGTATCACGTTGCGTAAAAGGATAGCATCTTTAGCACAACAAACACACAAGTCCAAGAATCACAACACAATTACTGAAATTTGAGCCCAATTTTCGTCAGTTGTTTTTAGCCCACTGGACTTCCACCAAAAGTCTCTCTCTCAAACACACACAAATTCAATGTATTGCTATTGTACATTGTTCACTGTCATGCTTGGCCTAACCCGCAAAAAGCATAACTCCGGCAAGGCCGTCGAATGGCTTGTTTTTTAAGAAAGGTCATGTTGGACATGGGATTGTAGTTGGCCCGACTACCTTGGGATGGGCTACATATAAATGTGACAAACCGAACTTGGCCAGACGCTGGTGAGTCATGGACCGGGCAAATTCGTTTGATCGACACCACCATGTGTGTGTGTAAAAACATTATCACAATATTAAAAAATATTATTGCATCATTATATGTTTCATGCATGGGTAAGAAAACAATTTATTGTCTAACAAAAAGGGTAGGTTGTTGAAATGTGCCAATCATATTGAATTTCTGCATCCACTAAGGAAACAAAACTTGAACATGGAAGCATCTATAATGGGATTGGATACAAATCCACTTCTGATTCTGAATGTCAAAATTCAATTAGGTTTTTCTGCAAATCAATTTATTATTAGCAGCTTCAATATATATTAAAAAAGAAATCCCTTTTGTTTTGAATTCAAACACTGAATATATAGCAACTAGTACATGATATTAGACTTTCCATAGCTAGAATGCTGCTAGCCATATAGGATCTGTTGACCTTAAAGAAATTGGCAGGTTTGCAATGCAATCCAATGTTGTTTGGTTTGACTTTTTTTTTTCTTTCTATATCAATGAAAATTGTTCATAGTGGTGATAGTAGATAAATTGGTGACTCGTTGGACCTTTGGAATTTAGAAATTCAAACTCGAGCATTAATCAAGTGGGAAGAATTTGATGCAACGTGAAAATAGAAAAACATGGAATAAATTCAATGACTCGTTGATTCTGTAGCTACTCGAAAATTTGGAGGTCAATAATTTATTACTTCACAAAAGAATATCAAAAAATGATATAATTAAATAATGAAACTCTCAATAGTACTTTCTCTTTTATTAATTAGAACAAAGCAGCCACAGAAAGTCCCAAATCTTTTATTTTTTGAAAAATTTACAACCTATTTTATCTTTATTGAAGTTGCAAAATAACTCTTAAAATATATTAATAATAACAAAAGTATCTATTTTTCTAAAATAAAGATTGAATCCTAGACACAAACCAAATGATCAAATAATGCTCTATCTACGTAATCATCGTCATCAAAACTAGATAGCAACTTGAATTTGTTCGTATTATACACATCATAGATAAATATTTTTCGATTATTTGTTATTTTGTTTATAACTAAGAATTTTTATTAACACATATTCAATTGCAGCATGTTTGTGTTAGCTTAAATTATAATTTAAGTTAATCAAACATACTTTTTATCTACATATATAATAAAACCCACAATTTATAAATATTTAAAATTAATTTCAGTACTATTAAACATGCGCATTATCTGTGTATATTTTTTTAGTACATCATAAAAATAGATAGTTGGGGAGGTAGTTGGATATCTTTTCAAAGGATGTATAGCTTCCTTTGTTGACAAGTAGACACTATGGTCAACTAATTGGTGTCTATGGATTTGAAACCTAAGGTTACAACAAAAACAAATGTATTGTTTGATTAATTAAAAACTGATTAATTTCTAATATATATTAACCTAGAAAAAGCTAAACGACAAACGGCCGCAAACTTTTGTAAATCCTAAACTAATATTTATTTTTTTAATTTTTTTTTGTTTTGAAAAGAAAAATTAATTGTGTTTTAGGTTATAAAATTATGATTACTGTGAGACCAAATGCAACTATGAACTGTTTCCCACAATTGTGTTCGGGCTTTTGTAAACAAAAAGTTGTACTTTTTATTGCTCAGTTCATACTTTAACATATTTTTAACATTAATATTTCATCATTCCCATGCATGCATGCTTTCTGATGCTTGTTTTTTTTTTTTTTTTTTTTAAATATAATTGGTAATATTTTAGTATTTAAGTTTTGAAATAATCCAGTTTCATCATTTTGGAGATGCCCACAATACATTTATTTTTGCTACATTTATATAACAAATTATGTTTGAAATTACTTATACAATCTTTACAGTTTTGATTAAATCTTTTCATTTTAATTTTTAGTAGTTTTGTTAATAAATAACTTATACAGTAGTTTAATTAACCATCTAATTGTTACTTTAGTAATTAATAACTCTAGAAAATCGATTACCAAACAGATTAATAGTGCACACTTGATTTTTATAACCACAGCCAATCTTCTAAAAAATGTAAAGTGTCATTAGGCGTGGAGGTCAAATTTCAAACTTTTTGGACTTAGGCAAAGCTTAAGTGAGGGTAAGACGAGGGCGAAGCGTGAGGCGTAGCTAGATATGGAAGTTGCGTTTTACATCTACGCGGAGCCTATGCGTAGTCTAGATGGACTTTTTAGAACAATGACCACAACAAATCTATTTAGAGCTTTTAATCAATAGGATTTAATTAATTATTTCAAGTAAATATATATCAAAAAATAAAAAATGTAAAGAATCTCTAGTTGTCTTATTTAATCTCACAAGCTTCTTACAAGCATATTACAAGGAAATTTTGTTTTTAATGACAAAAACTTTCATCTTGAAAAGTTTATTTTGCGAAATAATTTAAAAATGATTTTTGATGATAAAAATTTGTTGTTAAAAGTAACATTTATTTTAGTTTATATATAATTCTACCTTCTAGAATTAAGAATTAATTGAAAATTAAATAGACTTGTTAAAAACAAGGCATTGTCGCGATCCATAACCGAACCCTATGTAGGCTCCAAAAAAGGATTACTTGTTAAATCACAATTACTAGGGATTGGCTGTCTCTATATTTGTTTATGATAACCCCACTGAAAAAAATGTGTATGATTATTTATCACACGTGGTCTTAAGACAATGAATCTGGTCCCTATGCCTCCCTCTCAAATACTTGAATTTCTTCATTCAATTCTTAGTCATATTTTCCACTATAGATAATAGATTTTATATCATCATCTCATTCCCAATTCCAAGCTTTCAATTGATCAATTTTGTTATATTATATATCCATTGCCATCAATTGACTTTGCTACGAGAAATTTGCGGAAAATAATTAATACCCTTAAGATTCCTTTGTCTTTTGCATAAATTAGAAAATTCCAAGTCAATGATCGATTCATCGATTCACAAAAAAATATCAAATTATTAATTTAAACGTCGACAAATTCTCAATAGTCGAACATTTAAAACTCTACAACCTAAATTCAACATTTATTAAAATCGTAAAATAATTTCTAAAATATTAATAATAACAAAAGAGACCCACAATTTTTTCCAACTTTTCAATCTCACATTTCGATCAACTTTTATCAATTTTTTAAAAAAAAAAAAAAATCGATTTTAATCAAAATTAAACATATCCTAAAATAAATATCGTAATCATAAACCGCACAAGTCCAATATGAATTACATCCTTGTCACGTTGTTATAATTAATAGTTGGCTTCACAAATCGACTAACTATATATAAATGAGCACGTGTCAAGAGCTCGATCGTAAATATTTTCTATATATTATCTATCGTCATTTTCATCGTCATCATCTTTATCTTATCATGACAACATCACCAAATAGAGGCTGCTAAAACAAATCAAACAAGATCAACACTGTTGTCAGGTCGTCTCATCTTCATTTTCGATCATTCTTGACTGTGATATATAAAATATTTTTTATATATATTTGAATCATTCATATATAGATGGTTTCAAAATAGTAAAGGAGTTGCTTTCTGGTCCCCAACCCTTTCCATTTCCAAGTGTTAACAGGAAAATGCACCTGTTTGATATGATATATATTTCATAATCAAGAAATGGTCTTTTTACTGAATTAAAACGTAACTTGGTTGATTATTATTATGTGGATCTTCGTATCAAACTGTAGAGATTTTCCTTGCAGAACCAAAACATTAACCTGACACCAAGACGGTAAGACGACATTGCCGTGTCGCATTAGCACGGGGAACTAACGTGTCCAAATCTTGGGTTGGCTTCTAATTCGTGGTAAAATCGGGTTTAAATATGATGTCTCCTCTTTATTGTCTCACCAATAAGTTGTTGACACCTTACTAGTTGAGGTATTGTTAATAAATGGTAAAATGTCACGCAACACACTACACTAATCGTCATTTTTGAAACAACATATTGTTATTCCTTACTTAATGAAGTGTCGACATTTTATTGGTGAGACAGTCAAATAAGAACAATAGATCTCAATTCGTTAACATCAACTATGTAATCTACTAAAATAGCGCATTTATCATCAAGAGCTTGTTTGAGAGAACTTTTTTGCAAATTTTGATTAAAAAAAATAGATGAAATGTGTGGTTGAAAATTAGTTAATAAAATGTGGGGCCATTACACGTGTGGTTGAACTTAATTGTTGACTTTTAACTACAGTTTTTTAACAGATTAAAAGCCTTAATGAAATTTTAGCGAAATTTCAAATAAGTTACTAAATTTTAATTTGTTTAATTTCAATTAACTCAATGAACTTTAATTTAATTTCAAATTTTACGACTTTATCACATTCTGTTATTTATCGTTATCCAAACTGACAGAAGTACCAAAATTTTGTTGACAGTCATACCAAAACTAATCTTTCACGTAATCATTAAAAGTCAACCTTGCAAATAACAGCAAGCAAGAATAGTCTGTATTCCATTAAAATTATTATAGTGATGTGTCAAAATTTTAATAGTGTAATAGTCGTGAAGAATAGATGTGAACTCGTTTAATTGATACTAATATTGATATTTTTCTCAATGGCAATACCTTTCGATTAAAAGTTATAACTATGTATTACAGTATTTTCTTCAAATTTAATGGCAAGTTCAAGAAACTAGTGGCCGTAGAACTGCCAATTCATCTACTCCACCAGTATGAACTTTGATTAAGAAATCTAGTAAAAATGATACGAAAGTCTAGATTGAACAATCAAATCAAGTCTTATCATTGAACCATGTTACTATCATGTACAGCTGACAAAGCAAATATAGACTTCAAAGTTATTTAGAATTAATTATCGCCGACATCCTCGAACTTATGAGTGTGGAACAAGTCGATCATTAATATTTAATTTAAATACTCGGCCTTTATATTTTCTAGTAGCTTCGTCCCCATGGATGATTTACAACTATTTGTTCATCAAAAGTTTAACCTTTTATCCAAAAAGACGCGATATTCTTGTTTTGAATTACGAGAAAAAAATAAATTAAAAACATATAATATAGTAGATCATTAGACAGACGTGGCTCGTGAACATAGATTATCCAACCTTTGAAGGTGCATCGTACATTAATTGCCACAATGGCCTAAAAAGGGCCGACGAATTAAGTGGGGCCATGCCGGTAAGACTGAATATGCGTTATTAAATTTGAATGGAAACAATTAAAATAATAATATATTTGACCAGTCTGAACTATTTGATACACGTGCATTAAATCCTTTACCCACAAAATGAATTTTATATAACAAGCGTGGGTCTATACCTTTGCTTTGGCGGCTTTGCTGCGTCAATAGGAGCACAAACCTAACATATAAAATGGCTTCCCAAAACCTAAATTTGCCTCTTATGTGAAAGTTGAAACCAGTAAAGCACAAGAACGAACTAATTGATTTTATATATAAAAAAAGTCTCATATATATATATTAAGTCTCAATCAAGTTGCACGTAAAACAAAACGTTACACAACATGACACTTAGAAATGTTATTTATAAAATTAAAAAAAAGACACGAAATGCTGTAAAAAAAATAGTATTTCTTTATATAACTTATATATTTTAATTATAAAAAAACCTATTTAACATTAATTTAAAATCTAGTCACTTATAAATTTTATTGTTGTATAAGAATTAAAGTATAAAATTATGTAAATTGTTTGTTGAAGGTCAGAATTAAGTTACTTCTTAGTTGAAGCTCACAAAAAAGTCCATAATAATGTATAATACTTAATCTAATTTTTCATATATTTTGATCAAAAAGTTTCTGTATACTTTTCTCAAGGTTTCTGAATTTGATTAAATATAAAAAAAATTAAAAATTAGGACAATTTTTTAAAGTTTCTGAAACGTTTTCAAAGAATTTTAGTTTCCAAAATGTGTTCGAAATGGAAATACAAGCGTATTTATAGACGTGAATACGATTTTCCAAAAAAAAATTATTTTGCTATGGGGTGCATTTTATATTCTCAAAATTCTACTAAATGGTCAGTCCAAGAAATCATTTGTATAATAGAAAATAATACATTTTTAGTTACTTAAACATCAAAAGAACTTCAAGTAATGCAAAGACTCCACATGGATTGTGAAGGTTTGAAATACTATATTGGTCTTCTTTTGTTACACATTCAGTCCACAGAAATAGACATTTGACTATTTTCATCACTCCAGAAAAATAATTATCAGTTTGGTAATTATTCACAAAATTATACTAGAAAGGTTCATGTATTGTTTACGTTTCCATCACATACATATACCCCACTATTTTTAATTAATTTTTATTTCTTGATGGAGATGGGAATATACAATATTTATCTAAGTATTAGAAATTTTTATACGGCTATACCTAACTTAATACTTAATTAATCGAAATACGAGGTCAATAATATGATTATGTGATAAAAAGATGCTGCCAAAATTTGAGTCAAAGACGCTTCATAGGAGAAGAAAGAAGAACCAGAGCTAAATTTAAAATATCCTACTTTATTGCGATGCGATACAGGTCATCTAAAATTGCAGTCAATGAGATATATTGAGACTTAAGATTTCATCTAAAAAATCAACATTATTAAGAGGTAGTCAAAGCTCTTATATGTTGTTTATTATTTTGATATTTAATCGATATGACATTTTAGTCTTCACATGTCACATAAAATGGTGGCTCATTTAAGCACACCAATTTTGAAATCCTAATGCTTATTTGAACTTTAGAATGACCAAATTATGTGTTTTAGTTTAATGGGTTTTGACACCATATTAAAATTTGGAGTCGTCTCACCTTAAAAGATAAACATTCATATGTTGTATATAAATTTCATTTTTATTCGATGTGAGGTATACCCTACAAAATGGTGAAATTTTTTCGATATTTAATCGATGTGAAATTTTATCCTTAACAAATT
The DNA here is from genome assembly GCA_023638005.1 of Forsythia suspensa. Classification (NCBI taxonomy): domain Eukaryota; kingdom Viridiplantae; phylum Streptophyta; class Magnoliopsida; order Lamiales; family Oleaceae; genus Forsythia; species Forsythia suspensa. Next base: position 47,166,645 of record CM042675.1, read on the forward strand.
ATACCCTACTCGCATTTGCACTAGTTCTAAATGATACATAGCTCTTATGAATAAATTAGGTGTTGACGCTTGTCATTTGTTATTTAGAAATGGAACCATTGCACATAATCTTGGTTCCTTTGCTGCTATACTTCTATGAGCTGGGTTGATTGTATCGCATTTTTAATTTCATCCGCCATGAAGGACTAGTTTTCTTCCCAATAAGATTGACAAATTTACTTTCAAAAAAGTAGCTTGTGTTTCAGGAATATATCTTTATTATCTTTAATTAAATAAATCCAACATCTAAGAAAATTGTAAGTGTGTTTTGGCCTTTTGGGACTAATTCAATACTTTCATGTAAAATATGAAAAAGTAACTAATTCCATGAGTTAATGAAGAGCCAAATTGAGTCTTATTGGAAGAGTACAAACCAAAGTCTCATATTGGCTAAATAATTATGGTTTTAAGTTTATAAGAGAATTCGACTATCTTTAATAAATTAATAATTTGGGATAGAACATGAAGTGCTAACAAGTGGTATTAAAATGACGTTCTAGATTATGTGATCGCACTAAATGAATTTTTAATTGCAATCGAACAAGTGTCGTAGTCATTGAGTTAGATCACGATGAATGAAAAAGTTTGTTATCGTCTCTCAAGACGATTCTGGTATTCAAAGAGCGTGTTAAGCTGTCTTTTATTCTTCAATAAGTTTAATTAGATCAAATTTTGTTGATTTGAAGAAGCAATATGAAGAAACGTTTATGGTCATACATGTTATCATCTGCACCGGTCACTGGAAACTTCAAACCCCATAAACGCAGAAAAACCGGGGTCTCTTTTGACAAATTAAGAACACCAAAAAATTAATTGAAAACTGTTATAAGTTCATGTCGCTCTCAAGGAATCAAAAAAGAAAAAATTCCTCTATTTTTTATTTTTTATAATGTTACTCAATATTTTATATATAAATTCTCTGTCACAGCCTAGAAAATGACTGTATAAAGCACTTGGAAGTCTGACTTTTCGTCTTCTTTTTGAACTAGTTTTTGCCCAGTGAAATCTTTAATGGGAATTTTATATATACAAATTTTCTAATTTCTATAGCTACCTCAAAGAGAGAGCCCGAAATCCCACTTCTCTTTGATCAATATGTTTGCCATTAAGATTTTAAAACGTGGCCCCTACTTACATGGCACAATCATAAAGCAGAAAGATTCTCTACGGAGAATCGGAGTTCAATCTCGAAGCACCGAAGATAACATTTAATGTTGAAAGAAACAACAATGTTGGAACACACCGTCTACTGAAGGAGAATCATCGAACGTCTCGACCCAAGTATGTATAAGTTTGAATCTGCATCCGAATTTAAGCAGTGGCGAACCAGTGGGGAAGGTCGCTACTCCTCACGATTAGTCAGGCGAAACTTGGACATCTGAATCATAAAAAAAATATAGATTTTAAAACGTGATTAATCTTGACACTTGAGATTCTATCTTAAAAATCAATCTTACTAATTATCAATTATTTAAATGAATTTCGTTTTTCTTACAAAAAAAATAAAAATAAAAAATATTAGAAACTAGGTGTTCTCAATTTTTGTTTCATAAGAAAAACTTAGACACGAATAAGTACTTACGAATTGTTCTATCACCTAAAGCATGGAAAACTTAGACACGAATAAGTACTTACGAATAGGGGCGTAAAAATGTGTGCATTGGCCATGCTCTGCGTGTCCTAAGCATAGGATATTAAGCCAGTCCTGACATGAAAAATTAAGTTTAATCCATAGTACAACATGCCTTCGAAATTTGTTCGTGCTAAGGCAAGGCTAACCCGACAAGGGATATTAAGCTTGGTCCATGTCTCGACACGCCTTCTAAATTAGCCCGTGACCAACATAGGAGGCCCGAAAATAGATGTTTGGTACAATCTTTTTTTACACTTCTAAAATTGACGAACATAATAAGTGAATTCGATCTACAAAAATAGTTCAAAATCACATAACAAAGAAATATAATAACACATATAATTGAAAAACAAGATAAATTTTATGTATTTATTAAACCACAAAATCTAAAAATTTAAATTATTAGAGAGGACAATCATTAATTGTCGACCTTATTCGATAAGGAAAATAGCCCTTTTCGTGGTCATTTTGATCATGATTACTTTCTTTTTACAAGAATTTGTTGGAGCATGCATTAATGCTACTAAAACAAACTGAGATTGGAAGCCAATTTTATGAAGTCTTAATCATTTCCTTGATCTAAAACTATTACAATGTTGACAATATGTTGCAAATTGCAAGTTTACTCGCTATCTACTATTGCTATTTACTATTACAACTGTGTCTGTGCAGTATTAAGCAGTTTACTTACAAATATCGCAGAACAAAAATTATAAAACACTTGTGACAGAATTACAGTAACGAAGAAAATATAGTTTCATATACATACGGATATACCTTAGTCTGCATTAGATGACTTATGCATTGGGACTTGGCCAATTACGTAGAAAGAGTGATTAAAGGCAAAACAGACGCTTCTGGTAAAGGAGGAATTTGAGCCTTGGAAGAAAGGGATTTTGAGTTGTGGGGCACGTGTCATGGAGATTAAGAGGAAGACTTGTTTTCTTCTCTTTTTTTATTTTTTAATTTTTGTTCTACCCCCTAGTCTCCTTTTGGGGAGTAAGGGATTCTTTTGGTGGAATCCATCTAGAAACACACATAATTTCATTCTACTTTACAAATAATCACTTTTAAGTTTTCACACTGTTTTTAATAATTATATGCAACTTTTTTTTTTCTACTTATAATCATCATCATATTAGATTATTAGTTCTCTTCTTTAAACAGGGAATATATGAAATTCACTTTTTTTCAATTAATCTATTAATCGTAAATATTAAGAGAAAAAAAATTAGTATTTGATTTTCTTTTATGTACAATCAAACAATTATTTCAAACAATGTTAATTAACCAAACCACTACATATATATAACTGATTTTTATGATTTCATTAAAATAAATTGAGATTCTTATAGGATGGAATCACTTTTGAAATAATGATTGAAGGAATGTAATCCATATAAATATATTGGTAAAGATTCGATAAGAAGTGACTAATGTTGGAGTTAATATAAGTGTCCCCTTCTTTATATTACAATATTTACATGTCTATATATATTTCGATTATTCAAGATACTTGTTTTATGGTACATAGTTTAATTTGAAGCGTTTGTATTATGTTGTCACTCTCTTAACGAAATCTTTGTTAAGGTGCCAATAAGATATCAAAATAAATAAATAAATAAATAAAATCAAGGGTGTTTGATGTAAGAAAGTGTGAAAAATCGATGATTAAGGTATGACATAGTCCTTTATTAAATTTTATTAAAAATATTTGTGGACAATAAAAACTCTAGTTGTCACTTTAGCGTGTCATGAGCACCGGGCTAAGGGGCGGTTGAGCAACTCAAGCGAACTACCCTACCTTACACAGGGACAGAAGGGAGAAGTTTGTGAAGGTGGCCTCGTTATCCACACCTCCGTTCGGATGCATGGAGGACCGACCCATCCGGGTTTTTACGAGCATTGGCAAGTTTTAAACCCTAGCCCAAGAATTATATTTAGTTATTTACTAAAATCGTCCTTTTGAGGGAAATGATAAATTGTTAGTGTAGACGATACTTGGTGGAATCTTGCATATCTTAACCAAACTCTTCCATCATTGAAATCATATGATACTTTGAAAGACAAATATATCTCTAACACAATTAGACTATAAAATATCAGTGTATTCATTTTTGTGTTTCATATAATTTCTAATACACTAAATGACAACGAACAAATGAACGTGTTTATAATTGAAAAGAAAAGAAGTTGGAGAATTTTGAAGAAAGAGAACCATATATATTCGTAAATTAAATATCAATTGATCCTATGTTTTTCAATCTTTTTATTCACTTTCCAATGCTTTTGTGGTGAGTCTTTTTAAATAAATCCCACTATAATTCAGTGAATTTCACATGGAGAGCTTTTTGATATGAAATCAAAAGGTGACAACAAAATGACAAAAGAAAACACAAAAGAGAGTGATGTTCCCTACTACATAAGACCATGGAAGACAAACATGTACTATAATAATACTAACTAACAATAATTTATTATGTTATGTTTTTGGAAGCCTATTTATGCATTTTGCAGCAAAAATTAACAAATATTTTTTGTATTAACATGCCATGACGCGTTCCTTTCAAGATTTTATTTTTCTACTTGGAAAAATATATGAAAAATAAATTGTAAATTGTTAATGAGTTCTTTTTGTTTTGCCGACAGTACTTAGGCAGTTCGACACCTTTAATCACACGAGATTAGTTGATACTTAGTTATATAATGTTTGTAATCACGATTAATAATATAATTTTATCCGTTAAGAAAAACTAGACATGTATTATTGATAATTAAATATTAATTGCCCGTTTGGTGTGGTTTATAAACTGGTTTATTTGATCAAAATGACTTATTTGACCAATAATAGTAAAAAATATCATGCTACAAAAGCAAAAAAATTTGTCAATTAAACTATTTTAGGTCAAATAAACTATTTTAGTCAAATAAACTAGTTTATAATCCACACCAAACGAGCTCTAAATCGTAAACTATAACTATCCAACTAAAAATCATTTCTCAATTTAAACCAAATTACTCGGTTACATAAATCGATTGAACATTCCATTTTCACTATAAAAAAAACTATGGTAAAGGTCTTTAATAATTCGTCATTTTATTTAAACGCGTATGAGTCTCAACCAGCATTTACTTTATTTTTTAGGAAAAATATAATATTTGATCTTCAATCTTTCAAAAATATAAAGATCATACATCTAACTTTTAAAAATAGTATTGAACATCTCCAACATTTGAAGAAATAGACATGGTAAGTTATTTATGACGAAAATACCCTCCCGTTTAAATAAAAAAAAACAAAAAATAAATAAAAAATAAAAAGAATAGGAAAATAATCAAATATACCCCCAAAAATAAAGAATAACAAAAAGGTCCCTTTCTTCTACCCAATCCCAAAATCCAAAATCCACCATCACCCAAACCCCAAGTTGGCTTCACGACTAAAATGAAAAATCTTTTCATGCAAAAGTTCGTCGCCAAAAAAAAGTTACCGAAGTTTCTGATCATATGATAACTATACGTCTTTCTTCCAGTCAATTTTACTTACAGATTACAAGAAAATGTTCTCTTTTTCTATCTAAAATTCTTAATTTATTCTTTTTTTCCCTCTAATTTTCTTCTTATTTATTGTTTTTAGAAAATCCAACTAACAAATTCATTGTAGAATCTAAATCTGAATCCAAATGGTTATACACAAATTGGCAACGATGGAAGAAGCTGTTGTGCCAATCGACAATGATGAATCATAAATCGAATAAGGTTTGTACAAGAAATTTGAAATTGAAGAAAAAATGGGATTAAGTGCACACCGACAGTGACCGTGATGAAAAGGGCACAACTGGAGAAAACCATCTTATTCCGGCTTAAATGCCACCCCGCCATACCCATCGCAAAAAATAACACAATCCCGACTGCCATTAATCCAAACTACACAGCCCCAAACATTTCTTAAACTTTTTGGTTTCAAATAAAAATTGAAACAAAAGTGGGTTTCAACAGGAAAAGCAGAAATTGATGTTAGATTTCGGTGCAAAAGGGTAAAGTTTGTTGGGCACGGGGAGTTTGGAGAGTGATAGTGATGATTTAACAGGCAAATCGAGGTTGTGCTGTAAAAGTATAATAGTTTTTTCTTAGGTTGAAAAAGAGGACATTTTTTTTAGGAGTATATTTGGTTATTTTTTTATTCTTCTTTTTTTTTTCCTTATTTTTTGTTTTTTATTATTTAAAGGGAGGACAATTTCTTCATAAAGACCTACTATGCATATTTCTTTAAACGTTAGAGATGTTCGATGCTATTTTTAAAAGTTATGGGTATATCTCTTATTTTTTTTAAATATTAAAGACTAAATATGCTATTTTTTCTATTTTTTATGGCACATGAGTCTCCAATAAACGGTTTATGTCCGTTTATAGTCAAAGCTTAGATTTCATTAGAAAGACATTTTATCTTTATTTTTAATTAAAAATGAAAGATAAAAAATAAAGGAGCATCATGTTAAAGTATTTGTCAAGTATTTTTAATTTAGAATGATTGAAATGTGATTTGAACCATTGACTTAAATGTTGTGAAATTACAACCAAACTATTGGAAAAAAATGAATTCTTGTGATTATATTTATTTTCATAATATACATTAGTTCAATAAACAATATTTTTCTATAATTGCTTATAAAGTAAAAAAATGAATATTAATAAAAAATCAAATTCCACACCTAAATTTTCTCAAAAACAAACAAACAAATAAATAAATCTCACCGATAGGGACGACATTGTCGTCGCTATAGTTAGATTTTATCGTCGCTATATATAGGAAAAAAGCAACAACTTTCCGCCATCTTCCAAAACAAAAGCAACGACTAAATTTATTTATAGAGACCACAAATATCGTCGCTATATCTCTCACTACACTATAGCGACGACACACTCTTGTCGTCGCTATATTCACACTACAAGAAACGTTGCCTATAGAGACGACTCTTTTGTCGTCGCTATAGGTCGAAAAATCACTGCTATAATGTTACAGTGACGACAAAATGTCGTCTCTATATTTTAGTAGGTATGTCGTCGCTATAATCGCAGCTTCTTTAGTGACGAATTTGTCGTCGCTATATGAGTCAAATTTTTAATAATTAAAAAATTTTAATTTTATATAGTTGGTGGACCCTTGTCCCGAATTACCAATTATAAGCTTGAAATCCGACCCACCGAAGGCCCGACCCGATTTGTCAACTATTTTTATTCTAGATTGATTGTATTGTGATTCGAACCCCTTAACCTAAGAGTTGTGAAGATACAACCAAACCATTAAAGACAAATGAATTCTTGTGATTATTTTTGTTTTTACAATATATATTAGTTCAATGAGCAACATTTTCTATAATTGCTTATAAAGTAAAAAAATAAATATTTGTGAAAAATCAAATTTCACATCTAAGATTTCCAAAAAAAAAAAACCTCACCTATAGAGACGACAATGTCGCCGCTATAAGTAGATTTTTCGTCGCTATAGGTAAATAAAAAAGCGGCAAAGTTTCCCGCCATCTTCCCACCTATAGAGACGACATTTCGCCGCTATAGATAGATATATCGTCGCTATAGTTAAATAAAAAAGCGGCAAAGCTTCCCGCCATCTTCTAAAACAAAAAAAAACAACAAAATCTATCTATAGAGACGACAAATATCGTCGCTATATGTCTCACTACTCTATAGCGACGACATAATAATCGCCGCTATTTGTCGTCGTCGTCGTCATTATTTCTTGTAGTGTCAATATTCTATAGCGATGACAAAAACATCGCCACTATTTATCGTCGTTGTTGGTGCTATTTCTTGTAGTGCAGGGAAGGAAGACAGACTCGAGGGCAGGTCTTGGGTTTGGATATAGGGATGGGGCATGTTAGGGCTGGGGTAGGAGTTACCGGGAGCGTCTTATGGGTGTTGTCTTGGGGTCCCCCAAAAAAAAAAAAAGATTAAACAACTACTTACGGTCCGTTTATTATAGAAAGAGTTATTGCTAAATAGATATTATATGTTTGATTATCAATCTAAGGGTGTGTTTGATTGGTAGCATGAAAAAATGGTGGAAAATGAAAATATTTTCCATGTAAGTGGGAAAATCAATTTCACTATCTAGCCAAGAAAATATTTTCCAAGAAACAAGGCAAATATATGCTTTAAATACTTGTACTTAGAAAATGTATTAGATTTTCCATGTGTCAATCAAACAACAAAGTGGAAAAATAAAAGTCATGGATTTGACAAGATTTTCCATGGAAGTGACATTTTCCATGGAAAATGTTTGAATCAAACACACCCTAAAGGTGATGAGAACATTGTAAAAGCGTTCTTGATTTTCCCACTTGTATATGCTATATAATTATTTGACTTCACATTATTATGTATCTAATTATTGTTTGTTATAAATAATCTTTATTTTATCATATAAAATCTATAAAAAAATTATTTTTTAAAATTGTTTTATCATATTATATACTTTATTTAAAGTTTATAGTACATTGATTCTCCATGCACAATTTCTATATATATTATCGTTAAAAATTCATATTTTTGTGAATAAGACAAATAATTTGATACTAAAAAATGAATTCAAATAAATAAAAACTAAGTTTTGTGTTAAATAAATTCGAACCTATTTTTTTTATCACTCACTTAGAGATGGCAAAAATATCCGATCCGCCCCGAACCCGATGGATACCCGATCCGAATGGAGCGAAAAATACCTAATCTGCGGATCGGCGGGGCGGATCGAGACAAATATCTGTGATCCGCCGCGGATCTCGGGGCAGATCGGATCGGATCGGATCGGATCGGCTGCCTCGATCCGCCCCGCCCCGAATTTAAAAAAAAAAGATTAAAATATTGAATTTATATTTTGTTTTATATGTGATTTAATAATTAAAATATTTTTTGAATAAAAAAGTTATCACCTTCGACATATTGTGGACCTTGCACAAGGTTTAGTGAGAAGGATGATGTTGTTTAAACTCTTATAATATAGTAGTAAAGCTTGTTTCAATATATTTTAAATTTTTTGAATGCCAAAAAAAAAAAATATGGATCAGTATACGGATCAGGGCAATGATCCGCCCCGATCCGTATCCGATCCGCCCCGAAAAATGGCGGATCTCGGGGCGGATTTGGATCAGGCCGATCCACCCCGATCTGCCCCGTTGCCATCACTACACTCACTTTGATCCACCAACAATATTTTTGGGAAGGTTTAGTTGGACAAAATAAAAATAAAAATTTTAGTTTTCGTCTTAGCTATCTTTTTTGCTAAGGTAGAAAATTAGAAGTGGTTGAAAAACTAAAGAATATATTGTTTGGAAAATAAAAATAAAATTTAGAAGAATGTATTCCTCACTAATTGAAAATAAAAATTTCAGTAAATATCAATTTTAAACTTAATTATTTTTTTAATAAATTTGAAGTTCACTATATAAATATTTTTTTTATCATTATTCGATAATTTCAATTGTCAGGAAAATAAATTGTTTCTAACTATAATAAACGTAGTAATTTATTTAGGTGAAAATAGTTTTTTTTTTTAACTTTTTTAGTTAAAATGAATAGTCGTGTCCTCCATATTTTTTTAACTGCAGCAAAACAACCAATTTTATTGGGAAAAAAGAAAAAAAAAAAGATCTCTAATTCTCCTATCAGAGCTTTCGAAGTTCAGAAAAACCCTCCAAAACTTGCATTTTACTCAACTGTAATTTTTATTCCATTTTCACTCTTTGACTGCAGGCAAATAGAACATCTAACAAGAGGGCAGTAGTTCTGACTTTTGGAATAGGATAGGCTATTTTCACTTGATCTTTAAATACTAAATAGTGGTATTCTTTCTCTTAATTAAGCACTTGCCATTTGTAGAACATGGCTTGTGGTCCTCATTTAATAGAGAGTGATACTTCCATTCTAGAGTTTGCTTGGGGTGGTAGATTTAGATGAGGCGGAGGTAGGGGCGGAACAAAGATTAAAAAAAAAAAATCAAATTTTAAAGTGTAATTTTTTTATTTTCAATAGCATTCCAGTTTTGAAGTGCAATTTTTAAAATTTTATTTTATTATCCTATATTGTTGTATATGTGGATAGAGCATGTTATGTTATTTGGGAGAGGCTTAAATTAAAATTTTAGTTTTATTTATGCATAAGCATGCAAATTGTTTAAAGTGGGGTTGAGGTGGGGAAGTAGGTGATGCAATAGCCAAAATAAATACTTATTGAACCATTGAAAGGGAATGGAGGCCATTAGTGACATTTATTGTGCCAATTACTATACTTCTTCGTACAATTAATTCTTATGTAGCTTGGCATAAGCCTACATCTCAAATTCTCTATTTCTATTGAGATATGGTACTAGTATATATATTTATTTATTTTTAATTAAACTACTCTAGTTGTCATGTTTATTAATAGTGAAAGTAAAATATAGATTTAGAAGTAGGTTCGGCCTGACGTCGAGTCAAAATTACAAGTAACGTCTAAATAAGGGAAGTAAAGCATAAAAGTTAAAAATATTATACTTCATACACCATGGTCATAGTGGTCGTCATCATACATTAAGTAAAGCGTTTCTCTTAGGGGTGGGTATTCTAACCAAAACCGGAAGTTTTGGTCGAGCTCCAAAAAAATAAAATTAGGAATCAAAACTGAGAATTAAGAATCGACTGTTGTTGAAATTTTGAAATTTTTTAGAAACTTCAGTAATCGTTGTTGAAATTAACCATACTTTTAAATAAAGAGTGTTTATCTTTGACTTTTCATAAGAACGAATTAATAGACATTTTTTTTATTTAAATGTATTCGTAATCGACTCACTACAACTATCTCAATGATTTTGCGTGAATTTATAGAAGAACAAATCTACTATGATCTTGAAATATATGAGCCAAAATATAATCTACAAATCATTTTCTCATGTTGCATTAAGTTCAGTTGATAAGTAAATTTTAGAATGAAAAGAAAATGAAAATAAAAAATATTATCTAACACTAGTAATATTTTTGCACCAGTCTATGTGTAGTTAAAATGTGGGTTGTAAGTTGTGAGTCCTATTAAATATTTGATCAGTTTAACCAGCTGAAATTATAATTTAAGTGTTACCAAACATATACTATATCACAATATAAACGAGTGCTAAGTACTCATCTGCTACAATTATAATTTAAGTGTTACCAAACATATATTATATCACAATATAAACGAGTGCTAAGTACTACTGCTACAATTAATCCATTAATATATATGGTGATTGGTTATAAAGTAGAGAGAGTCTACAAAGTAAAACTTATGTCTACTTTAAAACAATATATAATTCTTCAGTATACTTTCTTTAATGTGAAAATTAAGAAACACACGGAGAGAAGTAAGAAAGTCAAATATTCAACTTAATTAAAGAAAAAAGTAGAAAAAAAATAATTACTTTGGAATGCTGTATTGCGGCGTGTAATACTTTCTTTCTCTCACATGCCACCCTCCCTTCACCATTTTTCAAACCTCTACATCTCTATCTATATAAAGCCCATTTCTCTATCCTCTTGTATTAATCCAACTCTCTTTTTCTTTCCGTCTATATCTATATCTATATCTATATTTTTCTCTAAAATCTCTCAAATCCATCAACACCTTTTTGTGTCAATCAATCAGTTTCTCTATTTAGGGTAATATGGAGCTTCATGTTAAAGGAGATGGAAATTACAGCCAAAGTGAAGAAGAACTAATGGAGCTCCGCCGAGGTCCGTGGACCGTCGAAGAAGACTTCACCCTTATCAACTATATCGCCCACCATGGCGAAGGCCGATGGAACTCCCTCGCTACCTGCGCCGGTAAGAAACCGATCGAACCATGCTCTCCCTATATAATCAATAAGATTTTAACTTCTTTTTTTAACCATCAAGTATACTGTCCAATCTTCTTATCGTGATAGTTCATTGTCCGTACGGCATATATAAGCTTAAAAGAAAGACAAATATATCCAAGAAAGATGTATGTATTGGATGGGTGGGGTTGATAAGGAAAAGGCATATTTAGTACGAAAAATAAAGAAAAATTGATCCTTTTTTATAGTGCGTTTCTTTTGAGAAACTACGCATGAACTTTCCCATTTTTGGTTTTTTTTTTTTTTTTTTCCTTCATTTGCTAATTATAATTCTAATGAAAAAGGTCTAAGGAGAACTGGAAAGAGCTGCAGATTGAGATGGCTAAATTATTTACGGCCCGACGTTCGACGCGGAAATATTACTCTTGAAGAACAACTTTTGATTCTCGAACTTCATTCTAGATGGGGCAATAGGTATGTTCTTTTTAATCGTTATGAAAATTATTATGTCACGTCACTTCAATATGAAAAGAATGACACTAATGGTTTTGAAATGACATAGGTGGTCGAAAATTGCTCAACATTTGCCTGGTAGAACAGACAATGAGATCAAGAATTATTGGAGAACAAGAGTCCAAAAGCATGCTAAACAGCTCAAATGTGACGTGAACAGCAAGCAATTTAAGGACACCATGCGTTATCTTTGGATGCCACGATTGGTTGAGAGAATTCAGGCAGCAGCCGCCTCGACCGGGCCGACAGCCGGGACTTCCTCCACCATCACCACCAACAGCAATTGCGGCACCGTCACCGCCGGTAATTACCATCTCAACAACACTAATCTTCACATGGGCTCAAGCCAAATGGTATTGCCACAGCCTAACATGGCTGGCAACTATAGTGGTATCGTTCAGATTAACACTAGCAACTACACGCCGGAAACTTCCTGCACCGCCGCCTCATCAGACTCATTTGGAACACAAGTTTCGCCGGTTTCAGACCTGACAGATTGCTACAATTATTCAGTTAATCACAACAATAATCAAGATTATAATCCACCTAACGAGCTACCCTGTCAAGATTCTTTCAATCAAGGGTTAGATTTCAACAACAGCAATTGGATGGACAGTGGGGATTTCTGGAATGTGGATGATGACATGTGGTTCTTACAATAGTAATTTTACAATAAGTGTGTAAAATAAGAAACAAAATTTAATTAAGGAAAAAATTCCTCATTTGTAGAAACAAGAGTCTTCATATCATCAACTAGAATACAAATTTTAGGTCACACAATATAATTTGTGGAGAGGGACAGTCAACTTAATTTGGATTTTCATGTCTAGATTCTTTTGTATTTTTTACCTTTTTATTTTGATGTGGGGTAAAAGAAAATGTTAATTGTAGATCTCTTCGCGACACTTTCGGTGAGGTGAATTATATAGTACTTGACATTATTAACTAATTAAGTAAAAAAAAAAATTCAAAATTTTATCTATTATATTATTCAATATAGTTCGTACCATTCTTCGAATGGTCTTTTTTTACTAGTTATGAATATGATTGCAATATAGAATTTTGTTTTCTAGTAATTAATAAAATGGGCATAATTGATTCCACTATCTTTCTGTAGAAAAATGTCTTTGTTGCTTGTTATTTTAATATTCTAATAAGTGGTGGTATTTTGGAAACATGGGCTATGGGGCCTGAACCAGTTTAAAAGAACCCATAATTTGTTCTAATTCTAGATTAAGGAAAAAAGTAATCCAAGAACAATAGAGGGAATAAAATATTCTTAATTTTATATAATTAATTTGATTGTTAAGTCATCCACTAATGTGATCTTATCATGTTATAAAAATGCCACGTGAGTGGCTTGCAAGGATACACATGAACAATCATTCCCATTATCCTTTAATTAATTAATTAATTAATTAATCATCTTATGAACATTAATCCTACTTTGATTCTTATTGTTTTCCTTAGTACGGACAAAGTGTTTTTGAACCCCCATAGAATTAAACAATCTCATTTCCTGTCTAGCAAAACCGTGTTCCCATTTCACACACAAACTCATTTCTAAATATTTTGATAACGAAATATATATTTTCATGTTTTTGTGATATTGTAATATTTTTTAAAATATTTTAAATTATTTTTATAATATTTTGACCGTGTAATTTAGTCTAAAATCTTTTTTATGATAGTTTATAACCCTACAAATAAATTCTTTTAAATTGTGATTCTTGGACAAAAAGATATATAAGATTTAATTATTCTTTCAATTTTTTATGTCTCTATTACATTTAATTTGCAATTCTAACACGTGATTTAAGAAATGCACGCCGTTAATTTAATATATTTCTAATTTTTATATTGGGTAATTAATTAAAAATTCCATATCATCATTTGGTTACAATAATAATAATTTTTTGAAACGGGTTTTTAACGATGAAAACGATAACATCAATAAAAAATATTATTTAACACGAAAAATAGTGACATGTTGGACTCACAATCGCAAAACAAAAGTTGTTTAGCTTCCTAAAAAAATATGGTATGAAGAATCACTATTGTTAATAGTGCATTCTATTATATATAGTATGTGACAATATGTAACATATGGTAAAAATGTCTTTAAAATTAAATAAAAATGTTGGTTGACCAATTTAATTCTACATCTTCATCCACTTGAAAACATAATGGGAATGGAGAAAAACGTTTCAATTTTGGGACCATTAGTAGAATAGTAGGCCATAGAAAAAAGAGTTGGAAGAAATATAAATTGTAACCAAATTTCAAAAAATGGACGGAGGATTTGAAGTCAAGAATTAAAAAACGTGATGGAATGGAAGTATTAGAGAGAGAGAAGAGAAGAGGATGGCGGCGGCGGGAATCATTAGAGGTGGCGGTGGCGTGCCTTTCAGTGAAGCCACCAAAAGTGGTCCCAAAAGGGCTGAGGTGTTTTGGAGCTTCCACTTGTACATTTTTCCAAAGGACAATTTTATTGTGGACAACACGTTTTAATTGCAATAAAAGTTTCTCATCTTTTGACATTTTGACATTTATATTTCTAATTTTTTTTGTCTCAATTTTATAATTAACTTTCAATTAATTTTCACATCTTGTCTTTAATAAAGATTTTTGTCCAAATATTATGCTAATGCAAATTAAAATAAGGAGTAAATATTTTGTCAAACTTTTGCATTTGTTATTTATTTTGTTTATTTAAAAATACAATATGCAAAAAAAAAAAAAAAATTACGCCATATTAATTAACTTTTTGGACAGAAACTATTATCAAAAACAAAGATAAGGTGTTCAAATTAATAAGTTAATGATAAGAATGTGATAAAAAATAGTTTGGAATATAAATATAAAAATGAGAATAGTTGAGAACCTTCCTTACAATTAAAATATAGTATAGTTAAAAAGTAATATAATGTGAATATAATAAGCCTTTTCGAAAGTGTTTCTTTTTAAAATGTATAAAATTTCATTTAGACTTCTCAAACGAAATTATATAGACAAATGGACATAAATAGTCCTTACACAAATAGTTCTTTTCTTTTTTTATCAAGACGATGAGAAGTTCCGAACTTATATCTTTAAACATGTAAATAGTCCTTCTTGTCGGAATTTGTCAAAAATATCCGTTAATTTTACATCTAATCTAAAATAAAAAGATAATCTTTTTCAACACAAACCACCACTACAGCCACCCATTGGTGTCAACAACAGTGGCTGTGTGGAGTTTGCATTTCCGTGTGGAATGCCAAGTAAAACATATGAAGGACTTGATTGACAGATCAATGACAAAAGTAAACTTAAGGTGTAAAGGATTGACAAAGTTCTGCCAGAGAATTGTCAAGTGTGGATAGATGAGCCACCACAGTTTACTGCACTTTGTATTTTGCTGATATTTTGTGATTGATTAGTAACAAAATTTTATTATCTATTCTCAAGAAATAAATAAATAAATAAAGAGAAGAAAAGACGAAAAAAATCATACATTTTACTTCGTTTTTGTTTGATGAAATTTAAATAATTTTTTATGAAATTTTAATAAAAAATAATAAAATGTATAATTGAAAAATTAGTAAAAGTTGTAGATTCTATAAAACATGTAGTTAAAAATAATTTTGAAAAAAATATTCAAAATAAACACCACCAAACGTTCACTTCATTTTAATTGCATAGGTAAAGTTCACAAGTAATAAAAGGAAAGACAAATTGCAGGGTAACAAGAATCTAGATACAAAAGATTGGAAGTGAAGATCAATTATTCACGACTTCCATCGATATTCCAAGCAAACAATGTATGTATCCAGAAAGAAAATGAAAAGACCCGTGGCCATGCAAGATGAGATTATGGCTATGGTGCATATGCTGCATCACCAAAGAAAATAGGCTTGTATCGACCTTAACTAGCTCTTTCATCATTCGAAGACTCTATTAGAAATAAATTTGATGTGGGGGGAGAAGTCCTGGTGGCAGTGGTGACAACGTGTGTGGGGTGGGGGAGGGTGCAGAAGATGGTTTTTTTTATTTTTTTTTTTTTTTTGTTAAAAATTTTAGAATTAAGAAATTTTTCCTTATTAAAATAGATTGGAGTCCACGTGCAAAATTGACGGACATTTTTTACCAGTGTTCTAAAAAACGTAAAATGTGACTATGCATGAAGGTCAAGCTTCAAGTTTTTCGTACCTAGGTGAGGCTTAAGCAAGGACGAGACGAGAGCAAAACGTGAAAAAAGTATTTTTTTTATTTTTAATATTAAATAAATATAAAAATATATATTTTTAACTAAAGAGTGCGCGTCTAAGCAAGAGTAGACACGATTAAGTGCATACTTTTTAATTAAAGAAATAGTTGACTAAAAAAACATAGACCTAAAATCTAAGTGAAAAGTGTGTGAAGGTTCACGCCAGCTTTTTAGAAAACTTATTTTTACTACAATTATATATACAATATATTTCAAGTTTCTTATTATTCAATTCAAATGTTTACTGATAAGTGATATGTCATGATACTTTCTATTGAAACTATAAATTTGAGAACGCATTTAAGTAAATATACCCAAAGAATTTGAACGTAATGTTCTTGGTAAAATTGGAGCATATTTATATTTTGACAATTTAATTATATGCTTGTAAAACGAGCAAAATGACAATTTATATAAATATCGAAAAATGAAGAATTAGATTCGGTCAAGACAAGAGTTAGACTTTTTTTTCTTAAGACAAAATTGCCAAGCACATGTGCTTACGGTTTCTCGGTACACGTCTTCCAAGAGATAATGATTACTTCTCGCAATAGTAGCACTCTAAATTACGAGAACAACAAACCGAACAACATTTTGTTATTTATTCAAATGAAAATTGGACTTGGACTTTATGCATAAATTATTTCTAGACTAAAATAATTTGTACAAAAAGTGTGTTTTCATTTTATTGAAAGTAAAGTTATTTAAATTTGCAATTATAAGAGATCTATTTATAATAACTGAAATGTTGTGTCTCAAAAGACACAACATTATAGAAAGGCATGTCAAAAAGACATGTTTTGTCAGAAAGTACATGTCCAAAACGACATTTCTCTAAGATGAAAATATGTGACTGCTAATAATGACATGTCCAAAAAAACACGACCTTTCAGCCAAAAGGATTCTAGAATATTCCTCAATATTCTAATCCACTTTCCAACTATTTTGTATTTTTAAGCACTTCACTTTGAGTCTTAATTTCTCATTCATCCAAAATTAGTTCGAGCAACTAAATATATTATGTTAATCTACTCACAGAGTAGAACACGTTTGGCCTTACAACTCACGTACTCAACTAACGGGTTACACTTAAATTTTTTTGTCAAAGTTGGTCAAAACAATATTACTAAACTAATTTTCAACAATCCCTTACATAAATGAAAATTAATACAAACAATTATGCAGACACTAAAAGAGAGTACAAGCGGAAAACTACTACATCAAGATTGGTAGCTTGTGGCTTTAAACATTCCTTATTAGAATACTATTGGATTTACTTGGCTAATCAGTTAACGTGACGTCTCGAACTGTTCAGCTGTTAGTGTAAACTAAGAAAATAGTATCCACACAATAACATCTCTAATATATTCGGTTCTCACTATTGTGTTCATTTTGGCACTAAGAATGGCAAAAAAAACCCGCCCCGCTTATTCAGGTAATAAGGATGGGTCCGGGGCAAAATATTCTACCCCGCGGAGGTTTCGGAGCGGGGTTTGGGGCACTCCCGCCCGCCCAATTTTTTTATTTTTATTTTTTTTTAAAATCATAAAATAGAATATAAATTATAATTTTCGCTAGAAATAGACTAAAGAAGAATCGAACTCGAGTTGAACTATAAATCTTAACCACTACACCACAACTCCAATCTTGTATTATTTTTTTTTTTTTTTTTGCTACAAATAATTAAAAATTTTGTATTTCCTTTTTTTTTTATTCCACCTCAAACTATCAGTCGCCATTTAAAATGACTAGGAATGACAATGTCTAATAGAAATTATGTCACTACAAACGTGACGAGTAGGACTTGTGTCGATAAATCATTCTATGAGGTTGTCCATTATATTGACTTTGAACACCAACACTGAGAGCGTTAAATCCGATATCCCGTTAGACAATTTGGCTTCCTCAATTGGAGAATCTCTACGCTAGAACTTCATTACATTCAACGTCAACCTCTTTAAGTTCACTCTGGTAAATTTTTTAGATTTCTTTCCATGAATATTGACAATGAGTTCATCAGAAGTAAATGATGATGCCATTGATAATCAATTTTGTATCAAATATCATGCACAAATTTTCAAAATAAAATAATGCATGTAATACGTGAACAGAATATATAAACAAAATTCAGTACTCAAAATACAATTTTAATTTTTGCATGAGTTTTAACAATAACACATGATTAAATAATTATAAAATTATGATCAATTTCAAAAATGAGATCACTGCATTTAATACTCAAATACCAAATCTAAACAGAATTTTAATACCGATTCATGAGGTAAAATAGAATATAAAATGCACACACAAAAAATTCGTCTTAAGATTGTAGGTAAAACGGGTGCATGTTTATATTGTGACAATTTAATCACATGCTTGTAAAACGAGCAAAATGGCAACTTACAAAAAATCAAGAAATGAATAATTAGATTCGATCGTGGCAAGAGTTAGACTCTTTCTCCTTAACACGAAATTGCCCCACAAAGGTGCTTATGGTTTCTCGACACACATCTTCAAGATACAACGACAACTTCTTACAACGACAACTTCTTGTAATAGTAACACTTCAAATTACGAGAACAACAAACTGAACAACATTTTGTTCTCTCTTTAAATGAAGACTGGATTTAGACTCCATACATAAATTATTTATAGACTAAAATGATTTATGCCAAAAGTTCATTGACATTTTATTGAAAGTGAAGTTATTTAAATTTGCAATCATAAGGAGTCCATTTATAATATCTGAAAAGACACAACTTCACATAAAGACATGTCTTGTTGGAAAGTACATGTTCAAAATGACATGTCTTTAATATGAAAAGATGTGACTGTTAATAAATGACATGTAAAAAAGAAACGACTTTTCAGCCAAATAGATTCTAGAATATTCCAGAATATTCTAATTCAGTTTCCAATTATTTTTGTGTTTTTAAGCAATTCACTTTTAGTCTTAATTTTCCATTCACCCAAAATTAGTTCGAACAACTAAATATACTACGTTAATCTACGGGTGGAATAGAACACATTTGGTCTTACAACTCTCGTATTCGACTAACAGGTTATGCTTAAATATTTGATCAAAGTTGATCAAAATCAACATTACTAAACTAATTTCCAACAATGTGTTCTAGAAGTTGCCCATCATCACTGGTTATAGTGCGTATAAAATGGCTTTGGGTTACCCTTCTGGGGAAAAACATTTATGAGAAAAGCAATTGTAAAATTTTTGACTTCAAAGTTTGAACATAGAGCGAGCAATTAAGGTTCAATGCTTATTATAGAATTTCATTATTTTTTTTTTTTCATTTTAGAAAGTCGAATTGATGACTTTGGAGAATAGTGGAAAAGGTCAATATTATAATTGAGATATATAAGAAGGCTGTACTAACATAGACTTGTTAATATTAATAAAAAGGATTAATTACACTAATGATCTCTATTTTTTAAGTTTGTAACGATTTTATCTCTATTCTTTTTTTTAACAGATATCATCCCCATTCTTCTATTTATACTCACAGATGGTCCCCAAATCACTATTTTCACTATTCTGACAATTCTTTGACAATTTTACCCATTAACTTAAATAAATTAAAATCATGGGGAAAATATACAATGAAAACATTCCAATTGGATCCTTAACCTTTTCAAAAGTACAAATAAATCCTAAATTATTTTATTTTATTTAACCCACCCACAATTTGTTTGCATAACCCTCCAATCAAGAAATTGTACACAAATTGGTGCAAATGATACTTCCTTGTGGCACCCAGTGAGCATAAACTGCTTTTCAGGGCTTGGATTGCCTTTTGTCCTTCATTGGTTTCTCTTCCTCCAATGAGAACGCGGTCCGCCAAAAAGGTCCCGAATCGCAATCCCTTGGCAAGAAACTCTAGGTTAGAAAGAATTTGATAGTTGATGCCCTTGCTATTGTGCGTCATAATTCTTTCAATTGCCTCGATTGTTTTCACCGGAACAATCGACTTCTCGACCACAATCTTGTCGACTTGGATACATCAAGCAATCATCCGAGCCGCACTATCCCGAAGACGTAAGGTCGGTAGCTTTTCCAACACCTAGGCCCCGAGTTTTTGTCGAGTGTTCACCGAAACAAAGATGATGTCGACCAGAGACGTGCTTTTCCACGTCGGTCTGTCAAGAAAAGATTATTCCTCTACATTGCTTTTACCACCACGCCAAGGCTCGGCTTGTATATAAGCGGTGGTCATTGTTCGAGCGTGATACGAGCAACAAATATATCCACGACATCCACTTCAATGGATGGGCACTTGTGGGCAATGACTGCCATTGTTGGACCCCCTACATCCAATACAACAGATCTTCACCATCTTTCCATGTTTACAGAACCGACAAATAAGAAATTCTGACATAATAAGATGGCCTAATGTACTTTTCGATACAGTCTAATACTACGTCCCAAACATACACAAAATTTTGGGAGTAGGTGGGTGGAAAAAGGTGATTCTTTTTTTTGTTGGAGAAGAACACCTATATGTATAAAATAAAATAATTTAGGATTTATTTGTACTTTTGAAAAGGTTAAGGGCTCAATTGCAATGCTTTCATTGTATTTTTTTCCTATTTTTTTAATTTATTTAAGTCAAGGGGCAAAATTGTCCAAGAATTGTCAGAATAGTGAAAAATAGTGATTTGGAGACTATCTCTGAGTATAAATAGAAGAATGGAGATGATATCCGCTAAAAAAAATGGGGATGAAATCGTTACAAACCTAAAAGAATGGAGACCATTAGTGTAATTAACCCTAATAAAAATGTGTCTACAAGTGTTAAAGTGGATCGGACTACTAAGTTTGAGAGTAACGTGGGGCATACATACTCTTGGCACCATTATCGATCTCAATCTAATCCAACTTAGAACATATTTAACATAAACTTAAAAAAATTAAATTTAGGGATAATTATATATTTAGTCCCCTAACCTTTCAAAAACGTTGGAGATATACTCCTAACCTTAAAAAATAGCACCAAACATCTCCAACGTTTGAAAAACTTGGCATGATAAGTCCTTTTATGACGAAATTATCCTTCTCTTTAAATAAACAAAAAAAAATGATTGAAAAATAACCAAATTTACCCTCCAAAAAATAAAAAGTAATAAAGTAGCCATCTTTTTCATCAAACTTAAAAAAAATGAGAGAAAAATCTTCTTCACAGCAAATCAAATCAGTATTAAAAATGGTGGAATGGAATTAGAAAATCAAGAAACTCACACCATCGGCTGCCAGCCTGCCACCACCACCCTCTCCGCCATTGGCTGAGAAAAAAATTTCTACTTCTCTAAACCATTCAATAATCCACACATTAGAAAATATTATACATAAAAAAACAAGTAAGAATTCTGATTCTATATGTAAAACCAATCACTCTGCGTTTTGGGAACTCTAGGCACTAGGGCTGGACAAAAAATCTGCGAAATCGACGACCCGACCCGATCCGACCTGAGTCGGTTTGGGTCGATTTTTGGGCCCGTTCGGGTCGGTTTATTTTTAAAAAAAAGTTCTTCAAACCGGCCCAAATCGAAAATCCGAACCCACCCGAGTCAGTTCGGGTCGGTTTCGGGCCCCTTTTTTAAATTTTTTGTCGTTTCGGTTTGGCTTTAACCAAACCAATTTTTAGTCGATTCGGGTCGGGTTGGGCCCACGCCCACCCCTACTAGGCACGCATCAATTCAACTCTTCGATTGATTAATAAATCCAAATTAGGTTTTCACTCCTATCATTTTCCATTATTCCATTTTAATTAATCATCAAATTATCAAAAAACATACAAAATTATAATTTAACTATGGGAGGCGGAGGAGAGATGAGGGCTACAGCGAAGGCAGTTGGGATAACGCTAGGAAATGGCCAATTCCGAGCTCTCATGCAGGAAAGCTTCTCTGTTTCGGCCGCATCCCGAATGGCCTCGTCCGTTCTCCCTGTGATGGCAATGGTCTCATCGGCTGAGCATGCGAACTATGTGGCTTTGTCACACTCCCGTGTCGATGTACAGAGGCCTTGCTGGAAACTCGATGATTGGGAGTTCACCGATAGTGAGGAGGAGCTGATGGTTACGGTCGGCAAGTCTTTGCCTAGAGTTGTCTATATTTTGGGAATTTATAATTCTTTGATTCAAGAGGATATTGATTTGACCTAGTTTAATTCTGTCAACTATTTCTCCTATTTTTTTTAAAGTTTGATAAAAAAAAAAAAAAAAGATGGCCACTTTGTTACTTTTTATTTTTTTGGGGTAAATTTGGTTATTTTTTAATTATTTTTCTGTTTTTTTTTTTTTTGTTAATTTGAAGAGAATGGCAATTTTGTCAAAAATAACCTATAATACCAAGTTTTTCAAACGTTAGAGATGTCTGGTACTATTTTTTAAGATTAAGAGCATATCCTCAATGTTTTTAAAAAATTAAAAATCAAATATACAATTATTCCTTAAATTCATTACTAGATCATCTTAGACCTCTCTATAACTCATTATCCATCTCAATGGGTACAACTACACGGTACGCACCAATGCGCCCAAAGTACAAGTGAATTTGTGCAAGCTTGATTTCCTTTCAACTTCATTGATTTCTTGATTTTTTTCCCTCTACGAAATCGCTTATGGGACGTGGCCTTTGGGGTAGCTGAATGGAACAGTTCCTATGAACCCATTTTCATGTATTATTGTTGACTTTTGAACAGTGACACGTGGAAGTTAATTTGTGATCGAAACTGATCGTCTCAGTGGTCCTAAATTTGATTTGGTCCCATGAAAAGAAGATATTAGTGTGCAGTCAATCAAATCCAAGCATGGCTTTTAACTGCTATAAAAGGTTATCTTTGAATGATTTTAACTTTTGAGGGACCCCAGAAATAGGATATTCACATTATACTGTGCACTGTGTTCTCACGGGAGTTTTACTCCAATTAATAGGAGTTAATTTCACAAATGGTCACTGTAGTTTAAGAAAAAATTTAAATTAATCCTTAAAGTATTTTTATGACCCATTTAATCACTAAAGTAAAACAATATTACATAATTGGTCACTTCGTCAGCCTGGTTAACACCAACTTATACATGACAACCGTTAAACCTTGTTGTGGGCTAACAACTGTTATAACAACCAATTTCTTCCAATTTCCAACTAACTTCTCATTTTAGATTCGTTGCGAGAGGGTTATGATTAAAGACAACGATTCAAGATTCTTTGGTTGAAGTTTTTTCTTTTAATCGTTTTTTATTTTGAAAATCTATAATTTTACGTCATGGACATAATAACCATTATTTGATGTCAAGGTTTAACGGGGTCATATCGAATATGGAGATGTTACTAACAGAGTTACAATTTATGTAACAAAATTTAACTTTAGTGGCTAAATTGGTAAAAAAAATTGTTTAGGCCCAATTTAAAATTTAAGTTGAACTATAGTGACCATTAGTGAAATTTGCTATATCAATAGTGATAATTTGCATTTAGTGGTAAATGATTTATTTTTATTGTTGATTTAATAAACTTATATTTTTGAAACCTGTAAATTAGCTTCAACCTATATTCAACTAATTTACAATAAAGTCCATTGTTGGAAAATTCTATCGTTGGAGGCCTCTTGAGCAATTTGAGGACACAGGACATCTTAAATTATTTTTTAATTATTATTTTTTTAATGATAGATTTTAATATTTACTTTTATTTAGTACTATATATTCTAGAAATTATGTCGATAAATCAAAATTTTTTAAATAACTGTATTAATTATTATCAACCAACAAATTTTATCGAACATTCGATTGATGAAACTATTCAGAATTAAAAAATCAAAATTTTCTTAATTTTATTGATAAGTTCGTTATCGATGTCAATCACTTTATTCAACGGGAATCATCAAGGTTTATCATGGTAAAGGAACCAATTTATTAGCCTCATGTTTTAAGCCTAATTAATCAAGTAATCTAGAATTAATGAAACGTGATCAATCAAAATCCACTTGAAATATGACATAAAACATAAGTTTTTTGGTGCCTCATTTGCTCAACTCTTTCGTATTACCATTCCGAGCTAATTTATGTGCTTTTCCGTAGTTGTACATCCTTATCTTCCTCGCTCATTTGCTTTGCGTGTAGGTTTTAAGCTTGTTTAAGAAGCCTATTAGCCACAAGTTTCAATTAGATTAACATAATTATTCTCTTTCAAAATGCTGGGTATAACCTCATTTGTACAGAATCTTTTTCCAGCCCGTATCAAATATAGGAAATTTTCATAATTATATTCCACTTAGAGA
The DNA here is from genome assembly GCA_023638005.1 of Forsythia suspensa. Classification (NCBI taxonomy): domain Eukaryota; kingdom Viridiplantae; phylum Streptophyta; class Magnoliopsida; order Lamiales; family Oleaceae; genus Forsythia; species Forsythia suspensa. The sequence continues at coordinate 47,191,213 of CM042675.1, forward strand.
AATAAAATGTGAAGCTTTGAGTCCTTCTTATCCAAGTTTACGTGTTAATGAGAGTTATTAAATAAGGGTTTTGTTTGTCCAACTATATTGGTTATAAGTCCCCAAACTTTCACGTAATAGGCTTCCCAACCTTTCACGTAATAGGATCATAAGTCCTCAAACTTCTACATTCCCATCTTATAATTTCAATACGTAAATCTTGTTCCACGTCTGACCTAGACCATCAATATAACACTAAAATCGTACGTGATTTTCACATGACTAAAAATTAGAGTGAAAAACTATCAAACAACTTAACATGTCTTCAAGTCAATTAAAGATCATGTGTAATCTTAAGATTTATATTTACAGTTTTCGTCACATAAGTGCATGTTTGATGATGCTGAAATTCTTTTTTAAGTTGTGGGTCCTACGAAATATGTGAATAATAAGTGGATAGTACATCCTACTAAATATATGAATAAAAAGTTTAAACAATCACTAAGACTCATATTCATAGAATTAAATAAATTGTGAATCCAGAATCTTACTTTTGAAGGTTGAGGAGTCCAACTTTAAATTTTTCTATCTTTCTAAGCAGATGCTACAAACCTCTTCTATAATTTTTCTTTTAATTCTTTTAAATATCGTTTTATCAAGTGATGACTCTCCTTCAACTATGTCGATATATAGAGATGGATAGATGTATTTCATAATAAATCAATTACGACAATTTAATTAATTATGTTCAAGATTTCTTTATTTCTCTTTTTTATTCCAATTATGATGTTGCACCATATTGCTACATTACCATATTCTTGATGATGAATGATTGAAACATGTATCTAACGCTCTTAGCGGAGTCTAAGTTAAAGATTAAAGAGGAAACCTTTCATTATCTATTCTTACACCACAAATTATGTATCTTAATGTTAATGGAGGGATTAAGGCACTTTTGGACCTATTGATACCAACTTAAATGCTTGGACACCCAATATCTTAATGTTAATGGAGGGATTAATGCACTTTTGGACCTATTGATACCAACCTAAATGCTCTGACACCCAAGATGATAAGGGTACAAAATGAGGTTTAATGTATAAAAGGGCAAAAGGGAGGCTCATAACAAAGAGAAATACTACTACAAATAGTATTTTTCATTGATTTACAAGTCTGAGTTTTAGAATTTATAGTGTACCTGTATATATCAATAACATGTTATGTTTACACTATTTTTAATTATGATTAAATTGCACAAATGGTACGTAAGTTTTGATTTTTCTATAAAAACACGACATATTATTTTAATCTTTGCATCGAATTCCTCATATGAACATATGGTGAAGCCTTCTAGGTAAGGATTCCTTTGATCAGCAAGTTGGGGATCTTGTTGACCCGCACCACTTGGTTGATGTTTTTTATTTGTTATTCCTTCTATGCTTGCCTTAATAGATTTAGGCTTTAATATACTTAATTGGACTATTTGTTTGTAAATGGTCAAGTTCATTTATTTATTTTTGTGATAATCAAAAGATTACTGAATCCATGCAAATTGTAATGATAATTAATAGACATTCAAAAATTTAAAATTCAACCATTTCTACAAGTTACGGATTTAATTTTTCCATTAACAATTAATCTTAAAATTTTATTACTAATCCCCACCCCCAACTAACCAACTCCAAAACTTTTTCCCTCCCTCCAACCCGGCATCCACTGCCACTCTGCCACCATGAAAATTTAGACCTCCATTACTAAATAAGAGAATCTGCAGCAAATTTCCACATCTATCGCTAGAAGAAAAAACAGTCAAACAAATCCTTTCAAAAAATGTCACCATTCACAAACATTAGCTATAATTCTAATATTCTGAGAAAATCAGCAAAAGAAAGTTCGAATCATAAAGTCTTCACCATTATAGTCGGATTTCTCGCAGATCCTAGATGAAATTCGAAAACTCGGTGGGAGAAATCGAGATCCGAGCCCTCTCCTGGTCGGGCTAGATCTGGACCCATGATCAGAATAAATGATATTGTCATACATGGAAAGATGGACACTCAAACTCAATTGCATGGAGAGCTCCTGCCAGAGGTCTATGAATATGTTATTGATGGTGACTATGTACACACATATTAAATGTTATATCTGACTCAAACTCAATTGCATGGTAAAAATATTTTAATAAAGTTGAATCATATAAAATTGAGATAAAAATTATTAAAATTGACAAATTTAATTTTCACATTGGGCATTTCTCCTAAATTTTGGTTGGCCATTAACTTTCATAATATAGTCACAAACTAGTGTATGTATATGTAATTAACCCTTTATTTTTTTTATGTCCACAGATATAACGTTAATTGGGCATATAGCTGAAAAATAATAGAAAATGAAAAATTAGTAATTGTGAATAATTAAAGTAACATTTTGAAAAATAATAAATTATTGTACAACTTGCATAAAGAGGACATAAAAGGGATATTTGTAAGAAGATTATGTTATAAAAGATATTTGTAAGAAGATTATGTTATATAAGAGTGTCATGCAATGATTAATGACACTTATCTATTATAACAATACCCACCCGAGAGCAATAGATCGCTCCTAAGAGTATCTCAAATGCGTATTATCTATTTTTTTTAGATGTGCCAACGTTAGAGTTATAAAAAAAAAAATGCATCTTTGGTAAGGACTTTGTCTCAATTGATGTGGCAAGACACCAAAAATAGATTCCATCTAAAAATCATCTAAATTTAGATGATTTCTAAACAAAGTGATTCAACAAATTTAAATGACTCAACTCAAAATTTAAATTCAACTTAACATTTTAAAATAAAAAAAAAAAAAGTCGGACGAATGAAGTAAAAATTGAAGACCCGCCAATTAAAAAAAAATAATGCCACATAATCGGTAATATTAGTTTTAAACGGAATCCATTGGAGATGACCGTCCATTCAATAGACGTAATACCACATAGAGTGAAAATCAATCTATTTTACCTGCCACGTATACTTCAACCAATTTGGTATGTGGCCTAATTTAACGGGTTTATAAGGTAACAATGTAATATATCTATAATTATTTTTTCTCACCAAAATTTATCCATACAATGTCGATCTCTCACAAACCATCTTTGTGACCAGTAATATGAATTGTATGAATACTCACTACAAGTATGAAATATAGCGAATATAAAAGTCCGTCTAAATTTAGACGGATTTTCTAAACGAAGTGACTTGACAAATTTAAATTTAACTCAGCATTTTATTAAAAAAAAAAAAATTCGGACGAACAAAGTAAAAATTGAAGACCTACCAATTTAAAAAATGTTAATGCCACATAAATATTAATTTTAGACGGAACCCATTGAGTTAAAATTTTAATTTGACCGTATATTCAATAAACGTAATGCCACATGGATTGGAATTCCGTCTATTTTACATGCCACGTAGACTTCAACCAATTTGGTATGTGGCCTAATTTAATGTGTTTATAAAGTAACAATGTGATATATCTATAATTTTTTTTTTTCACCAAAATTTTTCCATACAATGTCGCTCTCTAACAAAACCATCTCTGTGACTAGCAATCTGAATTGTGTGAATACTCACCAGTACGAAATATAGCAAATATACTCACATCATAAAATAACTTATTGAACGTTACATATATCACAAATTACTTACAATAAGTTCATAGCATCGATAATTAGAGGTCACACCAATAAAATTCATGGTCGTATATTGAAAGTTTATCGAAATATTAAAATAAAATAAAAAACAGTTGTCACATTAGCAACCACACAATAAAAGTCACAATATACTAAATGGATTACATTATAACGGATCACACATACTTGAAATTGTTGTATTTATAGTCATGCAACAAAAGTCACATGATACTAATATAGATCACACAAATTTTCTCTACCGGATATCATTATAATGTATATATAGAGAGCCATATAATAAGAAGGAAAGAGAAAAGTTGCATGCTACACAATAAAGGTCGTAATAGTATTGAATAAAAGAGTCAGTCATAATCCAAACATTACATATATATCACGTTAGGGATAATGTTATTTGAATTAATTAATTTCTTTAATAAACCTGATTTTTCAAATATTTTTAAAAACCTGATTTCACAAAAGGATAATTAGACTAAAAAAATAAATTATAGAAATACCAAATAAGAAAAATATTATATGAATTATAGTGTACTATTAAACATTTCCCAAATCATGCATTGTTACTATTCAAAATATCATTTAATCAATTTCAATTTAAAGTATCTTATTTGATAAAGTCTCTACATCATCAACATATCAAAAGTAGCACTCGTTGGTTTTGAATACACCTTTCATTTTCCCATATTTTTCGATCGATGATTTGAATATTTATAGTCTAAATGTATAAAATAAACATTGCTGCAAAAAATAAAATATGAAATGCATTGGATAACCATGTGAAAATGGTCTAAGATTCCCTACTAATCTCAAATAAAACAAACAATACTTAAATTGAAACAATTTCATGTCAATCAAAAGGTGGATTTCAAAGAGTAGCGTACATAACTTACAAATTTCACGTTGCATATAAAAATGTTCTTATCAAATTAAGTCACCCAGTGTATGTGACTTGGCAGAAGTAGCACTTTCAGTCACAATAATATTCACAAGCACATTAGTGCAAAATAGTAGCAATGAATAATAACATTGTATAATAGCGATGTGGGATAACAATATGTAAATCGTAATACGATAAATTAACAAGCATGGTAAATAGAAAAAGAAATATAAGCTAAAGTGTCCATGAATTAAAAAAAGATTAAAGACGGACGAGATGTAAAATTTATGGTGTGAAATGTATTGAAACATTAAAAATGTGAATCAAATATCATAAACAAAGAAAAACACAAAAAATCTGACATAGTAGAAGTGTTGGGCAGTGCAAGGGAGATAAATCTCAAAAAATGTACTTTTTGTTTCTTCAAACACTAAAATAGTATATTTATTCTTCAACGGCTTATTACGAACTTTGATGCTACGTTGATTCTTCTTATATACCATGGAAAGTGAGTGCTTGATTTTTCTTTTAGAGCTAGATTTGAATAGAGAATGCTGGGTAGTAACCATCTACAACAATATGAAAAATAACAAATTTAAGTATAAAATCGTCAAAAAATAAAAGATTTGGTGAAATGGTCGAACCAATATACCATATTTTCTAGTAAATAAAGAATTAAGCCATCAAACTAATGTAGAGTTTGATATTCAATGAAATTATATAGAATAATAATTTCACTGTCTGGGGAGGATTTTCTTTGATTGAGAGAGAGGGTTTGAGAGTCAAGAAAATAAATGGTTTGTTTGGAGATTTGATTACAAAATTTTTAACCATCCAAAATGAAATGAAACATTCTTGAAATAAAGAGTTTTCTGTTATAATTAGAGTAAAACTATAATTTAATTAGTATTTATGAAATAAATATTATGACCTTAGAAGATTTCTATTTCACAAATAAAATAAGGTACAAGACCTAATTAACACTTTCACAAAACAAAAATTTAAGGGTTAGGCCTAATTATCTCAATTGAAAATGTGAGAATTATTAGTAGTGGGCCTCCATATGAGCTCTTGACAAATTGCGTACATGGGCCCAGCAAAAGTGGGCCTATAATTCTGCCCAGATCTCTGGTTTTCTGTCCAAAATTCAACTGAATTTCGATAGGCTTGTTGGCTCATATCATTGTAGTAATGAAACAAACTACAAAAGACACTTTTCTTTACATGAAGCAAAGTACAATTTTACCCTTTTAGATTAGAATTTGTTTTTGTGTTAGTTTTCCTTAACACTCCGTGATTTGTTTGGTACAATAGATTGGATCGTATTAAAAGTGATTGAAGAAAATAAGATGTGTGCATTTCACAATAAAGGATATTCCAACATGATGCGTATGATTAGCCAGTCTTAGTTCGGCAAAAGAATTAGACGCCCCGCATGCTATAGTTTCCTACCTTTGAAACCTAGCTTCACATTATTGCTACTCTGCACTCAAAAGCGCACTATACTCTTCTTGTTGGAAATTTGTTTAGTAATGTTGGTTTTAATCAATTTTGACCAATTATTTTAGCGGAACCCGTTAGTTGAGTACGGGAATTGTAAGCTAGCCAAACGTGTTCTACTACATGAGTAGATTAACATAGTATATTTAGCTGTTCGAACCAATTTTGGGTGAATGAGAAATTAAGATCCAAAGTGATTCGCTTAAATACACTAATATTATTGAAAATTAAGATTAGAATATTGCGGAATATTCTATAATCCATTTGGATGAAAAGTCATGTCTTTTTGGACATATTATTTCTTAATAGTCACATATTTTCAACTTAGAGACATGTCTTTTAGACATATGTTTTCTCAATAAAACATGTCTTTTGGATGTGCCTTTTTATGAAGTTGTGTCTTTTGATACACAACTTTTCACATATTATAAATAGACCCCTTATGATTGGAAAATAAATAACTTCACTTTAAACCAAATATATCTACATTTTTTGCACAAATTATTTTTGTATAGAAATTATTTTTGTATAAAGTTTAAGTTCAGTTTTTATTTAAAGAGAGAACAAAACACTGTTCGGTGCGTTGTTCTCGTAATTTGGAGTGCTATTATTACGAGAAGTGATCGTTGCATCTTGAGAGACGCGTGCCAAGAAAACATAGGCACCTGTACAAGGCAATTTCGTCTTTAGGAGAAAGAGTCGAACTCTTGCTTCGACTGAATCTAATTCTTCATTTCTCAATATTTTTGTAAATTGTCATTTTGTTCGTTTGCATGTACATGATTAAATTGTCAGAATATAAATAATGCAGGAATCTTACCAACACTTCTAGAGGAGTGCTACAAGATGCTTTTTTTCTTTTTAAAGTCGAAAAATCACATGAGTGGATTATTTATTAATATTAGAAAAAGTAAAGCATAAATTACAAGCTTTAAAGGAGGAATACAACCTGATCTCTCCAATCAATCAATGAAATAATCAAAGATAAGCTATGTTAGCATAAGTGACTGGGAGCTCAAGAAAAATAATACACTCTAAATTTTGTATGCACTACTCGTCATGCTTCTTGTAATCATGCTTCACATAAGATTTTATAGTCATTCTCCATTTCCATATACGATAGAGTTGGTCCAAATTGTCGCGGAGATAACATAAAACGGTTGCATTTTCGCTTAATATTTCATATATAGTTGATTATTTCACAAGAGGAAGAGTACACAAGTGAAGTCAGAAACCCTAAAACCCTTTTTCATATCATCCCAAACCTAACCTACGCTTCCAACTCTAACAACTGCTGGTTAGCAAAAACTACAGAAAACCATCATAAAAGCTAATATTTTGATCAATTTCTTGTAGAATCATGCAGGGAATTAGATACTATTTTCATCAGCATCCGGTCGTGCCTTGAAATGATTAAGACGGCTATCTCCAAGTCGAAGCGAATACGCAGCCTTCATGTACTCAGCCCAGGTGAAGCTTCTGTAAAGAGGAGGTTTCTGTGGTGTTAGTAGTAATGGTAGGGAACTTATTGTGGCATCAAGTGTTGGAGCAGCAAAATATGCCATTGACATTCTTGACTTGTACGAATTCACCATAACTCTATGTCTTACACTCAAGAACCTTCCATTTGTCATAACCTACAAGAAAAAATGCACATTAGTACACAAGAATTAGACAGCAAATTATATATCTTGATGATGTTACTATTTAGTACGATAATCTCATGCTTCTCTATGACTGTCTGTCTCTCGAAAAGGACCCCTTATCTTGTAAGCAATTTTGACCCCAAAAAATTGAACGTTTTGTCAAATTAAAGTTGCTTCAGGAGACTCACGGTTATTGGATGAAAACTGAATGGAGGGCCCCACAAATTCCAGATGATCAGACTGATCTATTCTATCAAATCAATCCAATGCACTGAAACTCTGAAAGATGCATCCATCAACTGGATTACAATACATTTCAGTTCAGTCCCAGTTCTAGTTTCAGTTGCATTATACATATTATATATATATATATATATTAATGTCTTAAAAAAACGTATAAATTTAGTTAGATACATAAGTTGAACTTTAAAATTTTTGAACTCAAACGAAACTATAGGTGAGGGCGATGACGAGACGTAAATAAACGTAGATGTCGCATCTCAAGCCCAGCACCGAGACGCTCCTAAATACGTTTTTTGGAATATTAATATATGTCAGCCAATTCAATCCGTCATAAAGATGTGGTTGTGATAGCCATGCATGACAGAAGAAACAAGAGCCCAAAAATAAAGATGGGACCCACCTGTAACACGTCACCAACATTAATACAGAAGGCTGAAACTGGATGGGGGTTGACTGGGACCCACACCCCATCCAGTGAGATTTGGAGGCCATCAACACCGTTGGATCTCAAAAGGGTCAAGATCTGAGGGTCAGTATGTTCTCCAAACCCAATAAAGGAGGGTGACGTGGCACCATCATCTGCCTTTGGATAGTGATTGAGTCTGAGGAGTGAGTCACTTTCAACGTCCTTGATTAGCCTGCTGAGTACAGAGGGGTCAAGGGCCCCTAACCCTACTGCCATCAGGTCTAATATTTCACATGCCAACTTCTTAACTGCTTCTACATAAGCCCTCACTGCAGAGCTGTCCCAATGCACAAAAATACTGAGTTAATTATATTTTTTATTACAATATGATTTCTTTTACAGATTAATCATGTGTCAACTAAGAGCATATTTGGTCCCATTTTTATAAAATTCATTTTTCTCCAAACTTATTTTTAATTTTATACAACCTACAACTTTTATCAATTGTTCAACCACACATTTTACCAATTATCAAAATTTCTTCAAAATCTAATTTTTATCTACAAACAAAACTAAGTTTCTACAAAAGTAATAAAATAAAAACTACAAAACACAAACATACACACATTTATACCATCATTGAATATATTTGTCAATTGCAAGATGTAACAGGTTTTAAATTTTTTATCACATTCGATGTAAGGGAGGTACTACATACTCATTTAAGTACAAAATCCATTGTAAGCTTGATGGTGTGTAGCATTTATTAAAAAAAAATGATAAACAAAAATGTAAGGGAGGCACTACCTCCTCATTTAAGTACTCCATCGTTAACTTGATAGTGAGTACTCATTTAAGTACAAAATCCATCGTAAACTTAATCGTGTGTAGCATTTATTAAAAAAAATGATAAACAAAAATGTAAGGGAGGCACTACTTCCTCATTTAAGCACAAACTCCATCGTTAGCTTGATAGTGTGTTGCATTTATATAAATAAAAAAAAACATCCATTACACACCAAAAGCGGTCTTTTTAAAATCTTATATATAGTAGCAATTTCAAGGAGACCTAATATACATGTAAGAACCAATTTACGTTTATATATCTAATTTTATTATATTGTACTCTATGAAAGATTAAGTTCTATACAATTCAATGATAGAATTGACTAAAAGCTAGACATCATAAAACCAGGTTGAGAATAAAATCAGAAAATCCAAATAGAACTAGATTGAACCCGATAGCTTAGGAAAAGGATTTGACCATCTTAGTTTGGTTTTGGCCATTGGCACAATATTCGTGACTCGTGAGGATTGGTTGGTGGGGGTTGCTTCATTTGGCAAAAATGGTCAGCATAGGCCATCCCCATATCTGGGAAGGTTTCTACTTGTTTTAAAAATCTATTGATTTGATTGGACCTTGTTGATGTATATATGACTTGTCCCTCTGATTCTTATCCATTTTTATTGTGCTTTTGCTAGTACTAATTCACTGTATCATAATGTCTATCCATTTTTTCCACTGTAATTTAACCATATACATTCCATCAACTTTTTATCAAATTCGACCAAAAATATCACCAAACAAAGAGCTTAGTCAACCAATTATGTACTACTAATGTGACAACACGTAGGAAGTCAATAATTAATTAAAGCCGGTCCCATTGCATGTTTGGCTAAGCTTAAAAAATTTAGTACAAGTAAGTTTACTTTTAAGTAAATAATTAAGTTATAACTTTCTTTTTATCCTAATCAAAGTTCTATATTAAGATTACTCTCAAAATAATGTTCAAGTAAGAAAAAATTATATATTCAAGAAATTACTTAAAAGTAAGTTTAAATAATGCAAGTTATGATTAAGAGCACTGAAGAATATGATAACATAGGCATAGGATTTAGGATTACGAATTAATAATTATTTAAATCTAAGAGATTGACAGCGGAGAAACTTAGACGGTATGCAAGAAATTGTTTATATTTATTTCGTTATTGAAAGAGATGGATAAAGGGTGCACGTAAGAATTTTTCTTAATGCTTTTGAGGAAATGCTTTTCTAAATTGACAACAAGAGATTTTCAAATTAGAGAAAGTGTTTTTTAATATGGGTGACAACTAGATTCGAACTGAAATTTTCAAATGACTGTGATATTAGTTAAAGAGACAACCAATTCATTTATTTCTCTCCAACATGAGACACTGCTACATAGTCAAACAATAACCAGTTATGACTAACATAAGAGTCATCAAATGAACTCGTCACTCGTGATGCAAGAGAAGTTGACACACAATATTCTAGGTAATTTAAAAAGTTAGCCAATGAGCAAATGTTTATGTTCAGATGGAGAAGTTTATAAAAAAATACTTAAATGCTAAAGGTGAACCAGCTTAAATGGGGATAAGACTATAACTTAAAGCATCTCTTGCATGATATCTTCCACCATTAATGCTAGTTTATCTACTGCACCAAAAGTTGGTTCAGGACAGTATATGAAAATTACGTATGTGTTAAGACTTTGACGAGAAAATGAATCGGGTTTTATATAATAAACTGGACCATATATCTTCAACGTCTTAAGCTTTTAGACGAGGTGGTGCAATAAATATCAAATTAAGTGAAAGTACCTGAACTTATTAGGATCAGTGCTGGAAATGGTTTTCGACTTGTGGTCGATTGAGAGAGGGTTTGTTTGAAGAAGAAGATATTCGACTTCTCCGATATCTCCCTTTAGTCCTATATTCTTGCTGCCATAACCATATGGATTTGCAGGCCCTGCTTGCTGTTTACCAGATGCAGGTTTCGCGAAAAACTCGTAACCTTGTTGTTCCATTCTTGTAATAACATCATGAGGGACACCATGGTTGATAACCTTAAAGAAACCGAACTCTTCACAGGCTTGAACAATGAGTTTTGAAACCTCGGACCTGTCGGCCAAAAGGTCTATAATTGGAATTTCAATATCTCTTATTTTCTCAGTTTTTGATAGGTTTGGAGAGGCCACCACCATTTTTGGGTTAACAGGAGGACAGGAAAGGAAAGAGATATAGAGGTTTGAAATGGTAATAATATTGTATTCAAATAGAGAGAGATTGAGAGAGACTATATATAATCAATGGAATTATGGATGGGATGAGGGATGAATTAACCATGTTTGGCTAAACTTAAAAGTAAGTAAGCTTAAAAGTAAGTCGTACTTACTTTTAAGTAACTTTTTTATTTTCAAATACGTTTAGATCAAAAAAAATTTCTATTATTTGCATGTAAAAAAGTTAATTAATTTTACAATACTTTTAGTGTGTTATCAAAACACAATCAAAACTTACAAAAGATTATTATGCCTCGTCTAAACCCAATAGGAAGATTTTGAAAGTACTCGTATAATGTCCATTAATATAGAATTACGTACAATTAAAAAGGAAGTGATTATCTTACCTTACTGAGCTTACGTAAAAAAGAGTATATTTATTTTTAACTTTACTTCTAAAAAGTATTTTTCTTTCTAATGCATGTTTGTCTAAGCTTAAATTATAATATAAGTTGGTCAAATTAGTCAAACATATTTTTTAACCACACATTTCGTAATTATCATTCACTTACTTCATAAGATCTACAACTTATAAATATTTAAAATGTACTTATTTACTTTTAAAAGTAAATTCTTTAAGCTTAACTAATGTTCTAAAAATCGTAAAGTATAACTAAGTGTGGAGGTCGAGTTTCAAACTTTTCGAACCTAGGCGGGAGCAAAATAAGGACAATGTGATGACAAGACATTATGCATGGCTAAGCATGGAGACTACGCTTCACACCTAAACGGATTTTTTAGAACAGTGAACTTAGCCAAACACGCACCAAGGGGAATTTAGGAAAACGTGGACCTTGAATGAGAAGTACAACTAGCAAATTTATGTCCCTGGAGAACGTTGACTCTCTGCACTTGCTGACCTGATATTTTTATAACCTTTTTTTGACCCTTCGGCTCTTTGCTCGAATTTTCAAACTTTTTTTCTTTTTTTCTTTTTGATTAAACCTCCTTCACTTATAACTTTTTAGTAAATTTTGATAAAAAATTAATAAAATTAATAAAAAAATCTAGATCTTATAAAATATGTAATTAAAATTTATTATTGATTTTTTACTATAATTTTTTAGCAGATTTTAATGTACAGCAACAAGCACTTAAGTTAAAATCTTCCCCTCTTTACAAATAATTTGGATTTTGTCCATATTACAAAATATTTCGTAATTAATTTACTTTTTTAACTCAGGATTTTGTAATTAACATTCTGATTATCTTAACTAGCTATTTTCCTTTATTGCTAAATCTCAAATTGACAGCACAATATTCTTAATACCATATTAATTTTCGTATTAGCCTTTGTATTAATTCTTTGATCCCCGGCGGCGATGAACTGGCCTGTGCGGGTTTATCATCGAGGAAGTAGCAGGTTAATTGATTTAGAATTAAGTAGGGTTAATTGATTTATTTGGTGTGTGTGTGTGTGTATACACACATATATGCTGATAAAGTCTATATTTATATGCTACGGATGATCAGTCTAGGTTACAATGGATCTCACATCTTACAATTGATTAAAATTAAAAATCTACAATTTATCACTAATATTAAAATGTGGGGCCACTGCCACTTAGATTAGTGCTAAGCACAAATAATTATAGGTAGCATTACTTTTTCAATTTTTCTATACAAAATAGCATTCTCAAAAATGATACTAGTAATTAACTAATGAAAATGTGTGCGTTGTCTCTCTTTTTAAAGAATTTAATGATATTTTATGTAGAGGAAGTTGGACTTATATTATATTCAAACATTTCAACATCAAAGTATTAAAATTTTGATAAGTATTTGACACGACATTTCAATCATGGCCTAGTCATAATCAATCTCTCACCCATTAATACTAATACGTATTGAAAACATGTCGCATTTGACAAATATTGATAGTAAGTAACCTTCTTTGAATTCTCTATTTCAAGAATTTAAAGATATCTAATGTAGATGATGTGGGTGTTATATTATCCTCAAATATTTCAATCTTGAAGTAATGAAATTTTAATACGTAGTTCAAACGATATTTCATTCATGATGTGGTCGTAATCAATCTTTCGTCAAATAATACTAATACAGATTAAAAACATATTATTTTGGGCAAATCTTGGTCGTAACCAACTTCAACATGATTAAAATAATCGTTAGCACAATTACAGAATGTATGACAAACATGCCACTCTTCGTACTATTGTTTAGTACTAGAAATAAAATCTTTTTTCCAATTGTTTTGGACAAAGTGTGACCCATAAGTACTTGGTTAACCACATTTGGCCTCTATATCATGTTACATAATTATCATTCAAGGACTATGATGTGGTCCTCAACAAGAATTTTCTTCAATGTTTTGCTCCGGAAATAGGTCGACACGTAATTTTTTCTTTTTAAAATAATCATAATATTTGGATGTTCTTCTTATAATTATATTGTTCTTGCATAAAGTCATTACAAATATTTTTTAAATAATCGTAATATTTGGATTACGTTTTCATTATATTACTCTTGACGAGAGGTCAATCATTACGGGAATTTTTTAGAATTTTTAAATAATCACAATATGTGTATGACATATTCACTATATTGCTCTTGAGGTGTGATCAATGATTATGTGAATTTTTTAAATAATCAAAATATTGGGATGATGTCGTGGCTATATTGCTTTTAAAAAAATGTCAACTATTGTGTGAAATCAGCTTGTCATATATATATATATGAACAAAAATAGGGAACGTAGTAGTGAATTATTTTTCTCTAAGAATGAGACATAATTTTCATGTTTGTAACTTTGTATAGCATATTTGATAGAGACAATTTGACAATTGGACAGTGGAATGGAAGGCACGGCAAGAAAAAGATACCCCTTTTCCAAACGTCCCGCAAAGACAGACCTTCAGAAAAGTTCTCGAGATTCTCAACCATCCTTTTTAGTGGGGATGAATAGTGCGAGAAGATAGCGAAACCAAAAATATCAACTTGAATAAATTAAAATTTTATTTATTATAATATTTAATCATGTTCAATATTACAAATCGAACGTCCACATTGTTAAGGGATAAATCACACGTCGATTAAATATCGAAACTATAGCCAATATATAAGGGTTTGACACACTCATCTTAACAATGTTAACATTTTAAGATGAAATTTCAAGTTTTAATATGATATCTAGAGTTATTAAGTTCCAACAAACAATTTGATATGACTAAGACTCAAACGACAAAAAGATTCCAAGATTGGTATGCTCAAACGAACCACCATCTTGTGGGGACATGCTAAAGAATAATTCACACATCTATTAAATATCAAAATTATAACTAATAGTAGTCTTGGGGTTCTAATTAATAAAAATTTTGCTAAAAAAGTAAGTCAAAGTCAACAATTAATTTTAACCACACATTTCATGGATAACACAACTTTTTACAACTTTTCAACCACACATTTCAATATTTCATCAACTTTTATCAACTTTTACAAAAAATTTGATTTAAATCAAAATCAAACACACATTTAATAAGCTCAAACGAGCAATTCAATCTGATTGAGACTCAAATAAGCACATGAATTCACTACAAGAAATTTCACTTTTAATAATGAATTTTTTTGTCGTAGAAAGTCATTTTTAGGTTGTTTTGTCGAAAAATGGTCGTCGATAGACTTTACAAGACCAAAATTTTATAAAAGTGAAATTTCTTATAATGATTTCAAGATTGATATTCTCAAACGATCACTATCTTGCATGGACATATAATTAAGGGATAGATTCCGTATCGAATGAAGATGAAAATATTAACCAACATATATAAATTTAAGCTACTTTTCTTAAAAATATTGACATTTTAA
This sequence comes from Forsythia suspensa, assembly GCA_023638005.1. Classification (NCBI taxonomy): domain Eukaryota; kingdom Viridiplantae; phylum Streptophyta; class Magnoliopsida; order Lamiales; family Oleaceae; genus Forsythia; species Forsythia suspensa. The sequence continues at coordinate 47,206,460 of CM042675.1, forward strand.
GATGTAACATCTTAATATAGTATCATAGTCTATTAAGCTTAAATGAATATTTAGATTCTTAGTTTAGTATGTTCAAATGAGTCACTTTCTTGCGATGTATGTTAAAGAAATAAATTTCACGTCGATTAAATATCAAAACTATAACTAATATATAAGAATTTGAACTATTCTTTTTAATAAAATTGACCTTTTAAAACGGAGTTTGAATCTTAGTATACAACTATTCTCCCGACAAAGATAAGAATTCAGCAAAAAATCTGACATTTGATATCTAGTGTACGTACTAGTGTACTAGACTTAGCCAACCTGTTGCTCTCATTGAATGTAAAACCAATGGTTGAAATCAATTGTTCCCACTAATAATTATAAGATCAAACTAAAGACAGAAAAAAAGGGAGAAGACAATTACAGGTAAAAAGCTTATATATCTATCAAGATCTATTGGGTATTGCTCGAGGAGAAGATATTATGTAGCTTAATACAGCCCAGGGAGGGGAGGGTCCTCTACAACCCTCAAATATTCAACATTTGTTGAGCATTGCACGCACGCTACTTCCACAATTAGGCCACCCTTTTCATAAATTATTAGCGTGAGAAGCTGTCCATTTCATTTGATGCTCCATGAAATTAAATACATGTTACGATCAAGAATTAATAAAATGTGTGTGGTGTAGGGCGAGGTTTCGCAATATATTATTTGTACTTACATGGAATTCATTGTTGGGTAGTGTGCATTTGTGGAACTACTGGTTTAAATGAGTGGTTTGTCTTAATCGTAGAATAGTATTTTCTGAATAATGACACTAGTGCATTCAAAGTGCATTGCACTGAATCATGTATTATAATGAATTACCTAAATCCTAAAAAACCAATGTGTATATCAATTGATATAATCAAATACTTCATTTTGTTGGGAATTTGAGAGTAAGCAAAGTAGTGGAAATTTGTTGTCGTTGGGAAATTGTCACCCTAAATACGGGATTAATAAGTCTTCTTAAACATATTCTAAAAAACAGTTTAAATTTGAACTTAGTGTTTAGAAATGGCTAAATCATGATTGGTTTGTAGAAACCGTTAGAGAAATATGAGAGCTTAAGGAATTATAATTATTAGAATGGCAAAATGGCCATTTGGAGCAAGTTCTAACTATCGGAATCAAAAGGGAGCCGGGTAAGACATTAGCTTGGAGGATCAATAGAATATGATTACGGAATAACATAAGCTATTGTAATTTTATATAATTCAACAATTACACCATGCAGTCGAGGTTGACTATGCGTCATCTAATTATTGGAATTTGAATCGCATAGATCTCATTGATTCCCTTTGGTAGCAACTTAAAATTCTTGGACTTAATTGTGTGAGTGATGAAAAATTTAAGGATTACATGTGCAAAAAAGGCCATAAAGACAACCCTATGCCCAATAAGTAGAGGTGGCAAAACAAGCTCAACCCGTCTTGCCCATAATTTTTTTTTTTCCTACTTGACACTAATCACTCATTTCGTGAATAGTCTCAATACATAATCCAAATAATATCAATATAAAATGGCATAAACCCAAGTCTCCAATTTAAATTGTCTTTTTTTGAAACATTAGTCCAAGAATCTCAAACTCCAACATCAAATTGTTTAAATTTAATTAAAATTTAGTTTAAATCAAGTTTCAATCCAAATTATTTTTGGTGTCACAAGTAAATTATTCATTTTAAATTTACTTATAAGTAATTTTTTTAATTTAAGTCAAACATGCTTATATCTCAAAGCAATAAGACTAGCATGTTTTTACTATTTATATTTTAGAAAAAAGTGTCAATAAATAGTTTACAATTAACCAAAAAAATATTATTATTTTAAACGAAAATTGATGTTTATCTATTGATTAATACATGAGAGTCCTAATTTTATAAATTAATCTCTTTAAAAATCTCAAAAAATACATATACAGCATGTGCAAAACATATGGAGTTAATTAAGAAATATTACCGTGTTTCATGCTACGAGGCATTGAAAAATTTAGGGGAAAAAAGGCTTTAATTTGGCTCATTTAGTTCTTGAAAAGTTACTAATATTAATCCTATATCAAATTGGGTCTTTTGTATGTGGATTTATTAATGATCAATACTCTATATTATTGACGTAGTTTGGTATATCAAATTGAACATGACAACTAAGATTGTATTTGATACAATGTATTAGATTGTATAAAAAATTATTTTAAAAAAATAAATAAATAAATAAAATTAAGACTGGATTGGCCTAATGAAATGGGTTGGGCCGGGCAAACATATTTCTAGCTTGTACAAAGTCGGTTTAAATGAATTTCGATCTAATTTCAAATGTGACCTTACTTGGACCGGAGCTCGACCCAATCCTTTTCCCGACTACCAATAAAGATTACTAAAGTTTTCTCGCTCTACAAGAATGGGGAAAAAAACCTAGTGCCCTAGCCCCTAGGCACGTATACATAGAGGGAAAAAAAATACTAAAATTTATCTCGTAGTCAACAGTTTTGACGATTGGGTTTTGATTTACATCAATGGCTACTTGGTCAATATTTTGAAAAATATCAAAGAAGATTTGTACGTTGAAGCACATAGATTTAACATGTACGATTAATAACACGGAACTGAAGTTTAGATCTGAACCCACGAGCCAAATCAAGGACGAAGATGAAACGGGTGCTAGAATCAAGAACAAAACGAAATACAAATTTAATGACTGGACAAAGGTGTATTAAAGATTACAATGTGTATTAAACATCTAGCCAAATCCAATTTGTAAAATGAGCGATTTTTTTTTCTTCTCTAGATTAACAACTTATTTTCAATATTTATGGTGGTACATACAATTGATCGTGTTCACGCACGTGCAATATTTCAAGTATCTATAGTAGTCTAGTGTGTTAAGGGTGAAATTTTATATCATTTAAATACAAAGATAATGATTAATATATAAGAGTTTGAGCTACGCTTTTTAAACAAAGTTGACATTTAAAGATAGAATTTTCAAGATTTGATATTAGAGTTCAAATGAACGATCAACACGACACGTCTGAAGATCAAATGAATAATCGAATTTCAAAATTAATATTCTCAAATAAACCACCATCTTCCGGATGATGAGAGCATGTTAAGAGTAAAATCGTACATCGTTTAAATAAGAAAACGATGAGGTTGACGTTTTTATTTGGAACACCAAGACTCAATACAATATACTTGTACATGTAACAAATTCATGAGTTTGTGTTGTCACTTCGACATGTCCCATTACACACAAGACAAATGAAATTCATATGCTCTAATATCATGTTGAATTGTCTAGTCTAAAATTTCAAGTTGAATAAATTTGTCTATTCAAGCTATAGCTTTTAATGAGATTGATGCGCAAGTTCTAAATCCCTTCAATAATATCAATATTAGGGCATGCTTGGCATTGATTTTGAAAAATCAAAAATGACATTTGAGACTAAGAATATCTTCAATGTATTCTATAGATTGTTATTTATGTGACACAAATATTGAACGATATTTGATCTACGTGGTATTAATATTTAATGAATAGACATTCAAGTTTAAATTTAGTCTTCAATTCATTATATGGATTGTTATCTAGGTATATTTTATTTTATTAAAATCAAAATCAAAATTACATTTAAATATGTATTGAAAATTTAAATATACATAAGAAATCTAAATTTTGCCGAGTCAGCATGTCTAACGGAACTTCTAAATTAGACGGAACTCTATATATATATTATCTTTTTTTTTTTTTACTACGTCAACTTGACATAGTTCTTGATAGCTTGCATTAAAAAAGAATTTTCTTATATATTATCTATTTTACTTATGATGCAAAAAAAATATAACAATCTATGGTTGTATTGGAGGTACTCTAAGAATATTACATGTTAGGTGGTGATAAAATTATTTTTTAAGTGCTTATAATAAGTAGATTTTATAGAATGTATGGATAATACATGAGTAGTAAGTTGTAGATTTTACAAAATATGTAAATAAAAAATATATTTGACTAATTTAGTTGAAAATGTAATTTAAACAATAGCAAACAATAATATTTTGGAAGTGTTTATCTAATTAGAAAAGAATTTATAGAAAGCTGACACAATGTGACTTTCTTAAGAAGCGCTTATGTAAAAACACGGTAAGTATTTTTTTACTTTAATGAATCTTTTAAATTTCCAACCTTATCCCTTACATTTGTAGATAAAATAAAAATTCCAGAAAAAAAAGTTCTCAATTCTTATCAACTCTTCTTTCCTTTTGTTTCTCTTTTCTATGTATTCAGATTTGGAGCTCGAGACTATTGATTTGCTCTTGAAGTTTTGGGTTTATTTTGTTTATCTAGTATTAAAATTTATTAAATATGCTTAACAGTGTAAGTGATTATATTATTTAATCTAATAATAAAATTCATTTTGGATTATGTAAATATTTGTTTTTGAATTACAATAAGTAACTAAATTTATTGATCAAAAAAAAAAAAATTGCACTTCAAGACTCAACTATTAAAAAAAATTATAATAAAATTTTTTTTAACACTAAAAAACCATTTTTTTTCGACCCTCAAATGTTATAACACTTCTACTAATGAATGGTTGGTTTATTTTGTTTAATCTAGTATTAAAATTTATTATATATGATTTTAAGTGATTAATTATTTAATCTAATAATAAAATTAATATATTATTATCATTATTATATTCTCTAAATTTTTGAACCATGGGTAGGGTGGTAAAAGAGATCGCACTTCAAGACTCCTCATACTAATGGGATTGATCTCCAACCATTTTTCTTACCTCAAATGTTATACTAATCGCATGATTTGGTAGTGGCTCACACTCACGATTTCTACTAATCATTCTTTAGCCACTTCGTTATCTACCTATTTATAACGTAGTATGATTGGCGATTACTCGCTCATGATTTCTACTAATTAATTCATGTGCACCCTACTAATTATGTGGACATTATATCATACCCATCATTAGTTTATATCCTACCCACCATTAGTAGGAGATCAAGCTCTTTCATACTAAACAGAAATAAAAGCTCTTTTCAAATAGAAAGTTCTTATAGAAATTTGTTTTCAAACAATAATTCAAAAGCTCTGACTTTTACTTTTTTTTTTTTCTTTGCTTAAAAGCAGAAGAATAAGCTATCCTAAACAGACCTTTATTATACATGATATTTAATAGGTTGAAATGTCACATTCTACTTTTTGCTTAAATTCAACTAAACGTAATAGATCAACTTTCACATTTTACTTTCTCACTTAAATTCAATTAAACATATATAGATCCACATATGATAAGGCCAAAAAATTAGTCTATATTTTTCCCAACATAAATTTCTTGATTTTGTTAAAATTGAAAGGGAAATTGGTGCAAGTGGTCTCTAACGTATGTCAATAGTGCGCAAATAGTCTCTAACTTTTTATTTTTTGGAGTGGTCCCTAATCTATCTATTTAGGTGCGCAATTAGTCTTTATTTAATAAAAAAGACAAAAATATCCTTAATTTTAGTCTTTAAAAAATTACAATTGGATTTCTAACCTTTAAAAAATGTGCAAATAAGTCAAATACATTTATTAAACAATATTTAATTTAACATATTAAATATATTTCTATAGTCGTGTCAAATAAATTTTTCATAAGAGAAAAATTTAAAATTAATATTCTTTAGATATATGTATTGTTATGTGATGTGATAAACTTGAATAAAAATTAAGTTAAATAAATAGCAAAATGACGTATATAATTTTATGACATTCAACTAATCTTATTATATTTTTTGATATAAAAATACTAACAAAAATTAATTTACTCATTTTGTGTTCTTTATTTTTGAACAATAATAATACGATAAATTAAAATATGAAGAATACAATTTGGGCTCTAACATTTGTAGTTAATAAACGAATAGCTCAATAAAATAATAATATTTGATTATTAAGTTTGTGACAAAGTTATTTTTTTATGTTGTAATGATAAAATTAAGGTTTAAATTTTAATGATTACTTAATAATAATAAAATAATTTTAACTAACACGTTTGTTAATAATTATGAGCTTAAATTTTAATTATTTTATAATAGTTTGTAAAATATACAAAATAATTTAGTATATTATCAATTTGTTAATTTCTTTTAATTTTTTTAAATAAAAATATCGGACCTATTTGTAATTTTTACAAAGGTTAGAAATCCAATTGAAAATTTTTCTAAATTAAAATAAGGACATATTTGTCTTTTTTATCAAACAAGGATCAATTGCGCAACTAAATGGATAGATTTGAGACCATTTCACAAAAAATGAAATGTTAAGGACCATTTGCACAATAAAAGCAAAGGTTAGGGACCATTTCTGCCAATTTCCCAAATTGAAATAATGTTTTAGTCGATCATCAAATAACAAGGGAAATATTTAATATATTGTGACAGTTTTTATTTTTTTCTGAAGCTGGAAAATGAATAATATTAATATCCAGTTAATCGAAAATCATACAGTTTTGAAATTTATATGCAATATATTTCATACCAAGAAGGAATTTGTCTATAACAACACAGAACTATGAAAACATAAGGCCCATGGGCCTGCGGCCATTTGGGGTCGACCCAGTTTGAAATGAATAACAATCTAATATGAATATGTGAAAACTAGCCCATATTTATTAGTGTTTTTTTTTTTTTTTTTTTCAAATTGAAATTTACTGTTTTAAAAAAAACAGTGGACATATATACTATATTTTTCAGTAATGTCACATTTTAATTATAAAGTAACAAAAAATGTGACATTAGATAAATTATTGGTATGAAGACATTATGTGACATTTTAAAGAAAAAATATAAAGAATCAAGAATGTGACTTGTTTAAAATCTCCAAAACTACTTTTAAACTTCTACAATTACAAAAAGCGCTAATTCAAACAACAAACATTGCTTTTTTTTAAGATACTTTTAATGATATGTTTTATGAAAAATACTTAATATTGTTTTACTTTTAATATTTTAGTTTTCGTTACATTATAGCATTTTTGGCCAGGTTTATTAACTTTTTTTTTCAAACTTATTTTTAATCACATATTTCATGGGACCCACAAATTTTATCAACTTTTTTACATATTTCACCAATTTTTTTCAAAATCTCAAAAAAACTACTTTTAAACTTCATCAAACAAACACACAATCAAAGTTAAATATTTTATGGTTGAAGTAATGACTGTTTCAAAATGCTCCATTAGTAGTAAAAGATCATTGATACTGTTTTTATTCAAAATATTTGATAATGTTTCAATTTATGAGTACTGTTATTCTATTGTGTTGTAGCTTGTGTATGTGATACTGTTTTTATTAAAATACTATCGTGTATGATACTTATATGTTAAGATACTTTTATCTATGATACTGTTTTATTTAGATATCGTGCTATGATTTCTGTTAAAACATAACATTTGTGCTCATCTAAGCACATAAGCACGTACTTGATAATAACGTGCTTTTAATATTGTTATATTTATTATCTCTAAATATACAATATTGTTATATGTGATATTGTTATTATGATATTGATGTAAACATGCTCTTGATACTATTTTCTATGATACTGTTTTGTGATACTATTTTATTAAGATATTATTTTCTATGATACAATATCAAACAACACACATGAATGTGTGGTAGTAACATTCCTAAACACATAAAAATATTGATATATGTGAAACAAATGTTGTTTTCTTTTATTCGACCAAAAAATAATTACAAAACAATTGTGTTCATAAAAACTGAATCAATCTGCAAAATAACATTCAATAAGCAATTGTTTCCAGAATTTTGCAATCTAGAGACTACCCAACACTTATCAGAATCACTATCATTATCTGATAACGATAACAAGTTCTGTGATATTGTTTACTATAATATTGTTTTATTAAAATATTGTTTTCTATTATACAGTATCAAATAACACACATAAATATGTGATAGTAACTCTCGAAACACATAAAAATGTTGATGTATGTGAAACAAATGTTTTATTTTATTAGACAAAAAAATGATTACAAAACAATTGTGTTACTCTATATATATTTATATAAAACAATATCTTCAACAAAAACAACATAACTCAAGAAAAAAAAAAAAATCATTCATAAAAATTGAATCCCCTTATAAAATAACATTTTAAAAACAATTGTTTTCAGAAATTTGCAATCTAGGATTGTCCAACACTTCTTAGAATTATCGTCATTATCTGATAACAATAGTAGATTATTAAAGTTTAAAATTTTATCTTTTAAATGATTGGAAAAAAGAACAACAGAAAAAAATTGTGAATTCACTATTATCACTTATAAAAATAGTAGGAAATGTTTAGATGGCCGGCGGATAGTCATGAAACGCCAGCGATGAGATGCAATAGCCAATGGGAGGTACGTGAGAAGAAGACAGTGGACACGTGCGTTGCTGATATGAAGTTTAAATATAGATTAATATGAAATATGGCTGAAGTGTATGATTTAATGACAATTTTGAAAAATATTTTAACATAATTTGAAATAAGTCACCTAGAAGTAACTTATATACAATTTTATTTTTTTTATAGCGTATATATAATTTTTCCCATTCGAATGATGATTTTAAAATAGGGATTTTTTATAAATACCATTCTTGTTTTATTTATTTTATAAATATTATTTTTTAAAAATTATTATTTTAATTTATTATATTAAACAATATATGGTAACTGAATATATAAATTTGCTGCTTGAATCTTTAATTATTTTTACGATAAGTCTTTTATCTTTATAATATCTCCACTTTAGTCCCTACACTTTCTCTTTCATTTCAATTTCATCATCTTTTATTTGCAACACAAATCCTTCAACTTTTAGATTTTTGCAACTTGATCCCCATATTTATACGTTTATATCAATTTAGTCCTTTATTGTATCACTATTTGATACATATGTTACAAATGATATTATATATCAATGTTTGATACAAATGTTACAAATGATATTTTGTAACAATCTGTGTTACAAATTGAAATGTAAAGCATTAGTGATATAAAATATCAATTCATGTAACATGTGATGTGTAAAATGACATAATATAATATGTAACATATTCAGTAATACAAAATATTATTTGTAACATCTGTATCAAACAGTAATAGACAATATTATTTGTAACATCTGTATCAGATAGCGATACTAAAGAGAAACTGCTACAAAAATACAATTGTTACAACTACAAAATCAACTCTAAACTTTAATAAGTTCGTATTAATATACACGTTGGACTCTAAAAATATATTGATACTGTATAACACCAGTATAATATAAATATGTAACACAATGTCAAATTTAACAATTATGTAACATCAATGATACAGAATACTAATTATTGTAACATGTGATGTATAAAATAACATAATATAATATGTAACATATTCAGTAACATATTGAGTGATACAAAATATCATTTGATACATATGTATAAAATAGTAATACTATAAAGGACTAAATTGATATAAAAGTATAATTATGGGGACCAACTTGTAAAAATATAAAAGTTGAAAGACTTGAGTTGTAAATAAAAAAGGACGAAATTGAAATGAAAGATGAAGTACATGGACTAAAGTGGAGATATTATAAAGATGAATGACTTACCGTGCAAATAATTAATTCATTATTTTATTAATTGATATAATATTAATTATGTAGTATTTTTAAAATAATTTTGTTAAGTTATTAAATTTGAAATTATTTTAAAATTGGTAAGTAGTGGGTGCAGTGTTCTAAAAAGTGCGTCTAGGCGGCGCCTAGGCGCGAAGCGTGACCTCCACGCCTCACTTTAGGCCCTAGGCACCGTCACGCACTTTTTTGATCAACTATTTTTGTAATTAAAAATCTTGCGCCTAGTCTCGTTTAGGTGCGGGTTTTGTAATGAAATAATTTATTTTATTTTTAAAAAATATATTTAAAATTATATTAAAAATAAGAAAACGTTTTTTTAAGCTTAGCTCTCATCTCACCCTCGCCTAAGTCAAAAAATTTGAAATTTGAAGTTTGACTTTCACCCAATTGGCTTTACGCTTTTTAAAATTTTGAGTGGGTGTAATATTCTCTTTAAAATAGTGATGTTGCTTTGGACCGATAGATCTCGAACTTGGGCCACTTCTGTGCATAAAGCCCACGGGCTGCGTATACAAGTCTAGATAATATATATGTTCTAGCCCATTATTAACACCATAAAAAATAGAAGAAAAACTATAGTCTTTTTGATATCATGTTTAGTCAAGCTTTAAAATGATTAAATTAGTTAAATATAAGTTTTGTTTACATGTTTTGTAAGATTGACAATTTACTACTCATGTATTATGTACACATTTAATAAGATCCATAATTATAAATATTTGAAAAATAATTTCAATACTACCAAACACGCGTGACGAGATAACTCTTTTATTTACCTTTGAAAAGCATAGATTTTTATCTTTGTTTTCATATTGGCTGTCAAAATCGTGTTAATACATGGTAATATAATTCATAAACCTTGTAGTTTTTCAAATTGGTTGTCAAAGTCGTGTTACTATGTGGTAATACAATTAATCAATCTTTTGTATGTTTGGTATGTTTGGTAGAGTTTAAAAGTAGTTTTTTAAAAAATTTGAAAAAAATTGGTGAAATGTGTTGTTGAAAAGTTGATAAAAAACTTAGACTCATAAAACATGTTGTTGAAAATAAGTTTAAGAAAAAAAAAATTATTTTAAATTCTACCAAAGAAGTCACTCCAAGATTGTTATCTATATTTCTTTATTGTGTTTGTGATAATCGGCAATAATATGATTTATGAACCTTATTTAACCACTCCAAGATTGTATTCTATATATACTTATTGCATCAAAGAAATCGTGTTAATATGTTGTAATACGATCCATGAACTTCATTTAGTCCCTCCAAGATTGTATTCTATATTTATTTATTGCATCAACAAATTTGTGTTAATATGTGCAGTCTTATTTAGCCACTCAAAAATTATATTTTATAATTACTTATTGTATCAACTTTTGGTTCCGGCCTTTCCTCGTAGTGATCACTCAAGACAATCTCTTTCTCATATAGAGATAATCAAAAAAGTTAAATTTTCATAAGATTAACAATTTGTATCAATGCTCGTTTGATAAAATTTTTTATAGATTATAAGTAGTAAATTCCATAGAATGTATAAATGAAGTGTGTATAAAAATTGTAAATTATATTGAATATATAAATAAAAATAATATTTAATTAATTTATAAATACTTATAAATAATTAAATATATTTAAATATACTCTTAGTTCTTCTATCGAAGTTAGAGTTTCTTTTAGAGAATAAGTTGGGATAATTAGAAAATTCTGCATTCCCACAATGTAAAGGAGAAAATGACTTTGCTAATGATAACATGGCTAAAAGGTCAAAAATTGGTTTGGTCCATAGGACAGTAAGTCAAAATTCTTCCAACTTTAAGCACAGTGAAAATTGTTCATCAAGGCATTATTGAGGGGTCCTTTTTGAAAAAAGTTTGATGGGATGCCTTGCTTTTTTAGAGGGTCTTCGGGGGAATGATTTTTAGTTAAAAAGTCCTAATGAAGAGGCCATGTTACTATGTTACTCCAAAGATGAAAAATGGCCTGGCAAATATGGACCCACTGCCTGCCATATCAAACACATAGCTCTAATTAGGATATGGGGATAATAATTACACTTTTTTTTTTTCAATTATGATTAGATGGATAACTTAAATTAGACAGTAATAATCTAGTAATAGTATATAATTTGGTACTATTGAAAATTACGAACCACTATTTTGTGAAGTTGACTATAAGTCTTTTTAAACATTCTCTGAGAAAAAAGAATAAATATGCACATAATTTTGTGTTAACTATCACAAAATTTGTGTAACGATTACGGATTCCCTCTTACAAAATTCTCACTTTATGGACTATTTTATGTGTCGATAGCTTAAGTATTGTATATTGGAGGTTGAGTTCTAAATTGAATTTTCGTCGCATCTCCAACAATTCAAACTCTTGACCTACGTAAACTAACGACACACAAAATAGTTCTCTGAGTGAGAAGCTTGTAAGAAAAAATTTGTAGTTGTTATAATTTGTGTTTATAATTATATAAATTTTTAAAATTATGAATTACAATATTATATGAGACCAGCGTATTATTTGTGATGTGAACAAGGTAAGTAAAAAAGGTAAAAAAAAAAATAAAAATAAAATCACTGCCCACTTGTGATCACAATCATTGTGTGCAAGACTTGAAAACATAGATAACTAACTACAAAAGCTGAAGAAAATGATGGGTGCCCATGCCAATTATTAGCTTCATTTTAGAGATATGCCATGGTATTAAAACATCTACTTTAGTTTATTTATATTTAAAGAGTATTTAATATTTTAATAAGTATTTTTAAATTTAAAAAAAAATTAAACATTCCAGCAATCTCTTTATTTTCATACCCTTTATTTTACTTCTTTCCAAAAAACATTTAATATCTTTTCCTCTTCTCTATTTTTTATTTTTTTTTCATATGCTTCCCTCCTAATTTGAATATACTATTTAATTAAAGTCAATTTATCAAGTATTGAAAATTGAAATTTTTTCAATATATTTAATAATAGAGAATGAGTTTGACTCTCTAAATTAAAATGTTAAATTGGGAGTTCATTGGAACATAATTTTAAGAATTGATTTTTTAAATTAAAGAATATTTTATATTTAAAGAGTTTGTTGAAAATGTTCTTACAAAGAGTAATATGTAACTTTCAAGGGCAAAGTACACCATAAAAATATGAGGCCTGAGACGACATGGTGGGCCGAGCAGGCTACCGCATTCCATAGTTTTTTTTTTTTTTTTATTTTATCTATTTTGTTTCTTTGTAGCTTTTCTTGAAAATACAAAATATAAAAATGGAAAGTGTCTATGCAGTCCTAAAGAACTAAGTCAGGCCTGATAGGCCGGCTTCTAGCTTTGCCAACCAATACATAGCATGAATGAAACACGAGTAGGATTGCCATGTGCTTGATTTACATCTCTCAAAAGAAATGCAAATCGATCATGTTAATAACAAAAATAGAACTAAGGTGTTAATATGAATAATTACAAAATTCAATCCAAAACTCAAAACCATAGCTGTATCTTCAGATTATGCTAAGAGTTAAAAAACTTAGGTGAAAAGGGGGCTTATTACAGAAAGATGCTTCATTCAACCTCAGACATGAGTTTGTAGTAGTACTACATAAATTGTTGATTCACTCCTGTTCTTTTGGACTTTAATTCCATATTTTTATGGGAAAAATTGCATTCACACTCTTCTTTCTTTGAACGGATTGCAGTTTAATCCCCATTTTAATTTTGTTGCCACACAAGTTCTCAAGCCTGTATTTTTCATAGACAATATTTATATTTTGTTTGTCTGTTGAGAATTTGTGTTACAAACATAATCAAACATTGATCAAAATTCAAAAATGCAATTCAGAAATTCGATTTATTATACTCTCTCTTCGTCTCTTCATCTTCTTCTCTCTTATTTTTGGTTTTGAGGGGTTTTAAATATCTTGTGAGATCTTGGTTATGTATCCCTTTAATATTCACTTTTTGAATGAATATTTGAGAAATCCGAGGGTGATTAGATTAGGTTTTTGTTTGTTCGTGTGAACACTAATTTGCATTGAGAAGAAAAGTTTTAGGGTGTGTTTGATAGCTTTCCATGGAAAATGCAAATATTTTCCATGTAAGTTGGAAGAAATTCCACCAAATGTATGAGAAAAAAATTTTAGAGAGTGGTTAAATGTGTCTTTAAACAATTGTCTGAAAATATTTTCCATTTTCCATGCGCCAATCAAACACAAAAGTGGGAAAATAATTTGCGTTGACAAGATTTTTTTGTGGAGTTTTCCATGGAAAATTTCATGAATCAAAGTTTTAGTGTTCTTGAAGAAGTCAAATGGAACTTTTGCGATATTTTAGTCAATGATATTAAAATGAACTTTTTTCTATGAAAATATTGAGTTCGTGGAATTGAATGCATTTGGATGAGAATCTAATATGTTCATTTAGGTCCTTCTAGTCGTCTTTGTTGAAAAAAAATTGGCTGTTGCAATCAAGAAACTTGAGAAAATACCATATACTACTAGCAACAAAAGAAGACTACTTCATTACTTGCCTGTAAATTTCGTTTGCAGTCACTAAATTTTAATTTGTCTCAATTGGATCACTTAACTTCAATTTAGTTTTAAATTTCACAATTTTATCACATTTCGTCGCATATCATCTTCCAAAGTGACAAAAATTGCTTAGTTGACCATTAATAAATCATCTTCCACGTAGTCGATACATTACACCCTAGAGATTATATGGCGTAGTGGTAGATTAATATGCTACATAGCAATTACGTGAAAAATATGTTGCTAGATGATTGTCAATTATGCAATTTTCGTCAATTTGGAAAATGACAGGTGAGGAATGGATGAAATTTGTAATTAAATTGAAACCCAATAATTCAATTAAAACTAAATGAAATTGTTGTAGACAATCAATTAAATTTGAAATTTCTATTGCGGTTTTAATATTGGATTATGCTATTTTCTCTTTTGGGGTGGGGGGGTCCTCTTTCCCATTAACACAGCATAATATTTTAGTATTTTATAAATAGAATCAGTCACGAGAATACTCCTTTAATACATCTTCAAGAATATCGGCTATCTATATACACCGTGTCCGTGTGTATATATGCTGCATGTATATATGCATATGACAGAAAAAAAATACTATCAATTATATAATTTTATAATCAGTACCTAATTTGAGTAAATACTCTTTTGGTACACTTTTACATCAATGGACAAATTGAGTTTCACATCACCGTCTTCAGAGTTTCTTGATCTTCTCTAGGCCAATTTCTGGGGCGAGAGATGCTCGTATTATGTCTAATTCAAATAGCTCAGGAGGGATAGACAAGGAAGGAGAACATGAGTTGGGCGGGAACGAAGAAGGAAAATGAAAGAATCTTACACCAGAAAATTTTGGTATAAAATTTGAAACAAAACAAAAAACGATGGTAGAGAACAATAGGAGGGGTCTTACAAGGTCAAGAAAAGGTCTTACAAGGTCAAGAACACAAAACATCAAAAAAAAACAAAAGGCAACAAGTCAAAAAAAATAAAAAAATAAAAAAAAAATTGAAAGGATCGGGAGTAATAAAAAAGCTCAGGTAGGATAGCACCAAATTAAGATGAACATGCTGCCAATTTAAGGCCATTTTTCACCGTTAGATCAACCAAGATTTTGCCGTCTTTCTGATCAAGGTTTCCGGTTTTTCGAAGCTTTGATGCATCCAAGAATATGGATGGTTTCACCATGTCTAAAGCCTGCAACCAAGATGTTTTCATGAATAAGACAAACATGAAATTACAAAGACTTTTGAAATTATCAAGAAATTGCAAAACTTGAATACGTTGTACAAATTATAAAGTAGAAAAAAGGGTGTAATACGTAACAAGCGCGGGAATTCTGTTTCGAGGCTGCGTTTGATTCCATCAACAACATGATATGGTTCAAAAAGTATAGCAAATGCATAAAAGCATTTTAGCTGCTTCTTTGGACTATAAGATTCTACTTATTGTCAAAAGAAGTAATTAAAAAGTTGTTTTTAAGCACGACTAGAAAATTAAATTTTTTCCGTACCTTATATTTGGCGATATTTCAGTCTTGCTTGCAGGAAAAAATTTCACAGAGAGAGGGAGGGAAAGGGGAATGAACGGTATTGAAAGAAAGGAATGAAGAAAGTGAGAAGCAACGTGGGCTTTTTATGGACAGATAGTGGGCTGTCCTAATGGACCCGACAGAAACAGGTCCAAGGCCCATAAATACTGCACAAAAAAATCCATCGTGACGTCAGCACTTTGACGACCACATAACAATTTCAAATAATTTAAAGTTAAATCTTGACATAGTTTAGGAATTCAACCTTGTGAACACAGTCAAATGTAGAAGGTTTGGCTGAGATCTCTAGTACACACGTGCTTGATTCACAAAAATTACAAATTGATAATGATAAATTAGGTGTGATTTAAAAGCTTCATTAGATACTAAGACATCATTAATGCAACAAGGTGGCAAAATAATCCAAGAATAATTTTATTTTTTTTTTAAAAATGGATTTTAAAAATTTATGTGATGGGTGTGAGTGGATATTGTACGAGTTCCTAAGCACGATTAGTATAAATGTTTTCAATTCTAATAACTCGTTTAAATGATTTAACAACTTAAATAATTTGTAATAGCATGATTATTGTAGATATTCATGTTGCTAAAGAAAATAACAAAAATTCTTGCAATAATGATTAGTCAAAGTTTAAAAATTTCTTATAAAGCATTGGTCCAATGATTATGTTTAAGATTAAAATTATTAGGTGGAAATAAATTAAAATGTTCGAAAATTCTTTGTAATATTGAAGAATCCTCTAGAAAGTCAAAAACAAAGTTCATTCTTTTATATATATAATTTTAAATTTTATTTTCAATAAATTTAAAGTTAAATTTAAAATTCATGTCATAAAATGTAACAATATTTTATATTGAACGTTTATTTACTGTTAGTGTTAGTGTTAGTGTTATAGTAATCAAATAAAGTGGCAATTTAAGTGAAAAAAATAAGAACAAGTCAAATTATAGGTCAAATACTGAAAATAAAGAATCGTTAAAATCACCCGAGAATGAATGAGTTCAGCGCAAAAATTGTCTAGTATGCAACCAAATCTAGTTGATTCATCAAATATCGACTAGTTCACGTCAAAAAAATTAGTTTTTATTATTTATTAATTTTTTTAATACCAACTCCACTATTTAACCCTTAATTCTAATTTTTTTTTCCTATCAATATTTAGCCAATTTTTAAAATATAAATTTTACATACTTATTGGTCCACACGAGACCAAAAAAGGGAAATTAAAAGTAATTGGAAAGCCGAAACACTAGAATTTGGGAGGCGAAATGATTCCCATGAATTCTAACGAGAACAATAATTAAAGGGAACTTGGGGAAAGAAACATAGACAAGAATATATATAACATCTAGGTCTTGGCAACCGTAATTTCTTCAAGGTTTGTACTTATTTAATTATTTTTTCTTGTTTTGTACTTAAATAATTTATTTAGTTACGATTATAAAATTTTTGAGAGTTAGGATGTTGAAAATAGCGTTCTATGGACATGCCGACTAAACAATTAATTAAGAAGATATTTTATATTATAGTCTTCTTTCTCATATGTAATTAAACTAAAACTCAGTCGAGATGTATTTTTTTTTTTTTATCCATTCTTATCTTGAACAAGTAAGAATATTTTATGTTATTGAATCGATAACCATCTTTCAGCTAACCTAATCTTTTATGTCCTTCAAAACTAATAAAGATGTTACATGAATATTTACGTATTGTCCATCGACTATACATTTTGGTTTGATTTTAGCCGCACTTGACTCACCCTTTGTAGATAGTCGTCAACAACTAGTTAATTTTAGTTGGTTTTTGCTAAAAAGAAAAACTTTTCTAATAATTTTTTTTCTGGACATAAATTAATTAATGTGCTTTTTGACAGAGCATCCCTCATCCTATTCAATTCCCATGTCCTTTTCACTTATTATGCCTCTTATTTACTCCATCCCTTATACCATCCAGTCCTTTTGTCCCCACTGAGACAACCTAAATACACAGTACTCCATTTTGTTTTCTTACTACATTAAATGTCTGAGAATTCAATGCCATTTCTTTATTTAAAATCATCCAAGGTCGTCCAAAATCATATGAAATTTAAAAAAAAAAAAAAAAAGTAAAAGATATTAAACTATATCAGTTCCATGTTTGGTATATCAGACTAAAAAATATTAGATAAGATTAAAAAAAAAGAAATTAAATCTTGTTCGTAGTTATTTACTTAGTTCCATAAATTCAAAGAATGTTTAGTGGTGAAAATTGTCGTAAATTTAATTTGCTTTAAAGCTTAGCCAAACATGAAGTTCAGAATGAGTCTATCTGGATAAGAAAAAAGAAAGAGAAGTAGGCAAGATTCCTGCAGGGAAAGGGCCAAATGTTGGAGAAATGTTTTGTGGTCCTCTAGACTGTTAAGGGTTAATTACAGTCTCTATTCTTTTAGCTTTGTAATAATGATATCTTAGTTTTATTTTATTCGCAAACAACGCCATCATCCTTTTAAAATTAGCATAGATAGTTCTCAATAATTTTTTTGACAATTCTTCCCACGACTTAAATAAATTTTATTTAAGAGAAAATAAAATAAAAAATTGCATTTGAAGTCCCTAACCTTTTTTAAAGTGTAAATAAATCATAAACTTTTTATTTTTAAAAATTAAAAGGAAAAGAATAAAATTAAAGAAACCACACCAAGAACAACCGGAGGGGATTTCCCCCCACCCCCAATTTGTCGGTCCAAACCGTCGGGTTTGGGATTGGTGTCAACTAGGGAAGAAAAATCTCCCCTGGGTCCTCGGAAACCAGAGAGAAATTCTCTCTAGTCTTCGTGGAACATGGGGGGATTTCTCCTCCCTAGTTGTTGTCGGTCCAAACTCGCGACAAACGAGGGGAGAACCCTCAGTTGTTCTTGGGTGGCTGGGCGGGTCGGGTGATCCTTTTGTTTTTTGTTTTTATATAATTATTTTAAATAATAGAATGTAAATATATTATTTTGTCTTTATCAAATTGGTCAAATTTGGATCATGAGTTTGATTTTTTGTCAATTAACGGACCTTTAGATGAAATCTAACCAAACTCCAAATGTCCTTTCGGTTAACATAATTAGAAGATTTGAGATTTGATAACATGTTTTTTATTATATTATGTAAAATCTGTAAAAATAAAAAAAAAAAAAAAATTAAGATTTATTTGTACTTTTGAAGAGGTTAGGAATCTTAATTACAATTTTTTATTATATTTTTTATATTTTTTAATTTATTTAAATTAGGGGTGAAATTATCAAAAAAATTATTTGTAGATTATTTGTATGAATTAATGAAATAATAGAGAAGATATCTACAAATAAAATTGAATAATGATGATATTGTTATAAAAATAAAAGAATAGGACTATGACTTTAATTAACCCATATGTTAAAAGGTAAAAATCGAAAGAATAGGACTATGACTATTAACAAAGTTTCCAACAAATTAACAACTGGACACTTGTCCAAAACAAAACACTTAGATATACCTCATTGATTGGTAAAATAGTATTACTCAGAATTTCTAATCAAAACATCTCTTCAAGAGTACTAACACACATAGTCTTGATTATCTTACATTTCCTCAGTACTTCAATACTTGGAGCAGTGGATGTTGCAGAAAGAGGTGAGCATAGTTTGTTAAAAATTGATTTATTTAATTTATTTCAATTAAATCGCTGAACTTTAATTTAGTTTCAAATTTCATTATTTCGTCACCTGACGTCTTTCAAATAAATGGAAATTGTTTAATTGGTTTTTAAGCACCATGTAGCGATTATGATATATGGTGAAATATAAAATAAAATAAAATTCAATTACTCAAATGGGACAAATTAAAATTTCGAGATAAACGTTTAGTGGATGAAATCTGGTTTGAATATAAGGACTAGTGTAAGAAAGAAAAGGATTCACATGGGTAAGTCACATGAAAATATACTGTGTGGGCAGTACATGGGACATGGATACTTAAATGCCCATGGCAGGCATCAATTTTGGATCCAAGAATTAATTCGAAAATGATGTATCAATGTGTTTGACTCTCACTCAATGAAGGGTTGCTTTCACTTTCAGAATTCTCTGAATAAGTAATCATTGTATCATATTCCCCTCCTTCACTGAAAAGGATTCAGGACCGTTTGATTAATTCAAACCCCCCATCACACTGCACTGTCGTTTCCTTTGTATTTATGTCCACATTTTGCAAATCGATCCGACAATTCATTTGGGATGGCAATAGAGTTGAATATGTTGAGTCATTACCATTTTTATTTTGTTGGAAATTTTTGAAAAACGGAGTGGGGGTGAAGCACTGCAAGTATTAAAAAAAAATTATTTATCGTCATGTTTAATTAATTAATTAATTTTTATTTTTTTTAAATATGATTTAAATTTTAAAACATAAAAATAATAAAAAGATTCCCGGGGGTTCTGAATAGTCGGGGCAGAGACCATAATCCCCGTCTCTGTCCTAATTACCAACAAAGCGGGGCAAGGCGGAACAGATCGAGACGAATTTTTTTTACCATCTCTACTATTCATTTTGAAGAGGTAAAAAAGTCAAAATGTTAAATAGATAGGGGAAAAAAAAAACAAATTTTTGAGTGAATTGGTGCAACTGGCCAGTTTTTGTTTGAATAAAAGTATAAAACTTTGAATGTTTTTTTAAAATAGTGACTATATATGTGTGTGTGTGTGTGTGTGTGTGTGTGTATTATTTTTTATAATCTTATAAATTTAAATAATTTATTATGTCTTCATTAATGGTATGTATAAATTTATGGACCAAGTTTCAGGGAAAAAACAAAAAAAAAAAATCAAAGAGGAAAGTTCTGCATAGCTGTCTCATTTTAAGTGTTATTTAAGCGAATTTCCAATGAATGTAACACGAGGAGTTTGGGCCAAGTCCAACTTTAGCAGACCCACTAGATCCAATCAAGTCAGACTGGTTGGGCCAACCTTGGGTTGTTTGGATTTAGGGTGTATTTGATTTTGATTAAAATTAGATTTTTTAAAAAAGTTAATGAAATATGTGGTTGAAAAATTGTAAAAAGTTATAGGTCTATTAAATATGTAGTTAAAATTAATTGTTGACTTTAACTCTAATTTTTTAACAACATTTAATTGAAAACAAACAAAGTCTTAAGGATCTTTACCAATTTTTATTAAAGAAATTGAAACATACTCGGGAATAAACAAACTAAAAAAATAAAATAATTCTCAAAATACTTTTCAACCTTATTTTTTACTAAAATACTATTTTATTTTTTATTTTTTTAGATCAATATTTTTTTATACACTAATATCCAATTCTTTTGTAATGAAATTACACTATTTTGTTAGACTAATATAACATTTTGTAATAAACTATGTTACGCTGCCACCGCTATTACCACTGTCGATATCGACATTACACAAAGAATAACACTTGTAACAATTCGTGTTAAACAAAGTATAATACTTGTAACACGTGTAAAAAACTATGTTACATAGCCATTGTATCACCACAGCCGTTACCACCACCATTGACACTGCCGTTACACAACGTGTAATACTTGTAACACGTGCAATAAACTATGTTATACAACTGCTTCCATCACTAAATCCACAACCACAAGCTCTGCCGAAACTACCACCGCATATTTCCACAACTACAACCACCAAAAACACCAAAAACCTCAATCTCACAAAGAAAAAAAAAATCAAATTTGGAGCTGCAAAACAAAACTAGATCTGAATATGCAAATGTAAAAAACATATTTGAAGCTTAAAAAAAAAATCAGATTTAAACCACCAAAAAACTCAATCTCACAAACCATTTTCACCACTAGTTGTGGGTTACAGTCGCGATTCCAAATCTAGATTTGGCAGCGGATTTTATGTCGATGGTGGTGGTGTGTCGCGATAACAATTCGACAGAAGATGAAATTTCACAACTAAATTTGGTGATTTTTTAGGTGATTGTCGGTGACTGACGATAGATTTTAGGTTGGGTGCCTCAATGGGTGGTAGCGATTGGACTTGTAATAGTGGTTTGAGTGGATTCCTCAATTGTGGTAGTTATGGCGATGGTTGGAGGCGTGTGAGGAAGGAGAGGAGGTGATGATGTTGTGGTATTTTATTATATTTTGAAATTAAAAAATTGAGTTTGTTTAATTTAAATAAAATAAAATATAAAATAATTAGACAGTATTTTTAAAATAAAAACACACATATTGTAATTTTAAAGTTATTTTTAAGAGTGTAAGTAGTAGATGTTATTTCTCCAACATAAACATGTAATTACTGTATAATATTGTTTAATTTAAATTTTGTTTTTAATTTCCACATCAATTCCATAATTTGATAGACAGATATCAGATACCTCTTCAAATCAATGGATGAAACGTAACTTTCCTCATTTTTCTGGAGAAAAAACACAATACAATCAAAATTGTATTTTCATTTCTTCAAATTGTCGGAGATTCTTCATCCACGATCGACCATTTTTCAAACCTTAATGTCTTCCAAAAAATTTCTTACATTAATCTTCAATTCAATGATCTATCATAGATTCTTCTAATTGTTGTTCATAGATTTTGTTACTGAATTTTGCAACCCTTTATGATTGTTTCACGTGGTGAACAATATATGTTGCTAATGCTCGTTACCTCAATTTTTAATTTTTACTACGATTTAAATCTTTTACCACTACTAAAACAAGAAAATTAAATCTCAAAGTTTAGAACCATCTAATTGATGGTTATATTTTTGAGACAAAATTTCTGCAATTTCCTTCGTATTAATCTTATACCACCGCTAGAAACGGGAAAAGAAATCTAAAAATTTAGAATCGATACCCGAAAAACCCAATAGATTTTTTGTATGTGCCGAAAATTGTGATTGTAATCGTGAATTGATAAATTATTTTGGTGCTTTTGAATTTCGAATTCAAGGAGGATAATATGGGATCATATTGTGCAAAAGAAATAGTTGTGTCAATCTTTGGAAACCTTCGACAAAACATGCGTTCTTTAAATTTCAAGTAATTTTCTATAGATATGATATTTTAATTAAATTATAAATGACAATATTTTTCAATTTCCTTTATTATCACCGATGAATGGAGATTTTCACCCTCACTCAAAAAAATAAAAAAAAAAAAAAAAAAATCATATAGTCTTTACTATCTCAAATTTTTTTTCTCTATCTTCTCAAATCTCTCATTCTCATTTTTCTTTCTACTGACCATTGTTCTTCAAATATTTCTTTCTAAACCTTGTTTATCCTCATTATTTATCATCGATTACTCACCAATTTTTATCAATCTATATTTATTGTTATATGGTCAAATTCGATCGATAAGCGGTATACTAGTTATAGTGTATGTGTATAATTATCCCTTTAAAATTGGGTTAATTAGGCACAACACTGGAACTGGCCACGTTAAAGAAAAAATTGTGGTTCATAAAACTATTTGAGGAATACGACATCTTTATTCAAAGCTGCCATTCTCTCCTTCAATTTAGGTGATTTTCAATTTCGGCTTCAATCAAATTTCAACCAAAATTCAATTCAATATATCAATATTCCATTCCATCTCTTTCTTTTCTAGATCTGGGTTTGCAATTGCAGATATATTTTCTCTTTTTGATTTCTGAGATTGGTTTTGTGGTGGGTGTGGAGATACTATTGGGTGGTGCGATGGTTGTGATGGTGTATTGATAAGTGTAATCTATAGGCTTATCTTGATTCCTTAACAAATAGTTTTAGTATAGTTTTAAGTATTCTAGAGTCGATATTTATTGAGTTTTAGTTTAATTTCGTGATTGTAAGACGAAATCTCTGAACTTGAGTTACTTTGGTGAAATCGCCAAGAAAATAAGAAAAAGATGAGGCTTTGAAGTGAAGATCAAAGTCAAATATTGGAGGATGAGAAAAAAAAATTCAAGAAGAAACAAGGTATAATGAACTGATAACGAAGAGTGATAGTGAATGATTAAACATCCAAAGGCAAAGATGAAAGAAGAATGTCATACGTGTAGAGGAGGTAAGAAAATTAAAGCACATAGTTTTTTTTTTTTAAAAATGGAATAGAATTTGAATCACAGTGCTTCATTATCTTGAGTTTTTTTTTCTCCATAGCTTATCGACTCATTTACTTGCTTATTTAGATCATTTAGAAATCATAGTTAAAAACAATCAAGATCACTGAAACTTGTGTGTGCGTAAAATATCTGAGTTATACAAGAAAATAATATTATAATAGATTGTCGAGTCTTGATTAAGCAAACGTGTATTTTTTTTTTTTTTTTTTTTTTTTTTAAAGTATGCATATGTTTATACACAGCGCTGTCAGATATCAAGCATATTATTGTGAATACTCATGCAATTGAGCCACACATTAATATACTCTGTTGATTATTGTATCATTTGTCCCTCCATTTGTTACATTAGTGTTGAGTAATGTAGCTAATTCCAGGCTCTAGTGGAATTCTTTGGGACACTTTCACACGGAATGGGGCATTAGAGTGCATAAAAGATCTTTTACTGGTCAACTCAAGAGGCAACCTTCGTGTAATTGTCTAGGTGAAAAGTTTAAGGTCTGAATTAAAATTTTTTCATTGTATTTTTGGGGATAATTGCATAATAGGTCTTCAATCTTTCAAAATCGTTGGAGATATGCTAGAACCTAAAAAAATAGTACCACACATCTCCAACGTTTGAATAAATATGTATCGTAAGTCTCTCTTGGCAGTTTCCATCTATTTTCTCTATTAAATTTTAGAATTGGACTACACGCACTTTCTCTTTCCAAATTAAGCGATTGTGATTATAGGGGTAAAAATGTCAAGACCTCCTACAACCAGTGTCCTTGCCTTAGATCGTGAAGGAGTCATCGAATGTTTCTCACTCTGATCAAAAATCTCAACATCCTAATTTCACTTTGTTGATAAACCTATGGATGACAAATACAACTGGCAAAAGTATGGGCGTAAGCGTGTAAAAGGCGGTGAATATCCTCAAGCTATTATAAATGTACTCATCCGAAATGTCCAAATCAAAAAGAAAGTGGAGCAGTCTCTAGATGGTCAAATAACATAGATCATTTATAAGGTGGTCAAGACAACCATCCGCATACCAAGAAGCGTACATAAAAGATGCTGGAAATTCAAATGGAACCGTGCACCTTCAGGGAAACTCTGAATTGGGCTCGTGCAACTTCAAAATTTAAACAACCATTTTCCCAAAAAAAAAATAGAAGAAAATCCCGGACACAAGTTCAACCAGAAAATCTAGAAAGAAACAGTTGAACTTATTCATTCAAATGCCAGTGCACACACAGAAGCAGTTATGTGTGTAGAAAAATAAAAATAGCAAACAGCTTACTGGAGAATGATCCAAAATATCAATGGCATAGAGCCCATAATCAACTTGAGACACTACTATTTCACTACTATCATCTAATATCTTCGTGTAACCTGAAGAAAGCATAACAAAAAAAGCAAAAATGAAGGTAATTTGTTAAATAGAAATAAAAGAAAAATCAAATTTGAAAACTTATAGAAACTCCACAGACAACATAAACATGTTTTGGGATTGTAGATAGAGAAGAGCTTCTTCTTGAACTCCAAATCAGCTAGGAGGATTCGAACCCATACCCGGGTCTCGAATCCGAATTTCTTACTCTTGGAGTTGAGAATCAACCTAGTAATTCCCGATACAAGGAGGACTGGGTCCAGGTCAGCAACATCCCCGGAGTCGGAGCTCCAAGTTCCAGAGTAAAAGCACCAGAAGTCTTGAAGCATTGTGGAAATCCAAAAAAAACAAATTTCCTTGGCGGCCTAACAAAATCATAAGCTTGTGAAATATTTAAGTTTTGTTGATCAGCATCAGAGGATGAAGACAAGAACGGCGGTGAGTCTCCATCCACATCCATGGCACGGAGGGTCTTCTATTTTGAGAATGGGTTTGGAATTAAGGGGTTTGGTTGTTGATTTTGGTAATGGACCATTTGATACAATGCAGTTGCTAGAACAAAAACTCACAATCGCTTAATTTGGAGGGAGAAAGTACGTGTAGTCCAATTCTGAAATTTAACGGCAAAAATGGATGGAAACTGTTAAGAGAGACCTACGATGTCTATTTTTTCAAATATTGGAGATGTGTAATGTTATTTTTTTAGGTTAGTGGTATATTCCAACGAATTTGAAAGATTGAGAACCTACTATGCAATTATCTTCTTTTTTTTTTTGTCATTTTAATTTATTTAAGTCAGAGTAAAATTGTGAAAAAAAAAAAAAGTTATTTGAGGATAGGTACGAATAAATGAAAGAAAATGGATGATATATATGAAAAAAATTGAACTATGATGATATGTTACAAAATAATTCCTTTAAACTTATTTTATCCACTCTACCATCCACCACCAGTTCAGTTTAGAAATCGGATATTTACAAAGACTGGATATTTAGAGAAATGACACTGGTGGCACTCTTTGTATCGGCGACGAAACTCGCCGGAATTCTAGTTTCCGTCACCGTCGCCGCCAACGCCTTTTCCTTCTCCCGGTTCCGAAAAAAGAACCTGAAGCCTTTTCGCACTCCCATCGACGAGTCCTCCGATGTTCTTGCTGTCTTCAACGTCAATCCGACCTCCGGTAACTCAACCTTTTCATTTTTATAGTTTGGTGTTAAATGGGTTGCCATAAATGGGTTTTGTTGAAACCTGAGGCTGCTTTAGTTTGCTGTATCTGTCAAGTATAAACGACCCGACCCATTTAAGAGAAGCCTATCGGTTCTTAATTGGGTCCAAGACTCTGAGTCACTGCAACTAGCTTTGGTCCAGCTACGAACCCAGCCAGTTGGCAGGATCGTATAAAATAAATTTGTTAGTAGGTCCATATGTATTCTAGTTGTATTTAATTGGTTAAGAAAATGCATATGTTTCTTTAATTTCAAACATGTTTGTCAGTTATTGATTTTATTTTTTTTTAAGTTGCCTGTATTCATTATTTATTATTCCGTGGAGTACCGGGTTTTTGAGGATTTTATACAAGTAGTAAAAATATTCTCAATTGTATATAATGTGAATTGCTAATGTATTAGTTAATGAGATAGTATTCTATCACTGTTAGCTTAGAATTATATTTTAAACAAACATTCTTTTTTAGTATTCTATTACGGTTAGCGTATTCTGATTTTCAAATGAAGTCAAGTTTTTAGGGCAATGACCGAGGCACCAAGATTATTTTACAACACATTATTGTTTTTAGCTTAGGAATGTCATAAATTATCAGTGTCTATGGTTACATTATAATATTAAAATGATGTTTATTCCTGAGAGACGAATGGGTGGACAAGATCATTATTGAGGAGATCATGACATTATTGAATATTATTTCCAAATAAATTTTGTGGGACGTAGAATACCTGTAATAATGATAACAAACTAAGCCTTATTCTTAATAGTAGAATACCTATAATTTATTCCTATTTCTAGGAGAATTTTTTACACCACTTACTACACACAGGGTATACTACATCAATTTTTTCTACACTATATCGTGATCCCACTCCATGGTTCACGAACAATTACATTACAATTTGTTTATTTTATTCTAAGAATATTATTGGTCAAAGAGAAGGTGATTTTATGGTGGAAGTTGGAGTTCAACTTCAGTACGAATTGATCTGAATTTTGGGCTACACAACATTTTAGTTGGGTGGTTGTATTTTGGAAGGGACAGGTCATGAGATTTTTCTTGCACTAGTCTCTTGAAAGAGGGCTTGAATTTCCTCAATTTAACAAACGACTCGACCTAATTGTTTACGTGTTTGTTCTCAAATTGATCTTATTATATTTTCATCTAAATGTAATTTTTGCTACAATATTTAAGGAGGAACCAACACTATCAAATATTATCTGCTGATGAGACTAATGAATGTCAACCAATGTTGATCAAGTTAATATATTGCTTTTGAGCCCATTGTGGGGAGTGATATCTTCATTAAAGAACTAGTTCAGCTTAATGTTCTAGTATCTTCTCCTAGTTATCTTTTAAATATATTTGTTGGTTTATCATGTAATATTTTATTGGATTATAACTTTCATTCACATTTATGTGATGTGAGCTATGTTATGTGGTTTTCTGTAGAGGGAGAGAAAGGGTTCTTTTTTGGATTAGCAACAGCACCAGCGCATGTGGAAGACAGGCTCGATGATGCATGGCTTCAGTTTGCGGAAGAAGAACCCTGTGACCAACCAGAGTCACAGGAAGGCTCTAGACCAGTGGATCCAATATTAGCTTCAGCTGCTGGGGATGGTGGTTCTCAGCAAGCTTTTCCACCTGAAAAAGAAGCTAATAAGACCATCAAGAGAAAGAAGTCACTTAAGATAGCTTTGGAAGCAAAAATTAGAGGAATTGAGAAATACATAGAAATAGAAGAACCAGCCTCAGCTGAAGAATGTCATCATACTGTTGCCGCCTGGCATAATGTTCCACACCCGTATGCCCCATACTTCTTGCAAGATTTTAGAAAAAACTAAACACTAATTTTATATGAAAACATGTGCTGCTTAAATCATGAGCAGTTTTACTCGAAAATCCGCTCAGACCTATTTGATAATAATCTGGATTGCCATTTTTCATTTGATTTTTTTCCTCATGAGAGATCTTGTGGATGTTACATTTCTTTGTTAAACTTCTATGTTTGGCCTAGGAACCAATGCGTGGACTGTAAATTATTTTCAGGGAGGAGAGATTAAGGTTTTGGTCTGATCCTGATACAGAACTAAAATTGGCTAAAGATACAGGTGTGCAAGTCTTTCGGATGGGAATAGATTGGACAAGGGTCATGCCTGAGGAGCCAGTGAGTGGTACTAAAGCAGCTGTAAGTATCTTCTTTTGACTTACCGTGAGTCTAATATATGAAAATAGAAATGCTTGCATAATAGCATTGACTATATGTGGATACATTGAAGGGTGGTGCCATAAATTCAGTAACACATGCGTTCATCTTGTGCGTGACCTTGTATGTTCCGCACGTGCTACGATGCCATATGATTCACTCAAAAAATAGCAATTCAAGTTTGATGCCCTGTAACTATCTGATGTGTTTCCAATTATGTGATATATTGACTTACACATTATATGATGATGGACATGAATTTATCTGACCAGCTCCTTTAGGTCAACTTTGCAGCACTGGAGCGATATAAATGGATAATCAGAAGAGTTCACTCGTATGGGATGAAAGTAATGCTGACATTGTTCCATCATTCTTTGCCGCCATGGGCAGCAGAGTATGGAGGGTGGAAGCTGGAAAAGACAGTTGACTATTTTTTGGAATTTACCAGGTCAAGCTTCATATAAGTTGCAGAGTCATTAGTTTTTTGCTCGTCCAGTTATTATTTTGTGTTTCTAATAACATCATAAATTTTTCTCATGAATCTTCATAATGCAACTCTGAATTGTGAGCAATCAAATTGCAAGGTACATGGACTTGTCTGAAAATGGTTGTATTGTTTGATTTTCTTATGACTCCAAGTTTAAAAAAGTCTAATGTTTGATTCAAGCAGGAGTCATATGGCTTTTTGATGTCATTAAGTGTCAAAATGAAACATCTGGCAGAGGGATGTTATGTTAAGCCATAGCCTTGTGCTTTTGGCTAATTCTGACTCAAGCACGTAATGTATGAAACCCACAATATGTCGTGCTTGTTATGTTATGAACTCATTCGTGTGCTCATCTAATTTGCAGGCTCGTTGTGGACACTGTGTCAGATCTGGTGGACTACTGGGTGACGTTTAACGAGCCTCATGTTTTTTGTATGCTCACTTACTGTGCCGGTGCATGGCCTGGTGGTAATCCTGATATGCTTGAAGTTGCCACTTCAGCTTTACCTACTGGTGTCTTAAACCAGGCCATGCATTGGATAGCAATTGCACATTCGAAGGCTTATGATTATATCCGTGAGAAAAGGTATTATCCATTTTTCCTTCTATTCATGTGGACACTCGGTGTTGGATTGGGGAGAGGGTTCTGAGTCATAGCACTAGATTTATTGATTCAGTTTGTAATCTTGAAGATCCTATATTGAAATCTTCACATATGGCTGATGAGATGAGAAAACCAGTCTTCCATTTTACTTGGAAATCGATATTTTATGAGCCTTGCACAAGGATCTGAATTTTGGCTTTCCTGAAATTTTGTCCGCCCATCCTTGAATTTATTGATCATGAATTCTTACAAGTTCTCTATACTTTTGTTTTGTATCAGCACACTCCAGAGCACGCTTATTGGAGTGGCTCACCATGTGTCATTTATGCGACCATATGGCCTCTTCGACATTGCTGCTGTATCAGTGGCTAATTCATTGACTCTTTTTCCTTTCCTGGATAGTATTTCTAACAAGATGGACTACATTGGGATAAACTACTATGGACAGGTTTTTTACTTCTCTAACCGAAAACCAAAACTGGTCATCATGCTTTTATCATCTTGGCATTTACGTTTAGTTTTAATTGAATTTCTTTATGTGGTCAGGAAGTGGTTTCTGGTGCTGGATTGAAACTCGTTGAGACTGACGAGTATAGTGAATCTGGACGTGGGGTGTATCCTGATGGCTTGTACCGTGTGCTACTACATTTTCACGAAAGATACAAACATCTTGGTGTGCCATTTATCATTACTGAAAATGGTGTATCTGATGAGACAGATTTGATCAGGAGACCATATCTGCTGGAACATCTATTGGCAACTTATGCTGCGATGATCATGGTTTTCATTGTGAACTTTGCTTATAAATACTCTACCCTCCAGTATTATATGTTGAAGTTTTTACATAGACTTCTTCTTGGTGTCATTATAGGGTGTTCCTGTCATTGGATATCTATTCTGGACTATATCTGATAATTGGGAATGGGCCGATGGCTATGGTCCAAAATTTGGACTGGTAGCAGTTGATCGTTCCAATAATCTTGCCCGGCTTCCACGTCCATCATATCATTTGTTTTCAAAAGTAACAATTTTCTTGTGATGCATCTTTTCGTCAGTCAAATCAAGACTAGGTATCTGGCTAGTAATGTAGGTACTGACGCCCTAATGACAGGTGGTGACCTCGGGGAAGATCACGCGCCTGGATAGAGCACGTGCATGGAATGAACTTCTAAGAGCTGCTAAAGAGAAAAAAACAAGGCCATTTTATCGGGCAGTTGATAAACATGATTTGATGTACGCTGGTAATATTTTCAGATCTTGACTATTTTCACCTATTTGTATCTATTTAGTGATTAGTTCGCTAGTTTCTTTGATCCCACTTGGTGTTGTAGACTTGCAATTATGTTTATCAATTGTTCTTACCTTCATTTAGTTATGTCGTGCTATAACTAACTTTAATGATGGATATTATGAACTTTCTCCCAGATAGCTTGTCTTCTTTTTCCTTGGAAATAGTTCTTCAAAGCCTGAAAAAGGATGTCGTTTCTTTTTACTTGGAAGAGAGACCTTATTGACGTGTTTGAGTAGGAAGGATTAGATACTACTAAACAATATTAAGGAAGAAAAAAAAAAGTCAATATCCTGTTTATTTTACAGTGTAGTGCAGTCCCGCGTAATTTTATCTCATGGCCACCACTAACGTGGGCTGCAGTAGGGCATGTTTCTAGATAGAACAATCAAATCTTAATGTTTATAAAATGCTTCTCATTTGATTAATTTGAGAATTTTTATTCCGCAAAGCATTTTGTGTCACCTTATAGCTATCGCTGTCTATATGTTCTTTCAACAGGAGGCCTCGACAAACCAATATTGCGGCCTTATATAGAAAGAGACTGGCGATTTGGACACTATGAAATGGAAGGTCTTCAGGATCCATTAAGCCGTTTTTCAAGAACCATCCTGCGAGCTTTGTCCCTTAGGAAGAAGGCAAACCCTCAGATAGATATCGAGGATTTGGTTCTTGAGCAGCTCGAATTAAGTGCATGATAATAAGGACTGTACAGCGAGGTAAGCTTGTCAACCTCCTGTTATGTTTCATAGTCACTGCATTTTTGGTATGTATTCTAGACTAGGCACTACTCGACAGTATTAAGAAACAAAAATAAATTAAAAATGTCTGGTCGTATGCAATGCTGTCTAATAGTGCATACCAAATATGCCCTTAAATCTTTGATATCTGAAGTCAGCTCTTGTCCACAATCTTGATAATCGAACTGATCGGGTCTTAATGATTTTTCCCCATTGCCTTGTTTTACTCTGTGACTGCTCTTCAGAATCTTAGTATTCGATCGGATTTTAATTGTCTGAAAGCATTAAGTATAGACAACGAGGATTAAAATTTATTGTTGCTCTGCGAATTTTTGTCTGTATTGCAGATATAGGAAAGGAGATTTCCATATGGCTTTCGAAGGCTTTGATTTTAAGTTGTTAATAATAATTTCACCAAGTACTACTATGCTTACTTTCATGTGGAAATTATGGTTGTATCTGTTTCAGTTGTAAAGTCTAATGTGAGTTGCTACATTATGTGAATTGTAGACACAGGTGTATTCAACATTAGATTTTCAGTCGAGAAAAATTGTTACAAAGCTCGTACGACCCTTCTAATCCAAACTCCAACTACGGACTGCCACAGGCGGAGGTAGGAGGGGCGGGACCGGATGGTGGTCCTACCCCGCTCTTGAAAAACTAAATTTTTGTAGTACAAATTTAGGAAAATTGGCGCAAATGGTCTCTAACATTTGTCCTCGGTGTGGAAATGGTATAACGTTTGTTTTTTGGCATAAAAGTCTCTAACCTACGTATTTTTGTGCGCAATTGGTTTTTATTATTTGATAAAAAAGACAAAGTTGCCATTTGTTTTAATTAGAGAAAATTGTAATTGAATTTTTAACCTTTGCAAAATATAGAATTAAGTCCAGTACATTTATTGAAAAATATATAATTTAGCATATTAAATATGTCATGATAGTCGTATCAATTAAATTTTTCATACGAGAAAAATATAAAATTATTGTGTTTTAAGTATATGTAATTGATATGTGATGTGAAAATTTTGAACAAAAATTAAGTTAAATAAATAATAAAATGTCATATATGATTTTATGACATTAAACAATTTTATTATGTATTTTTGAAATATAAATACTATTAAAAATTAATTAACACTATACGTTTTTTATTTTTGAACGATAATAAAATAATAAATTAAAATATGAAGAATGTTGTTGGAGTTTTAATATTTGTAGTTAATAAAAGAATAATTTAATTAAATAAAAGTATTTGAGTATCAAGTTTATGATAAAGTTATTTTTCTTTTTATGTTGTAACGATAAAATAAAAGTTTAAATTTTAAATAATGTAATTACTTAATAATATAAAATATAATTTTATTTAATATGTTTGTTAATAATTTTGAGTTTAATTTTTTTGTAAAAAACACAAAATATTTAGTATATTATGAATTTGGTGAATAAAGTATTAATTCAAAAAAAAATTAGTTTTTTTTTTTTTTTTCCTAAAATATTACAAGTATGGGACTTAGTCCATTTGTACTTTGTAAAAAGATTAGGAATTTAATTACAATTTTCTTTAATTAAAATTAAAGTTATCTTTATTTTTTTATTAAATAAGAATTAATTACGCACCAAAATACATATATTATAAATTTTTATGTTAAAAAATAAACGTTAGGAACTATTTTCAAACTACTAACAAAGGTTAGAAACATTTGTACCAATAAAATTTATATTTTTCTCTGTACGAATTTGATTTTGAAGTTCTTTTTTTTTTTTTTTTCTTTGTTTAAAAGTAGCAGTATCCTTTTAAATTATTCTGATCTGATCATGGGAGTATCCAAACCCAGTCCCGATCAACCATTTTCCAACTGGGTTCAGTAAATTATAAAGGTCGAATAATGCTGAAAAATCTCGGAAAAGTAGGTTTGTTATGGACAAAGGCAATCAGTTGAATTTTATTTATGATTGATTCTTATTTGTTTCTTATCTTGTCTTTGAGCTCATGTGCATTAAATGTGATGAGAAAGTTGTCGAGATGGAGCCACTGAAATGCTGTTTATACTGCAAGACAAAGGTGCCGGTCATCACGGGAGACCCTGGTCCCACCGTAAATTACTATTTTTTAGTCTTTTATATAATTGAGGGTCTGTCAACTTCTGAGTCCTAACTAGCTCGAGTAAGGTCAGCTTGAGAGTTTCTTTGTGTGTGCGCAGTGGCGGAGCCAGATTTTGGAATTGGGGGTCTCAAATGGGGTGGGCGGGAGGGCTGTTGGGGTTCGGGGAAGGCCTCAAATTTTTTTTTCCTCAAACCACAACGATCGAATTTATTCTTATGAGAATCTAATATTTTTCTGAGTCGTCAGTATTTAAAAATCTTACTGAAGTCGTTCTTGCAAAAAAAGAATCTATATCTATTTTATCTAAAATTAAAATTTATGTAGTTGATGGACACAAATTTAAACCCTTTTAATAGTGTTATATACAATTATTATTTGAACACGATATGTATTAACAATGAAATACATTTATTAATTTAGTATTATCATTTGAGGAATGGACCAATCATTTGTAATTTTGTATTATTAATTTTATTAGGCCAATAAGTCCAATTGTTTACATTAAAAGTCGGGTTTGGTCTAATTTATTAACTAGTTTATTTGACTAAAACGACTTATTTGATAAAATATAGTTTATTTGACCAAAAATTTGCATTAGTAGTATGATATTTTTACTATTCTTTGTCAAATAAACCATTTCGGTCAATTTTTAAACTATATCAAACAATTTCAATTGATATTAGATTCGTCATCAGATTATCCAATGAATTCATCCATTAAACTGATATTAAAAGTTAAATTATATATTAAAAAATTTAAAAATAAAAAAAAAAAATTACCCAAAAGTTGGGGGTCCAGTCCCCACAGGACCCCAGCTCCGCCCCTGTGTGTGTGTGTGTGTGTGTTTTTTTTTTTTTGGGTGTCACTGAAAATTATTGCTTATTAATTTTTTGGGCACGTGTTTTAAGTAGTTTAAAAATTATCCAAAATCAGTGTAATGTAATTTGAGGTGTGTTTTTCAATTCACCAAATTGGTAGTTTTTGGTTGCTTTTCAAAAAAATTTCAATTTTATTCTTTAATAAGATTTTCAAAATTGTTGGATTATTTAAAAATCGTTACTAAAAGCTACCTAAAACTGGATTATCTATACACGATCAAAATTGGTACTTTAAAATTTTTTATAATCGTTA
The DNA here is from genome assembly GCA_023638005.1 of Forsythia suspensa. Lineage (NCBI taxonomy): Eukaryota > Viridiplantae > Streptophyta > Magnoliopsida > Lamiales > Oleaceae > Forsythia > Forsythia suspensa. Next base: position 47,241,510 of record CM042675.1, read on the forward strand.
TTCCAAATTTTCCAAACATGCCCTACAGGATTCAAGAACGTCCGAGGGGGTTACTAATGCTTAAGTCCGAATATAATGGTGCGAGTTTAAATATAATTGAACGGGGAATTAAAGAACGTACAGTAAATTGAGTGCACTTTAAGAATTGCAAGAGGTCTTATTTATAGTTAACAAGGGTACTTTGGGGATAAAAGATTTTAATAGTCATTTTATTTTTAATTTTGTTTCCTAACGGTCACTTAATTTAAATATTTTTTGAATAGTTATTGTATTATTAAAGTAGTTTTCTACCATTACTACACTTTTAACTATGTTTTCTCTTCATTACTCTTGATTAAAAAACTAATGATTTCGTTTGCTATGTTATTAAAATCGTTAGTTTTTAAACAGAAAGAGATGGAATGCGGATGGAAAACAATGTTAAAAATATAGTGATAAAAGTTCAATGACCCATGGGAACCAACTCAAACAAGGGTAAAAGTACAATAGTTGTTGAAATTTTTAGTTCGAGTGTTGATCTTTTACCCATTTATAATATCTATTTATAATGCCCACGTTGGGTAGGAGATCAAAACGTATGAACCAAATCAATAGAACCAGTATGTTTGATATTGTTTATAAGTATTTATAAGTTTGTTAAACATCTTTTTCATCCACAAATTTCTGTAGGATTCACAATTTTTATCTATTTTTCATCAATATATTCCTTAGAACTCACTGCTAACAATTTATAAAAATATTTAGTTACCAAACATATCTAATTTCAAGTGTTCTTATAGAGTGATTAAGTTCGACTATTGACATGAAATTTCAAACTTGATTATAAGTTAATTGACTAATCGGGTTTGTAACCATGATTAGATTTGCAGTCAAGATTCAATCACTTTCCACTGGCGCCTTCGAAAGTTACACATTGACAGCTCGGATTCTTGTATGTACACTATAATATCAGTCAACTCTCTATCCTCTTCTCTCAGACTGTACTTCTTCTCTACATAGCAAATGCAGTAAAACTAAACATGATACCTGCAAGAACAAACCCTAATAAATTCTTGGTATTTTTCACTGGTTTTCTTGTTACATTAATTGCATGCATTAATGCAGAAAATCCCAAGTCCCAGGAATACTATTATTCTGATAGAGTAATTAAACTACCTGGGCAGCCGTCAAATCCACCAGTCTCTCAGTTTTCAGGGTACATAACTGTAAATGAAGCCCATGGGAGGGCCCTTTTCTACTGGTTTTTTGAAGCTCAGTTTGAGCCAACCAAAAAGCCCCTCCTCCTATGGCTTAATGGAGGTAATTAATTATTATTTTTAGGCCAAAATAAGTGATTATTATTAATTGAATTCAGCCATTTTTATAATTATTTTTTATGTTTTTTGATTGGTGTGTATGTGTGATTCTTGAAGGGCCTGGTTGTTCATCAATTGGATATGGAGCAGCTGTGGAGTTGGGTCCTCTTGTTGTTAGTAAGAATGGAACTGGTCTTGACTTCAATGAACACTCGTGGATTAAAGGTCTCATACGGGACTAGACAGTATTATATATGTTATCATAAATTCTTTTTGTTATTTACTAAGAAGCGCACACACTCTATCGAACCGGCGTGTTGGTATCCAACACATATTGAACACGGCGTTGGATGCTTGTTTAGAGTTTAAGAAAAATAAGTCAATCATTATGGGTCAAATTTTTAAATAGGCCAATTATTTGTTTGTTATTGTTAAAATGAGTCAATCATTTTTTTAGTACTATATTTTATGCAATAACTATACAAATTTTTATTTTCTTTATTTTATAATTTTTTTTAAAAAACATTAATCAACATGTCGGTGTCAGTACTTTTTTAAAAATCGCGTGTTTATACATCTTATACGTGTCGTGTCGGACACGCGTATCTGTATCGGTGTATCACATGTTATTTAATATGTTGATTATTTTATACTAAACATGCACTAAATTTGAAGACACCTAGACATAAGTAAATGGGAAAGGAAAGGATTATAAGTAGAGCAAAAAAAAGAAACTGATTATGTAAAGGTCTTAATTGTTTGTCATTATTTAGACTGATATTCAAGAATTACTTTATCCTGCAGAAGCCAATTTGCTTTTTGTGGAATCTCCTATTGGAGTTGGATTCTCATACTCCAATACATCTTCTGATTACACCAAATTAGATGATGGATTTGTGGGTAATTCACTGTTCATGAAAGTCGAAAAACTGTTTTTCTTTCTAAGAAAAATCATGTGAGCATGTTTGGCTGAGCTCAAAAAAATGTAGTAGCAACTTTTTTTGTTTTCCAGAAATGTTTGGAATAGTCATTTTTTTTTTTTACTTTTAAGTAAAAAAGTTACTTATTTTAAACTAAGTCTTAATTGTCAAAATAAGTAACTTATTTTCAATTTTGATCAATAAAAATTTACTTATTTTAAGATTTATTATTTACTTATAAGCAAACTTTTTAAGCTTAGCCAAACATGCTCTATAACATCTTGCATTGTCATTTAGATATATATGGATTTTGTCTCTCCCTTCAGCTGAGGATGCCTACAACTTTGTGGTGAATTGGCTGAAAAGATTCCCACAATTCAAAAGTCACGAGTTTTTCATATCAGGAGAGAGTTATGCAGGTTAGATGAACAAAATCCTGAACCTTGTTTTTGGCACAAAACGATATAAAGCGACTGTGTCTCTCACCTGAGGCTGCATTTTTTGTGTTATTTGTAGGTCATTATGTGCCTCAACTGGCAGAAATTGTGTATGACAGGAATAAGAAACGAAAGACATATCCATACATTAATCTAAAAGGTTTCATAGTACGTTCGATTTTCATCCTCGGTCTTGCAAGTTATATTTTACAAATTGTATTATAATATGCTGAAAATTTGAGAATGAACTATTCATATAAGTAGTAAATACTGGGTACTAAAGTATTTGATGATTTTCAGGTAGGAAATCCGGAAACAAATGACTATTATGATTATAAAGGACTTCTCGAGTATGCATGGAGCCATTCAGTAATTTCAGATCAAGAGTACAATAAAGCTAGGAGAGAGTGTGATTTCCATCTCGAAGACTGGTCGAGCAAATGTAATAATGCCATGAGTTCAGTCTTCAATAGATACGATGAGATCGACATCTACAATATCTATGTCCCATCATGTCTTCTCAATAAGACATCATCAACGTCTGCTGATGGTATTACCGGTGAAACTGATTTTTCAAACTCTAAGGTGATTCCTGGTATTAAGGCCTTTTTGTGGCATGTTTGGTAAGGTAGATTTGACACTACTAGACAGTGTTGAGATTTTAAAGTCCGTACAATACATGCTCTTTATGTTGATCATATCCCGGGTTACAAGGTAGCTAGAAGCACTTTCTGAAGCTATCAGTATATGCGTATTATCAGGCACAAAATTATGGGTTCAGGAGGATGAAACGGATCCCGGGAGGGTATGACCCCTGCTATTCCACATACGCTGAAGCGTATTTCAACAGGATGGACGTCCAAGCTGCCCTCAATGTGAACTCTAGAGGAGGGGATGCTAGCGTAAAATGGACAGTCTGCAGGTAAGTTAGTTTTCTTATTACTTTGCTTTCATCAATATATTATTCACTTCTACTTGCCATATTATCCTTCATTGACTAATTCTCAATAACCTTTTCCTTTCTAAATTGTTCATTGCAGTGATTCTGTATTCAGGACGTATAATTATACTGTGTTTTCTGTCTTCCCGATATACAAAAAGCTCATCAAAGGTGGAATCAGGATTTGGATTTACAGGTACCTGTTTCCCTCTCTTACCATTGCTGGCAGTAGTGTTTACTTCATAAATCATTTGCATTAACATTAGAGAAATCAGGTAAATGAGTATATAGTTTGTGCAAATCCAACAACAACACTAGGCCTTATTTTCCGCTACACAAGTCCTTTTGCGTCACTCCTTTTGGTTAATTGCTACTAGAACATCCAAAGCAACTAGATCCTTATGAGTCACGTTAGGCCATTTAGGTCTAACCATCCCTCTCCTTATCGGGAACATTTCTTCACTTTTTTCTGAAACACCTATGGTTAGGATCACAAAGGAAATGTTGAACTTGGGAAGAAAAATTATTGTCATTTCATTCCTTTTTCCTAAAATATAGCGATTAATCATAACGAAATGAAATAATTTCATGGACTATTTGGTGTTTCCGTAACAGTGGAGATGCAGATGGCCGAGTGCCTATCATAGGTTCAAGATACTGTGTTGAAGCTCTAAAACTGCCTCTCAAGACTCCATGGACTTCTTGGTTCCACAATCATCAGGTTAGTTCTGATAATCTGAAACTCGTTTAGAATCAAGTCTCAATAAAACACATTTTTCGTTTTTCAAAAACCATCTTATGCTGTTTTATCTTCAAGAGGCCAAGTACTTGAGAAATGTGCAAGTATTATTGCCAAGTCATAGTTGCAGAACTCAATTTGGGACGTTTTCTGTGGTCGCATATGACCTGGGGTTATTGAGGTTTTTTCATCATCAAACGTTGTCTTTGTTGGATAATAAATCTAAAACACCAATATCAATGAGATTATATTAATGCAAAGAAACAAATAATCAATGGACAATATTGAAAGCAAAATAAAAATCTTCAATTTTCAATCAATGGGACGACAATGGTGAGTGAAATAGGTTTAGATTAGCTAATCTCCAACAATGGTAACACTACAAATCTTGGCCAAAGCACACTCCTAAATAACCCATTATATTCCACACAAAAGAAAAAGTTATTCTCCACAAAGAATGAGGAGGGATAGAAATAAGGTAAGCCAGCGCCGCACACAAGGACGTGAAGAAGAGGCAGATAAAAGGGCAGGCAAACTGTTTTCTCTCTGTGCGTGTGTATACATTAATCCACCAATGAAAACCCTCAATTCTTATTTCACGGTAGCTCTCTCAACCCACAGCACTCAGCAAAAAGTAGGGCAACCAATATATATTAATTACACCATAAGTAATTACCATATATAGAAATTGCATCCAAGGACCAACAGGAGAGCCCTAAAGGTAAATGGATTAACCTAGGATTAGTTAACCGAGCAACTGGGTCGTGGTCCATTACTCAAAGCTAACTACAAAGTGCTTTGACCCGTCTTTGTAATTGGGCTGCATAATTGTTGGAGATTAGACATTATTAATAAGTCTTCAATCATTAGCCAAGCATATAAAATATAATCAAACCGACCGGTTTAATCATCATAGCTCATTTGTTTGTATGGGACCAAAAATCCCAATAGTTTTCATGTAGAACAACATGAAACTGGATATTATGTATGTAGCCATTCTTGCTTTAGTGGTTTCGTCAAAAAAGCAACACAACTTGGAGACATGTTTGGCTAGGAGGATTGGACAACGGAACACTATCAAAGAAAAGAAATCAGTTAAGATCTTATTGTCAGCCCGACCTAGTGGCTTACCAAACATGACATTAGAGATTCTATTAGTCGAGGTTACAAGAAACTAGCATGTTTTGCCTTTTCTTCAGTTCTAGGTAGCTGATACTTTGCTAATGTACAATGAATGACATTTTCTGTACGAGCAACTACAAGAAATCCTAATAATTGATGTTATTCGGTTTCGTAAAATGCAGGTAGCAGGGAGGATAGTGGAGTACGAGGGCTTAACTTTCGTAACAGTTAGAGGGGCAGGTCATCTCGTACCTCTGAATAAGCCGAGCGAGGCCCTCGCCCTTATCCATAGCTTCTTGTCCGCTGTCAATCTCCGCAATCATAGATGAAGCTCTCATTCATTTGTTCCTGTCCGATGAAAGAATTTTTACTGATTTAACAAGACTCAAAGAACAATTGTAGGACATTATTTCTTTTCTATTTTCAAGTTCAGTTTCTAAATGATCAAAAATAAAAGTTATTAAATCGTTGCAAAGACTAAAGAATTCTGTTGAAAGAAAAAAGTCTTGTACCTCTCAATCTTTTCGGGAACTGATGTCCTCTCCGGGGTGAGGAATTATAAAGGTATTTCGTAAATGAAACTAGTCGAGTACAAATAATTATTGGAACCAAATTCAAATCCGAACCTGAACCTAAATCCAAACTGTCAACTCAGACTTGAGTTAGATTCTATCTATAAATTTTTTTTAAAAAAAATCGTGAGCTAACAATACAAATTATCTTTTTAATATCTAGCAAAATAGAATAAAATATGCTACCAAATACATATTTCAACATTTTTTTATCCAGTGCAAATATCCTACCAAATAGCATTCAATATTTAGCAAAGCATAAGTACCAAATTAAACAAACCAAAACTAAAAACTAACAATAAGAAAGTACTAGATTATACAAATATTAAAGACAACATAAATTTATTCCTTTGAAAACAATATAACAATAAATATCGTCGACTTTTTTTTCCATCTTATCGTTTCCTTTGCATTACCATTCATCAACATGTCAATAAAATGTGAGAGTGCAAGAGAAATGATAGTGTTTGTATTGTTTTTCAAAGCGAATAACAATTGAATATTTGAGTTTTGAGTATTTGAATTTGGTCAATTGAGTATGGATCGAAGGAAGATGAGTATTGAGCTTTTAGTTTGGATTTTGGACAATTGAAATTTTGTCATTGATATGTGATGTTGGACCGAGTCACTACTTCATATTAAAATGCCCCCTTTAATTATAAGTGAACTTTTTAGACTCTGCCAAACATAACATGAATAATTTTTCTTTTATCTTTTTGAGAGGGGAATGAGAGAACACAACGAGAATTGCTATATTTGAATAATTATTATTGTATCGCTCACAAATAACAGCCCAAAAACAAACAAAAAGAAGAGAATACGCCTGTGGGTTGCGTTCGTTATTGGGTTTGTGGACTTGCAGATTGCACTTTCCCTTCGCCTCCCTCGCCCAATATTCCTCAATTTTGGTCACCAATTACAATTTTTCGATAACCATGTCTTCTTGTGAGCTGCTATAATACCTTCTCTGATTTATCAATTAATCCTTTATTGGTACGCTCTTTCTTTTCATGCTTTCTTTATTATTTATATATGGGATTGTTTTGCATACAGAACTGATTGCAAAAATTTATCTTTTTCTATTTTTCCTGTTGAATGTAAGATGCTATTATTTAATTTTTTAGTTTGAGAAGCAAGAATCCAAAAGAATCATAACCCACCTAAGGATTTGCATAAATTTTGGTGCTGTTTCTATGTGTAAATAAAGATCCAAATTTTTAGTCACTTTTTTATTTTTATTTTTTAAATTTCCGGAATTTGTGTCTTTATAGCTATTTTTGTTGCTTTTATTTCTGGTTTATTAGGATGGTCGATCTGGAAGCCATTTTTCATGATTTGACAGCCCATTTCAAAAATAATATATTAGTAAAAACTAAGAGCATGTTTGGCCTTGCTTCTGTGTAGAAGATGAAAAAGAAACTATTTTTGGCATTTAAGCTTAGCCAAACGTGATCTGAGTGAAGTTTTTGGGCTGCAGGTGGCATCTATTGGGGAGAAGACAGGTGCGAGTGAGTGATTTTACGGCTTCGAAAATTTCATTATTGATTCGTGGAGGAAACGAATTGATGTCGCTGAGAATAAAGACGGTTGTAGATAAGTTTGTGCAGGAGCTGAAGGAGGCCCTGGATGCAGACATACAGGACAGAATTATGAAGGAAAGGGAGATGCAGAGTTACATTGAGGAGCGTGAACGAGAAGTTGCTGAGCGTGAAGCAGCATGGAAGGCTGAACTCTCTCGCCGTGAGGTACCCGAGTTACAGTTTTATTAGTGAAATGGAAATACGAGTTTGAGGTTGTTAAGAACTATGAACTGAACATAGTTGAGACACAAAGACGAAAGGAATGTGAAAACTTATATAAATTTTCTGTGTAAAAATTACAGAGAGAAATGTCCAATTTATAGGGATACAAATAACCTTAAAAGTGAAGATTTGTATACTAACTACACGATTAAACTATTATATAAATAATCACACGAAATATGAAAAATATCACAGTATCACATATAACATGGAAATTTTTTTTAGTCTTTAACGGAGGAAATGACAAGCTGTTACTTTTTATGTATAATTTGGATAATGAGTTGTAAATATTTTTGCAGAAGAGTTCCTGATTGCTGGTTGTGAGTAGTCATTGCCTGATGCTATGAAATATTAAGCAACATTCTTATTCTCACCTTTAAGACACTTTGAATAATCCATCTATTGCAAGAGAGCTTGTATGGCTTTAATCCAAGAGTGAACTGATATATTCTTTATAGTTGGAAAGGTTTTTGGGCATTTGACCACGGTGACGCTGATAGTAGTTTTCAGTTTCTTTTTTTCACCTAATTTGTCCTTCGTCCTTAGAATGTTTTGCGTGCTATTCTTTTTCAGTTTTCTAGATCATCAGCTGCATAGGTACCATTCTTCATACAACTGATTTGATTTGTGTCTTATTTAATAGACAGCTAGGATTGGCAAAATATCTGTTCCATTTCAAAAGTCTGCTCAAGTGGGATATCTATCTATTCTAGACCTGCTATAATGTTGTGTTTGAGTTGTGAAGAAGGTGCAGTAAGCCATGTTAAGAAAATAAATGCATAGGTGTGACCTTAACTTTAAAGGCTTTGGTGGTATTCTTTTCTTGTGTATACTGGGACTTGTAGAAAGGGTTAACACATTGATGGTAAGTTTGACATAGAGGATTGGATAGTATTAGACAATATTGAGGAAAGAAAAAAAAGTCAAAAGTCTTGTTCAATTTCATCGTGATACCAAACATGCAAATGACAATATAGACTTGCACAGTTCATTCTGGGTATATTGCATATTTGTCAGTAGAACGTTTAGACTTCATGGTACATTTGGGGGGAAAGGGGAAAGAAATAGGAAAATTCTAAATGTGTATTGGAACAGATGGAAAAGAGCCTAATAGGCTGAAACTGGAAAGTTTGATAATACTCGGTGCATCTACACATGTCATTCATATACACATATCTACACGAGTCATTCATATACACATCAACCTTATCTACATAAATTTGATCGTGTATTGGAACAGATGGAATAGCATAATAGGCTGAAACTGGAAAATTTGATAATACTTGGTGCATCTACGTGTGTCATTCATACACACATCAACCTTATCTACATAAATTTGACCATCAGCATACTTTTGATGCCGTTCTAATAATTTCCTAGACCTGATCATGACAATGAGGATCCAATTTCTTCACACTGGAGAATGAGAGATTATCCTCTGGTGCAAATGATACTGATATGTCATATCTCAACCTTAAACTTGTATCTGAATTTAGCAGCCTTTTTAAGCTTTAATTGACTGTGTTTCATTGTACATTTGGAAAAATGAAAAGTTGACTGGCATTTTACCTATCCTTGGGAATTTCTTCTTGTTGCTTTGAATAACTCATTTCGATAGGTGGTTGTCTGAAACTAACACAGTTTATGTTGTGTTTAATGATTTCATGTTACCTAGTACATCTTTCCCGCATTGGACTTCCTGAATCATGATACTTACGTGTCTGTTTGCAATCCAAGTCTTATGGTTAGCAAATTTATTTACCTTCTTTTTATAGCTCTATTGGGTGCTGCTGGTAGAACTCTGAACTAAGAGCATGTTTTGGCTAAGATTAGAAAAAACAAGAGAACTTTTTGAACAAATTATCTCCAATAAAAAAAAAAAACAAACTTCTGAAAAAGCTCATCCAAAAAAAAAAAAAAGTAACTTTTAAGTTTAGCCAGACATGCTCTGAAACCTATTTCTCTGTCTTAAGCCACCTAATTTATCTTCCCACATTTGGGCTTACCCATTGCCACATGGCTGTGAAAGGCTGTTAAATAAATAAATGCCTTACTTAAAAAGGTGTTGAGCCTCTGATGAAAATCAGTATGGCCAAATGAGATTGACTCTTTATTGTGGTTTATTGTCAATGGCTAACGAGTAGAAAAAGAAAATGAATGAAGTTTTTCCGAGTCCTTATTTTCGACTTGTAGGTTGCTGTTTTATCTATTTGTTATAAAATTTTAGTTTTACTTTAAAAATACTGTCTGTTTTCAGGTCTCATTGTGACAGTGTTGTTATTCAGGGTGAGATTGCTAGGCAAGAAGCAAGGCTAAAGATTGAAAGAGAAAATCTTGAGAAAGAGAAAAGTGTGCTTATGGGAACCGCATCAAATCAAGATAATCAAGATGGAGCTCTTGAAATAACAGTAAGCGGCGAGAAGTATCGTTGTCTCAGGTTTGCAAAGGCAAAGAAATGAGGCACACAAATCCTTTTACTATACTAGCTCCTTATAACATGCTTGGTAGGGATAATCAGATAGGATTGGATAGTATTAAGAAAGAAAGAAAAAAAAGTGCTAAAATCATGTTTTTTATAATTTCAAGTTGTACTTATTGTGTACCCAACACGCACTTAATGGTTTAGAAGTCAATTGGATTATTTTAATCTTGTAAATGCAAGTGGTTGATAATTTAAACAGTCTCTCACTCAGCTTGTATTTGTTATAAAATTAAGAGAATAATACGAGGTAATTGAGAGAATTAAAATTCAAGTGTGTAAATTTCGACGAGAGTCACAATCTAGATAGAATATAATTTTTTGAAATAAATAAAACTATTTTTTAGGTATCTTGATATGATTAAATAGTCATTAATAATTATTTATTATTTTACAATACTCTCCATTTAATGATTATTTATACAATAACTGCATCTTTTAAAATCTTGTTTGACAAAAGTTTAGTGGGAAAAAATATCAAAAAAAAAAAAAGTATAGTTAATTGTTAAAATTTTCGAGTGTTAAAAGATGCTACTTCATTAAAACTTTGATAGAAAAATCCAATGAAAAAAAAACTTGGAAAAAAGAGAGTACATCTATTATCTCTTATCTCCGACATTAATTATTGAAGATCTTTGAGTCAGCATATTCCTATCTTACGTATCAATTATTTGAATGTAGATAGCGGCAATTATTTTATGAATAAGTTAGTCACATTATCACTTAAGCGAATTTGTTGGACATCAATATCATCTTTGTTCTGAAACTTATGTATATAGAATAATTTTGAAAAAAATTTGTTGTCATGTTCATTTTATATAGTCTCTTTTAAGTTGTGCAATAAAATCTACATTATCTTCATACAATATTATTGGATTATATTTTGTTGAAGTTAATCCTCATGACATTTGGAGATGATGGGTTATATTCCTCAACCATGTACATTTTCGATTTGATTCATGGATTGCAATAATTTCATAATGATTTGAAGATTTTCATGATATAGTTGTTCCTCCACGTGTAAAAACATGATGTAAAACATATCATGTTTGTGATATAATTTTATACAGATAGAAGAGATAACCTGCAACTGCATATCCCACTAAAAAATATTCTAATTTTTGTGAATAAAATAATCACGTCAATAGTACCTCTTAGATACGAAAATGTGTTTAACACCACTCCAATGTCTTTGAGTTGGTGTAGAATTATATCTTACAAAGAGATTTACATAAAAAGTTATGTTTGATCGAGTGCAATTTGCTAAATAGGTTAATGCTCCAATTGCACTAATGAATGGTACTTTAGAACTAAGAACATTTTCGCCATCTTCAAGTGGGAGAAATGAAATTTTTTTCTATCAAGTAATTGAACAAACATAAGCATATAAATTTTTAAAGATTTTTTTTATATATGAAAATTGATGAACAAATAATCCTTCTTGAAAATGTAATCTGCAACTCAAGACATAAATTTATTTTTCCTAAATTTTTAATCTCAAATAATTTGTAATTGTGTTAAACTTTTTAGAGTTCTTATAAGATTTAAATTATTAACATAATCTACTACAATTGTAAATATAATATTATTTCTTTATGAAAACACACACAAACATCATCATTCTTATAACTATTTTTCAATAAATATTCATTACGACGATTATACAACATCGTCCGCGAGAGATTTTGTATATGTCATTATCAAGTAACCATACGAGATAGGCGAGGCGGACCAGGGATTATGGTTCGATGGGGCGATAAAATTTACGTAAAAATAATTTTTAACTCGTATAACGATCTTTGCTATTTAATTGTGAATATAATTTTGAAGAATCAATCATTTGTTTCTGGCATTTTAAATATTTTAGAGATTTTCATGTATATGTTATTATCAAGTAACCATACAAATTGGCAATCCATAAAAAGTGTATGTCAAGTTTTTGTGAGACAATCAAACTAATTAAAAATCTAAATATAATGGCATCCATCAAGGAAAAATATGTTTTCTCATAATCAATCCCAAATCATTGCAAAAAACTTTGGACTACAAATTTAGCTATGTATATTGTAATTTTATTGTTCTCATTTCTCTTCCTTACAAATACTCACTTCTATCCTTACAGGATTACATTTTCAAGATTTCGAACTATACGTCCAACCACTTTGTATTTGAAAATTAATTTTGCATACATGGTTTCTTTTCATTGTGGATAATAATTTCTACGTCGACACTTTGATGGATTTTCTTCAATATCTTCACATTCTTACGATAATAAACATTGTATTATTTGTTTCAATGTTGTCAACGACTATTTCTTTTCGATTCTTTCTATTCTCTTGAGCGACATAATTTTATCAAGATATCTTTTTCTACTATTTTCAAGTATCAACCATTTTCTGAAGTCTATATTAATCTCTTCAAGGGTTTGTTTGATTAGTTATGTCTTATGTATCTTCACTATTTTTAGGTACTTGAACTATTTCTAGAGTCTATATTAACCTCTTCAGGGGTCTATTTGATTAGTTATGTCTTATAGTCTTTTTAAGAGTACTGCATCCTTAATATGACCATCTTGACAATCTACTTTATTTTTCTTTTGGAAACTTTTGTTATTTATAATCAATTTCTCTACACACTTCAGGCATGATTTAGTTCTACTCATTTCAATGACAACGAATTGTCTTACTGGACATCAATCTAGTTGAAGTATTTACAATTAGTATATGTTAATAATACATCTAACAATTATTTTGCTATTATATTTTTAATTTTTTATTCCAATTGGCTTTGCGACAATAACTATAATACACTTTATATATATTTTTCAGATGTTTAATTTTTCTCCTTAATCTTGGGACAAATTTTTAATAACTAATGGTAGTCGACAAACTGTGCTATGAACTATCACCATTCATGGGATCAAAATATTTAGGGTAATTTAAAATTTGGCGTCTCTAACCTTTAAACTTTTAGTACTTTTATCCTCATTCTTCATTTTTTTGCACCTACATCCTCAACTTTTCTTAATTTGGTGGCTGAAGTCCCCAACATTTGAACTTTTGTATCATATTTTTTAATTTTTTAATTGAAACTTATGAAAAGTCTATTTAAAGTCAAGTTTTATGAGTAATTTTGTCTATAAATGTTGATTTGTTTAAAAAAAACTTATTTTAAAAAAATTTATGAGATTTTTAGATTAATTTTAATTTTTAATTGAAACAATGTCGATCCGGTTCGACCTTTTGACCCTTGACTGTTATTTTTTTTTTGGTCGATGGCGGTCTTTTTTTTGAATATTGTATTATTCGGATAAAAGTTTTATTTAGATAACTATATTTTGATTAATGCTCTATTTAGAGATATGGTTACAAAAAAAAAAAAATGAAGAATGGAGATATGGGTGCAAAAATTGAATTTTAATTGAAACCGGGTCGACATTGGTTCGACCTTGCTCGACCTTTTGTCCCTTGAATCGTTACCTTTTTCGGGTCGATAGCTGGCCTGCTTTTCTCAATATTGTATTATTCGGATAAATAATTTTATTTAGAAAATTTTATTTTGATTAATGCTCCATTTGAGGATATGGGTGCAAAAAAATAAAGAATGAAGATATGAGTGCAAAAAACTGAAGAAAATCTCATAAAATTTTTAAAAATAAGTTTTTTAAATAAACCAACATTTATAGATAAAATTACTCATAAAACTTGGCTTTAAATAGACTTTTCATAAGTTTTAATTAAAAAAATTAAAAAATATGATACAAAAGTTCAAATGTTAGGGACTTCAGCCATCAAATTAAGAAATGTTGAAGATATGGGTGCAAAAAATGAATAATAAGGATAAAAGTGCCAAAAGTTCAAAGTTGGGGATTTCAGCCACCAAATTAAGAAAAGTTGAGGATATGGGTGCCAAAAAATAAAGAATGAGGATAAAAATGCCAAAAGTTCAAAAATTGGGGATGGCGGCTGCAAATTACCCTTATGTTGTTGGGGGTAGTCAACAATAATAATATCATCAGGGTGGATTAAGAAATTTTTTGGAGATCGGACTCTTACTAAAAAATTTTTTACACTTTTTACAAAGATATAAAAATATTTTTTTAGGGGCGTGAATATCATGTATATATCGCGTGAACAATTCCCGAAAAAGAAATTCAAACTATTTTATTGATAATTTATTATAAAACTAAGAGAATCATACGAGAGAATTGAGAGAATCAAAATTCAAATGTTTAAATATATTATAACACTAACTCATATGTATATGATTTCAATGAGAGTTACAATGAATAAAATACACTCTTTATTAACAGATATTTACTTACTATATTTTATATTTACTTTGTTGGTAGAATCGTATTTATAGAAAGATATCATATATGTAATATTTCTATATTTAGGTAGATTTTTTTTTCCTACTAGTATATATACGTTGTACTCTTGTAATATTCATTCATTCAATTGAATCAATACAGAGAATTATTTCTCCACATATATTTTCTCTCATATTTTACATGGTATCAAAGCGACGATTCTGAGCAACGATGTCTGATACAAAAACCACAGAAGCGACGATTGCTCAATCGGATCCCATAGCTCTACAGCAATCCGATCATCCCGGCTTAATCCTTGTTTCTAAACCACTTGATGGAAATAATTATGGACAATAGAGTAGGGCTATGAGAATTGCCCTCATTGCCAAGAATAAAATTGGCTTCGTTGATGGAAAGATCAAAGTGCTAGAAGCAGAAGATGATAAGTATTATATTTGGGAACGGAGTAATCACATGGTACTATCATGGATACTTAACTCAGTACATCTAGATATTGCTGAAAGTATTATATATTTCGAATTTGCCACAGAAGTATGGAACGACCTACAAGATCGATTTTCTCAAGATAACGACGCGAGAATATATCAGATTCGCCAAGAAATTGCTGAGCATCGACAAGAAAATTAATCGGTGTCCGCTTATTACACCAAATTAAAAGGACTATGGGATGAATTGGGTTCTTATCACAACTCAATTTGATGCACTTGTGGGAATCTTAAGGCACTGGCTGTAAGGGATGAGAAGGAGAATGCCATGCAATTCCTGATGGGGTTGAATGATTCTTATTTCACAGTTCGTGGAAACATACTTATGATGAGCCCTTCCCGATACCAGAAAAGTACACGCTATTTTAATGCAACATGAAAGACAAGTTGAAGTTGCAACAGATCGTGAAGGGAAACATTCAATCAATTGGGAGAAATCAAACCGGAAAAGTGACAATCGGCCCAATCGGTCGACCGGTTCATCCCATCGATCGACCGCTTCGATTTGAAACCGGACAAAAAGTGCGCCCAACGTGGGATGACCGCCACGTTGTTGATACCGCTATTTTATCCATGGCTTTCCTCTAGGGCACAGGTTTCATGGGAAGGACGTGAAGCCACAAAACAAACGCTTCACAAACACCGCCACCGCTTACACACATGACCCAAATGAAGAAAAAAACCTCATAGCCAAGGAATACGAGTAGATCATGACACTTCTAAAAGGCAAGAAGGGTAATGATGAGTCTCATATTAATACATCAGGTATCAATTCCTCTACTACCTCTTTGAGTAATTCATAGATTATTGATAGCGGGGCCACCGACCATGTGACGAAGGATGGGATCGTTGAGAATAAATCCCGCCAAAGTACAAAACTGCTCAATTACCGGATGTGGGTCATGTCCTTATTAAATCTATTGGTGCTGTTCACTTAGAGAATAATATGACTGTTGATGATGTGCTTTATGTTCCCAACTTCAAAGTTAATCTGTTATCTATCAATAAACTTACTAAAAGGTTAGGTTGTTATGTGACATTTTTCTCTGATTTTTGTGTCATGCAGGATTTGACTACGAAGAAGACGATTGGATTGGGAAGGCAGAGTAACAACCTATATTACCTTTCACAAAGACCGCAAATACATCATACTACCACTCGTTCTACTAATCTGCATGGGCATAGACGCCTTGGACACCCTTCACCTCACCTTTTCAATTCCTAGCACAAAGTATCTTAGATATTAGTTTTGATTCTCACGATATTTGTGATGTATGTCATTTGGCAAAACAATCTAGATTGCCCTTTAAAGTTAGCCAAATTTCTACCAATAAACCATTTGATTTAATTCATTGTGATATCCGGGGACCTCATAGAATTTATTCTTATTCGGTGCTAGATATTTCCTTACAATCGTTGATGATTTCTCTCGCTATACTTGGGTACACCTTAGGCGTCACAAATCGAAACTCAAGGCATAATTAAGAATTTCTTTACTTGAGTTAAAACACAACACAACCCCGCCTATAAAAGCCCCAAGATCCGATAATGGCCGAGAGTTTTTATCCTTGCAAGCATTTTTAGATCAAAATGGGACCAATTTTCATAGGTCATGTCCCTATACCCCTCAACAAAATGGAGTAGTAGAGAGAAAACACCGCCACCTTCTTAATGTAGCCCGTGTCATTCGATTTCAAGCTCACCTTCCATTAAAATTTTGGGGGGAACATATCAAAATGGCTTGTTATACCTTCTCCATTGCTTTCACACAAAACACCATACGAAAGATTGCACAAGAAATTACCACCTTATTCCCATTTGAGTGTCTATGGTTGCTTATGTTTTGCCACCAACCTTAAACCCAGTCATAAATTTGACACATGGGCCAGACGGTGTGTTTTTCTTGGATACTCCTTAGGACAAAAATGATACCTTTTATATGACCTCACTGATAGAAAACTAGTGGTATCCCGGGACGTCGTGTTCTATGAAACCATATTTCCATACGTCTCCCAGCCAAATGAAGACACCAACTCTATCCCATTACCACAATCTATGCCTCTGGATGTTGACATGCCACATTTACCTTACCCTGAGGACCAACATATAGCAGAAACAGATTCCTTGCTCGAGAGTCCGCGACACTATTCAAACGGTCGACCGTCTCCACATACCGGTCGACCGGTTGAGCAGTTTTCTCCACATTCACCTGATAGACAGCCAGACCAACCTCTTGTCGTACCCAATGACCAAATTCGACGACCCACAAGATCAATTCAAACCCCAATTCACTTGAAAGATTATTATATCAATCATGCTCTGCCTACTCAAACCAGTCTCTCTCGATCAAATCCAAAGACTCGACATCCTGTATCAAGGTATGTGTCATTTATCAATCTTTCTTCTGTTCATCGTGCTTTTACATACAATATTTCTCATATCATTGAGCCAGCAACATTTGAGGTAGCATGTCGGGATCCCAAGTACGTAGATGCTATGAATGATGAAATTCGTGCCTTGAAGCAAACAACACTTGGTCCCTTGTCCCACTTCCTTCCGGGTTCTCATCCTATTGGTTGTAAGTGGGTGTTTAAGGTCAAATTTAATTCTGATGGTACAGTTGAACGTTACAAAGCACGGCTGGTGGCAAAGGGATTTACACAACGAGAAGGGATTGATTATAATGAAACTTTCGTTCTAGTTGCAAAGTTAACAATGATCCCGATGCTTACTCATTGTCGCTCTATTCACAACTCGGATGCTTCATTAGATGGATGTACACAATACATTTCTTCATGGTGTCCTTGATGAAGAAGTCTATATGACTCCCCAATTTGAATTTCGTCGATGAGGAGGAGACACACCAGTTGTATGTCGACTTCATAAATCTCTATATGGATTGAAACAGCATCTCGCTCTTGGTTTCAAAAATTTGTATCTCTGTTATTTAGTTTGGGTTCAAACAATACATGCGCATTATTCACTCTTTACCAAGGTCGGTGGTGATTCATTTACAGCTGTCCTATTATATGTGGATGATATGATTGTCACATGAAACGATAAAGAAGCGATTTCTTCTACGAAGACGTTTCTTGCATCTCAATTCAAGTTGAAGGACCTTGGCATATTAAAATACTTTCTTGGAATAGAAATTGCTCGCTCGAGATAAGGGATCTCGATAAATCAAAGGAAGTATACTCTTGACATTCTTCAAGAGGGTCGGATTACTTGAGCAAAACCCACAAGATTTTCCATGGAGCAAATATCAAAATTTAATTCGATAGATGAAAATTGTTGAAAGATCCCACATACTATCGACGGTTGGTAGGGAAGCTCATTTATCTCACCATTACTAAACCGAAATCTCATATTCGGTCAATACACTCAGTCAGTTCATACAGCACCTAAACAACCCTATCTTGATGCAGTTCACCGATTGTTCCGATACTTGAAAGGAGCACCAGGGCGAGGATTATATTTCCCATCAAGTGGGAAATTGCACTGCGAGGATTTTGTTATGCAGATTGGGTGGAGATATTACTACACGACGGCGCGGCCACGGATATTGTGTATTCTCGGGAGAGGCACTTATATCATGGAGAAGCAAGAAGCAAACGATCGTGTCCAAATATTCAAAGAAGCGTAATGTAGGGCAATGGCTTCCATTACTTGTGAGCTTACATGGTTGAGGCGCTTGTCTTGATAGACTTATGTGTGGATCACCCACAAGCAAAGAACCTTATATCATGACAATCAAGCAAAGAATACATATTGCGGCTAATTCAAGATATCATGAGAGGACAAAGCACATTGAAATAGATTATCATATTGTTCGTGAACGAATCGTTAAGGGAGAGATCAAGACTGCCTATGTCCCAAACAATAATCAGATCGCATATTTATTTACTAAAGCACCGGCAATGAGGCATTTCACGGTTTCACTGCAAGTTGGGCACTTTTGACATACATGCTCCAACTTGAGGGGAGTATTAATGATATTTACTTACCATATTTTATATTTACTTTGTTGGTAGAATCGTATTTATAGAAAGATATCATATATGTAATATTTCTATATTTAGGTAGATTCCTTTTTCCTACTAGTATATATACATTGTACTCTTGTAATATTCTTTCATTCAATTGAATCAATATGAGATAATTATTTATCCACATATATTTTCTCTCATATTTTACACTCTTCTAGAATAACTATGACTAATTTATAGATTTTCTGATAAGATTCAGTAGTCACCAATAATTATTTATTATTTTACAACAATATTTCATCTTGTTTTTGAAGAAATTAATTTCTTAGGTAAATTACACAAACCTCTTTTATGAGAAGAATGAGAGAAGTTTATGACAATTACAGAGAAACCTCCTTATATTCTAAGTTACATAGACGTCTCTCGAAGTTTGTTTTGTATAATGATTTCTCTCAAGTTTGCCAAAAGTAGATTTATTTCTTATTTTACACTTACAAATTTATAATGTAATTTGAAACAATTATAAAATAATATTTAACTATCAACACTTCTCCCTTTCTTTTCTTAGTTCTTAAGATTTAAATGTGAACATAGCTTTTAGCTAAAATAATGTCATTAAATTTAAGTAATAATGTTTAAATGAAAAAATATTTTATTTCATCTTTATTTCTTGTACTTTTAACATATTACATCACACTAAATTTAATATATTTTTATTGTAATACCAAAATACAATAAAGAATGATATTGAGAATCAAATTTATTTGCTTTTTCTTTTCCTCTTTTTAGTTAAAAATTGGGGTCATTCTCATTCATTTCTAAGAAAAAATAGAAAAAGTTATAAGATTTGACAAATATATTGAATGTAATTATTTGTAAAAAAGACAAATAAGGAAAAAAAAAATATAGTTTTGTATTAGCATAAGAGAAAGGGGAAACAGGAAATTTATGCTAAAAGGAATTTTTAAAATAATTGAAAGTGTTTCTATAAGGGTGCGTTTGATTGCAAGTCTTGAATTTAGGTAGAAAGAATATGAGTTCAGGAATTGATTTGCCAATAAATTGTTAATTGAAAAATATCAATTTAGAAGACAAATTTTACCTGAAAAATAAAACCTCTTCCCTCCTATAAGAAAAGGTTTTACTTATTTTCAAAAAAATGTAGTCATTTATATAGAAATGAGAAAACGTTTTATCTATAAAAAAATGACCATCAATCAAACGTGTAGTTGTAAAATAGGTGGAAAACTATTTTTTCTATTGAAAAATGTGGCTACCAAACGTATCAGTTGAAAAATAAGTGAAAAAAAGCTTTTTCCATGAAAAATATATTGCAATCAAACGCACCCTAATTTCTTTGAAAAAGTGATACTTTTCATAATACTCCTACAATAGTTGTCGATTTAGATCGGATCGACCTTGAAATCGGTTCAAGTATTCTATTCTATCATTTTACAAACAAATTGGTTAAACCCGCTTGAACCAATCAAAATCAATTGATAATTTCTCAGTTGATCTAATGAGTCACCAATTGAATCAGTAATTTTATAATTTGGTACTTTAGTCGGTCAATAATTCGTTCGAATTTGATAACTATATCTCATTTATTGTTATTTGGGGATAATGTTTGTATTTTATTTGAGTTTGATTTACCTAAAACCTTATGCTAAGGTGTGAATTCAATGAGGCTATGCAATCGACGATCTAAGGTGGTGTTCTCTTTGCGTTTGAGTTTTGTGTTTTGAGTTTTGAATTCATTTTCATTTTGTGTTTTGAGTGTTTGTTTTGAGATTTTTGAAAATGTGTCTTTTTTGTGTTTTCGAAAATTGTTTCGAAAATAGAAAACTCGAAAACGCGTTTACTTGAATTTTTTGAGAAATTTGGACTTGGAATTAAAAACAATTTAAACTTGAAATTTAAAACACTTATTATTTAAAAATAATTTAAACTTGGAATTAAAACATGTAAACACAATTAAAATTATTTAATTATGGAATTAAAACATTTAAAAACAATTAAAAATATTTAAAAGAATTAAAAATATTTAATTATGGAATTAAAAACTTTAAAACAATTAAAATATTTAAACACAATTAAAAACATTTAATTATAGAATTAAAAACATTTAAAAACAATTAAAAATATTTAATTATGGAATGAAACATTTAAAAACAATTAAAAACATTTAAAAACAATTAAAAGCGATTCAAAATAATTATTGTTTGAATTAAAAACATTTAAAAAATTTGGAATTATTTAGAATTCAAAACAATTATTAATTCAAAACAATTCAAAATAATTAAAAACAATTATTTGGAATTAAAAACATTGTTTTAAACAATTAAATATATTTAAAAAAATTATTGTTGGAATTAAAAATATTTAAGTTCAATTAAAATATTTAAAAACACACGACAAATATTTAAAAACATTGAAAAACAATTATTGTTGAAATTAAAAATATTTAAAAACAATTACAAATAATTAATAACAATTAAAAACTTGGAATTAATTAGAATTACAAATAATTATTATTTAAAAACAATTAAAAATATTATGTTTGGATTTAAAAACAATTAAATTAATTCAAAGCAAAAACAAAGAAGCCACGCATTTGGAGAGTTGAACCCCTGACCTCCTTGTTGGAATTTGTGCATGCTAACCATTTTGGCAAGGAACAGCTCTTTGTTAAGAAAAACGCGGAAATTGGTTATATTATAATTATTTTTTCAGCGTAAAATGAAAAAATAAAATAAAATGCCGGCTGCTAGACTCGAACCGCGTACCTCCTTATTGAAAACGCGCGTTTTCAACCGTTTTGGAAAACGGCCATTTGTTGTACACAAAACGCAAAATGATGAAAATATCATTTTCCATTTCCTTTGAAAATTTTTTGAGTGTTTTGGAAAATGTATTTTCAAAAATAGTAAAAAGAACGTGTTTTCACTATTTTCAAAAACACAAAATAGAAAATGGTTGAAAACACCCAAAGAGAACAGGCCCTAAGTGTTTGAAGCAATTACAAATTCAACTTGTTTATTTAAAGAGAGAAGGGAAAAAATCATTTGTGGGCAGCAAGAACAAATTTTCTAAGAAAAAAAAAATCTTACACTTGAATAGTTTAAATTTCAAACATAGAATAACTTTTATAGAAGTTTTGGATAACTTTGGAATATCATTGAAAAATAAGAATCCAGAAGATATATTTAAAATACTTGAGAAGAGATGTGTCTTCACTTTGTAAATAAATTAAACTTTTAATTTTTATTGCATGAAAAAATAGAATTAATTGAGTTTTATTTGTCATGTACGTGAACTATCAATAGCGATTGAAGCTCCTTATGCCTAGTTCTGAAAAACTCTTCCTTAAGAGTTACCTTTGCTTGAACAAGTTCCATACAATCATATTTGGGTAGGGTTCCGTCATAACCGACTTTACTAAATAGATTCTACCCCTTGACAATTAAGCAAAGTAAAAAACAAAGATAAGCATTTGCTCGGTATGCGGGAATTTGTGTTCCTTTAAATTCATTTGGCTATAAAATAACACATTAGTAAGTAGTAACCTATTGAGTAAGGAAAATTGAATGATACTAAATTTTGCTTATTATATTGTCCAATCATATAGTATGAAAGTACCAACTATACAAAAATAATACTAAATGGGCTTAAAGTGTTATTAAACAAAACTTTAAGGGGGACAAAAAGCAAATATTCACAAGAAGTCGACCACGGTTACGCACGAACATGCAGTTGGTTCGAACTTCGTACAATATTTTGGCTGCCGAGCGTTACTATGCTGACTGTTCTTGTTGTCATGGGCCCACCAAAACCAAGCTAGAGAGAGAGAGAGCATCCATTTAGACTACTGCTTTGTGGGCTGCGTTTCATTTCATTTTTCATCTGTAAATTTCTTGACTATTTTTTATATATTTTTTCTTTTCCTTGATACTGTCACCAAAATTCTGATAACCCTCTTTCCTTGTGGCTGGTAAGCTTCTTTTTTCTATTTATTTTACGGTATTGTTGTTATTGATCTCTACATACATGTATGTGTATGTATATGTATATCTGTGCCTATGCATCCAAACAATGTTTTTATATGGATGTCGGCAAAGGGTTTCTTTATTTGATCTATTTTCTGGGAAAAAAATGTGAAATTTTAGGGTTTTAAAGTCTTGTGAAGTACCCAAAAAAATTTTGGGTTTTAGGGCTTTGGCAAAAAGTCTTTCTATATGCGACTAAAATTGTGCCTCAAGACATTTTACCATTGAAGCAGTTCGTTTGGTTATTTATTTGTAGTCTTGTTTTATGGGTATGCATAATTTTGTTGATTTTTTATTTAATTGTATACATACCTTTATAATAAATACACATGAATGATGAATATATAGAATTGCTGAAATGCATAAATGTACAGTTATTATTTTACTATCTGGGGTTGTGGGTGTGCATAATTTTGTACATTTCTTGATGTATAAATACACACACATATATAGAAATGCACAATGTGTTTTTACTATTTTTCTCTAGACGACATATGCCACTTAATTTATGCTTCAAGACATTAAACCTCTGAAGCAGTTCATCTGGTTGTTTTTTGCACTTTTGTTTCACTGAGTATGCGTAATTTGTTGATTTTCTATATCATTTTATACATTTCTTGATGCAAAAAACATATATTTATATAGAAATGCGCAAATATACAAATATTATTTTAATAGCTACGGTGGTGGACTTGTGGGTGATCTTCTTTTAGGGCATACCATTGCCTTTACCCTTCTTTTTCAGTTGAATGAAAAGTTTATCAGATAGAGATAGATAGACCGTACCAGCGAGCAGCTATTATTTTACGAATTCCTTTTTTGAGCATTTCTTTCTTTGAAGGCATGCAACTGCTTATTTTCTGTCCAAATTAGGCATGGTTTGCAGTTAAAGAAGCAAGTTATCTGCCTCATTTCCTAATTTTTTCTTCTTGATAAAGTCAAATGTATAACTACAATTCAGTATGCCCATAATTTCTGCTATCTTAAGCTGGATATCGATGTAAAGTATATGTCTGAAGTTATTATCACGGTTCTCCTAATATAATGCTGACTAAGTTCCTAACTTAAATTGCAATCTAGTTCTCGAGTGCATTTACAAAAAGGCTTCATTAATTGTAATTTCAGCTAGTGTAAGGTGATTAAGACATCAGTTAAATGGTTACTTGAAGATTTTGGGTTGAAGATAGATACTGCAATTCTTCCATCTTCGCTTTAGGTTTTCGTCACCAACCTTGTAGCTGCATTGAAGTGTTATGGCCAGTGTTGAGGAGTAACACCACCCCCCTAAAGAACCTAACTTTTTTCTTTTAAGTGTTTTTAAAATGTTATTTGTACTAAGTAGGAGTGTGAAACCATGACATTACACAGGCTCCTGGTTGGAAAATTTGAATTGGCTGATCTTTCTTTTTCCTGCGTAGCCACATTACGCATGTCCAAAATTTAGAAGTGGATTGCGTGTTGGCAATAAGATTCGTTTCTATTCTGGTCATCGTGTATACTTTTACCGGCATGCATTAAATTGATTTGTCTATGTTTTTATGGCAATAGGTGTCTATCTGATAATGCTTTAGCAATGAATTCAACTATACACCTACTTCTATGTTAACTGAAAGCAATACGCTTAATGGCTAGAAAGGGAAACCAACAGAAGAATGGGATGGATCGTTGCTTATCAGATGGTAAGAAAGGAATTTCAGATTCTGGACCTGCAGTGCAAAATACAGAAGGAAGAGTCAATGAGAATGAGATGAAGGATACACTAGGGGAAGAACTTCCAAATAGTAACCATTCAGTCATGCCTCAAACAAAGAGCAAGAATGATACAAGTTGTGTACAAGAAGAGAAGAAAAGTAAGAAAAAATCTAAGAAATCTCTTAGAAGAGAAAACAAAAGCATGGATGCAGCACAGGGTGAAAAGCTGGCACCTGAAGAAGTCAAGACTGATGTGCCTACAGTTGAAGTTTCTAATGTGAGAGACAGAAATGAATTTGAGAGTAATTGCAGCCCACAGAATTTGAATAGTTTTACTGACTCACAGAATGAATTGCATGCAGAAGACCGAATGGGCAATGTAGAGTTTGCGGATACTGAGATTTTTAAGTGGATGAGGACTTGTGCTCTTGCTATATCAAAGTTATCTATTGAATGGGTAGAGAGGTATAAGCCGATGTTTGTCACTCTCAAAACTACTGTACTAAAGGCACGTGATTATGTTCGAAGGACGATTGAGCATGTGCAACCTATTGTCTTCAGATGGATTATGTATTTTGGTAATACAATGCTTCTTCTGTTGATGGTTTGGTTGGACTGTGCTGTCAGAGGCATGGACTCCTTGCTGCGCATGGGGACAACGTCAGTTTTCTCTATCATTTGGTTTGGTGTGCTCTCAACAGTTGCAATGGTCGGAATGATGAAGTTTCTGATAGTATTGGTAAGCAGTAATCTTAACGAATGACCTATACTTTTTCCTTTTTGGTAGAAAAAACCTCAGAAAAGAGATGCACTAAAAGTTGCCTGTTTTTCTGCTTCAAGGTTCTATTATATGTTGGAAATAGCTGCCATTTGAAGGTTTAAATGTTGAATTATCTTTTGGGTATGTTTCTTATTTGCATTTTATGGATTATTCAGGCAATCAGTGCTGTAATTGGACTGTTCGCTGGGTTCACACTTGCAAGTGTGTTTATTTTTTTTGCTGGAGCGACTTTAGTGTGGTTATATGGAAGCTTTTGGACAAGTGGACTAGTTATTACTTTATCAGGAGGTGAACTTTTCTCTCAGAATAATTAGCAATTTTCACCATCAAGATTCCTCCCCCCACCTCCTATACGTAAACCCCTCGACATGATGTTTAATTAATATTCTCACTGAGATTGGTGGCTTATGGAACTGCAGGATTGGCATTCATACTGGGCCATGATCGCATTGCACTGTTTATTACAACCTTGTATTCGATGTATTGTGCGTGGACATATGTTGGATGGGTTGGCGTGCTGTGTGGCCTGAATTTATCATTTTTTTCAAGTGATGTTCTTCTATATGTCCTGAGGAATACTTTGGAGCAAAGAGGGCCCAACATGCATGCAGAACAAGCAGCTGGAATGCAAGGTCAACCATCCTTTTTTCCCCGTGAGTCGATGCATGCCTCATCCAGTGGAATTGGTGCTGATGTACCAGAAGATCGTAATCCTGGAGTTCCTTCAACTAGTGGATCCGATTCTGAAATGACATCTGAAGATGAAGTTGTTAGGCTGTTGAACTGTAAGGATCATTATTCTGCATTCGGCTTGTCCCGGTTTCAGAATGTAGATCTCTCTGTAATCAAGCGGGAATACAGGAAAAAGGTGAATGTCTTAATATTTCTCTTTTACTGGGTAATTTACCTGATAAGATTACAGGGTTGGCCAGTTATGCGCTCTACCACCGTGTTTGGTAAGATAAGACTAGACACTACTGCAAATAAGATTTTACCTTCTTTTATCTTATTTAAAACTGTCCAATATTGTGTCCAAAACATGCTCTACAAGTTTTGATCTTGTTGTGGTCTTGTTTGATATAGATTATAAACTAGTTTTTCAACCAAAAATAGTTTATTTGACCAAGAATAATCGACATTGTCATGCTGTGAAGACAAATTTTTTAGTCAAATAAACTATTTTGGTCAAATAAACCAGCTTATAAATTACACCAAACAGGCACTGTGTTACATTGCTGTCTTATTTGCAATAACTTGAGTCTAATGGAAATTCTTCAGAAAAAAGAAATAGCATATTCAAAAGAATCAGAAGGTTTTCTTTTCTTTTCATTTTTTAATTGCACATTGGTTTGTGGTTATTAGGCAATGCTTGTCCATCCAGATAAAAATATGGGAAATGAAAAGGCTGCAGAAGCTTTCAAGAAACTTCAAAATGCTTATGAGGTATGTGTCTTTGTCTTAATTTTGTTCTCTTTCATTAGATTGTTTTTATTATTTGAATCGTTGTGCCTGAATGCATCTTACATCTTGTTTTCCAAGGTTCTACTGGATTCCTCCAAGCGAAAAGAATACGATGATGAATTGAGGAGGGAAGAGCTGCTGAATTTTTTCCGAAATATCCAGAATGGTTCTCAAGAGGTTTGAGCTATAACCTATCCCACTTTCCTGAAATGACTTTTCAATTTCCACGCACTCTTACAGATACATAAACCTAATATTTTCAGGATTTTTTTTTTTTTTTGCATATTGACCTCAATGTGCCATGCTGTTATTACTTAGACTTATTTTATCCCCTTCATTTCATCATCTCCAGCTGACAATCTTTTATGATCTTCTGATAATAAAATAATGTAGGTAATAAAAGAATTCAGAGAATAAAAGCATGGAATGGCCATTCTGTTGCACCCAACATCATTCTTTTCTGTTCCTATTTTTTCTTGGCAACATTTTGTATTGAGATTTCGTAATTAGAGTTTCTGGTTTCAATCTGCACCATGAATGTTCAGCGGCAATAGTGGTTGTGGATTTGGTTTCTTTTGATTTAACCATTTTTTAAATTATTTATTCCATGTTCACAACCTCGGAAACAGAAAAGAGAATTAGGTTTCTATGCAGTCCGGGAAGAATCCTTCCATATGCGCCTTGGCATTCTTGCTCATTCCAACGAGACATGGCCTAGCATCTATCAACATGTGTAGATAACTAGATATTGTCAGTTTTGCATTCTTTAGTTGCAATCTTATCATTCATTCTAATTACCTCGTGTTTTCACACGTTGCTTTTCCAGAATAAAGGGCGCAGCTTCGCTGCCTCTAGCTTTGCACGCACTGAAGCAGATGGGGAGGACCCACTTGGGGAATCGAGAAGAATTGCATGCAGGAAGTGTGGCTACTTTCATGTCTGGGTTCATACCAAGAAACTAAAATCTAGAGCAAGATGGTGCCAGGTTTTCCATCCTCTAAATAAATTCATGGATTTAGTTTTCAAAGGCAAAGATTTAAAGAAACTCTATTGGGGTCAAGATTCTTTCTTTGCCAAATATAGTTTTACACGGATTCTGATTTCGTCATTTTCTGATCCCAAGGATTGCAAAGATTTTCATCAAGCTAAAGATGGGGACGGATGGGTCGAACAATCCTCACAGCCTCTCTTCTTTGGAATACTGCAGAAGGTGTGTATCATAAGAAGAGGCAAAAGGTGCATTTATCATCTTCTTGATGTATTGCTACCAACTTCTTAGTACTATGTGCAGGTAGAACCTCCTGCTGCATATGTCTGTGCTGATAGCAAGATTTATGATGCAACTGAATGGTATATTTGTCAGGTAAAGTTCTCTCTTGACCGTATTGAATTAATGCCTTAGGTTTGTTGCTTTTTTTTTTTTTGCTGTAACTATATATGGTGCAATTGCAGAAATATTGAATGTGGACCACTTGTTTGAAGCGCATAAATTTCGGTGAAAGTTTTTGCGGTCTATTTTTGATAGAAATAACTTTTTTCATATTGAATGTGAAGTTGGGAGCAGGAAATTTGTCAGTGACTGCAAGATGTAACAAAAGAGAAGGGGTGAAAAGAACAGGATAAAAAATTGTCACTAATTTAAAAAGAAAGGTTAGGCATGAGGAAAAATGTAGTAAATATGAAACAATGTCAATTGTATGAACAGCAGAAACCAATGAGGTGGCCCCTTTTCTATTTGAATTTGCCGTCTATTTATATAAAATATAATAGATCCGAAGTTCATTTTCTAAAAGAAGGTTTTACACTGGATTCAAGGGAAGCCAGTGTAATCTTGCTTTTTACTTTCTTCTTTTACTCCTGTCAGGATGTTTCGTTGGTTGTTTTCTATTAATTTATGTATGTAAATTTTGGCTGTTGTATATTTATCCATTTTGCGGTGAATTACCGTCATAGACGCACACCTTATCTGTAAAAAAAAATTGTAATAATAAAACTATCACACACCCAAAGACAAGCCCATGTGGACTCGTAAATGTCTTGCTTTGCTGGAGTAAGAAAATGTTGGGCTAAGCTTTAAAAAGAGTAAAAGTTACTTTTAAGCAACTCTTTGATTCGAAACATATTTAGATATGTTACTTTTTTCTTACTTATAAGCAAAAAAACTGCTTATTTGTGCTCCTTGGTGGTTGTTGCAGGGGATGAGATGCCCAGTCAACACTCACAAGCCTAGCTTTCATGTAAACACAAGTGTTATGTCAAAGAATAACAATGGGAAGGGATCAAGTTCGGGACAAAGCAGAGGTGGGAATCCGACACATAATATGGAAGAGACGATGACAGAGGAGGAATTCTTCGAGTGGTTACAAAATGCTATGCAATCTGGCATGTTCGAAAATTTTGCTGGCAGTAGTGCATCTGATGGTCCACCTACCCGAAATGCCCCCAAAACCGAGGGTAGCAATAGTAGCAGTGCAGGAAGCAAGAGAAAGAAAAAGGGAAAGAAGCAACGGTGAGCACAAGGGAAAGTAGTATTTTACAGACCAAAGGGTACACACACCAAATGCGTGGCCTCTGGTCTATTGCGAGACTGAAGGTCGAGTAACTTTTAACTAGTACTAATTGTATTTCCAGAATGAGCTAAACTCTTGACTTCTGCATTATTGTAATAGTTTGTACAGTATTTTGCCCAAAAATTCTGGTTGGGATTGAATTTTGCTCGAGGATTTGGTGGAAGTTGGCTATGAAGTGAATTACATATGGCACGGCCGGGTGGTGTATAATAGGCTGCGTGGGACAGGACCGCCTGCTTGCTGCAGTCTGGCCTTTTATTTTTGGAAAAATACAAAGTGGTATTTTGAGAAGTGGTCAGAAGCAAGGTGAATTGAAAATATGCAAAATAGTTACTTTTTTATTTGGATGTAAAATGTCTGATATACTGTTTTTTTGAGGTAAAATTGGTGACTTTTTGTGTGATTTTACGGTACTTGATATTCATACAATAAATTTCAAGTGAAGGTATTAAAGTGGATTTTGCAATTATACATGTTGTAATGTAATTACACAAGATAATGCGAATTAGTTCATAATCAAGAGATTTCATAGTACTTTTTCATGATTAAACTAGAGCGAAATGTGAAAATTCAAATTGTTAAGAGACTAAATAAGTCATTAGTTCTTTTTTAAGATCTAACGATTCGGTAATACATGTTCCAAAAATAAAAATTCCTCCCCGAACATTTTTGAAGAAGTTTATACAATAAAAAATAGTTGTATTTTTTAATAATGTATTAGATGTAAAGCAAAAATTAAAGAATTAAAAAAATGGTATTTTTTAATATGATAATTATCCATTTTTGGGTTTTCCTTTGTAAGATCGAGAAATGGTGGGGCTGTGGTGCGGTGGTGATAGTGCTGAAGAGAGAGAATGTAGAATTTTCAAAAGTGTCAAACCTGCAAATTTGAAAAAGTTTGAACATTTGATTAAATTTTTTCAAAATTTTCTATAGTTTAAAATGAGTAGTTTTAAAAAGACAGTTTTTACAATTTTCTCAAATATAAATGAAACGGACTTTCAAATTTCAATTAATGATAGGGCAAAGTTGACAAGAGCCCTACTTTTTGTTAAAAAGTTGAAAAAATTTTTTTTTTTTTTTTTAAAAATACCTTATTTTCATGTTTTGATTTAAAAAATACCTCATTTTATTAAAAATAATATTTTATAATGTGGCATGATGATGTGGCATTTATTTATTGTATGGTAGTCCATGTACTTTATATAATATTCACTTATGCCTTATATTTTCAATTGTATTTCAATTAAGTCATCCAAAAATTACATTTTAGGTCCCTAATCTTTTAAATCTTTACATTTTAGTCCCCAAATTTTTAATTATCTTTCAATTAAGTCCTCCAAAAATTGCATCTTAGGTCCTTGAACTTTATACATCTTTACACTTTGGTCCCCAAATTTTCAATTATCTTTCAATTAAGTCCTGTAAAAATTTCATTTTAGGTCCTTCAACTTTATACATGTTCAAAGTTTGGTCCTCAAAATCATTGATTTTAGTGGCCAAAATAAGTATAATTTTAGTGGTCAAAATAAATATTTCACTTTACAATTTAAGTGCACTTTCAATTAAATATTTGATTTTACACTTTAATTTTCACCTAAACGAATAAAATAAATATTTGTATACTATTTTAAATTATGGTAATACATATGTTACTTTAATTTAAATTAGATTAACACGATGTTACCACCATCAACTATCATATTTGTATATTATTTTAAATATAATAATAATTATAATCATATTTTACAATTTATTTTCTTTGATAATTGTTTAAAAATAAGTATTTTCTTTAAATCAATATTTTCATTTTTCATACTTTATAATTTACTTATTTTATTATTTATTAAAAATATATTATTTTCATTTAAAATTAATATTTTAATTTTTCATTGAAAAACAATATTTTTTTATGGGTAACATATATGTTACTATATGTTACTATATATGTTACTTCCTCATATTTTATTAAAATCAATATTTTATTATTTCTCTATTTTAGAAATTTTTAAAAATACATTATTTTCATTTAAAATCAATATTTCAATTTTTTATTTTAAAAAATATTTTTATACAAGTAACATATATGTTACTATGTGTTACTTGCTCATTTGCAACAAAATCAATATTTTATAATTATTTAAAAATTCGTTATTTTTCTTTAAAATTAATATTTCAATTTTTTTTATAAAAAAAAAAAAACAACATTTTATACGGGTAACATATATGTTACTTCCTCATATTTTATTAAAATCAATATTTTACAATTTCTCTATTTTTATAAATTTTTTAAAAATACATTATTTTCTTTTTAAATCAATATTTTAATTTTTCCTTTAAAACAACATTTTTTATACTAGTAACATATATGTTATTATGTGTTACTTGCTCATTTGCAATAAAATCAATACTTTATAATTGTTTAAAAATACATTATTTTTCTTTAAAATTAATATTTTAATTTTTTTTTATTTTAAAACAACATTTTTACATAGGTAACATATATGTTATTATATGTTACTTCCTCATTTTTCATTAAAATCAATATTTTACCATTTCTCTATTTTATAAATTTTTTAAAAATACATTATTTTCATTTAAAATCAATTTTTCAATTTTTTATTTTAAAAAAAATATTTTTATACTAGTAACATACATGTTACTATGTGTTACTTGCTCATTTGCAATAAAATCAATAGTTTATAATTATTTAAAAAATACGTTATTTTTCTTTAAAATTAATATTTCAATTTTTTTATTTTAAAACAACATCTTTACACGGGTAACATATATGTTACTATATATGTTACTATATGTTACTTCCTCATTTTTCATTAAAATCAATATATTTACCATTTCTTTATTTTTATAAATTTTTAAAAATACATTATTTTCATTTATAATCAATATTTCAATTTTTCATTTAAAACAACATTTTTATACTAGTAACATATATGTTACTATGTGATATTTGCTCATTTGCAATAAAATCAATACTTTATAATTATTTAAAAATAAGTTATTTTTCTTTAAAATTAATATTTCAATTTTTTATTTTGAAAAAATATTTTACATGGGTAACATATATGTTACTATATGTTACTTCCTCATTTTTCATTTAAAAGCAACATTTTATACTAGTAACATATACGTTCACGAGTCTCGATTCTAATGCCCCAATTGACTTTTTACACTTGCAATAATAAGTGCATAACACTCTGTCGGTGGGCGTTAGATCAATATTCTATATGTTACTATGTGTTATTTGCTCACTTGCAATAAATTCATACTTTATAATTATTTAAAAATACGTTATTTTTCTTTAAAATTAAAATTTCAATTTTTTTTTTTTAAAATATTTTTACACGAGTAACATATATATTACTTCTTCATTTTTCATTAAAATCAATATTTTACCATTTCTCTATTTTTATAAATTTTTGTACAACATTTTATACTAATAACATATATGTTACTATGTGTTAGTTGCTCATTTGTAGTAAAATCAATACTTTATAATTAAAATGCGTTATTTTTACACGAGTAATATATATGTTACTTCATCATTTTCATTAAAATCAATAATTTTTATACTGGTAACATATGTATTATTATTATCAATCGCCTTCTACCACTACTACTACCACTGCCTTATACCACGACCACCACAATCATGTTCAAATGCGCTATCACTATCCACAACTATAATCACATCCATTACAAATCCGGTAACACATGTGTTACCATATTTTAAATTAGAATAACACAAATATTATCACCACCAACACTACTACCGCTTAACAACTACTAATTTAAATTAAGCTAACATATGTGTTACTATAATTAAAATTAGAGTAACACTTGCATTACAACCACCACAATTTTCTCTCACTACTGCGTAGCTCTAGCACCACTATTTACACGGGTAACATATGTGTTACTATATGTTATTTTCTCGTATTTATTAAAATTAATAATTTATAATTTATTTTCTTTTTATAATTTTTAAGAAAATAAATTATTTTCATTTAAAATTTATATTTCAATTTTTTTAAAAAAAACAACATTTTTACACGAGTAACATATATGTTACTTCATCATTTTCATACTAGTAACATATGTGTTACTATTACCAATTGTCTTCTGCCACTACTTCCGCCTCGTCTTATACCACCACCACCACCACAACTACAATCATGTTCAAATCCGCTACCAATATCCACAACTATAATCACATCCATCACAAATGTGGTAATACGTGTGTTACCATATTTTAAATTAGGATAACACAAGTGTTACCACCACCAACACTTTTACAGCTTCACCACCAACATTACTATCACTTCTACTACTACTACTGATCGTACCACCACCATCACCATCACCACTACAATCGTATTCAAATCTGCTACCACTATTCATAACTATATTCACATCCATCACAAATGTGGTAACACATGTGTTACCATATTTTAAATTAGGATAACACAAGTATTACCACCACCGACACTACTACCGCTTCACCAACACTAATTTAAATTAAAGTAATACTCGTGTTACTATAATTAAAATTAGAGTAACACTTGTATTACAACCACCACAATTTTCTCCCACTACTGCATAACTCTAATACCACAATTTACACGGGTAACATATGTGTTACTATATGTTATTTCTCGTCTTCATTAAAAACAATATTTTACAATTTATCTTTTTTTTTGTAGTATTTAAGAAAATACATTATTTTCATTTAAATTTTATATTTTAATTTTCTTAAAAACAATATTTTTACATGAGTAACACATGTTACCGTATGTGTTACTTCATCATTTTCATTAAAATCAATATTTTATAATTTATCTCTTATTATAAATTTAAAATTATATATTTATTAATTTCCTATAAAATCAAGATTTCAATTTTTAATTTGAAAACAAATTTCTTACATGAGTAACATATATGTTACCATATGTGTCACTATATGTTATTTTCTCATCTCCATTAAAATAAATATTTTATAATTTATCTCATTTTTATTGTTTTTAAGAAAATACATTATTTTAATCTAACATCAATTTTTCAATTTTTTTTATTTGAAACGACATTTTTACACCGAAAGTACTATATGTTACTTACTCATTTTCATTAAAATCATATATTTTTAATTTTTCACCTTTTGTAATTGTTTAAAAATAAATTATTTTTATTTAAAATCAATATTTCAAAACACGACAATGTCAAAAATCATTACTTTCAACAACTCCACTTTACTATCCAATACCACAACCTACTCCATTTTATTATCCAATACTACAATCTATCCAGTTTCAATTAAATTAAGTTTTAGAAGCACCACTCGCCATAATCGCTTCTACCACAATTCGAATAATACAAGTGTTACTCTAATTAAATTACAGAACACGTGTGTTACTTGTAGATAACATATATTTTACCTTATTTTCCACCACAACCACAACTGGGTTCTGATAAGCCACCACCATCTACACCCATAATCACATCCACCACATTTGGTAACACATGTGTTATCCTAATTTTACATATAGGATAACACGTGCTTTAACTCGTACCTTCTTCTTAAACCCCAACACCATCTCTCACCATCACTACCGCCTTTCACTATCACTAACGAAATTTAAAGGAAGGCAGTGTCTAAATTGTATGAATTGTAAAAATTTAGGAAAACTTAATTTAAAAAAATCGTCAAATAAAATTGATAAATAGATAGACATTTGACAATTTACATTATTGAATAAAAAAATAATGTGGAAGAACACAGATCTACGAAAAACTGCAAAATAAACATAGAACTGTGCTTTAATGTCTAGAGAGAGAAAGTAGAGAGAGAAAAACTCTCAAACACAAAATTGCACAAATTCAATCATGAATTAAAGCATTCTCTCTCTCTCTCTCTCTCTCTCACATTAATATTTCATATAGTTTATTGTACTCTCTCTACTATCTATATTCTCTCTCTATATGCAACATATTTTTACCCATCAAAAACAATTGACAACATAAGCAGAATCCAAACAAAATTTTCAACAAAAAAAAAAAACAAACAAAATACGTATAGAAATAAAGGAATTTAGAGAGAGAAAAAGAAATGATAGATGGGAGTAGAGAGAGAGTTTATTGTTATTGTTGGTTCTAGGTTTGGTAATTGTGTTTTTTCTTACTTTCATGTTATTTTGTTGAACGGACGACAGAGGTGATAGAGATGGTCATCGGCGAAGGTGCGAACTCCACATCGTGACTTCACGTAGATCGATATTTCAGATCTAAAAGGAGGAGTCCGTAAAAATGATTGTTTCAGCTAAGATTTTATGGTGGTGGTGGTGGTGGTGGTGGTGGTGGTGGTGGCGGCGGCGGTGGTGGGGCAAACTCCAAATCATGACTCTACGTAAGATTATGTTTCAAATCTAGAAGAGGAAAAAGGAGGAAGAGGAAGATAAGAAGGTAACAATGGAGGTTTGCGGCGGAGGTAGCGGTGGCAAAGTGGTGGTGGTGGTAGGTGTTTGATAATATGGATGAGGGATTTGACTATTTTGGTTTTGTATTAATCGTGTGTGGATAAATGATATTGAAATTTATTTGGCCCATTAATTAGATTAAGGTAAATTTAGTAATTATTTTATTAATTTAAGGTAAAAATCATTAAATATAAAAATAGGGTATTTATCAACTTTTTTTAGAAAGTGGGTAATGTAGCTAATTTTCCTTAATGATAGGACTCTACATTAATGCTCCAGTTGGGCTATTCCTATGAAAAGAGAACGTACTTTGTTTTAAGAAAACAAATCTGGGCCGGCAGCCCGGCACAGCCCTTTAATATACCACGTGGCTGCATCTGCCGAAACTTTGGTACGAAGACAATAAATAATGGGGTAATTTTCATTTTTGGTCCCCAATCTTTACAGTTAGTTACTAATCTACTCCCAACTAATTTTAATAGCATTAGACATCTCCAACATTTGTAATTTATTGCAAATCACGTCCCATTGACATATTTTGACGGATTTATCCTCTTTAAATAAACAAAATTAGAAAAAAAAAAGTTATAAAAATATAAATAAATTACAAATGATGTCTTATAACTTTTAAAAAGTATAAAACAACTTCATCTTCTCCAATTTGCTACCTCAACTAAAAATTGACATGTAGATCAGATAGTGAAATCCATAGCCTAAATTCAACTTATTTCCATTGATCTCCACTAAATCGAGTTTATTTTGTCAAATTAACCATCCAAAAACATGGTCTCAATCCTGACAGGGGTGTCTGAATTAGCATCGAATTATATTTCCTTCGATTCTATCCATAACAATTCAATAGCCCTCAGTCTCTCGGTACAAAAAAAATCATATCATTCTCACAGACTTTCCTTCAACCATATTCACAATCTCAGCTGGTTAAACTAGTCAAACATAATTTTCATCCACACATTTCATGAGACCTACAACTTACAACTACTTTTTATCCACACATAAGCGCTTAAATTATAATTTCAGCACCTTCAAACATATAGATGTACCCTCCATCCTCTTCTTCACCGAAAATTTGCCCTTCTACAAAGAAAAATTGTCCCATCAGTTTCTCGAGGAAGTTGGTTTGTAGGAGAAGCAAGAATACTCTACTTTCTTGCCGCTGGCCAGCAATCATGATAACAATAGCGACAACACCAACAGCAGAAGCGATTACAATTCTTATTATTCTACTTGTTCTTCATCTTTTGCTGAATGGGATTGGAATAAGTGAACCCGCTATTTTTCTGAGATTGAGCAGGCTGAGAGTTATGCCTTTGTTCTAAATGTTCAATCATTTTATGCATATGCACTTGTATATTTATGATTTTTTTTTGTTATAATTGTGTTCATTCTTGATTTTATAAGTAATGAATATTTGATATGTTGTGCCTTATTGTTGATGCTACATAGATATAAATCTTTTATTGGAGAAGATGAAGTTATTTTGTGCTTTTTAAAAGTTATGAGACTTTATTTGTATTTTTTTTTTTTAAAGAGGAAGGCAAATCTATTAAAATATATAAATGGGGACGTGATATGTAATTACTTGAAAAGTTGGGAATGTTTGATAAAAAAAAATTAGTTGGAATAGATTAGTAATAAATTTGAAAGATTAGCAATCAAAATTATAAATTATCCTAAATAATGCAATAAGTACAAATCTAACGAATGAGACAAATAAGTTCTCATGAATCATATGCTACTGGTCGTAAGGACTGCATTTATCCACGTGGTGCAATCATAGAAAAAACGCCATTTGCAAGCATAGACTATTCAACTTACGGATCACGTAGACGCTGCTGGTTCAAAGTCAACAGTATATTTAATAAAGATTTTTATAGATTATAAATATTTAATTTTAAAATTAAAAATAGATAAAAATTATGAATTCTACGAAATGTGAAGATGAAAATGATATTTGACCGACTTATAAATACTTATAAATACACACAAACATATTCTAAATAATGCAATGAGTAAAAATCTAACAAATTGTTTTAAGTTTTTAGTTTTGTAAAATATACTAAACTTGTTCAGTTTGATATTTTTGAAAATATATTTTTTGCAAATAAAGTTAAATTTATAACACATGAAAAAAATTATTTAATAAAAATTCTGAAAAAAATAATTCTAAAATTCTAAAAGATTAAATTCTAAAAAAATAAAAATAGTTCAAGTCTTTATTAGTTATTTAAATAAAAAAAATTTAAAAATTATTTAAATGAGGAAAAATCCCAGTCCATGTAATTCATTTTTTTTTCTTATTTCTTATTTTTTTTGCAAGTCAATTAATTATATTTTGTATTTTATTTTTGTACAGGGAAAAAATATTGTAAGATTCACCGACTTTAAAATGTATATATTACTTGATAATATATTAACATAAAATTATTGTAATTTAACGAATAATCAAATTCATTAAATAAGATATCATAAAACAATTTTTTCTTTAATTTTCAAACCAAACGTGTTTTTCAGTTTTTTATTTTGAAAAATAATTTTTTAAAATGATAAATCAAACGCATTTTCAATAATCTTAAAACAGACTATAAAAACAGAATACTGAAAATAAATTCAAAACTCAAAACTGAAAATTAAAACGCTTGAATCTCGTACTACTGATTGGAAGGTCGGCATTTGTCCATGTGGTGGAATCATGGAGAAAATGCGTCTTTTATTTACGATCACAGAGAACTCATTTACGTTTCGGTTATATAAGAGGCTGATTTTTAAGCTCATTCCAGAAGACAATGAAGGCGTCTTTATAATCTAAAAGTAAAATTTGTAGCAAATCACAACTCTTCAAAAGTTTCAGCTTCTTCCATCTTTTACAAGTCAATTGCATACTATATATATATATATATACTAGCAAATCACAACTCTTCAAAAGTTTCAGCTTCTTCCATCTTTTACAAGTCAATTGCATACTATATATATATATATATATATATATATATATATATATATATATATATATATATATACTAGCAAATCACAACTCTTCAAAAGTTTCAGCTTCTTCCATCTTTTACAAGTCAATTGCATACTATATATATATATATATATATATATATATATATATATATATATATATTTAAAGTTCTTTGAGGCCTTAATTAGTCCATGAAAATGAATTAATTGAATGCAAAATGTGACCAAGGACTTGTTCTTACTTGTATTAATTGAATACGACACAACATCTTATATGAATTATGTTATGTGTAATAAAATAATATAACAAATATCATAGAGCTAACTTGTCAAATAATAAATATCTTGCACGACTATATTATACTATAATAAGGGCATGTTTGATTTCAATTTTTTCCCAAAAGACCTATTTTTTGTCTACTATTTTTGACTTTTCAAACTTTTTACACAATAAAAAAGTTTGAAAAATAAAAAAAAGGTGGGCAAAAAAACCCATTTTTTTTATAAAAAATTTACACCAAACAAGCCCTTAATTATTGTGTTTGTCCCCGCCTTTCAATATGCACTCGTTTCTAGTTCAACTTGTAGTTAATTTAAGTTGGTTAGCATATTTTTTATCCACACATTTTATATGATACACAATTTATAAACAATCAAAAAATAATTTAAGCACAATCAAACATACACTCAGATTCAATTCGTTCAGGTTTTTGAAGGGCTACAATATTGTTGCACTTAAGAATTCAAATATGAATATATAAACAATTACAACTTTATTTTTTTCCTTCAATTTTTATAGATCAAACAAACATGAAATTAATATGACCTCAGAAAATGCAAAGAATTTGAAAGAGCATGAAGGCAATCAATGCCTATAACACTGACAAGATCAAATGTAGTTATGAAGATGAACATTTAAAGAATGTTTGTTACCTAATATTGAAGGAAATTGCATAGTATTTTATCGTTCACTTACTATTGATATGTATGTGCTCGGGACGGTCGAAATTTTTTTTTTTCAAAAAAAAAAAAAAAAATAATTTTATGTTAATTCCCAACTCTCAACCACCACCTCACCATGCATGAAAATGTCAAGTTCACCTCCAGTTCCTTCTCTTGAATCACTTACTTAAAGGCATCAACCTTAACGTGGCTTTATTACAAATTTTGTACTTCATATTTTCTTGACACGTGGCATTAAACACTATTTATATATATGTGGTGTGTATTAGGTGGAGATATTGTACCTGAATTGCCAAAGAAAGAAAACCCAAAAAACTAGCCATCTTTCCTCTGATCATGGCATTGTCCACTTCCGCCGCCTCAACCACCGCATTAAAAACTCTTTTACTCCTCCTCTTCCTCTGCGTCTCCGCCGCGTTCTACATAGAGAATGATGCCGATGAGTTACCAAAATCCGACGTTGATCTTTTGGAATTCCCTTTAAATTTAGAATACTTGGAAGCTGAATTCTTCTCATGGGGCGCTTTCGGCCGTGGCTTAGACAGACTAGCACCGAATCTCGCCATGGGCGGTCCGCCTCCTATCGGTGCTAAAAAGGCCAGATTGAGCCCAATTGTGAAGGATATTATTGCACAATTTGCACTTCAAGAATTTGGACATCTGAGGTTTACTGTTATATCTGTTTTTGATCATTTATCATTGAATTTGAAATCTTTGCTTAGTTAAGAAACTCGATTGAGTACATGTTTGATGGGAACTGATGTCCTCCCCACGGTGGGAGGAGTTCAAGGCTCCCCCACAATCCTCATTGTGGGATTGTGGGGGAGGAGATCAAATCCTTATCTATGATGTAGATTTTTATAGATTATAAATCGTACTTAGATAAAATTTGTGGGTCCTACAAAATATATGAATAAAAATAATATTTATCAACTTTGCACAAACAAACACAATATAAATTAATTCATTTAAAAGTTTAAGATATTAGGAGGGATATCATGAACTAGTGAAGGCAATCATGATTTTTGTATGTTCTGACACAAGCTAAAATGTTGGATGTGTACTGCTCACTTTTTTCAGACTGCTAATCGTCCTAATAGATAACCATATATGAATGACTAAAGAGTATATTTGTTAGTACTTATAAGTTGGTTAAACATTGTTTTTATTTATATATTTCATAAGATCCATAACATTCGGTACAACATTATGTAAGAACCACAGCTTATAATCTAAAAAAAAATTTAACAAACATACTCTAAATTGTGGGTTCTTGACTTGTTTTGGGATTTCCATTTCGTGTTGGATTAGGAGTTTATCCTTAACAGAGAATTCATGATTTTAAGAGAGTTGATGGTGCAGGGCGATAAAGAAGACGGTTCCA
Source organism: Forsythia suspensa (assembly GCA_023638005.1). Lineage (NCBI taxonomy): Eukaryota > Viridiplantae > Streptophyta > Magnoliopsida > Lamiales > Oleaceae > Forsythia > Forsythia suspensa. The sequence continues at coordinate 47,282,996 of CM042675.1, forward strand.
GGATTCCCAAGGCCATTACTGAATCTAAGTGCAGCTTCGTTCGCTACTATTATGAACAATGCATTTGGAAAACAATTGCTCCCTCCTTTTGATCCTTATGCAAATGACATCAACTATCTTCTCGCATCCTATGTTGTTCCTTATGTTGGACTCACTGGATATGTCGGTGCAAACCCAAAACTCCAAAGCTCTACAGCTAAAAGGGTACTCCGTCTAAAACCTTAAACTTTTAGAAGAGCCGCAAATTTATTTATTATATAATGTCATCAGCACGTGTTCTGGTGTGGTGCTCACAATTATATTAAATTGGTGCCAGGCACCGAGACTAGAACTCGTGATATAATATGCTCCTCATGTCTTTTTTTTGTATATATGATCAGTTAGTGGCGGGGCTTTTGGGCGTGGAATCAGGGCAAGACGCGGTTATAAGAGCGCTCCTTTACGAGCGAGCAATGGTGAAGGTATTACCCTATGGATACACAGTAGCCGAATTCACTAACCGGATTTCTATCTTAAGAAATAAGCTGGGAAAAGGGGGATTGAAAGATGAAGGGCTAATAGTTAAACCAGCACAAGGCGCTGAGGGTAGAATTGCAGGGAACGTGCTTGCTGGGGACAAATTCTCCTTGGCATATGATCGAACACCTGAACAAATACTTAGAATCGTGTATGGAAGTGGAAAAGAGAATAAGCCTGGCGGATTTTACCCGAAAGGAGCTGACGGAAAAATAGCCAAATCTCATTTGGCCGACAAGGTGAAATACAGAGGGTAGCTTGCTAATTTAGTCTGTCTTTATTTAAGTCCTTCACTGTCTACATGTACAATAATTCGACAACTTAGAAAATTTAGATAATTTGGTGTCAAACTTTAGACGGTAACTGTTGCCGTGATGCTATATTTTCTAGGTTGTCGTGCTTAATTTGTTGAGAATTAAGTATTTGTTCGTTTATTCAATTATGTTTTTGTGGACTTGGGGCGTTTTAGTCCGTATCAAAGATTTTTCGAGTTGTTTTTATTTTTAAAATATATTGAAAATGATAAACTTAACGAAAGTAAGAAATATTAGTCAAGATACTGAATATAAAATTATATTTAAAACATGAAATTAACAAGTACAGGAAAAACAAAATAACAAATTGAGGCATGTATAAATACAATATTCTTAAAATATTCGCTCGTTTACCGTAGGTGCTCGAAATTAATTGAGCATTAATTTCTCAAGATATAACGACGAAATCAATAGAAACGGAGTACTAAGTTTCTACACTAGCAAATTGAATTTTATATGAGCAGTACTATTTCCAAGACTCGGATGGAACTGAGAAATTCTTGACAGGCAAAGAAGGGAATATTCGACTAGAGAAAGATGGAGTTTTTTTGAGTTTGAAACTAAAGAAAATTGTCTTCTTTTATAGGGTTCTATAGACAACTTAACATATCAACTGCTACACGTGTTACCAACTCGTTTGTTTAAATTTCTCGTTAACACTAGTTATCAAACACAGTTGTCTAAAGATGTTACTGAAACGAGTTCAATAGTCCAAAGTGCAAATTCAGTATGAGATTTGCACCTCTTGTATGCGCGCGCAAGAGCTAGCATCTATGCTACACAACATTACACTTTCATAAAATATAGTCATATATATACTAATCGTTGTCTTATCATTTTTTAATGTGAAACACGCTTAAATTGCTTTCTCTCCAATACTCAAATCACTTTCAATGAGTATACTTTGATATTTAATTTCTTATTCATACGAACATCATTTTAAACAAATAAATATATAATTTCAATATTCTCATGAAAAGAATACGAATCTATATTGATCTTTTAAGAAGAAAGAAACAAATCACAGTCAAAATTATGCCAAAATAGCATCATTTTCCAACAAAGAAATCTTTGTATAACTCGTGGTTCACGTTAGATGTATACTAATCTTGCCTGATTGAAGGATTTGATAAATGTCCAGACACAGCATTTTAATGCATTTTCTTGCATGACAATTGGCATCCCTTAAATGTCATTTTAGTTGTACAATTGCATGACAATTGGCTTCCCTTTAATATTTTCAATTTTCATATAAATCAAATAAATGTACGTTCAGACAACTAACTTCTGTACAACAGATGTATTTAGGCAAGTTAAAAATCAACTAGGACACATGTTGTAAGAAGAATCATTCTAATAGTAACAAAATAGACGAATGGTCTATGCTTGAGGAACTTGATTTGTTAAAAATAAATTGATTTGGGTCTCCCATATATAATTTGCTACTTGGCCCGTCATAATAGGAATACTTTGTCGGGTTTGATGGTCCAAGTTCGAGCAACATGAGTCAATAAAAAAATTAGACCAAAATTGGCCTAACCCGCTCGGGTTTGGTTTAATGATTAGCTCATCATAATATGCATATTGTGCTGGATTAAATGATTCACGTGAATCGTCTCCATTAATAAATCGTATTAAAGTTTGGGATCTTTTCACAAATACTTTACTTTAAAAAAAGAATTTGAATAATATTGTGGTGTCAAAAAATATGTTTCATCTCTCATAAAAATATAACATATTGTGTTAACTATATTGTTAAATTTTATATTTTTTTATTACACTTTGTAACACGATTTGTTATAGTCTTGTAGGTAACAAACTATGTTGTATATTTTTGTCAATTTTCAAAATTTATGCAAATAAAAATACACGTCATTAAAGCTTTTAAACTTGCAATTTAATCCCAAAATTCTCAAAAGTATTAAATGAAGCTCAAATTAGTTTCTTAGAAATTAATGATCCTATATTTTATTAATTTCATGAATTTTATATTTTCTAGGTCAAAAGCATTTTTCTATATTTGTACTTAAATCCCTAAAAAACTAAAATTGCAAATTGACCAAAACTTAACCTTTTGCAAATAATTAGTTCCAATCATTATTTAGGTTGTGTTTGATTGCAAGTGGAAAATTTGGGTGGAAAGAAAATATTTTCCATGGAAATGAATTATCAAGAAAATTTGGATTGGAAAATGTTAACAAAATTTTCATGGAAAATAAATGGGTTGGAAAAGGTTATGATTTTCCATGTAGAAAATAAATTCTCCTATCCTGAAAATATTAAAGATATTTTCCTTGAAAACAAGGAAAATATATACCAAAGTAGAAAACATGGAAAATATTTTTTCTGGAAAAAACAAAAATCAATCAAAGCGAAAGATGGAAAATAGGTGAGAAAACGATTTTCGGTGGAAAATTTTCGCCAATCAAACAGAATAAAAGTTTGAAAATGGATGGAAAATTTTCATTTTCCATGGAAAATGAAAGGAATCAAACACACTCTTACTTTTTCAATTTCTTACCGCTGACGTGATATTTTCACTTTAGTCCTTAGAATATTTTAAAAAAAAATCCTTTAAGCCTTCAAATTTTCTTTAACTTCACAAATAAGTCAATAATCATATTATGCATAAAGTTTCGAGATATTACAATTGAGACGTAAAATTATGATTCATGACTATCGAAGTAAATATATAATTAAGGAGTGCAATTTTAGTACTTTTTAGTAGAGTGGTTTTCGAAATATATCATCAGACCCATTTTTGGCAATGACTATTAGGAGACTGAATTTATGTTGACAAAAAATTTAAATCAATGGATTATTCTGTTATTCTAAATTCTGGTTCAAAATTTTAAATGGATTTGGAATGAATTTTTTTTATTAAAGAAAAAATAAAGCACGTCATAAGCATTGGGTTAATTGTACTAGCGGTCATCCAACTTTTGCCCAAACTGCAATTAGGTCATAAAACTTTAATTTGCAGCAATATGGATCACTTAACTTTGATTTAATAGCAATCACAGCACTTCAATTCAGCTCTGTCAATTCTACGTAATAGATTTGATGGTGTGTCCAGTTTTATACTAAGGGTTAATTGTAATGACGGTTACTTGACTCTCACTCCAACTGCAATTAAGTCATCGAACTTTAATTTGTAGTTATCGAATCACTTAACTTTAGTAGTCATCAATATTTACCATATAAATTTTAACTTATGTAACTAAATTAGTGAATTTAACAGAAATGGACATAACAACTAATAAATTTTTTTCACTCACTTCTTTTCTTTAATCTTTCCAATATTAGTCATTTTAGTGTAATAAAATTTCCCCTAATTCAACATAAAGGAAAATGTTTTTCTTATAGTCGAAGTGCATATATATCCCCTACAAGCTACGGAATTTGATCTCCTTCATCTAGTGGAGATAATTATTTTGTCTACTGAACACTTATCCATTGGACATTAGTGGAGTGTTTGACTTTAATGTCAAATACTTTTTGCTCCTCCAATACTTATTGGATAAGTGTCAAATGGACAAAATAATTCCTCTCATTAAGTGGAGGACAACAGCCTTATACAAGCTACACAAATATTAGTTCATCTCATGAGAAAATCTTATGTATCCTTTTCCTTCTCCATGGCATATGTGATTTCGGCATGCCTTTTTGTGACCGACTATTGTGTGGTCGTCCTTTTCATAATAAGAAAGAATGTTAGATATTTTAAAATGAAATTTCAATTTTTAATTGAAGATTTGACAAAAATAAATTGTTGAATTCTTATAAACCAAACCAAAATGTATTATTTATGACAACAAATCTATACATATTATTACCATAAGTTGTTCTTGGTTGTAAATATATATCAATAATTATGAAGTACTTTTGTATAAACTTTATAAAGTTAAATATCGACAATATCAGCTATAATTTGCCAAACATTCCTGGAATGCCAATATATTTTAAAACGTTCGTAGAATACCATTAAATTTTCAAAAATAAATTTCATATGCAACTCCGTTACATTCTATTTTTAAAAGTAGCATATGAGATTCACTTTTAAAAGTTTAATAGTATTCTAGTAACATTTTAAAGTAAAGTGATATTCCATAAACGTTTAACAAAGTATAGTGGTATTGAGGATATTTAACTCTAATATTATATATATGACTAAACAACAATTAATTAAATGTGTTAGATAGATTTTATTTCTTTTTTTGATGTATTAATGTTAATTTTTAATTTTTATTTAATATTAATTGCAACCTCCCCTAAAAATTCAATTAGAACTTTTTAGAAACGTTCAATTTAAGCTTCTCTAAAACAATTTTTAAGTTATTTTTTGGTAAAAAATGCTTATTGAATTTAGCCAAACAGCCATAAGTTTAACTAAAAACACTTTTGCTCTTTAACAAATACTTTTGAGCTTCAAAAAAATCTTCCAAACACCCTCTTAGTACACCACGTTGTTGAATTTAGTTGAAAAACAATCAATTTTTTTGAAGAATCGGGGCTGGAAAGCACACTAGATTGATTTTGCGTGTTGGTACTAATGATCGTAATCGTAAATTGATGATGGGTATTGGAGAAAATTGGATTTTGAATTTGAATTTTAGAGGATTTTGGGATAATATTTGTCCAATTCAAATGGTTGAATTGAATTTTAAGAAAGTAACATACGACAAAAAAGAAGTCTTCTAATGTTTAGTATTCTTTAATTAATACAAAATTTCGTTGGTAATTTTCAATTAATTTACACATTCTTGTATATTTCAATTTATATCCACATTTTAGTGCATGTTTGGTTGAGCTGGTCAAATTGGTCAAATATATTTTTTTATCTACATATCTGATAATACTCACTCACTTATTATTCACACATTTTATAGGATCAATCTCCTCAACTTATACCTTTGAAACTTTCAAATCAGTATTGATTATCACAATTTTAAAATCAAGATTTATTTGAGGAAATTACACCATATACTTAACTTTTAGAAATAATTGTAACATTCCAAACATTATCATTTAATCTTAAAAAATACTGCACATTATTTTATATTTTATAATATATTAAATTAAATTAGTTTGATAAATATAGAAATCAGTTTTGTCAACGTTCCTACTATCTAACTCTCAAAATTTAAGATGAATATCTAAATTGCAGTCATTTTTCTTTTTTGAATAGAGCCCCAAAACCCAAGTGTCTTCAATATAATTTTTTTTCTTAGTTGTCATCTTTATCAGGAGGTTGAAGATCAGGAATCGAAGAACAAATATTCATAATTTCTTTCATTGTCGTCTTCATCAGAATTTTGTCCATTTGTTATCTTCACCTACGCATCAAATATTCAACCCAAATCGAATCCCAACAAATTGAAAGGTCTAGTAGAACGAAATCAGACAATTTTGGATTGTGTTACAATTGATAATACCATATGTATTACGATGTGCCACAATTGTTGATTTATGTGTCAAATTATAACAAATGTGATTATATGTGATTTCTGATTCTTGTTATATTATGTAAATTGATTGTGTAGGATTATTGACATCTTGTCACAAATATTATGTATTATAACGTGTTACAACTATTATTTTCATGAGTTTTTTTTATTTGTAACACGAACTATTACAAATGTGATCTTGTTGAGATTTTTGGATTTTGTCATTTTATGTTAAGTGGTTGTGTTGTGACAGTATGTGAAAAATGGTATATAAGATGAAGTGATACAAATGTTATATATCATAAAGTGCTACAAATGTTATTATCATGAGTTTTACTATATGTAGTATAAATTGTTACAAATGTGATCTTATTGAAATTTTAGTTCTTACCACGTTTTATTAACTGATTGAGTTTGCTTATAAATGGGTAATCATTGAGAATTATTTTTTTTATTTTTTGTGAAGAGAGAGATTTTTTTTTTTTTCCAAATAGATATATAAAAGTTATATTTGAATGGTTGAAGCAGTTATCCCATAATTATAAATTCTACAATTTTATATTACAATGATTTTCTATTAATTAGTTTTCAGTTATGGTATAAAAATGTAATTAAAAAATAACATTACTAATTACAAAAAAAAGGGACTAAGTATATTTAAAATATATGATACATATATATTTTCATGTAATTATTTTCAAATAGTAAAAGTCCTGATTTATTTTGCTTAATAACCATCAAATATGTTACTTACATTACGGGCTTTTTATTGGATCCGTTCTTTCTTGGGCTTTGTTGTGCTGTTGTGCATATGAGCCCAAATATAATCAATCCAAACCCGTTTAACAAATCAAGTTAGACCCAAATTTATTTGTTGTACTTTATAGTACAACAATACGGAGTCTCCAACAAACTGCAAATTTCACCAAGGACTCGAAGCGTTCCTCCGATCCTTCATCTCTTGCAAATTTCGAGATATCTGTTGCAATCGTATAAATATAGGTGTTTATATGTATATCCCAACTTCATAATTTTAAGTTTTATATATTTTCTTGAAGTTAAATTTCTGCTGTTAAAAACTCCTTCCACACAGATCTGTTAACTTCCCAGTTACTTTTTCTTCTTCTTGGAATTATGTGGATATATGTTTGTGAGTGTGTTTGCATCGAAATTCACTTGAAATTTTAAACCTTTATGATGGGTCACTGATAAATTTCTTGAATTTCACATCTAAATTAGATTGGAGTTTGTTTTGAGGGATTTTATGGGTATCTACTAACTGTTTTTAAGAACTTTTTTCTGGGTCACCTATAAATTTTAATGTTTCTTCTTATGTTTGTGCGCAAGACGTGTACATGTGTAAATTCTAACATATACATTGTTGGATTGGACTTCTTTTGTTTATACTTTTGGGGGTATATATACTCAATAGTTTTGTTGGATTTCATTTTATTCATTTATTCTTCAGAGATATAGACGAAATTGGGCTTGGCTTGTGCTCAATATATTTTTAATCAATCGTCATCTTACTTCCTATCTTCAGAAGTTTGTTTGAAAGTCGGAAGAAAAGAAGGCTATGGCCAATTTGGGTGCACCTGGAAATACAGCTAGTGACATCACAGATGAGTTGCCCACTTTCAATGTCGAAAATATGCAAAACAATGCAAAAATTATTTATTACAGGTTTGTTTTCTATCATACTCGGATGTCATTCTGCCTCTATGAAACTCCAGTTTTATGAAACAATTTTGCACGCTGCAATTTGATTGCATGTCTGTTTGGTACGGTGCTGGATAGGATTTTAGTTGGAAAGAGTGCCTCAATGAGGTGGCTCTGTTAGTTAATTGTCAACTGGAATTACACAGTTATTATTGTGTTGGTGCAAAATCTCTCAAATTGATCTTTACGTTGCATCCTCTAACTATTAGATCCTTCTTTATCCAGGAAAAGAATAGATTAGATATACTTGAATTGGCCAATCAAACACAAAAGTGGGAAAATAAAAAAGGAATCCATATGCAGTATTTGCGTAATGTCTAGACAAATATGATCCATGAGCATCTGTGCTATAATTTTGATGATACAGATTTTGCTTTTTACATGAACATTGAATGATAGACTAGTTATTTGAAGTTGAAAATCAAAAGGCTACCAATTTAATTTTTCGGGTATCACTGAGTGGAGGTGAGGATGGCCTTATTAAAAGAAAAAAATGCCATCTTTCACTCAAGAATTTTAAATTTTGCCATCCCAATTCTGCAAATATTAACAGCCTCGAATTCGATGCTGTCTACAATCTACATGTTTATTGCATTTTTTTTCATCATCTGATCATTGCTCTACTTTCGATTTTCACACATTTTTCACAACTACAAAATTTTGTAGTCATGCTTCTAAACCTATGTCTTTTCTTTTGTCAGCCGCACATTTATGTCTATTATTGGAGGAGTAATTGCTGGAATTCTGGGATTTACTGGCTTGACAGGATTTATATTCTATTTCCTTGTTATGGCAATTACTTCAGTAGGACTTGCTGCCAAGGCTGGTTTTTCTGTTCACTCTTACTTTGATGGTTGGAACAGGATTATACTCGACGGCTTTCTTGGCGGGCTTCTGGTATTCTTTTTATAGTTTCTTCTTTTGCTCCTTTTATGACTTTCTTTGCTGAAATTCACACTTATTTGTGCTTAAAGTTTGTTGTACGAAGACCATTATTTCTCCAAAAGCTACCTTGTAGTGTAATGTTTGGTACTTTGAAAGATGTAGATGGTGTAACGCTTACTTGTTTAGTACTTGAAAAATGTAGATAATGTAATGTTTAGTATTTAAAAATATATTATTGTTATTGCATAACCAAAAATTGAAATTGAATTTATTGGTACTTGACAAGGTGGAACAATCTTGTTAAATAACGCTAGGTCCCTCTCTCAAATAGACAATACCTTGATTTATATTTCTAGATTGTAATATTTGTGTTATTGTCCCACTGAAAAGCACCATAAAAATCTTGGAGAGGAAAGTGAATACTTAGTATAGGTTTTGCTATACTAAATTCAACATAATAACAACAATGGTGTGAGCTTTTGCACTAATAATTTTTTTTCCTACTAATAGTGTTCTAAGAACTAAAACAACTTTTAAGGAACAGTGCAAGAACTAGAAGAATCCCCAAAGTGTATCGAGCAATATGTACAACTGCAATAAATCAAACTGTTATTTTTCACCATAATGAATTGGATGGGAATCTTAATCTCCTTTAATAGTGTCTTGTCTTAAGGGTGCAAGAAATCTTTGAGATTTTGAACTTTTTTTGTGGGGTCAAGCAATCTGGGAGTTTGTATTATAATCAGCGGAAGCATTGTTGAAGTCTTTCTCAGGTGTTTTCCGTGGAAGTTGGTACTAATATTCTACCATAACATCGTAAAATATTGATAGTACCAGAAAAATTGGTGGTGGCCATTATTTACGTTGTCTTCACATGAACTGTTAAAACAATAAATAACCTAATATACATTCATGGTGATGCATGTATTTTCAACTTCGATGATTTTTTGTTTTCATTTTCTATCACAATGCAACTACTCATGTTTATTTTTTCTTCTTACAGTCGTTCGTGCTCTTCTGGACGTATCCTTATGATGTTTCATAGCTTATTTATATTAAGACTATCTGCAGAGTAACTTTTATTCTTTTTCTCTTTCGTTCCTTTTGCTTTGATACGTTCAAGTATTTCAAATGCATCAATTATTCCAACTATTCCTTGACATGGAAAAGATTCGCATATGACCTTGTTCACATTTTCTGAAGAATCCTGAGTGAAGGTTGCTTCAGAGGCTAGTTGCCATGACAAACATACTCATACACAGTGCACCGGAAGATTCAGTTTTGATTGATTTGTATTCTTGTTAGATCATCAAGGCAGGCGGTGTCAATGCATTGACTTAAGCTTATTATGATTTCTTTAAGTAATTCTGTAGAGATTGTTGGGCTGGAGAAACAGTTGCAATTAAATTTTGATTTTTAACATTGTTTTGTTTAAGGCTCCACAGACACAATTCATTAACAATCAGTTAGAGGTCTATTGGTTTTACTTTTTGTTCAATTCCTGTTTGTGGCAACTTTTCTTTTTGTTAACTCAGGTTATTATGTTGGTATGAAATCGCTGAACAGAACGTCATCTTGGAGGTATATCCCTGTTTAATACATCAGGTATGGCTATCCTAGGACAGCAGGAACAGACGTGACCAAAAGATATAAACATCAGGCTAGTCGCTCGGATAGAGGATTGTTTAGATCGATTCATGGATATATGCTCAGGGAAGCCAATTCTTTTTTATTCTCCTGTGGATAAAGGCACATTTGAGGTCAATTTACGAGATCCTATTCAAATTTGCATCCTCTATCAGCAAAAAGGCATGTCATTGAATACAATATTGGCGAGAACCGATTCTTGGGCCAGATCTGTAGTTGAGAAATTCAAGTTTTTGAATCAGATTTACTAGCCAATATAGCATTCATACAATCCACTGCCCCACCATACCCAATCTTGCTGACCAAATACCGGACTAAAAAGTTCCACATGGAAATGCCCGGGGAGATTCCTTCATCTATCATTCTAGAAAGATGAATACTGGCTGCTTCTAGACCAATCCGTTCATTAACCCCGCATATTAGACTAGTGTATGCAAATATATCCGGATGCCAGCCTACCTTCCTCATTGACTCCAGAACTTGAACGGCAAATTCTACCTTACCAAGCTTAGAGTAAGCATTGATTAGTATATTGAATGTCAAAGCATCGAGCTTTAGTCCCCTGACCGTCATCCTTCCAACAAGCTTCAGTGTCTCCTCAAGCATACCAGCAGAAGACATACCGTGTATAATAGTATTGTAGGTCACCAAGTTAAACTCGACATCCCTTTCCTCCATGTCCTGAACAAGCTTAAATGCAAGCTTAACATTGTTAACTTTGTACAGACCATTCAACAACTCATTATACGTGGTAACATTAGGCATGCATCCGTATCTTTCCATTTCATCAAACAATTCCAGAGCCCAATCCACTCTACCATGATCACATAGGCCTTTGATAAATGTATTAAATGTAACTGTATTTGGCGGACAATTTTGTGTCACCATACTTTGAATAAGACCATAAGCTTGGTTAAACATGATGTTTCTACATAATACATGTACCATACATGTATATACAACAACATTTGGACGACAACCAAGAGAGATCATCTTGTTCCATATTTGGGATGCACCAACCAAATTACCAGATTTTGCAAAGCCATCAATGAGGATACTATAGGTTCGTATATTAGGATTGCAGCTGTTTCTCTCCATTTGATTAAGCACAGATAATGCGTTATCCATATTACCAACCAAGCAGAAGCCATGTATTAGTGTGTTGTACGTGACTTCATTCGGGGAAATTCCCTCTTTGATCATTCGATCCCACACATCAAGAGCTTCAAGCAATCTTCCTTTCAAGGAAAGCCCCTTTATCAATGAAGTAAATGTGTGAATATTGGGACTACGGCCTTTCACAAACATCTTGGCCAAAATGGCAAGAGAGAGCTCGATGTTACCTGAATCGGTCAGGGCGTTCAGAATGGTAGTGTACGTGATGACATTAGGATAAACTCTCTTTTCCATCATCTCATCCAACAACTTAAATGTTTCCTTCACCTTTCCTTCCTTACAATATCCATTTATCAAAGCGTTATAGACAGACACAGTAGGGATAAATTTCAAAACCAAATCCGTTGCCTCTTTCACCTTCCCCTGCTTACACAAAACCGATATAATAGTTGTATAGCTCACTTTATCAGGTTCACATCCCTTGTTCGACATTTCCACAAGCAACTTACGAGCACCATCCAAACTATTATTCTTACACAGCGCCTTCAAAAGCATATTATATGTATACACATTCGGCTCCAATCCATCCTTCTTCATGTTCCCATAAACAGGATTAATCATAAGAAACCTATTTTCACTAAGCAATGCATCCAACAAAAAATTATAAATCCTAACAGTCGGTTTACACCCGAACTCATGTATCCTATAGAACGTTTTCAATGCTTGTTCAGCTGCCTCAGCTTGCCTATAAGAATTTATAACACTAATAAGTATATCTTCTGAAACAATAACCCCTTCCAACTTCATTTGCTGCAAAAGATACTGTACAGCATCCATCTCCCCTTTATGCCCAAGTTTTTCTATCATCATATGGTATGTCAAAGGAGTATGCTTAAAAGATTTCGAATTGGCTATGAACTTAAAATATTCCATCGCTAATCCAATATCATTTTGATTTTTCAATCTCTTCAACACTTCAGATTCTTCAACAATTATTGGGTTTTTGTAATTTTCATCATTTTGTGGAATGGGATTGAATATTGGGTTGGTGTTGAGGACAAAAGGGATTGAGGGCTTGTGTACTTTCAACAGTAAAGAACAACCCTCTTTCAAATACATTTTTGCAAGAGAGAAAAAAAAAACTACGACAAATTCAACAATTATTCAAATGCTGACGGCATTCATTTTAAAAAAAAAAAAAAAAAATTTAAAAGAAATGGAAGGTAAATTGAATAAAATCTTCAAATAAGAAAAGGGCACTCTCAAAATTGAACCTTCAGGACTTCAGGTGCTTAAAGAGTTTATATTAGCTGAATTGAAAACCTTTCTTGGAGGAAGCCAATGGCTCAGTTAACATCAAAACTGGATTGGCATAGGTAGTAGTGTGTGTGTGTGTGTGTGTGAGAGAGAGAGAGAGAGAGAGTGAGAGTCCTTGTTACTTAGTAGAATTTTTGGACTAAAGTCGCTTTAGGTAAACACGACTTACCCCAATTTTGGACTCCGCTTTTGCCTTTGAAATAATAAAGTGAACGAAGCAAAGGCTTGGGCTGAGGTCCAAATATGGAGTGGATAATAGATGAGTCCAAGTTAAGTACTGCATTCCAAATTTTGATATAACTGGATCACAAAATTTCATATAAATTTTTAAGTGATTTTCTATACCAACAAAGCTAATTTTTCAGCTTTCCAAAAATAAAAAAAAAAAAAATTCATTATTACTTTTTTAAAAAAGTAACTTTTAAACACAACTAGACATACTATATCTACAGTTCAAAACATGGTTGCTTTTGCAGGATTATAAAATCGAGCACTATTTTGAAGTTGCTCGACTTCGACTTAGGATCAATTTATGTCCAATAATAATTATTTATCAAGTACTGGGCTAATGTTTGTGAAGATGATTCAACATCAAAAAGTTATTGTTCTAAACCATTATAAAAGCTTGTATGAATTGATTTTGAGTTAAATGTGAAAATCAACGCACTCGAGTTGTACAAAGCTTGCATTCCAATCACCAGCTACATCCTAATAATGTTATTATCTTAGTTATTATAGTCCTTTTTAAATAAGTTAGTTGTCTTTCATATCACTTTTATGTCTAGAAATAAAAATATATTGACATACATTTTTACATTTTTTGCTATCTTTTTCTAGCTCAGTGTTGTGGAGTCGATTGTATTCTTAATTTCGTTGTGCAAGCTATACTTGACGATCTCATTTAAGGAAATGTTTCGGTTTTAGATTTTTTTTAAAAAAAAAAAAAAGAAAAAGAAGAGAAGAGAAAAGAAAAGAAAAGAAAAGAAAAGATAGGGGTCATTAACGAAGTTTAAAAGGGCACCCGTTCACATAGTATTTATGATTATTTAATGGGTAAATTTCTTGTGCACTCACTAAACTTTCAATAAAACTTCAATTGTATTATTAAACATTAATATATTATAATTAGACAATTGAACTTCAATTTTAGTTTAAAATTCACTTCTTTTTCATCTATAGTCTCCCAAATTAATTAAAATTGCTTAATTAATAATCATACCATATTAAGTTTTTCGCGTAATCAATACATGACATGCCAACTTCTATAAAAGTGTTTAAAAAAAACAAGCATTTTAACATTTTAAGGTAAAAACAATGTCATAACAATCATTTTATCATTTTCGTTCATGAAGTACCACCTATTAGTTATCTGATAGATTATTTAATAAATGATTTTCAACTAAACAATTTCCTTTGACAATGTTAGAGAGTGGTGAAAATTAAAATTAAATCAAACTTCATGCCAAAGGCACTGAGGTGAAGGTTCGACAAAATCAAGAAATGATTCTAACATTTATTCCAAAACTAACAATGATTGATTCTGATAAAAAAAAAATAGCTTCCACTTGTACATAAAGAGGTAATTCACGACCCAATTGAGGTTTCATTGAAAGTTCAATGATGGCGAATGAAATTTACCCCAATATGAAAGATAAACGATATGTAAAATAAAAGACCAGGATATACTGAGAGAGACAACTTGCAAGTAACCTACAAATTTCATAAGCTTAACTAAAACTAATGAAAATAATTCAAAAACAGTCCTAAACACCCATATAATTAAGCAGAGTTTGTCCTAAGTAATCAAATTAAGCACTTCCAAGAATACGATACTGAGCCATAATAATACATCAAGGAAGAGGAAATTGCCCCGAGCATCCTATCCTCGTCCAGTAGATCTAGCTATGGATTAACAAAATAGGCGACACTGATTGACCTGTGTCGACCCATTTATCTACCGCTTGGATGGTCTCTCGTCATCCTCTCCACCATCACTGTTATCGGAGTCGTCTTTGCCTGCTCGTTTTCTCTTTGGTGGTGCCTCAACTTTTCCACCGGCATCATCGTCCTCCTCATCATCCTCCTCAAAATCTTCCTCGCCATTCTCTTGGGGTTCGAAATCGCTAGCATCTTCCTCATCCTCAGCACGAGCAACTGGCCGGACTAGGTATTCTGTGCCCAGATCCTCCTGCTTTATTAATCACGAATAAATCTTATTACAAGATATCCCAGGTCAGTGATATAACAAAAAGGAAAAGAAGATTGCAAAAGAGAGTTAAAAATGACAAGCACAAGTTTTAACAATTCAAACAAAACAAAAAATATAAGGGAAAAGAAAAAAAGAAACACTTTTAAAGAGAAAAAAACAAACATGTACAATATTTGATTTTCCCTTTTAGTTCACAAGATTTTCACGGAGAAATGAAACCCGCGCATTGACTAAAATATGCTCAAAATAACCCAAAAATAAAAACTATGCATTGCACCTTGTCAAGAACACCAATAAAATCATTAGCACAGTATACAAGAGGCAAGACAGATGAATGCAGTCGAAAACGAAAACAAAGAGATTGGAACTGAGGCAATTGTACAGGTTCAAATTGCTGAACAAAAGAACCAGCAACCGAGCATATCAAATATTAAGAACTCCTCAACAACACAAAATAGAATATTCAAAATTCCGTCACCAAAATAAAATTAAAATATTAAGAGTTGAAAATAACAAAGCATGATGAACATTATTGCCCAAGGAACCCCCACAACCAACCTATCTCAAGACAAGTTCCCAAAAATCATCGGCCAGCCTCAGCCAATTTTGCTAGAACTGCAGGGGAACCTAAAAATACTACAAGAATAAGTGAGACCACCAAAACTAATACTCACAACGTCGGGACTAAGAAAATGGACATTGGATCGGCCAAACTGGTTCACGGAAGATCTTGGACTTGAAAAAATTTTAACTTTTTATAAAGTTTCATACAATGCGAGTGTACACGAGAAAACGGCAGATTAACATTTGACAGCAAAAAATTGTTTTGAACCTATATTCCACAGCATTACAACGGAAATAGATCTGAAAAAATAATTTTAGTAATAAAAAACTAAAGCTATAAAATCCTGATAGGGTAATTTATAGCCAAATAAATATTAATAATTTCGTCAAAAATCAACCAGCTCAACATGTTTCAATTTCACAGGCTCCAGTGGAAAATACTATAATTACGTAAAAGGTGTTTTTTTTAACTAATAACAAGCATATATATACCCAAAAAACATGTACAAAAATTCAAGAATAACCAGAACCAGTCCCAAAAGTCAGATCTAGAAGAAGCAAACAAGACAATTTCATAATAGAAAATTCCAAATATTCAAAAATTTCATAAAACAGGCAACAGATCTACAAGTAAAAACAAAAAAAACAAAAATGTCCATTATATTACCAGACATGCCATCAACTGAACCTGTTATAAAGCAAAGCTAAAAGGCGAAAATCCGTATATAGAGTTGGTTTGAAGGAGCAAAAAACCTAAAAAAGCAATAAAACTTCAGATCTGAATAATTTTAACCAAATATTCACCATAACCACCTAATATTATTAGAGGAAAAATGCAGAAAAAAATTAAATAGAGTTGACCAAAAGAGAAACAATAAAGCTCAAAGAAATAATGACCATTTCTACTCAAGAAATACAAAACTGGAAAAAGGGAAAATCCAGAGTAAATACTAGCTCATGTACACAACAATAGAGTGGAAAATACTGTGAAAACTCTTCTAGTTTAAGCAAAAATTACGCCAAAATAACTAAAAATACCAACAAAAAAGCAGGTTTTTTTGTGATAAAACTCCAGATCTACTAGTTTTCAACTAAATTCACGCCAGAAGAACGAATAATAAATTGAAAAATCAAATTAATACGTAGTAAAAACGTAGAAAAAATTATAATAAAGTAAAATATACATGTAGACATACAGAGTATTATTACCTCTTCGTCTTCTTCTACATCCTCGTCATCATCATCGTCGTCTTCGTCATCGTCGTCGTCGTCGCCTTCATCATCCTCATCGTCTTCGTTATCTCCGTCCTCATCCTCCTCATCGTCACCGTATACAGGCTGCACCGGTCCCCGACCACCACTCTTCGGTCCAACGTCCTCCTCTTCATCACTGCCGTCGTCTTCATCCGCGTCGACGTCGTCCTCGTCGTCATCTTCACCGTCCACTTCCTCCTCAATTTCCTCTTCAATTTTTTCCTCAATTTTCTCCTCGTCTTCAAACACCGCCATTTTTCCTCGCGCTAATTCAGAAAATTTAACTCCTGATTTTTTTTAATTTGATGAAAAATTTGGGAATTTTTGTGAGGGGAATAAAGGGTTCCAAGAGGGAGGTGGAGAACAGGAGAGGTGTGTTTTCTGACAGTGGAGAATGTGAGTTGATCTGAACCGTTGAATTGAGAATTTACGCGGATCGATGACGTGGTAAATGATCAGACGGTAAAGAATGAGGGTGGAGGGGGAGCGTGGGTATTTCTCGTGGGTTCGTGATTGCGGCGCGCTAGCGATACGTCTTGGATATTTGGTGGTGTCACGTGATCTGCGTGTGAGGGTATCTAGGGTTTAAGATCCATTTTTACTTTGGGAAAATTTAATAATTAGTCCCTAACTTTTATTATTCGAATTGCACGTTAGCCCTCAACATGTAAATTGTTACGTGTCCTTGACCAACTTTATGAAAGACATAATTGTTAGGACAAAATCATCACGATTTTATCAACTTGGTCATGTGAGTGTCAATCAATGGTTAAAATTTGATTATATAATTCTATTAAAATGTTATGACTTAATTTGCTCTTCTATCGATTAAGGACTAATTAGCAACTCGAATAATCAATTATTGATCAGTGATTAATTTTTCATCTAATAAGAGTGCTAATTAATATGAAGGTAGTTGGTAAAAAATTACTTAGTGGTAAAGGCGGATCTAGGAATTTTTGGAGATCAGATTACTACAAAAAAAAAAAAAAAAAAAATTGCACTTCAAAATTTTTTTTACTCTATAAAAAACGAACCGGACTATAGTCCAATCAACCTTGCGAATTTTTATTCATTTTACCATTTAATAACTCAAAATCAAATCTTGGTAAATAACTATTTGCAACTTGACAATTTAAAACAAACTTTTCAAGTAATTAAATATTATTTAATAGATGACAATGAGAAAATTTATAACCCCGATCCAGATAGTAAACTCTTTCTAAGAGGTGTTGCAACAGCAAGGAGGTAGTTCATACTTTATAACTTGAATATTTAGGTGGGATATGGAAAAATTGGCGTACGCTACGGATGATAAAAGAATCAATTAAAATTACAAAGGGCTTTTTTTATTTTTTATTTTTAATAATGACACTTTTGATAGCCCATTTTTCTTGTTTCTTTTGAAACTTTTCGAAGTAATTTTGTTTTTCCTATTAAAATTACATCCGCCCTTTTACTATTTAGATTTTTTTTTATTTTAAGACAAAAATTTGACTCGGACTTGTTCTAAAAAATTCGAGGTATTTTGAATTGTTTGTTGACACGGACAAAGTCAGGAAAAACGTCTGAAATTATTTTCATATTGAACCTTGGACATATAAGAGTTCCGAATCAAATCTCTTTAGAAAGAAGCTCTTTTGTCTCATGGTAGCCTACTCTAGTTTCCTTACGAAACTTTCGTTATTAGGTTAGCCATACACTTCACATGTTTCTAGCGATTCATTGTTTTTTCCGCGGAGGTAAATCTTTGTCTGCTACGTAAGAGGGGAGCAAGTTACAAATTATGTCTCGGTAGGACATGTATTTTTATTATTATGAAATTCATAAATGAAGTGAAATTTACTGAAATAGTGTACTTGTATTATAAAGAAGAATGGGGTAAATTGGATATATATCGAAAGGATCTTTTTCTTCTTTGGGTTCTTCTACTTATTTTTTTCGAGGAGTTGCTTAAAAAAATATATTTTTAAATAAAAAATGACATTGAGAGTCTCTATAGTCTATTCTTTAGATTAATTCATACTTTTCTTTTCTAATTTTGGTGCCAAATGATCCCCAAGGTTGTTTATTAGTAGTTATTCGCAAAAATCCCGTAAACGTGACGTATCATAGACAAATAATAAAGTTGATATATCAAATATTGTGTATCTAGTTTTGACTCAATTAAACCAAACTTTAACTAAACATACACAGATTGGTTGATTTTGATTGTTTTAAACTAATGAATTCTAAACTATCTAACAAAGCAACTAGAATTGATTCGACGATTTTTGGAGAAATATTCAAATTGATAACAATGCTAAGATTCAAAATCCACCTCTATTTTAAAAAATGTAAATGTGGGTTAATTATATAGAAAATCGAATTATTATTCAAATAATTGTCAAATACATCGCACAATTATAAAGATACAAATTTATTCAAAGCATCGCTTGCAACTCACTGTAGTTAAATTTTATGTAACTCGGTTGGTAAGTGCTTAACTATAACTAATTTGCATCCCTATAGTTTAAGTATATATCAATTAACTATCAAATCATGTAAGTCATATTAATAAAAAAATTATAAAATGTAAAATTCACAACATTACATGATGTTGGTATTAATTCATTGTTTCCTAATTGGTGATTGTTGAAATATTTAATTAGATCATGAATTACATGAATGGTCTAATATTTTTTACTTCAATATTATATTATTTGTACTAAAATGTACTTTGGTATTACTGTTGAAATAAGAGGTGTGTTACTCAATCATGAATAATAATTATCTATTTCAAAACTATCATAATTAACTAAGAATGAACATAATTTGATTTTGGTAGTTTTTGCTCTAGTTTCAAACAAAACCTTTTATAACAGTTTGAAAAAGTTACAAGCAAACTAAACTGTTTTACTTTCCAAACCAAACCAACTTAATCGAATTTGACGTTTCAGTTTGTTTTCAAGCTCTGTTTACCTAACAACATAAAATTAACAACACCTTCAAACAAGTTAAAATATAAATACATAGACCTAAAATTTCAATTTCATGCTTAAATTGGAACTTGTTAAAACATAAACGTTACAATATTTTTGAAATTTGAGAGCTATACGTATCATTTTGACATTCAAATCAATTGACGGAAATTAGCAAATAACTAAAGTTGATCAAGTCCAACTTAATTTTTCTCATACATGAAAACTAGCGCTTTCATTCTGATTTGGAATCCAAAGAATTTATAATTTTTCCTTCTAACTCAAGTTGATCAACTCCAACATATTACTATACATTATCTAACCATATGAACTTTCATTGCATGCATGTAAGATAAACAATCATTTATCATAATCTAAAGACATAAAAGAAGCGCACAACATACTCTACGCACATCATATTTGCATAACATACTCCATTAACATAAGATGATCGAGACTTAATCTTAAAGTTGGAGCTAGTAGTCGCTTTAGGAGATAATGATATGATGCAGATGTCAAATAACTGTATTTCATAACTAAGAAAACAAATCAATTCTTTATTATGCAAGATTATAGGATCTTAATTATTTCCTAAATATTCTCCTAATCATTCCCTGCAATATTGTATTTCCTAGATTAGTCATTCTAAACTTTGTATATAAGTTCAACATCATTACATATATATTTAATATACCGAAATATATGGTGTTAACACCCACTTTGAGATGGTATCAGAGCAAGGTTCTTCCCCATTGGAATTGACCTTTTTTTTTCCTAATTTTTTTGAAGCTTTCTTCTAGCTTTGAATCAACATTGAATCTGTTTTTTAGCACTTATTGCTGATTTTTATTCAGTTTGTATTTGGCCTTCAATTTCCCAGATTTCTCTGTGGAGTCATCATCATGGCTGGTGAAGATGAATCTATATCACCTCGAAAATCACTTGCTAGTGAATCTAATCCATCCACCCAGATTGTCACCATCCAAGGAGATAATTCCAACCTTTCAATTGGAATCAAATTGGATGAACATAATTATTCGCTATGGCATCAAGTTATAGAGATGAAAATTGCTGGATGAGAGAAACATGGCTACTTGACAGGTGATACTACCCAACCTGCAGCCACAGACCCAACATACAATAAATGGCGTGCGTTGGATTGCCAAGTTAAGAGTTGGCTATTTGATGCAATGCAACCCAATCAGATGAAAATGTTTATCCGTTATAACACATCCAAGCAAGTCTGGGATGCAATCGAGAAAACATATTCTGATTGTTCTGATGAGGTAAAGATTTATGATATACATAAAAGATCATTCACAATGATACAGAATGGAGCACTCGTTGCCAACTACTACAACGAACTCACTAAGATCTTCCAGGAACTTGACCAATTAAATCCAAGAAACATGCAACATCCATCAATCATTGAAACTAGACGCAAGGAGATTGACCGCCTTCGAGTTTATATTTTTCTTGCAGGATTGGGCAATAATTTTGATCAATTCCGAAGAGAAAATTTGAGGATGGAACCTAAACCTGAGCTCGAGGCAACCTATGCACATATTAAAAGAGAAAGTAACCAACAGGAACCACGCACAAGGCCGGCATCACATCCAAGTAACATCTTTGGTTACAAAGCAGGGTCAAGCAATCTCAGCCATTCACTTATAAATCTAACTCTACTCGTAATCAACCTCCAATGAAGTATACCAACTGTGGACTAGACAACCATACAGTTAAGGGTTGTTATGAGATCATTGGTTATCCAGAAGGATGGGTTCACAAAGGGCGAAAGAGGGATTGATGCGGGACGCGAACCGAATCACGAACCATGGTTTGGGTCAACCATGGTCCAGTTGGAACACTAACGAGATCAAGGACCAAGAAGATCAAGGAAGACATACAAGGCCTCGTTAAAACCTTGTGGACCGATGCCGATATCAAAAACATGAGTCGACGGGACGCAGTACCAACTTGGGTACACTTGATCCAAAGCTAACGAAGAAATGGAGGAACAATTGGAGGATAAGGCAAAGGTAGAGCAACATGGGCGACTTTGCGATCGCATGGCTATAAGGCATTGCGATCGCAAACGCTAGCGATTCGAAGCGAGAATGCATTGAAGCAAAGCCATGCGATCGCGGCACTAAAGGCGATGCGATCGCGAGCGCTTTATAGTGGGTCGCATAGTCCGGATATGGTACGATCGCATGAAGGCGATTTTTGACAGAATGTTTTGGACCGAACCATGCGATCGCAAGCGGTTTGTACCATGCGATCGCACAGGCATGGAGAGCAATAGATTCGCGATTTAGTTTCCTTTTCAAATTAGAACTCTTAATTTAGTTGCTTTTAATTATGGCGGTTTAGATTGAATTTTATTCTTGTTTACTATATAAACAACTTTAGATTGTAACGAACTCATTTTACGATATTTTGAGATTAATTAAAGTGAGATTTCGCTTTTCTTCTAAGTTCTTAATTGGACTAAACGAACTTATCAAAGAATTCGCACTCTTTGTGGCGTTCATAACTTTGGTTCTTGATTCAAGTAATCAACGGGTCAAGTTTTTGCGCCGATTTTAGCTTTCTTGGGGTTCGGATCGGTCTTTTGTGGGTTCCAAGATTCAATTCTCATGGGTTCGCATCGGTTGGTATCGAGCTTTGGCTCTAAAATCGTGTTCTATCATTCAATTTCTTGTATTTCATCAGATTCATCTTGAATCATATCAAAAAAAAAACGAAAATTCAAGAAAAAAATTCAAGAAACGTAATCCTTTGATATTCTGATGTTCTAATTATCATCTTGTGCCGAATTCCTAATTCTTATATTTTTTTCTGTTCACCCTTATTCTGTTATCGTCCTTCCCAATTCTTGTCTTGAACCCTTGTTCTTGATCCTCGCGGGAGTCGAATTCTTTTGATTGAGTTCGAATAGTTCTTTAGAGAGCTTGGTAAGAAAGTAAGAGAGGAAAAAGGCAGAGTGGTGAGATTCTTATCGGGTAAAAGCCATATTGAGCGAAACACGAGTGCAAACACGTGAGGTACATAAACTTTTCAATCTTTCCTTTAATTCTCTTCTTTTTATTTTACTTGCATTTAATTATTCCTTTTCAAAAAAAAAAAAAAAAAAAAATGTCTAACCATGAAGAAACCACACCTGGGGATGAAAGTCACCAGTTCTTTCTGTTAAGGGCTATGCAGCAACAATTTGAGCGTATGAATATGGTGTTTGAAGAAATGAGGGAGAGTAATAATACCTTAAGGGTTAAGATGGATCAACATGATACTTTATTTACCACATTACTAGGAGAACAACAACCCGGAGTTGCTCAGGGTAGGAGATATGATAGGCATAATTTGGAGAATGAGGCTGTAGTGGGTAGTGACGATTACGATGTTGACAACTATATGAAATTTGAGATGGGGAGGATGAGGCGTCGTGGAGATAGGCGTGAAAGACCACCTAGAGGCGATCGATTACAGAGGGCCACGGTGGGGTAGATAGAAACTTTGGGAATATTAAGATGAAAATTCCTTCCTTCAAGGTAAAAATAATCCGGATGCCTATTTAGAGTGGGAGATGCGTATGGAGCTAATATTTGATTGTCATAATTATTCTGGAGGAGAAGAAGGTCAAACTAGCGTTGATTGAGTTCACTTCGAATATGCTATCATGTGGTGGGATCAATTAGTAACGAGTAGGAGGAGAAATCATGATAGACCGGTGGACACTTGGGATGATTTAAAGGCTCTCATGCGTAGGAGATTTGTACCTAGTCATTACTATAGGGACCTCTACCAAAAATTGCAGGGTCTCACGCAGGGCTCCAATAGTGTAGAAGATTACCATAAGGAGATGGAGATGGCTATGATTAGGGCTAATGTCGATGAGGATAGGGAAGCAACTCTGGCAGTTTTTTGGGTGGATTAAATAGGGACATAGCCAACATAGTTGAGTTACAACATTATGTGGAGTTAGAGGACATGGTGCACATGGCTATGAAGGTAGAGAGGCAGTTAAAACGCAAAGGAGCAGCTCGGTTTTCTTGGGATCTAACCCTCCACGAAGCCACGGTGGGATAGTAGTGGTAGAAATGAGAAAAGCGACTCGAGGCGAGGACCGAACCACCTAAGGTCAACAATGTAGTACCTACCACCAACAAATCCAAACCAGATTTCCGACCCTCTAGAAATAGGGACATAAAATGTTTTAAATGTTTGGGTGTTGGACACATTGCTTCACAATGTCCAAACAAACGAGTAATGATTTTGCATGACAATGGAGAGGTGGTATCCGAGGTTGAGTGAGAGTAGCGGTGATGAGATGCCCGAATTAGAAGATATTGGTGTAGAATACCGGTAGAAGGTGAAGCTCTAGTGGCGAGGCGTGCTCTTAACACACAAATTAAGTTACGATATGGAGCAAACAACGAGAGAACATATTTCATACTAGGTGTTATATTAACAACAAGGTGTGTGTAGTCCGATTATAGATGGGGAGTTGCACCAATGTAGCTAGTACCACACTAGTTGAGAAATTGGGTCGATGCTAAAACACCCTAGACCGTATAAATTGCAATGGTTGAATGATTGTGGGAGATCAAGGTTAACAAGCAAGTTTTAGTGAGTTTTAGCATTGGGAAGTATAGTGATGATGTGATGTGTGACGTAGTTCCTATGCATCTTTGGTCATCTTTTGTTGGGTAGGCCGTGGCGATATGATAGGAGGATTATACATGATGGGTTTAAGAATAGGTGCAGTTTTGTCAAAGATGGAAACCCGGTTACTCTTGTTCCCTTAACCCCAAAGCGGTCTATGAGGACCAATTGAGATTAAAAGGTGGAGACGGATCAAAAGAAAAAGAATGAGTTAGGGGCATAAGAGCGGAAGAGTGGTGAGAAAAAATTGAGAGTGTTCCTAAAGCTACTTTGAAATCACGAGAGAGAAAAAAAAAGTGAGTTTCTTTGCAAAAAAGAGAGCGAGGTTAGGAGGGCTTTCAAGGAAAATCAACTCGTGATTTTGCTAGTGTACAAGGAATCCCACCTTGTACTTAGTGACAATAACCAACCCCTCCCAATTTGGCTAATTCTTTGTTGCGAGAATTTGAGGGCGTGTTCCACGATGAATTGCCTAGTATCTTACCACCCATTCGAGGCATCGAACATCGATTGACTTTGTACCGGCAGCGGTCATTCCAAATCGACCGACATACTGAAGCAATCCGGAAGAGACAAAGGAGCTTCAGAGGCAAGTTGAAGAGTTGATGAGCAAAGGGTACGTGAAGGAAAGCATGAGTCCTTGTGCGGTGCGGTGCTACTTGTACCCAAGAAGGATGGAACTTGGAGAATGTATTGATTGCGAGGCGATCAATAACATTACTGATAAAGTATCGTCATCCCATACCTAGATTAGATGATATGCTTGATGAATTGCATGGATCTTGTATTTTTAGCAAAATTGACCTTAAGAGTGGATATCATCAAATAAGAATGAAAGAGGAGATGAGTGGAAAAGCGCTTTTAAAACTAAGTATGGTTTATATGAGTGGTTGGTTATGCCTTTTGGTCTAACAAATGCCCCAAGCACTTTTATGAGATTAATGAACCATGTTTCACGTGCTTTCATAGGAAAATTTGTGGTAGTTTACTTGATGATATCTTAGTGTCTGAGAAGAATTTAGATGAGCATATTGACCATTTCGTTGTGTGCTTATTGCTTTAAGGGATGAAAAATTGTATGCTAATCTTAAAAAGTGTACTTTTGCATGGAACAAGTTATTTTCTTGGCTATGTTGTTAGTGCAAATGGTATTGAGGTTGACGAAGAAAAGATTAAGGCCATTAAAGAATGGCCAACACCGAAAAGTGTCACCGATGTGAGAAGCTTTCATGGCTTAGCTAGTTTTTATAGACGGTTTGTTAAAGATTTTAGCACACTTGCTACGCCACTTCTTCGCTATTATAAAGAAAAGTGTTGAGTTTAATTGGGGATCGAACAAGAAAATGCTTTTAATATTATTAAGGATCGATTGTGTTCGCACTTTTGTCTTAGCACTACCTAACTTTAACAAAACTTTTGAGATTGAATGTGATGCGTCGGGAATAGGTATTGGAGCTGTGTTAATGGGAGAAAAGGCCAATAGCCTACTTTAGTGAGAAACTTGGTGGGGCTGCCTTGAATTATCCGATCTATGACAAGGAGTCAGATGCATTGGTGAGATCCTTGGAAGTTTGGCAGCATTACCTATGGCCGAAGGAGTTTGTTATCCATACCGATCATGAGTCGTTAAAGCGCTGAAAGGGCAAGGTAAATTGAATCGTGGCATGCCAAGTGGGTTGAATTTATTGACACTTTTCCTTATGTCATCCACTACAAGCAAGGTAAGGAAAATATTGTGGGCGATGCATTATCTAGACGGTATGCTCGTTGCTACTTTAAATGCTAGATTGTTAGGATTTGAGTATGTTAAGGAGTTATATGCTAATGATCATGACTTTGCTTGTGTGTTTGAAGCATGTGAAAACAACTTTTTGGGAAATTTTATAGGTTAGATGGCTTCTTATTTCGGGAGAATAAATTGTGCGTGCCTTTTAGTTCTCTCTGAGAGTTACTTGTGCGTGAGGCACATGGTGGGGTTTAATGGGACATTTTGGTGTAAGGAAGACCTTAGGCGTATTACATGAACATTTCTTTTGGCCTAGAATGAGGCGTGGCGACGAGAGATTATGTGCAGATGTGTTATCTCAGAAGGTGCCAAATCTAGGGTCTTACCTCATGGTTTGTATACTCCTTTACCCGTCCCTAATGAACCTGGGTTGATATCTCTATGGACTTTGTGTTAGGTTTGCCTAGGTCAAAGCACAATAATGATTCAATCTTTGTAGTTGTTGATAGGTTCTCAAAATGGCACATTTTATTTCTTATAGTAAACCGATGATGCAACTAACATTGTTGAATTATTTTTCGAGAAATTGTCCGCCTACATGGTGTTCCAAAGAGTATTGTGTCGATCGAGATGTTAAGTTTCTTAGCTATTTTTGGAAAGTTTTGTGGGGTAAGTTAGGGGGACTAAGTTCTTTGTTTTCCACTACTTGTCACCCCAAACAGATGGCCAAACCGAGGGTAGTCAATAGGACTTTAGCTACTCTATTACGCATGCGGTGATCCAAAAGAATCTAAAGAAGCTGGGAGGATTGTTTACCTTTTATTGAATTTGCATATAATAGGAGTGTTCATTCTACCACGAATATGTCCCCATTTGAGATTGTTTATGGTTTTAATCCACTAACCCCTTTGGATTTGATTCCTTTACCTGTTGATGAAAGGACTAGCTTAGATGGACACAGGAAGGCAGATATGGTAAAACATATCCATGATAGTGTCTGACGACAAATTGAAAAGAAGAATGAGCGATGTGTGAAAAGCCAATAAGGGTCGTCGACAAGTTATCTTGGAACCCGGTGATTGGGTTTGGGTACATATGAGGAAGGAAAGATTTCCTGCGCGTCGACGTTCTAAACTACACCCTAGGGGGGACGGACCGTTTCAAGTCCTTGAGCGAATCAATAACAATGCTTATAAACTTGATCTTCCGGTGATTTTAATGTTTACGCTACCTTCAATATATCCGATCTTTCTCCCTTTGATATAGGTGATGATTCGAGGTCGAATCTTTTAAAGAAGGAGGGATGATGCGGGCCACGAACCGATCACGAACCATGGTTCGGTCAACCATGGTCCGATTGGAACACTAACGAGATCAAGGACCAAGAAGATCAAGGAAGACATCTGAGGCCTCGTTAAAACCTTGTGGACCGATGCCGATATCAAAAACATGAGTCGACAGACGAAGTACCAACAGGTACACTTGATCCAAAGCTAACGAAGGAATGGAGGAACAATTGGAGGATAAGGCAAAGGTGGAGCAACATGGGCGGCTTTGCGATCGCATGGCTATAAGGCATTGCGATCGCAACACAGCAGTTTCAGAAGCAGAATGCATTGAAGCAAAGCCATGCGATCGCAGTACTAAAGGCGATGCGATCGCAAGGCTTTATAGTGGGGTCGCATAGTCCAGATATGGTGCGATCGCATGAAGGCCGATTTTGAGCGAATGTTTTGGACCAAACCATGCGATCGTAGCGGTTTGTACCATGCGATCGCATAGGCATGGAGAAAAGCAGATTCGCGATTTAGTTTCCTTTTCAAATTAGAACTCTTAATTTAGTTGCTTTTAATTATGGCGGTTTAGATTCGAATTTTATTCTTGTTTACTATATAAACAACTCTAGATTGTAACGAACTCACCTACGATATTTTGAGATTAATTAAAGTGAGATTTCGCTTTTCTTCTAAGTTCTTAATTGGACTAAACGAACTTATCAAAGAATTCGCACTCTTTGTGGTGTTCATAACTTTGGTTCTTGATTCAAGTAATCAACGGGTCAAGTTTTTGCGGCCAGA
Organism: Forsythia suspensa; assembly: GCA_023638005.1. Taxonomy (NCBI): domain Eukaryota; kingdom Viridiplantae; phylum Streptophyta; class Magnoliopsida; order Lamiales; family Oleaceae; genus Forsythia; species Forsythia suspensa. The sequence goes on from CM042675.1 coordinate 47,311,413, forward strand.
TTTTAGCTTTCTTGGGGTTCAGATCAGTCTTTTGTGGGTTCCGAGATTCAATTCTCCGCGGGTTCGCATCAGGGATTCCAGTAGAGCCTCATGTATATTTGTCGAGTCACCTCAAGAAACCATATCAGAACCTTTATCAGGTACATCTGGTTCCAAAGCCTTGGCAACTTCAGGTATTTCCTCTTGCACATCATCACTTACTTGTAATAGATCATAGATTATTGACACTGGTGCAACTGATCACATGACATCTAGTTTTACTAGGTTACACTCTACCAAACTATCTAGTCAAACATATGTTACCAATGCCAATGAAACCACCTCTCTAGTTTTAGGAGAAGGGTCTCTATCTCTTACATCATCATTAAGTCTAGATCATGTCTAAGTTTTCCCGTCACTTGACTATGACTTGTAATTATATGTTTCTCAAATCATTCATTTCCTTAATTGTACCGTGTGTTTTTGGCTATTGTATTGTCTTTTTCAGGATTTCCTCACCAGGACCGTGATTGTATGTGGTATTAGAAAGGGAGAGTTGTATTATCTGGACCTAACAGATGATTGTAGTAAAAGATTAAGTGAAGCTCATCATGTGAGAAGGGACGAGTCCATCAGGATGAAGAAAATTTGGTTGTGGCATAGACGATTAGGGCATGCTTCATTTGATTATCTGAAACTTTTATTTTCTAATTTGTTTTCTAAATTCATTGAAACATACTTTCATTGTGAAACTTGTATTTTAGCAAACCGTTACGATTAAATAAAAAAGTTCTATGCCATTTATGCTTGTTCATTATGATGTTTGGGGACCATCAAGAGTTTCAACTATTCGTGGCTTTAAGTGGTTTGTAATGTTTATAGATGACTGTACCCGAATGACTTGGATATTTCCCATGAAACAGAAAAGTGAAGTCAGTGCAAAATTTGAACAATTTCATCAATACGTTGCTACTCAATTTGATAAGAAAATTATAGTACTTCAGTCTGATAATGGAGGAGAATACGTCAACAATGATCTTCATAATTTTTTGAGTCACAATGGTATTGTTCATCAAACTACATGTGCCCATACTCCACAATAGAATGGTGTAGCATAACGTAAGAATCGTCAACTCTTGGAAGTTGTTCGTGCCTCTTTATTTGGGGCTCATATGCCCTATCATTTTTGGGGAGAGGCTCATGTTCTGCTGCTTATCTGATCAATAGAACACCATCTAGTACTCTTTAGTATCAAACTCCATTTTAGACATTGACCACCATTCTTCATGTACCGTCCATTCCAAATCTTGAACCACGTGTCTTTGGTTGTTAATGTGAACTGTTAGAAGAGAAGATCATAAAACAACTTAAGAAAGAGAATGATGCGTAACTTTTAGCTCGAGTGTCAGATTTAGATGAGAGAGTACATTTCTAAAGCGTCTTTCGATTCTGCACAATTTTGTTTGGTGACAATTGGCCTTTGGCCAACATTGTCAAACTTTCAGGGCCAAATTCCATCATTTAGGGGTCAGTTTTAGCAATTTTGTGTTTTAATTTAGTTAAAGGGTATTTTTATCATTTAATCAGTCTTTCAGTTTTAATCAGATTTGGCTAGCAAATTTTTTTTAAGACTTTAAATACTTGTCTAGGTTTTGGGAGGCGACACCTTTCTTTTATCATAAATTAATAATATTTTTGTTTTTTCCGTTAATTGGTGGATTCCAATTTTTCTCACGTCCATTCGAGCAAAATTCAATCAACACCCGTTCGTGTACTGAACAAGAAGTTTTTTATTGTTATTCACGTTCCGATTCGTATCGGGTTTGTTGCTTATGTTCATGTATATCCACACCAACGTAGCAAACTTGATTCTTGTGCACTACGGTGTGTCTTTGTAGGGTATATTGATACTCAGAAGGGATATAAGTGTTTCCACCCTCCTACTCAGACCTTGTACATTACAATAAATGTTACTTTCCATGAGAGTGAATTTTACTACTTACGAGGAGATTCTAAACATCCCCTGTAGGAGGGAGAGTTCTATCTTTGCAGAAAATACTCAGAATCAAATCATCCAAGTTTCAAAACAACTTGTATCTGAACAGCCTCCGACAACACTGGAGGATATAGTTACTACTAACCCACCAGCTACAATGGTGCAACAAGACCAAGAGCTTCAAGAATTGGTAACTCCAAATAATACTACAACTTCTCCTATAGTGTCACTTTCTTTCATCCAGACATCCAGCCAGGTCTTGAAAATTCTCCACAGGTAACTGAACACTCAAACCAAACACTTTAATTGAGTTGAGTCATACAGAAAGCACAGGTTATTAGTTACCCCTTCCCACAACTAGAGGAATCCCTAGACAACAATATGAACCTGACCATAATGCAAAAGTTAAATATCCTATCACTAATCACATTTCTCTACATAGGCTCTCTTTGTCATGTGCATCATTTGTATTTCAATTATCTCTTGTTTCTATTCCAAGTAATGTGCAGGAAGCTCTGAAAGACCCCAAATGGGCTCATGCAATAAATGAAGAAATTGAGACCCTCTAGAAGAGTTCCACATGGGAAATGACTACGCTTCCTATAAGAAAAAGAACAGTAGGTTGCTTGCAGATGGATATATATACAGTAAAATTCAAAGAAGATGGCACCATTGATTGATATAAAGCAAGATTGCTGGCACAAGGATACATTCAGACTTATGGGATTGATTATGGCGAGACCTTTGCTTCGGTAGCAAAGATCAACACAATTTAGGTACTTCTATCCTTAGCAAACAAACACGAGGTGGCCATTACACCCGATTCGATGTCAAAAATGACTTCAGCATGGAGACTTAAAAAAAGAAATCTATATGGACCCTCCTCCTAGGGTGTAAGATAGGGCCAAGTCAGAACAATATGGTATGTAAACTGAGAAAGTCTCTTTATGGATTGAAACAATCACCAAGAGCATAGTTTGGTAGGTTCAGCAAATCCGTGAAGAATTTTGGCTACAAGCAAAGTAACTCAGATCACACTCTTTTCTTGAAACATAGGAAAGGTAAGGTCACTGTCCTTATTGTGTATGTTGATGACATGGTGGTTACCAGGGATGACCCAGAAGAAAAGACAGCATTGCAACGTTATTTAGAGAGTGAGTTTGAGATGAAGGGCCTCGGTGCTTTAAAGTATTTTTTGGGTATTGAAGTAGCTCGTTCAGAACAAGGAATATTTCTCTCACAACGGAAATATACCCTTGACATTTTGACTAGAACTGGAATGTTAGCTTGTCAACCTGTAGAGATTCCAATAGAAGAAAATCATAAACTTGGTGAATATCCTGACCAGGTTCCACCAACAAAGAAAGATATCAACGCATTGTGGGTAAGTTGATATATATCTATCACACACTAGACTTAATATAGCATATGCAGTAAGTGTGGTGAGCCAATTCATGCATGCGCCACGTGAAGTTCACATGGATGCTGTGAACAGAATTTTAAGATACTTGAAGTCAGATCCTGGAAAAAGTTTAATGTTCTCACGCTATGGTCATCTAGATGTTGAAGTTCATACTGATGCAGATTGGGTAGGTTCTGTTGGTGACAGGCGATCTACATCTGGATATTTTACCTTTGTAGGAGGAAATATGGTCACTTGGCGGAGTAAGAAACAAAAAGTAGTGTCAAGATCAAGTGCTGAAGCAGAATATAGAGGTATGGCATATGGAATATGTGAACTACTCTAGATTAGAAACTTGATGATAGATTTGGGATTCGAACCTAAACACGCCATGAAACTACATTATGACAACAAAGCTGCAATTGACATTGCACATAATCCAGTGTAACACGATAGAACCAAACATGTTGAAGTTGATAGACATTTTATCAAGAAAAATCTTGATGCTAATATCATTGAGGTACCATTTGTTAAATCTGAAGATCAACTTGCAGATGTCCTGACCAAAGCAGTTAAAAGCAGAGTTTATCACAGCTCAATTAACAAGTTGGGCATGGACGACATATATGCTCCAATTTGAGGGAGAGTGTCAAATAGCTGTATTTCATAATTAAGGAAACAAATCAATTCTTTATTATGCAAGATTATAGGATCCTAATTATTCCCTAAATATTTCCCTAATCATTCATTGCAATATTGTATTTCCTAGATTAAATATTCTAAACTATGTATATAAGTTTAGCATCATTACATATTCAATATACCGAAATATATGGTGTTAACACCCACTTTGAGAGGAGAGAGTTTGGGGGTATTGATACCCACCCTAAAGGCATAATACTTAGAAGGGACTGTTTCATCTTCTTCATTAAGTTTTGAGATTTTTGGCCATTTTTGCTAATGCTCATTGAAGCCTTTTGATATTTGAGATATGAAAAATTATTTGTTATTAAAGAGCCTCCATACCATAGTTCTTATATTAATATCTTTAATTTCAAAATCCACTTTCAACACTTAGAAAATTTCTTCACTTTTTCTTTGATTTTTGGTGTAAGGATGTATGTGTGTATGTATATATATGTATTTGTGTTTGTTGCATAGAATAGATTGAGTAAAAATGCGAATTATTTGCTTGAAGTTATTTATAAAAATCTTCTACCCTATATGTACATATATATACACACAACCTATACACACATACATATATCTACTCATAGTTTTGCGTATATACACACCAAAACCACCGGTTACCTCTCATCTTTCTCGCATAGTGTACCCTTTGGTTACCTCTCATCTTTCTGTATAGTATATGTCTTATGTACTGTTCTAAAAAGTCTGTCTAAGATTCGCTTAGGTGGAGGCGCGACCTTATTTCACTCTTGCTTAGACTTGAAAAGTTTAAAACTCGACTTTCACACTTACCACACTTTACATTTTTTAAAACATTGGTGTTATGTGCTAAGAAAGGCCATGCATATTCCCAAGGTAAACTCTAATAGTGTAGTGTACTACCTAATAAGGCAAAAAGAAAAGCATAATCTCTGCATGAAAGCCACCGGTCCACTTGGGCAAAATTTTATATTCCAAAAAGGAAACTTTTCTTGTTTATTGGTCCCACTTTTGGACTGAGTTTTGGAGATTGGTTTTGATAATTTTTAACCTCTTATACCATTTTGAAAATTTCACGGGAGCTTCACAACGCACTTTTAGTTGTGTACAATAGGCAACAATAGTGGTGGTACGATCGCTCTAAAAATAGTTGCTAGATTAAGATTTTCAAATTTATGAACTCTTTTTTATACTTAATTTTGAGGCTCATTTCTTGGTAATTGTGTACGAATTTGGTATTATTTTAAAGACCTTGTTGCATACTTTGCAAGGCCATGTAGTATACTATAAACGATCACAAAGGTTGTACTACTCTTTCAAAAGGGACTCTTTGGTAAGGTTGGAAATGGGCTTCTAACTTACTTTTTTAACTTTGTGATCGTTAACCCAACTTTTCATTTATTTTTAGTTAGGTCATAAATGATTTATAAATTCTCAATTGATTTCATTTTAGTCCCTAAATAATTTATAATATTTCGACTTAAAATAAATTACAAATGTCATGATTTTTGAGGCATTTTATGACTAATTTTTTAAATTTTTTTTGCTTTAAAATAAATTATATAAGTTACAAATTTTTAGGGCATTACATGCACTATCGAACTCCTAGATGTAGGTGTTTAAACCTCCTTGGTAGAGAGTAGGCAAAGATCTCCAAATTGAAGGGGTATTCTTGGTGTAACCTGATAGAGCACACAAGCCGAGGTGCAAAACTTTAGCCGCCCTTTCTGCAATATTTGGGAAGTTGTTCATGTGATAAGATAATCGAGCTTACGGTAGCCCTTGCGATGTTGATAGGGGTGTCCAGGACGAACCTCCGGTACTGTTGTTGATGTTGACTAGAAGTGCCCGACCTCTTGATTCCAATGTCTCTTGAGAAACAATGTTCAGCACCGAAGGTGCCGCATGCCGGTCGAGGGCGTGGAAAATGGAGCTCACTGAAGGAGCTCGTTGAACACTTTCGGAGTTATGCTGGTAGAGGTACTTGATGAGCTAGAGGTCCGGAATAGTTGGAAGAGGTCTTGGAGGATCTTGTGAGCTGGAGGGGCTTGAGTGTTTTGGGCGTTCTAGGTCGAGGAACCAAACCCTTGATGCCGGGATCGTGTATTCACCACCATGACTTTCAATATCATTTCCTGCTACCAAAAATTGTACATAGGTGTACCCGAGCTTCAACATGATGGACTCGAGCTAAGATCACGACTAGATCTTTCCGAAACCTGAAACAAATGCGTGTGGTATTGTCATCGTAACCCATCCGATGCTTAAGTCAATTAACTTAAAGAGAATATAAGCGTGAGGCTATAAACTAAAAATTATGTAAAGCGTAACTGAATAATGAATGAATTCCAAGTATTTACAGAGTTTTTGAGATGTAACACAGTTGTTGTGAGTGAAACTTCTAGCAGTAGAATTTTTGGTAGTAGAGCTTTTGTTAAATAATTGTTGATTGTATGTATATAAATTCCAAAAGTGCCATAAATATTAAATTGGGTGTTTGGTTACATAATTATAAAAGTAATTTTATATAAACTTTATATTTATTTGACTAAACAGTCACTAATTACTATATATCTCAAATTATTATTTTTAAAAATAAATAATATTATTTTATATTATTTAATAACAATTAAAATTAATATATTAATTTAATTATAATTACAAAATTTATTTTAGTATATTTGACTAAACAATAATTAATTATTATATATCTCATATTATTATTTTTAAAATGAATAATATTTTTCTATATCCTATAATAACTATTAAAATTAATATATTACTTATAATAACATAATTATTTTAGTATTTATTATATTACTTAAAATTAATTAATTATTTAAATCAAACATATTATATGTAATTTGTATTATATTATTTAACAAGTCAATATATATTTTTCACTTTATATAAATATATGAAGTGACAATTTGTTATAAGTAATTAGTGTGGTAAATAAATTAATATATTAATGTGGTAAATAAATTGATATTTATTTTATGTATCAATGATAGTTTTGTTAACTTTTTAAGTTCTTTAAATGTAATTACAACTTCCGTAAAAGTTCAATTAGAACTTTGTATATAAACTCAAAATTTGGGTTTTCTAAAAGCAGCTTTTTTTGAGAATCTACAAAGTTTATCTATATTTAAAGAAGATCTATAAATTTAAAAAGCAATTTTTAAACATTCAAATAACCTCTTTATCTCCATGCTTTTCATTTTACTTTTTCTGAGAAGTATTTAATATTTTTTTCTCTCATTTTTTTTTCCAAATGATTCCCTCTCAATTTGTATATATTATTTAATTAAAGCCAATATATCAAGTATTGAAAATTAAAATTATTTCAATGCATTTAATAATAAAGAATGGGTTTGGCTATCCAAATTTGGAGAGTCAAACACACTCTCTAAATTGAAATGTTAAATTGGAGAGTCGATTGGAGTAGAATTTTAGGAGTTGCTGAAAGCTGAGTCACTAAAGATCTTGTTGGAGATGCTCTTAAAAAAAAATTTAATCAAAAATTTCTTATTAATTTTAGCTAAACAACCATAAATACAATTAAAAGTACTTTTACTCTTTAAAAATTGTTTTAAACTTTAAAAAAGCCTTTCCAAACATACTAGTAATCTCATATGGGACACATTTATGATCTCTAGTTGACTTGATGGATTAGGACTCCAGATGGGCAAGGACTCCTAACATGACCTAATACAACAGATATAAGAAAACTGATATATGTGAGTTGCAATAGTACTCCAAACATGACATAATACAATAGATGTAAGAAAATTGATATATGTGAGTTGCAATAAGACTCCTACGTTAGGGTCGTGTTATACTTAAAAAGACAGCCCCAAAGGGGGGTCCATGGCGATTCGAAGAGGATGAGGACGAGCTGTTGTTGCAGCCAAGTAGGTTAGGGTAGGACTTGGATTAATAAACTTAAGACCAATGGATTAGAGGAGGGTGCGGTCACGTAAAGAAGTGGTGCTGGAGACATGTGCCTCATCAATATGAATTTTAATTTTCAACTAAACCCTTTTTGTTTTAATTTTTTCGTAAAAAAAAAAAAAAAAGATTAACCAAAAAGTTTTAACCCTTTTCGTGATTGAACAATATTAGTGTACCTTGTGTTAAACATACATTAAAGTTCATTAAAAAGGTACAAATCCGATATAAATTACAAGAAATATGAATTGATTTCTCTTTCCCAAAAACTTGTAAAAGGAAAAAAAAAAAAAAAAACACAAAACGTGTTAGCAAAACCCAATTGGATTTGCATTGACGAATTAATGGTCTTAATGATCAGATAGAATTTTGTGTCGGCATCAACTATTACGTCTCAAATTTAGCTTAGCCATATACTACAATTCAACCAATCAATGAATTAATTATGGGTCCAATGGAGACCCAAGGACTTAAGATTTTGTCCCGACCACCCACTTGCCATAACTTTACGTTTCTTTACACCTAACTTATCTATTAGAGGGTAGACCAAAATATTTAAGGTGTTAGTTTTTAATTACAATTATGTTATCGTTGAATATTATATTGATCTACTTTTATGCTCGAAACTATATAGTTGTTCTTGAAAATCTCCTTTAGATACTATGAACAAATATTTAAGATAATTTTGTACTCAAACTTATATGTGTAGAGCTCGTAAAGTAGTAATCGTAACTCTCATAATTTGTGTACATTAGAAGTGTCAAAGATCTGTGAGACCACTCAAGCCTAAGCTGTCTAGCTCGCTTTAGGTACGGTTATCTTTGTACAAGTGGTGACATGGGCCAAATTGCGGAGGCAGCCTATGCACGACTCATTTTAGTACATATCGTACTATAGATAGCTCACCCTTACAAAAGTCATGTCCAACTTGATTATAGGTCTCTGCAACTTTAATTGTAGGGCAACTATCGAACACGACTAAAATAGGGTAGCGCCTAGCCAAGGAGTCATCTTAAAATCAGTTCGTGTATGTTCTATGGAGGCTGAATAAAAAAGAAAGGAAAATAGAATTTGAGATAGAATAATAGATAATTCACATGCGCTAAACACGTGTATTTTCGTATTGGTAATGGCTTTGTACATTAAATTAACTACAAGTCACTATCATCACAGCCAAAATATCCCAGCAATAATTGATCTCAAGTTATCTAGCAAAATCCAACTCCATGGTGTTTTAGATTACTCTTCAGAGAAAAAAGACTACAAGACTTAAATACACAGAAAATAAGAGAAATGGTCAATAAGAGACTTTTTCAGACATGTGTATAGGGAGGTGGTACTGGTCAGCTTTCAGGTGGCCGGAAATCAATTTCTCGTACTTCACGTCACGGTGGAGCAGCCAGAGCTTCCGGTGGCTCGAAATATCAGTCGTGGATAATGTTTTATGGACTTTGGTCACAGTGTTTGAATCCTTAGCTTTGGTATGTATGCTTTTTTATTTCTTCATCTTTTGTGGTTGTACTCTATGAACTATTGTTTGAAATATGTATAGTACTTTGGTTTGATCTGGTTGAATTTGATCCATTTTCTGGTACGATCGAATGATCAACTATGCAATTGGTCGTTTAAATCAACAGATTTTTAAATTGTTCATTTGAAAAAATAGAAACCATTTTTATTTGATAACTATGATTTACATCGAAATTAGACTAAAACGCCGAAGTTAAAATAAAGGCCGGTATGTGCCTCTGCTCGGAGCTTTTAAGCATTTGGTTGAGGAATAAGACTAAACACTAATAGTTTTTTCCGGAATTTTAAGACTTCTCCTTTAGGCAAATGTGTAGAATGTTAAAAGGATTCAAGCAGACAGTTTTAAATAATTATTCATTAATGTAATTTGCTGCAAATTTTGTTTATTTTGGATATTAATTGTTGTTTACCTAATTGTCTTGAATATTACAATTATGTACAATTAGGTTTTAGATTGTTGAATCATAATTCATTACCCCCATAGATATCTATCAACATTCAACACTACTCATTTTGTCAAAACCATAATGAATAATTGCATTTTCCATCTTGCCATAAAGTGCAATTAGTTACAGCAAGGGCAAATAAAAGTGGATTTTCTAATATATGCTAATTCAATAAATTGATTCTAAAACATTTTTTCATTTCACGAGAACAATCATCTCTTATTTAACTTGGTGAGTGCAACAAAGTACAAGGTCCCGACAAGTATATTTATGTTCTTATGGGTTCTTGATGGTGTTGTGATGTTCTCTCTTTGACTCATGTATAACAACAATTTGTCGAGTGACTCAAAGTGTAACATAAAAATTTAGAACTTAATTATTTTATTGTGTAAAAGAATTGAATATTATTAAGATGACAATTACTTGTACCTCCATAAAAATATCTTATAGAACTTCGCAATCTAACTCTAGACTCTAAATTCCAACAAACTTTTATTGGAAATTAGAAAAAAATTAAAAGTTTAGTTCTTTTAGAAAAATAAAAAAATTGATAGAGAAACTTTACAAAAGTTTAAAAATTGTCAGAGATATACAAATCAGAGATTGTTCCACCTGCAATCCCATAAATGTGAACGGAATGTCAAGTTCCATACTTGATAGGATCAATGACCCGTAAATGTAGCCACACTTGCACTCAAGGATATACAAAGAGGCACAATAGACTTACGTTGCAGACAGCATGACAAGACAACCGTAGTCGCACAGCCAACACAAGGGGCAGAGGCACGGGAATGGACATTAGGTGTGTATTATTATCATTGTTCTAAAATATTTGTTTAAACTTCGCCTAAGCGTGAGGTGTGACTTCCACGACTAACCACGCCTCGTCTCGCCTTGTCTTATCTTTTCTCTCGCCTAGGCTCGAAAAGTTTGAGCTCGGTGATGTCAAATTTTAATTAACTCGCAGAGTGTCTGAATCTATTGGAATATAGATAAGTAGTAATGGTCGATCATGAGGCTATATGAGGAAGGTGTAATTTAATCTAAATTAATTGTTATTAAAATTTAGTTGAGTTGAAGAGTTTTGTTGTTGAAATTGTTTAACTAAAAGACTAAAGAAATATGATAAAAAGATGAATTGAGAATTCAAGTTGTGTAAAATACCAAAGTTTCGGAATCCACCATTGTCTAACTTAGCAATCATCTAATCATTCATTAATTCCCAAAAACACACACGACAATACGAAATCAATCTATTATCGTCCCTAAAGATTTATCAATTAAGTCCAGAAGAAAAAGATCTAATTTAGGCTCCCCTTATGCTTCAAACATAAATCACTTAAGCATTTTTCATATCACATTCCATTGAAAGAAAACAAAGAATCAAAGATTTCCTAAGCATTCAATGTATCCCAATACTGAATAAAAGATGATGAAGAATCAAAAGAAATTAATAGAACATAATTAATCACCAAGCATGGATTAATTAAATCAATATCTAACTATCAAAAATACATGATATTTAAGATGAAAGAAATTCTATTTAATTAATCTAATCAAGAACAAATATAAACATTAAAGCTCTAAAAGGAATTAAGCGAATAACGGAATAATTACTTAATTAAAACAAGGTTTCATCGCTCACCTTGACTAGAGAAACTTAGAAGAACATAATTAAACTATAAAGAAAAGAATTAATAAAACCCGACATAGATCTTAGGAGAAGAAATCTTCGAAGAGTTCTTGAACGCCAGTAGTTGTCTTCTCTTGAAATCTTCCGTCTTCTCTTGATTTGGCTCCCAAAAATCCCCCCCTATTTTGACCTAGGTTAGGTCTTTATATAGTGTTTTACTAATTTAACAACTCATGTTCATGAAAAAACAAAAACGGCCCTAATTGAAATTAAAAATAAGTCAAAAAACACCCAGACGCGTCTGCCGCGCATGGTCATGGTCGAATCAGCATGTGCCACCGCGACAAATAGTAAATAATTCAATCCAAATTTGGTTCCAATCTCCATATTGCATGCTTAGTCCTCCAAGGTTTGACTTGTAATTTATTTGGTCATTGGTCATATTTTTGTTCTTTCTCCTCTTTAGTTATCTTATTTGCAGCACATGTCCTTCAACTTTGGATTTCATCATCTTTAGTCCTCCAATTTCTTCTTTCATATCAATTTAGTCCTCTTTTATTTGCAACCCAAGTCCTTAAACTTTTGAATGTTTGCAAGTTGATCCCCATATCCAAGTTTTCGTACGCTTTCAGTCCTTTTGCCTATTTTGCTTTGTTTTTCTCCAATTGTTCACAAAGCGTCCAAAACTAAAATAGAACAATAATAAACTAGATTAAGTATAAAAGCAACTATATGACGGCATAAATAATTAATTCAAAGGCAAAATAAGTACATAAAACGTACTTATCATCGGCCTTTACCCCTAGTCACTCATTACGATTTTTAGAACATTGATTATTATGGTAAACTAGCATAGACGAATCAAAAGATGATGCAAGATCAGGGGCGGATCTAGGTGCTTGGGTGGGTTGAAGCCCACAAGGGGAAAAAAAAACTAAATATTTTGATTTTGGGTAATTGTGGACTAGTGAAAATATATTTTATGCTAACTGATTTGGTCAATAAGACATGGCAAACTTTGGTAAATCTACTTTGTTATGATATTAATTTTTATATTAATTTATTTGAGACTATAGTTAATCAATATTCATCTTTTAAAAACTTGTAATGACAAATATAAAACAAGTGTCTATCAAAGTTCAATCGTTTATGTCATATTTTACCTAATAATTTTTTAAGATTTTGTTTGATGTATATGTCAAAAGACTCAAAACATTTGAGACATCACTTTTCAATTTTAATTTTCCCATTTCATTTTTCATTTTTTAGGTTAATGCATTGTGTTAACTATATGCATGTTAAAGAGTGAGACTTTTTAGGTCTTCCTAACTAGGCATGTTTTTATTGTCGAATGTCACTTTTTTTAAAAAAAAACTTTCAAGCCCCCTTGTCGATTCCTGAATCATCCACTTTGCAAGATACAACTGAAGACTCGGGTTAGAGCTGGCAGTGTAAGCAGCAGACAACCTACCCGATTGGCAGAATAGCGAAGAGGCTTCCAAAATATTGTAGAACCTTGCATGAAAAAAAGGCTAGAGCATTCTTAGGAAGTGTCTCTCTAGAATGATGGATGATCATTCATTCTAGAGTGTTCCATGTAAAGCGATTGGAGGGCCTTGCACAATATTACTAAAATGTTCACTCGTAAATATCATATAAAAGGGTCTAGAGAATTAATATCAACCGTACAATATGAATTATTTACATCGTCCATTCAAAAGAGATCAAACTATAATAAGCAAGAGGGTTGATTTGCAATAAAGCAAGCTATTTGGCATAAGCAACAATGACCAAATTTTCCAAAAATCCCTAAAATCCAAATTCTCTCTAGCCCTAAATTTAGCATTTTGCAGGAAAACTAGAGGCCTGAAAACTGGAGAAAAGAATATGAGTCCAACTTTGACTATTTTGTGATGTATCAATTTATATTCAACTTATAGTAATCAATTTTAGGAAGAACAAGTCACAATATGTCTGAAGCTACCTCTGCAATACGATTAATATGAGCACAAAGTATGCAAAGCTTTAAAACTCAGATCTGCAACATTTATAAAACATTTAACAACGAAAATACTAACAATATAGAGCATGACTTACACCAAAGCCATATGATCACATACACCTTTCAGTAGTAGTTGCGTAAGCAACACTCCTAGCCTACTCTATCACAATCAAAGGTGTTTGCAACCGAAAGCTTCAACCTCCAAGTCTTCTTCAATGTCCTCCCTAGAACAAATTGCACTAGCTCCGTGTGAGCATTAGATCAAAAACTCAAAGCACTTAATAATCCTTTTGTTAAGAGAAAAATATATCTTTATTTTTCTTTCTTCTAAAAAGTAGTTTTTTAGGAGATTTTGATAAAAGTTGATAAAATATGTGATTGAATAATTAATAAAAGTTGTGTAAGAATTGGAGCTCAACTGATAAATGATTTAATTTCAAATCACTACCAGCAATAATAAAATGAGTTGGGAATTCCAACTTCAGCTCAATTTAACAAATTAATTAACAAAATTGAATTGGAAAGAGAATATGAGAAGGAAGTGAGTTGAATAAAAGTGGAAGAAGAATAAGAATTACAGCAATTTGATCCACATTTGCATTTCTGTTGTTACATAAGTGTGCAAGCCAAAGTGGCAATTTCAATAAACATAAAACAATTTAACAATTTAACTAAACTAGTCCAAAACTATGTCGCCTATCTTAACAAAACAGCAGCGTTTCACTTTGGTTTTCTAATCTCCAAAACGGCGTCGTCTTCATCATTCTTTTAATTCAAAAGTTAGTTAACGTCTGTTACTTCTCTTTCTTCTTCCTCCCCTGCTGGTTTTCTCCAATAATTGATCCCGACAAATTGTATGTCCATAAAATATATGGTAAATAAGTTTAAGAAAAAAAAAGTGTTTAAAAGAAACTCCACCAAGATTGAAAATTGTGAACCATCATATCATATAGGCCAAAATAGCCCATGATTATTGACTTTTTTTTAATTGATTAATTTAGCTTAATTTCTTTCAAGCTAAAACTATTTTTGTGCAATCACCTTAATTAGTTGTAATTTTCACAATTAATTAATTGTATCATTAAAAATGCATTCCAGTTCCTTGATTGAAGCCATTGAAGGACCTACTCGAATACAATTGATTTAAGCTTCAATTAATTAAATTTTGTATTGGTTAACTCTTAACTGTTTCAAATATAATTAATTAGTCTCGACTTTTTTACACTTTCAAGCCCTCCTTGTGGATTCCTGAATCACCCACTTTGCAAGATACAACTGAAGACTCGGGTTAGAGCTGGCAGTGTAAGCAACAGGCAACCTACCCTGATTGGCAGAATAGCGAAGAGGCTTCCAAAATATTGTAAGACCTTGTATGAAAAAAAACAGAGCATTCTTAGGAAGTGTCTCTCTGGGGTGATGGATGATCATTCTATCTAGAGTGTTCCATGTAAAGCGATTGGAGGGCCACAATATTACCAAGTCGTTCACTCGTAAATATATCATATAGAAGCGTCTAGAGAATTAATATCATCCATTACAATATGAATTATTTATATCGTCCATTCAAAGAGATCAAACTATAAAAAACAAGAGGTTGATTTGCAATAAAGCAAGCTATTTGGCATAAATAACAGTGACCAAATTTTCCAAACATCCCTAAAATCCAAATTCTCTCTAGCCCCTCAATTTAGTATTTTGCAGGAAAACTAGAGGCCTGGAAAACTGGAGAAAAGAAGATGGGTCCAACTTTGACTATTTTTGTGATGTATCAATTTATATTCAACTTATAGTAATCAATTTTAGGAAGAACAAGTCACTGTGTGTCACAGGCTACCTCTGCAATACAATTAATATGAGCACAAAGTATGCAAAGCTTTCAAAACTCAGATCTGCAATATTTATAAAACATTTAACAAATCTAAAATACTGACAATATAGAGCATGACTTACACCAAAGCCATATGATCAATGTGACACCTTTCAGTAGTAGTTATGTAAACAACACTCCTAACCTACTCTTATTACAATCAAAAGGTGTTTGCAACCAACAGCTTCAACCTCCAAGTCTTCTTCGCGTCCCTCCTAGAACAAATTGTACCAGCTCCGTGTGAGCACTCTAGGATCAAAAAAAAACTCAAAGCACTTATTAATCCTTTTGTTAAGAGAAAAATATATCATTATTTTTCTTTCTTTCTAAAAAAAAATACCAGGAGATTTTGATAAAAGTTGGTAAAATACGCGATTGAATAATTAATAAAAGTTGTAAAAGAATCGAGCTCAGCCGATAAATAATTTAATTTAAAATTACTAACAAAGAATAAGAAATGAGTTTGGAATTCCAACCTCACCCCAATTTAACAAATTAATTAACAAAATTGAATTGGGAAGATAATAGCAAGAAAGGAAGTGAGAATAATAAAAGTGGCGGGTTATCAAGAATTCAGAATTGAGTCTGACAATTTGATCCATTGCATTTACAGTTTGCAGATATTTATATAAATAAATATATATAAATGTCTGAGTTACATAAGTGATGCAGCTAAAGTAAGCGATTTCTAATAAACTTATAAAAACAAATTCTGACAATTTAAACACAAGGAATTTAAAACTATAACAAAACAATTTAACAATTTAACTAAAGTGGTCTAAATAAACATATATTTATGTAAAACAACTTGACAATTTTGCTTTTGTAAAACAATTTGACAATTTAACTAAAGTAGTCCAAAACTATGTCGCTTCTAATCTTAACAAAGCAACAGCGTTTCACTTTTGGTTATGTAATCACCAAACCACATCGTCTTTCATCATTCTTTTAATTCAAAAGTTAGTTAACGCCTCATATTGCTTCTCTTTCTTCTTCCTCCCCACTGCTGGTTTGCTCCAATAATCGATCCCCGCAAATTGTATGTCCATAAAATATATGGTAAATAAGTCTGAAAAAAAAAAGTGTTTAAAAGAAACTCCACCAAGATTGAAAAATTGTGAACCATCATATCATATAGGCCAAAATAGCCCATGATTATTGCCTTTTTTTTTTTTTTAATTTATTAATTTAGCTTAATTTCTTTTAAGCTAAAACTATTACATACCAATCACCTTTAATTAATTTGTAATTTTCACAATTAATTAATTGTATCATTAAAATGAATTTGCAGTTCCTTGATTGAAGCCATTGAAGGACTCCACTCGAATAATAATTGATTTAAGCTTCAATTAACTAATTTTGTATTGGTTAACTCTTAATCGCTTCAAATATTATGCGAGATTTACCTTCATACATAAGTTATGACTTTTCACTTAATCCAAAGTTTAGCCTTTTTTTCTCTCATCCATAAGATGCTTGAAAGAGTTAGAAATTCTCCTTGTTCTAACTCGGTTTTCCGCATTAAATTTGTTAATTGGTTACAAAACGATATAAACATCATTCAACGGTAAACTCTTTGTTATCAAGACATCAATAATTAATATTTTTACATCAATAAATATTCTAAATCAAAGATAGAACTAAAAATTTGAAATCAATATTACCATCATATATTCTTAAAATTAGTGAATTATTTTGCGAAAAAATTAATACATCCATTATTACCACATTATTATCAAACTAGTTATCAAAGATTAAAAATCGCCATTATGAGGAAAAAATATTCTTAGCATAATAAAAAACAAAGACTTAATAACAAAAGGAGAAAGTATGAATCAATAATAGACTTTTTCAATAATAAGAAAGTGAAATGCAAAGCCAAATTCATCTTGTTTTGTTATGTTGATGAAAGAATTTGCTTAAATTCTCGTCACATAATAAGATCGACTTTCGATTGTTTAAAATTAAATATAATAATTTCAATATATTAAACATTTTATTAGTATATATTGGCTCAAGCTTAATTTTCTATCAACAATTAAATATTACGACATGTCATTTTGACAAGTTGTCATGTCGATCGTTAAATAATAATAAGTGGCTCGTTTGACCAATTATTCACTTTAATTATTTATGTAATCTCACGAATCTTTACTACAAGAAATTTTATTTTTAACAACGAAAATTTTGGTCTGGTAAAGTCTCTCGACGACCATTTTTCGACAAAACAACCTAAAAATGACTTTCTATAATAAAAAAATTCATTGTTAAAAGTGAAATTTCTTGTAGTGCTTGTCCCGCTCTTTGCAATTTATTGTGATTATATCACAAATAAGAGTTCAACAATCTTATTGTTAAAATATTGAGTTCAAATTAAGTACCTTTTTGAAAAAATACTTGTAATAACGATCGTCCCTATTAAATAGGGGACGGATTCCGTGTTGCGAGTTTATGTTCGTTAATTAATTTATCATAATTTTCAACACGAGATGATAATTCTATAATTAATCTAACTCTTTGTTACCTCAAAGAACTTAGACTAATAATTAACGTTCATAGCCCGCTCGTTCGTCCGACAATCGAATAATATTTGATCATGTGTGATTGTCACGATAGATTATATATTACGTGGTCCTGTCCAATACCAGAGTCAAGATAAACTTTAATAAAGAAAATGTGACCTTAACAAAATAAACTATAGTCGAGGATGTTGGAATTGTGGACAACCTGGTCACGTGAGGAAAAATTGTCCAAAAGGTGGAAGCGAGACTCGGCTAAGCGCTCGACATCGGATCTGACAATATATGTCTCTTTATGGGAGGCGATGATGTCGCTTGAGTAAGTATTTACATCCTCGTGGTATCGCTAGTTGCCATGATAGAGGATGTGTTACTACTAGCGGGTCCACATTTGCACATGGGCATTGGCTTGATATTAATGCAAGGTGTGTGGTGGAATTGATGTCGATGGCTAATAAACTTCCAAGAAAATCAAGCAAGTGAGTTGCACCATAATATTTTAGCAAATTTATTCGACATGAGCCGATGAAATTCTTAGAATTCGTTAATTCTAAGTGATTATACTTATATGGTGGAGTATGTTAATTCTCTGTTTTGAGAATTGGGATTGTCAAAGTGTACCCTTTTTTTTTAAGTATCAAGATGAAGAGCTGCAGAAGAGATGATTGATTTTTGACTCGTTTTTCGTCAAGGTGGAGATTGTTGGGAATTTCATCGGCTCATGTCGAATAAATTTGCTAAAATATTATGGTGCAACTCACTTGCTTGATTTACTTGGAAGTTTATTAGCCATCGACATCAATTCCACCACACACCTTGCATTAATATCAAGCCAATGCATGTGCAAATGTGGACCCGCTAGTAGTAACACATCCTCTATCATGGCAACTAGCGCATACCACGAGGATGTAAATACTTACTCAAGCGACATCATCGTCTTCCATAAAGAGAGACATATTATCAGTATCGATGTCGGCGATTAGCCGAGTCTGCTCCACCTTTTGGACAATTTTTCCTCACGTGACCAGGTTGTCCACAATTCCAACAAGATACTTTTCTTTTCATGTAGTTATTCTTCTTCTATTTTTGACAATAAGTAACGAGTTTTCGGATGAAAAATTACTTCCACCACTCAACCTTCTTTCTTCAGAAATTAATTTACTTGTAACTTCTTCAAAACTCATAGTTTCTTTCCCATACATCAAAATTGGTTTGATGTGTTCATAGGAAGATGGAAGAGACCAGATGAGTCTTAACGCTTTGTCCTCATCATCAAATTTAACTCCAAATGACCTCCGGTTCAGAAACGATCCCATTGAGAACACTCAGGTGGTCTAAAATTTTTGTACCTGCATTCATTCGCAAAGAATGAAATTGTTCCTTCAAGTACAACCGATTTGAAAGACTCTTTGTTTGATACAACTGTTCAAGTTTTTCCAAAGATCCTTTGCGGTGAGATATTCTATGAATATTTGCAAAAACATTTTAGCTAAACATAGGCGTATCGTGCTTGCGACTTTCAAATTCAAATCTTCCCAAACCTCATCGCTCATACTAGATTTTTCAAGTATCTTTGTCGAGAAAGCAGGGGTTGGTTTCCCTTTCAAAGCCTTGTGCATTCCAGATTGAATCAAAACATCATTGACTTGTATGTGTCACAAGCCGAAATTGATTCTTCCGTCAAATTTCTCCACGTCATAATTGATAGACATATATTCTCTCAATGCGCTAACACTCTGAACGACTGATGCTCGATACCTTTGTGGAATTGAGACCAATTCCTTTATTGTCCCACAAGATCCTTGTTACGAGAAATATAATGGAATAGAAAATATAAAGATAGAGAAAGATTTACGGATTGTCAAAGCTTTCACTATATGAAAAATTGTTACAATCATATAGATTTCACCCACCCAAATCCCAAGTATCTCAAGAAAAAATGGAAGAAGAATAACTACATAAAAAGAAAAGTATCTTGGTATAATAAAGAAAATGTGACCTTAACAAAATAAACTATAGTCGAGGATAATTAATTTTGATCATATTATAAATTGAATTTGTTTGCACCTAACAACTTAAATATTCAATTTATATTAATAATTGTGATCAAGATACATTTAAACACTTGTTCAAAATTAATATGCATATACAATAAATAAGCTTAAAAATACATTTTATTTATTTAATAAACAAGAATGAATACCACACAAAAGAGTCAAGACCATGCTACTACAATCCTCTGGATTTTGACTTTCTAGATTGATTTCTCGACACATGGATTGGCATACTGGTGAACGCCATGCAAGAATCCCCCACATAGTATCTAACTAGATCGAGATGGACAGAACTTCATCGAGATTCGAATCCTATGCATTCGAAATAAACATTTGACTATATATCCCAACAAAATTATCACTTGAAAAAAAATATTATATCAAACATGTACAAAAGAGAGTTAATTGTTTCAAAAATCACTGAACTTTGTTACGCGTCATGAATACCACACTGAACTTAAAAATATTGTTAAATCCTCACTATACAATCTAAATATGATCTCTATCCATCACTCTTCACATAAACGTTTGATGGTGTTGACGGATATGCCGACGTAGCAAACGGAGTGGCGTGAACCACCGTCCATTTATTCCACTCATCAATGACACCTTTTCCATTTTTAAAAAAACGCATTCCCAAAATATTTTTATCCTTCAGCAAATCAAATCCCCAAATCAATTCATCACAAATCCCTAACCCCAAACCTCCATCCTCAACCGTGAATTCTTTCCCTAACCCAAAACCCCATTTTTCTACAGCTTTTGTTTGTTGTTTGGGATGGAAAATTCGTCGAATTCTTTGCAAATAATGGACGGGATTATATGTCATTGTGGTCAATTTATAAGATTGAAGACATCTTGGATGAAGGCAAATCCCAGTCACGGTTTCAAGGCTGCAAGTTCTATGGGAGGCCAGATGCTTGCGATTTCTTTTCGTTGCTTGATCCTCTACCACATCCTAGATACAATTTAGTCATCAATGGGTTCTTGAAACAAATCAGTGGCTGATAAAGAAAAAATAGTTGTCCGCTGGAAGTTCAGAATTTATCAAATTGGATTTTGGTTGCTCATTTGCTTCGTAGTTATTCATTTTGTCTTCTAAATTCAATTGTAATGAATTGTGTTAGGTTGGGTATAGTTTGATGCCCATCATTTTCGATGCTTGAAAAAAAACGTGTAAGGTTGTCTTATAGAAATTAGTTGTAGTAAAATACTTGCGGTGGAATGTAAGAAATTGTGTAATGTTCTCAGCTGAAAATGTGTAATTTTAGACTTGTTTTGTTGGACAATCAAAAATAGTAAGTTTCATATTTTTATGACTTATTTTGTAATGTTGTCTTCTCCAAATTGAATAGGATGTGTTCTTCCCAAAGCATTGGCTACTAAAATAAGGCACATTGAATTCCCACAAGGCATGGCTGAAATAAGGCTCACTGATACGAAGGCATTGGCCGCTGAAATAAGGCATCACACTGAATACAAAGGCAACAACTCAAATAACAAAATATCATTCCATTCATTTGCACCGTTTGAAGCTACATTTTCAGCACATTTTCACTACCTTTTCAGTATAATCTATTAAGCACATTTTCACAATATTTTTGTGTCAACAAAACATTACACCAACATAACAAAAACTAAACCCATTAGTTTATCAAGTGTGTTTGATTATCTCTTCTAGTTTTGTCAAGTTGTGCTTCTAGGAGAGCTTGATTCATCTTCCTCGTGCTCTTTCTCATCTTCCTCCTATGTGCTCATTTTGAGATGTTAACATCTTGTGTTATTTCGAGTTGACCACGCTTATTCTTGGACATCAAGTTCTTGTAGTTCTTCCACCATTCATGAGATGTTAACCTCGCCCTGCAATGTGTTATCACCGTGATCCGCCATTTTTCGAAGGTGGATCGAGCAGGATCGATCCCTTTTTTTTGCATTCGCTTTACTACTATACTATAGAATTTAAACAACATTCTAAAATACATTTGAGATCTTAGACCAACTATGGGCATAAAGCTAAATATTGTAGGCTTTAGGAAGGACCTTTGCTTATCCGCCTTCTCCTTGGAGAAGATTTCAAGCGGTGTGGTTGCACGTAGAAGAGACATCCCCAGGTATGCATGAATTTGAAAGTTGATTGTAGTACTTGGTCCTAGCTAGAAGAACATCTATTGTCTCTGTTTGGAACCTTTTTTACCTTACCATGATCATTTAAAGAACACACTGGTATTTAAAATAAACATAATCAAACCAACACTGCTAGCAATTTAAAAATGTACCTTACTCTTCATACGTTATAGATTTTCTTGTTGCAATGGCATTTGCTCCAACTACCCATTAAATAAATCCTACGAACATGAGATGAATAAGAAAATTGCAAAATCTTCCTATTGTTTTCATAATTCCCAGCAACAACATATAAATGTTCAAAATTTATGTCATATTCCTCTTTATTCATTCCATTTAGTTTCTTGTGCAACCAAACTCTAAGAAATCATTCGCACTAGAATAAATATACTTACATTATCAGGGGCATCCGACCTCAAATGGTATCAGCTATTATGACCTTTCAAGCTACACATGGAGCACATCATGGTTACTTGTCCTTTTCTCTTCACAAATGACTTGGACTTCCTCTATACCTGACCTCTTCTTTTTTTGACGCCATTTTGTTTAACAATCCATTTTTGGGAATTTTTGATTGACAAACCCTTTATATTTCGTAGCACCTCAAGTAGGTCTCTATATGATGATGCAATATTAATAAATTGTTGAGGAATAATTTACTACTTAGACAAACGTTGGATATAAATGGTTCAATTTTCCATTCATTGTAATGTTCCTTTGGAAAATTTCTTAGTTAATCTCCAACATTTAAGGTCTTTTGCGAAGTCGCCCCGAACCATCATGGACTTTTTAATCTCCACCTTCGATGAATGTGGCAAAGTTGGAACTTTTCGATGTCTACACGCTTCCTTCACATAATCACATGTTAACATATTTTATTGAGAATAACTGTTGTACTCTTATTTTGAATTTTAAGTAAATAATAAATAAAATGATAAAACAATAAAAGAAAAGAAAAATATAATCAACCCATCATCTCCTCCAAATCCATCCCACCATTGCCCACGCCACCTTCCCCAGCCCCAAGATGTGTCAATAATTTAGGTTAGCCCGATACTGCCCATACACATGCTGAGTCAGCCCATCTATGGTGGTGAGATTTGTCAAGCACAATTCATCCAAATTTTTTTTTTATCTCATCTCGACACAAGTCAGGTCGGTTCCCAGTCACATTGTAATTTTTTAAGAACATTGATGATAACTCGATTTCTTCGGCCGATGTGCCGGTGGTGGGGGTGGTGTCTTATTTGTCTAGACATGGCTCTTTCTGTGGAAAAAAAAATCTCACAGCACCAATGATACTCAAGACTGGTACCTATGAAAGGCGGAGCTAATTCCACATTGGGACTCGACTATCAAATCTGTGTAGTGTTGGAAACATATATAAAATATAAAAAATTGGAAGAAGAGATGAAAAAAATTGTTCATGAAAAAGATACTTGATAAGGCATGACTATTTATAGATTATTATCTTACTTACATGGATTGACTTGAGTATGAATTTGTACGTAGAGACAAGTATCCTTGTCCGGAGTAATGATCTCTTACCACGGTGGGTAGGAGATCATTTACCCATTGTAATGTGACCACACACAGTTGTGTATTGTGTGAGCTGATATGACACTCCCATATCAGTCCACATCATCAATGGGTAAATGATTTTATACCCACCGTGGATAGGAGATCATTACTCTCCTTATCCATGCCTATATTTGGAGAGAGAATAATGGTAATGGTTGGGTGGAAAATGGACCAGTTGGTGTACTAGCCCATATATTCTGAATTTCGGGCTGGGTCGGGCCAATTAAAAACTGGCCCAATAAAAATCGAACATATTTGACTCGGTACAATTAATCCACCGGACTAATCAGGTTCATGCCGGACTGGTTTAATTATGTCCGGTGCCAAAAACTAGGGAGAGAATTCATCCTCCTCCTAAGTTTGTCGTGAAACCAGAGAGAGAATCTCCCTGATTTCGTGACAAAACCAGGCCCCTCCCGATTTGGGTGACTGTGGGGGGTGGGGGACTGGGGGACTTTGCGAAGAAGATAAGACCTCTCTCTTTTTTTGTTTGGTCCATCAAATTTTGGGTCGAGTTGATTGGCCTATTTGCTACCTCTAGTAATGTGTCTCATGTTCCAATAGATTTGAAAAACTGGACAAAGAACCTGAGCTAGAGATACTATATGAATAAATTATATTATATATATAAATATATATATATATATATATATATATATATATATATATATATATATATATTTCTTTCAAAATATAAGTTTCTGTAGCTTGAACATCAAAGAGGCTTCTAGAATACTCTAGAACTATGTAAAACATTGCATGAAGAAAATGTAGAGCATTCCTAGGAAGAGTCTTGAAGGAACTCTCTAAAACGTTGGAGGACCATGCATTCAAGAGTATTCCAATTAGAGAGATAGACATACATAATGTTGTAGAGACAACCTGTCAAGATTGTTCTCTAGTAAATATCTTGTGAAAAAGTTCTGAGAATTAATATGGAGAATTTAGAAAGCTAGATAGAGTTATTTTTAATTTAATAATTTTTGTAAGAATATAAATTTTTGGGATAAAAAGTCATGTATACCTTTTTGGTCTTTTTTTTATTTTTTATTTTTTGTCATTCGACTGTCACATGTAAAAGGAATGAAGAAAAAAAAAATTACTGTCTAGGCGACGGCTTTAATTGTCTCCCGGACACAAGTTTTTTCTCTCTTTTTTTTCTTCTTCTTCAAGACAGTTGAAACGACAGTTACTCAACCCACTTCGTTTGTTTTTCTTGTTTCCACATTCTTCTTTTTCAACCAGATATTAATCCATGAACTCAATCTCTTCCAATAATTTTTGAGCAATTATATTCAATCCATTTTCATATCTAAAAACAATCAAACTAATCTAGTACAAAACCTATTGAATTTTTGTTCTTTTATAATTTAAATTGATCTATCAAATTGGTAATTTAATTATGGTGGGTTAGTTGGTGTCTAGTGGCGGCGCGAGGAGATGGCACAAGGCGGTGGATGGTGGAGCAAGATTTGATTTTGGTGAAATAATAGATCTAATTTTAAATTAGATTTGATTAGGATATAGTGGGTGTTTAATTAATTGTATGAGAATGTATTTGTCCAAAATTATTATTTTTTAACTTATTTTTAAAAGTTGTCATTTTTCAAATATAACACGTACAAAAAGATATTTGCTATAATTTCCTCAATTAATATCAACCATAAGATGAAAGTTATTTAAACCATTTATTCAAAAGAGATACTATAAAAGGGCGAGAGAGCCTCATTTGGATTAAAGCAAGCAAGTTGCCATAAGTGATAAGCCCTTTCTTCTCAATATTAGTTAAAACACGTGCATTACACGTGATTTTGCCATAACTTTATTAATTTTTAATATTTTAATTTTTAATTGTTAAAATGTTAAAATAACAATTATAATACGACCAAAAAAAAAAAAATACGATTCTTAATAACATATTGTATTGTATTGTTTGATATTATAATGAATAATGTTGATATTTTATTTATATTCATAGAAGTATAATTACAATTAGATATGAGTTTTATATTGTGGTAATACCAACAATCACTTGAACTCGGTGAATACATTTTGGTAATTTAAACTTTGATAATTGACGATCTATTGATATCAAATCTTATGGAATTGATACTATAAAGAATAAGAATTTGATAAACTTTTAAAAATGGTCAAATTTCTAGATTTTCAATTTAATCTTTGTTTCAATAGAAGTTGATTAAGCCTAGACAATAGCAAAACTAACTATTTTTAATTAATAGAAAAAGAGACAACTAAGAAAATTAGAAAGAAGTAAATGAATTACATTATCATGCCTAGCTAAAGATCAATTATGTTGCATATTCTCCATTGGTTGTATTCATTGTTAACATTAATGTATTATCTCAAGAACTTCAACACATAAAACGCTTGGTAAACATCAAATACTCAATATTTTACTCGTGTTTTGAAATTGCAATATAGTGTTTTCTTGAACTCTACTAAATCTACAAGGACATAATTATAGCAACAATGCTTATATAGCGTTTTTCACAAAATGTTTTTCTCCTATTTAGCAAACTTTGTGTAAGTTACTTCAATTGATAAAACTCCAATCAATTCACATTTCCATTTCTCTATGAACATAGTCTATTTTGATAGATACACACTATGATCATTATGATTATAGGAAACAAAAATGTATGAAAGATCATTTATAAATGAAGGACTATTACAAATATTTTTAGGAATTAATAGAAAAATGATGACTCACTTTTTGTCTTTATATCTCTAAAAATGAATTCATAACTTGAATGTCTCTCCTTGACAGCCAACCTGAGAATCAAGTCTTTGTTATATATATGCGTGTTACAATTTCCATCCACGAGGACTATACTAGATAATAAAATGTAGTGACACTTTAAAAAAAATAATAGAACTGGTAGTTATAATGAGAAGGAAAGAAAACGTGTCTTACATAGAAGATGTTATAAATTTCTTTAGTTTAAAAATGTAGGTAATTAAATAATGATGAAGAAAATATAAATTGAGATATTTATTAATTTCAAACATGTTACTTTTACGTTAATTATGTTGGTTGATATTTAAATTGATAGAATTTTGTTCTTTTTCCCATCAAAA
Organism: Forsythia suspensa; assembly: GCA_023638005.1. Taxonomy (NCBI): domain Eukaryota; kingdom Viridiplantae; phylum Streptophyta; class Magnoliopsida; order Lamiales; family Oleaceae; genus Forsythia; species Forsythia suspensa. Next base: position 47,338,265 of record CM042675.1, read on the forward strand.
TTCTATTTTGTTTGCATTCAAACTGATTCTTGTATGTTTTTTTTTTTCATTTGAACACATGCTTCAACCGGTTTCAAACTAATGCCAAGGAGTTGTAACCATTTCTAATTTCAATTGGCTTAGACTATATGGACAATTTTTGATACACTAAGCTTGATTGAGCAATACACAAATGTTTCACATATCATTGTTTCTTAATCCTATTCAATTATCTCTAGTACTGAACATGTCATCCATCCCTCAAAAATTCATATAAAGTTCTATACAATTCATACCACATTTCATAGTGTGCAACCAAACCATGTTGAACGATTTTTTTTTTTTACATTTCTTCATTACATTTCATAGTGAAAAGACCGAACTATATCAAATGAAAAGTTCTATACATTTCTTTATAACATTTCATAAGTGACCAAATAGAACAATATCAAATGGAAGAATCTATTAGCACATCGTGTAAGATTGTAAAAAAAATTATATCAAGTTGAAATAACCACTTGTACGTAGATCTCGCTTTGGATTTCTTGAATATGAAAACTGATAGAAAGATCTAAAACTTTTTGTTTGTTTTTCAACAACTTTGAATAATTACTTCTTTCATTTTTCTTTCTTTTGTAAAAACTTGAAGAAAAAATGAGTTCTGTGTGTGTAATATGTTGTGAAAAGAAAAAGACAAAGTGAGATAATTTTGCAACAAACTTTCTAATTCTAACTTTTAAAATTTACATATAAAATATGAAAAGTTGATGGCAAAGTTAAAAAAAAAAAAAAGGAGTCGATCATCACAAAGCTTTTCTAGATGAAAAAATGATAAATTTTGATGTCAATATTGACAAATGAAAAGTCTTTTAACTTTTCAATTCATAAATCCCATTTTTATGATCTTAAATACATATTTAAAAATTAAATAATCATCATACGACTCTTTCTATTATGCAGAAAAAAAACTGAAGATAAGTTGTCCAAAGGCCTCAAACAACTCCTTATTTTGTTCAATAATGGTGGGAAATGAAAAGTTTTTAGATTTTTTAATTTAATATGGAGAGGTAAAATAGTCCAAAATTGTTTCTCCCTTTTAGACCTTTTTAAGCAATGTCGGATGATATTTGCTTCTAAATTATTTGTCAAAGTCAGATATTAATAATGGTGTTAATATGGGAGGGTAAAATAGTCCAAAATTATTTCTCCTTTTTAAGGTCTTTTAAGCAATGTCGGATGATATTTACTTCTGAATTATTTGTCAAAGTCAGAGATTAATAATTGTGGAAGGGGAAAGATTTTTGAATTTTTAAATTTAATATGGGATGGTAAAATAGTCCAAAAATGTAATATGAGAGAATAGAATAGTCTAAAATTATTTTTTTCTTTTTGTGAACTTTTAAAAAGTAGTATAGACGTGTAGGTTTTTCCTCCTTTGCGCAAGTTATCGAGTGTGCCATTTAGCACATTTATTAGTCTTGCCAATAAACAGAGGCTGACTTAGCTAACAAATTGCCATATGTATTCCTCAAAAAAATGTAAGTAAACCACATAATCAACAAAATATACATGCAGAGTATTTTAGAGAAAAAATCATCAAAAATATGTAAATGGGGATCCGTATTTACACAATCTTTACAGCGCCATAAACACATCTTTTTGTTCAAAATTTCAGCCATAGCAAGAGTGGTTGGAACGCGTAAAATGGGATCAACTCAATGACCCGAGAAATTCAAATGAGGCAGATACGAATATTGTCCCATTTTTTTTTTTTTACGAAATGACACCACTGCAAGGTGGATCTCTCCACGATGCGGTGGGGGTTAATGATATCATACCCCTTAGGAACAGGAGATTGCCACTATTATTCAACAAAAGATAAAATCAAAAAAATAATGTGGAGGTGAAAATGGAGATCCTAAGATCCATAAAACAATATATAATCCTTACATTTCCATATATGTCTCGTCATTTTGCCCAAACTATCATTTAATGCAAGAGTAGTTGTAACGCCTGTTACGAAAGCATCAATTGGTAATGAAGCAGGCAACGGAGCAACCAATCATGCTCTTAATATTTAGAACATATGTGCATCATACAAGTTAATTATAGTAAGACTCCAAGCCTTGACGGATTGCATTCAATCTACAAGTTAGTTAGAGGAAGACACCAAAACTAAAGGATTATATATGTTCAGTGACAGATTCCTATGATGTGTATATAACGATACCTCTAAAGTGAATAAAATTCAACACTTCAATTCCATATTCTAAAGAAATTTCTTGAAACCATGGTCCAACCAAACTAAAGAACCTGAACTTTAGCATTCAATCCTTTAACCATTGATCTAGCTCAACTTTAATCAAACTAAGCACGTCAAACTTCCATACATATATTGAGAAAAAAAAAAATTGTAATCAGATACTTGATTAATAGTTTGTTAATAATCCATAAATAAAACCAGGTACATTATTGTACCTAAATCTTGATTAATAATGAAATTTGAGGAAACTGATTGTCAATAATCAAATGTGAGGGCAATAACATAAATGCTTACATATATGAATCTTTACTCAAGGAAACTGATTGTTTTCTTACCTTATCTGAATATAGCCTTACATGAGCAATTACTAAAATTAATTACATTTTCTATCTTCACAAAATGTATTAATTCTAGTAAGGGCAATAAGGGATGATTATTTAAAGTACTATAAAATTGAAAAAAAAAAAAAATATCTGATCAATTCTACAAATATTTTTTCGAATAAATCATGTCACTCTCTTAAACTTGGTGAACGATTAGAAAAATACAAAACACAATCGAGTATACACGCGTTAACCATCTCATCTAGAGATTTGATAAATTTATTCATGTATCTTCAACACAGGTAGGGCAGCCTGTAGGCTGTTTTGACATCCTTATCCAAATATTCTATACCATCAAATTCCACCGTTTTAGAAGCCAATTTGATAGCGTCGTAGTAAAGTCTAAGTAATTAATGAAGGGGTTTTGGTGCAAATGGTCACTAACTTTTGTCTTTAGTGTAGAATTGGTCTTTAACGTTTATTTTTTGGCAAACAAGTCCCTAACAAATGTATTTTGATACGAAATTGATCCTTTTGGGATGAAAAAGATAAATATACCTTTGGTTTTAATTAGAAAAAATTGTATGTAGATTTATAATCATTACAAAATGTGCAAATATGTCCAATACTTTTATTTTTTTTATAAAAAATTAAAGAAAACTAATGAGTTTTTTTAATTAACAATTTAGTAATAAATATGTCAAATAAAATTATTATTTTTATTATTAAGTAATTATATTATTTAAAATGTAAACTTTTATTTTATTGTTGTATAAAAAAAATAACTTTGCCACAAACTTGATGTTCAAATACTTTTATTTAATTAAGTTATATGTTTATTAACTACAAATATTAGAAATCCAACTATATTCTTCATATTTTAATTTATCGTTTTATTTTCGTTCATAAATAAAACACATAATGTGTAAATTAATTTTTATTAGTATTTTTATGTTAACTAAAATGTAATAAGATTAGTTCAATGTCATAAAATTATATATGTCATTTTGTTATTTATTTAACTTAATTTTTAAAGTAAATAGGGAGAAAAAATTTTATAAGTAAAGAAGGAGAAAAATGATTTCTCACAATGATTTCTCCCTCTTTAAATAATATAATTACTTAATAATAAAAATATTAATTTTATTTGACATGTTTTATTACTATAGTGTTAATTCAAAAAAAAAAAAAAAAAAAAAACTCATTAGTTTTCTTTAATTTTTTATAAAAAATAAAAGTATTGGACCTATTTGTATATTTTGTAATAATGATTAGGAATCTACATACAATTTTTTTTTAATTAAAATTAAGAGGCATATTTGTCATAAAGACCAATTTTGTACCAAAACACATAGGTTAAAAACTTATTTATCAAAAAATAAACGTTAGAAACTAATTCTATACTAAGGACAAAGGTTAGGGACCATTTGCGCCAAAATCCCATTAATAAATGAAAAGAGGTCGAAATATCTCATTTCTGGGAAACAAAATATAATGATATTTGCACATAATGACAAATTAGCTTTACCAAACATACCATTCATAAAAAAATAAATGCTAAAAAGTATCCTATATAAAAGCAAATTATGCACTTTTCTGAGCATTCCATTATCTTTCTTCGTACCCCATTTTCTTATTCATCAATTCCTCTTTTCTTCTTCTGAAAATACTAAGATGAGGGGTTTGTTTGCAACTATGATTCTTATGTTTAACCTTCATGGAATCCCACAAGAAAAAGATCAAAATTTGATAGAAACGACTTGCAGAAACACCCCGAATTATCAACTATGCATATCTACTCTTAGCGTCAATCCAGGAAGCATCAATACAGATGTCGAGGGTCTTGCCCTTATAATGGTAGATGCTGTGAAAACCAAGGCCAAAGAAACGAGTAATGCCATAAAAAAACTGAAGGGCTCCCAACCCGAGCTAAGAAATGCATTGAATGATTGTGCCGGTCGATACAACGCAATTTTGGAGGCTGATGTACCAGAAGCAGTGGAGGCTTTAATCAAAGGGGATCCTAAGTTTGCAGAAGATGGCATGGCGGATTCATCTTTGGAAGCTGTTGTATGCGAGGGCAGTTTCAAACAGGTTACATCACCGTTAACTGTATTGAACAACGCGGTTCGTGATCTTTCTGATGTTGCTAGAGCCATTATCAGAAATTTACTTTGATGGTATGTTTGGTAAATTTGAATTGGACAAGGTAAAAGAAAACTAAAACTTTGTCTTCAAAATTGGAGATTATAAAAGTTTATAAACTAAAATTTTAGTTTATTTGGACCAATATTGATTTATTTGAGTTGAAATTGTTGATGTAAAAGTGGGCTGAAAACAAAAATTCTTGAAAAAAAGCAAAATGAGTTTTTAAGCTTTTCAAACAAGCTCTAAACATAACTTGTGATGTGCTCCAGCTCCCTTTCTTGGCTAATTAGTTTTCTTTCTTTTTCTTTGTTCTTTACTTCTTTCCTTTGTTTTTGGACTAAATTCTTTTCTTTTCTTTTCTTTTCTCTCTGTAGTTGCATATGAGAATCACGATTAATTATATACCCCGATTAGCCAACGTTAAAAGTGGCTTCAAGTGTTTATAAACAGTTTGATGTTAGTGTTAGAATATATATATATATATATATATATATATATATATGTTTATTAGTTTTAGTGTTAGAATATATAATAAAAATTAGGATTTACCTATATTATATAAAGTAGTTAGATTATTAATTTATTTTGATAACTTACCTTATTTGCTTAATAGGTTATTCTAATGCCCCATAATATTGTTTTGTTTTCTTTTCTTAATTTGATTTATATTATTGTTAGGTATTAGAACAAGTTTTATCCGACTTGGTTTAAATTTGAAATCGTTTCCGTTCTCCAGCGAGTGGCCTTGTGCCACTCGTCCGAACCAAGTCTTTTTTTGTTTCTTTTAGATTTTATCATATGACTAAATTTTGTTTTTTAGAGTCTTCTTGTAGATTCGTTGGATTGTTTTGGTCTTGATTGATTAGATTATTTGGACACTTTGGCTTGTTTGAGATATTTATGTCCAAGTTAGTTTGGAATTTTGAATTTGAAATTTGTCCAGTTGTTTTGTTCTAAAATTTGGTTGGTTTTGCATCTAAGTCAATTTGGAAGAATTTGAAATTTGTCCATGTTCTATAATTTGGTTGGTTTTGCATCCATGTAATAATATGGAATTTGTTTGGTTTTGTTGATATGTGATTCAATATTTGGTATTTGAATCTAGTGATTTGAATTTAGAATTTGAGATTTGCAATTTAGTATTTGCATTCATTCATTTGGATTTGGAATTTGTTGAATAATCTGGAATTTGGTTAGTTTTGTTTCCAATTATTCTGGAATTTAGTATTTAATAAATTGATTATTGAATAAAGACTATCTTCTTTCCCTTTATTTCTCTCTCACGGTATATCTCTTTCCCTTCATATCCCCTTCTTCTATTCTCCTTTCCTTTTCTTCTTCTTTTTCTCCTTTCCCTTATTACTATAATTCTGGTTCTTGTATGATTGTCCGTCGTCAATTTGGTATCAAGTTAATCTAGAATTTAGTCTTCGAAGTTCGCATTCTTTTGATTTGATTACTTTGATATGTTCGAATTGGTATTATGGTTTTTGTAATGAAGTTGTCGACCCATGGGTGCATGAAGCGTATTGAGATTGATTGTCTTATTTGTCACCATCTTCTTGCATGACACTATTATCTTACCATTTGTTTCTTCATCATTGCAGCTTACTGACTTTTTCACAAAGTCACGTCCGATCTACCGTTTTCGTTTCTTGTTTGATAAACTATCGCTACTTAATGATATAGCATCGTGAGTTTGAAGGGGATGTTAGAATATATATTAGAGAATTTTCATATGTATTAGAAGATTGTCCCAATATATTAAAATATATTAGATGATTGATTTACTTAATATATATTAGAGTTTACTTTATTATATAAAGTAGTTGTATCAGTATTTTGATAATGTCGTTTGCTTAATAATAATGGTTCTTCTTTTTTCATCTTTTTTTTTTTTTTTTAATTTGATTTATATTATTACTTTATATGTTAACACATCGATTATGTTTACTCAATATTGTATACACCTATTAATCCCCAACTGCTCTGGCTGAAGCAGAGTTCAACCGTATCATGAGAGAACACCCTTTGGGGGAATCAATCCTTAGCTTCACAAAATTTTCAGGGTGAAGCATCGGCAGCTCAACAACCTATCATGAAAGCAAATCAAATTTTGAATTGAAATCCTTTGACAGAGTTATTGAGAAATACAAGGTAGCAATAGTTTGATGAGAGAACAAATGATAGGTAGTTGCAATATCTATTCAGAGCGTGACTAGAAATTAATATATAACATTCTTGTCGCATTTTTTCAATCTGCTCCTTACATCCACCAACATCAGTTTAACAGGAGAGCAGGATGTCACTTTGAAGATGAATTTGACAAGAAGACTGGCCAGCGGACGTGTATCATTCACAGCCACAAAGTTATGATTTGTTTCATCGCAGACCTGGACTGTGGTACATAATTACAGTAAGCTCACACCTATCATTCATCCCAAACCAATGGCAGTCCAGCTAAAAAGTTGTGGATATTCCTATACTGTTTCTTCTTTCTTTTTGGGGAGCGGAGGTGGGAGGTGGGAGGTGGGGGTGGGAACTGGTAAAGGTCACTTGAACTTTCAGGTTTATGAATGGTGCCAATGAAATCAAACACGAAATTGACGAAACAGCATGACTTTGGCAAGGGTTAGTGATCAAGAGTTATGAGTCCGGCCATAAGTAGCTTTTACATCTGCTTCTGAGTTAATAATGAGTCAATACACAGCTTTCTTACCATTCTTATCATTAGCACGAACAACATCCCACATTTGTCGTGCCACTAAATGATTTAATTGAACTATTTCAATGTATGAACTTTTTTCCTTAAACCACTAAATTATATTCTAGGTTGATCAGGAAATTGAAGTATGCAAATATGATTTATAAATACGTACGGGAAGCAACTTTAAAAATTTATAAATCTATAATGTTTTATAATTGCATTTAACAAATAATTTTCGTTTTTATATGGTAAAATTAATAAATTATTAAAAATTGAGCATTTGAAATAATTAAGCTTATTTACTTTAAACTAAAGTTAAAATGCTAGATGAACAATAATTTGGACATAAAGTTAGATCACCATGTGTAAAATGTCAAATCTGTCATTTGAAAAGATATAAATAGGAATTGGGTTAATTTCACCAACGGTCACTGAATTTACCTTAAAATTACAAAATGGTCATTGAAGTTCAAAAATTTCAGTGTTGGTCAATGAAGTTAGAAATCCTTTCACTAATGGTCACTTTATTAAATTTCTAATTTGAAATGGTGATGTGACATGATGAAGTGGTATTTATTTATTGCATGGTAGTCTATGTACTTTATATAATATTCACTTTAGTTCCTATATTTCAATTAAGTCATTCAAAAATTGTATCTTACTTCCTTAATCTTTTATATATTTACACTTTGGTCCTCAAATTTTAAATTATTTTTCGGTTAAGTCCTCCAAAAATTGCATCTTAGGTCCTTCAACTTTTTACATCTTTACACTTTGGTCTCCAAATTTTCAATTATCTTTCAATTAAGTCCTCTAAAAATTACATCTTAGGTCCTTCAACTTTATATATCTTCAAACTTTGGTCCTCCAAATACTTCGAATTTTCACCTAAACAAACAAAATAATATAATTAAATAATAAACTATTTAGTTGTCAAAATAAGTTTAAAATTCGCACTTATCACTTAGAGTTGACTACTAAAAGTAGACATTTTAGTGGTCAGACCCTATAATATTATTTTGTTTGTTTAAGTGTAAATCTGAGTGTAAAGTCAAGGATTTAATTGAAAATGCACTTATTTTGACAACTAAAATTACACTTATTTTGACCACTAAAATCAAAGATTTGGGAGACCAAAGTTTGAAGATTTATAAAGTTGAAAGATCTAAGATGCAATTTTTAGAAGACTTAAGCGAAAGATAATCAAAAATTTGGAGACCAAAGTGTAAATATGAAAAAAGTTGAAGGACCTTAGATATAATTTTTGGAGGACTTAACTGAAAGATAATTGAAAATTTGGGGACCAAAGTGTAAAGATGTAAAAGATTAAGGACCTAAGATACAATTTTTGAATGACATAATTGAAATATATTGACTAAAGTGAATATTATATAAAGTACATAGACTATCGTGCAATAAATAAATGTTCACATCATCATTTTAAATTAGAAATTTAATGGAGTGACCATTAGTGAAAGGATTTCTAACTTCAGTGATCACTACTAAAACTTTTGAACTTCAGTGACCATTTTGTAATTTGAAGGTAACTTCAGTGACCGTTGGTGAAATTAACCCAATAGAAATTTGAATTATGTTTTTTAAAGGATATATTTGATATTTTTACACATGGTAGTCTAACTTTATGTCCAACTTGATGTTTATCACGGAAGCATTACTCATAATTAAATTCCTAACCTGTAGTCTGTAGAATCATAAACCAGTTGTTAACCAAGTCAGCACCTTTCCCTTTCAGCAACTTGGTGACCTCTGTAAAATTACTGGCTCGATCATTAATATAATATTTGGAGGAGTTATCTCGAAATGCAACATAAGTAATAGGCCAAAAACAATAATTCATCTTTTATGCTGGCATACAATTAAACAATAATTCATCTTTTATGCTGGCATAAAATTAAACTATCTTAAAGGCACTAAAAGTTAGTAGTCATAAGTAGAGGGGGACACTAAAATATGTGAAGATAAATTTTGCTTTAGTGCAAGTGAAGAAGAATATTCAAAAAGTATTGACTTGTTATTTCCGCACGGTATTAGTATCCACATAACTTACATGTAAAGGAATTGCACGGAGAAAGGGTCATTAGTTGAGAGTAAATCTTCATAAGTCATCGACCAGCTGCAGTAGCAAACAACAGAGTCGGTTTCAATTTTTAATATTATAAACTACAAGAAGTTGAAAGTGGAAATGTTTCGAAAGACTACCTAGCAGTTGTCTAAATCAAATTTTGTGTGTTCCGATAGTGCAAACAACATTAAAGGTAGACAATAGGTGAGTACATACTATACTTTATAATTGGATCATTTGACATTCTTTCTAACATCTGAGATATATCTCTAATCCATTTTCTCCTACTCTCTTGCCATGCAATTGCAACTGCATGACATAGTTAGCTAGGGATTAGCCCTAGGAGCTTCGGCTCGTTATGGGCCGGGCTAGTATTAGGATGGGCTCGATTGAAGAAAAATTTAACTCGGCCCTTGAAAACCATGGCACGAGCCGTTCCAACGGTCCGGCTTGTGGATTGGCCGGCTCATGGGCCATTGGTCCCCAACTTTTAAAAACTAGGGACCAATTCAACGGTCACAAAAGTGACCGGTTCAGCCCAACGGTCACTTTGCTACAACTGTCACTTTTGTGACTGCTTTGGTTCCTTTAATTTTTAAATTTTTTTTTCAAACGGCTATTCTTTCCTATAAATATCCCCTAAACTTTTATATTCTTCACAAATTTACAACTCTCTCAACCTACACAATCCAAAAAAATTATATTGTCAATCTTAAGCTCTTTGATTGTGCAATTTATAATTGAATTTATACATTTCTAATTTTCTACATTTCTACATTTCTAGTTTTCTACATTATACATTTCTATTTTCTACATGAATCAATGCAACTTACAAGGAAATGCCGACCACCAAATTCATGATGATTTTAGTGGATTAAATGATGTTTCCTGAATTTGGTGATGATTATGGAATTGGGAGCACTAATCTAATTGTCGATTTAGATGATATCGATGAAATATTAGAAACGACCAACACTACTACAACGACTGAGTTGACTACTAAACGAAGAGCCGCAAAATAAAAGGCTCGATGTTGGGATGATTTCAAATTAGTGCAAACCGGTGCGACTGCAGACGAACAATCAATCTTCAAGACAGTGTGTAAATATTGTAAACAAAATTTTGCGTGGCAAAAAGGTGGTGGAACTAGCCATCTAAACCGACATTTTCCTAAGTATATGCAAAAGCACGGAGGAATTGATATCAATCAAGCTCAACTTCATTTCGGATCTTCTAGTTCTACTCCGAATCTTAACAACTGGTGTATTCACATGACTCTATGCGCCGGGAAGACATGACTCAGTTGGTGGCCAGTGGTGAGTTCCCGCTTAGCATAGTGGAAAATCCTCACTTCACCAAATTTGTACAAAGATATCTCCAACCAAGGTATATACCATTTGCTAAAAGTACTCTTCGTGCTAATACTATTGTTTTATATAATTAAAAAAAATATAATAAATGAGTTAACTCAATATTCTGGTGTTGTATCATACACTTCGGACTTATGGTCCGATATAAATCATAAATGATATATTCCTGCCACTTTACATTATATTGATCAACTATGGATTATGCATAAAAGAATAATTGTTTTTAAAGTAATTGACTGCCCTCATAATAGGATACACATTTTTAATTATTTAAAGAATATTATTAGAGAATTTAATTGTGAATCTAGAATTCGCAGTTTCACTTTTGATAATGCTGCGCCTAATAACATAGTAATATATAAATTAGTTTGAGAATTAAATTTAGATTTTGGTGAAATTATATTTTATGTTCGATGTGTATGTTATATTTTTAATTTAAAAATAGACCCACAATTAGAAAAAATTAGGTATCTTAAATAATATTATTGCTTCATCTTCTCGAAAACAAGTTGATGAATTATTTTCAACAAAATTGTTATGTACAAACATAGGCAATAGGTGGAACTCTACTTATTTAATGCTTCAAGCATATGAATGTTATGAAAATTGTATAACTGCTTATTATAATGGCCGACATTCACACGGTCCAGAATACGATTTGCAAACATATGATTGGAAAATTGCATTCCATGTGAGAAAATTTTTGAAAGTTTTTTTCGACGCCACAAACGCATGTGCTGGCATATATTACCCTACTAGTTCATTAGTTTTAAATTATTTTTATTTTATGGAAAATAATTTTAATAGGTACAAGACATTTGTAATTTTTTCTGATATTGTAGTAGCAATGGAGATTAAGTTTAGAAAATATTGAGAACAACTGCCTATGTTGTTCTCGTTAGCGTCAATTATGGACCCCAAAGTAAATTTACAAGGTACAAAACATACTATTTCATAAATTTCTAATAAGTTAAGTTACGTTAATCCAATAATTTATGGTAATTTAGGAAAAAAGATATTATGTGAAATGTACAATTTTTATGCGGCAAAACCGGTAGGAACGTTAAAAGATCTCCTACATCAATCCCTTCTTCGTCATCAAATGACGCTAACGATTATTGGAGTTTTCTTCTTCTTAAGAGAATTCAACAATCTATTTTTTCTTCTTCGCTTTTCGTGTCACAAATGTAAAAACAAATATTAGAGATGTACCTTTAGAGTTAGCTAGATATTTTGGTTCACGACATGTTTAATTTGTTAGATGAAGATGAGAAGAATAATTTTGATATACTTAGGTGGTGGAGATAAAACGAGTGTCAATACCCAATTGTTTCTATTATAGCACATAATCTACTAACACCTCCGGTATCAACTGTACTATCGGAGGCTGCTTTTAATACATGTAGTAGGATTTTGAATGATATGAGGTAAAGACTAAAACTAGACATATTAAAGAGTTTAATGTGTTTAAAAGATTAGAAGAAGTAGAACTTTGAATCCAAGATAAAGTAGACATCATATTGGCCGAAAAGGTGCAAAAACTGGCTACATAAAATGTAAGTATAGTTTGTATAAATTTATTTCATTTTTATTCATTTTAAGTGTTGATATTTAAGTTTACCAAAAATTGTACACGTAACAACTTGTTCATGTCCAATTTTAACTCCACCTACGTTAAATGTAGTTGGTCCCAAGCACGAAAAAAGGAGGAGGATATGAAATGTCAATTTTATCATAACTTATTTCTTTTTAACTTTTTAAATCCAAAAAAAAAAAAAAAAAAAAAAAATCATACTGTGACCCGGCATGTGGCTCGGCCCGTGTGGCCAACGGGCGATCCAGGCTCGTGTTTTTTTGACAGGCCAAGCCGGCCTAGCTCAGCCCATTTCCATCGCTATAGTTAGCCATGTTATATAGTTCCCGTGCATCTTTTCTCAATTATTAGTTTTTAAAAAATAAGTGAAACAATAAAATCAAAAAACTTTTCCATTATATTTCTGAAGTGAAAGATACAACAGTGGTAAAATTAAGGGCATAGGTGCAACCTATGGTCTATGAGCAGTGAGCCATTCATAAGGTCAATAAGAATGATCATATAAAATTAACATGACATATGTCGTTGCCAAAAATTTGATTTTGACTAATCTTGACGTAGTTCTTGATGGCAGAAAACTATTGAAGTTTCCTATTGGGCATAAGTAATAAGGATTAACTTATCGTTATTATTGTTGTATAAAAAAAAGCCAATAATGATAGGCATGAGAAAAAAAAAAAAAAATTAACTTTTGAACCTGCGCCATATGCTTATTAATAATCAGACATGGCTAGTTTCTACTCTTTAAAAGCTAAAACATATAAGCAAAACTTACCATGATTGACAACTACATAAGTGGTATTGTTATTTTATGTAGGTTTTTTCAATTCATCAGTCGGAGTTGAATTCTTCAAAGTTTTCTTCTCAATGCAGCCTGAATTTCCACCATTGTGTCTAGACTGGAAAATCATCCCCTTGGCGATAAAAGAGTAATTGCCACAAAGGTTGTGTCAAAAAATATAATGGACCGAAATGAAGTCAAGTTTGAACGCAACTAAAGCTCTGCATAAAGAGATCTATTTCAATAGATGCAAAGAGCACTTAAAAAACTAATTCTAGAAATATGAATTATAACACGGTGAAAATGAGTTTGACCTTCATATTGAGTACATGTGATCGAATTTATATTACATCACATAATGCAAACATGTAAATTAAATTATATAAAGGATAACTTAATATCTAAAATATTTCAAAGGTTCAACTCGAACCTAATACGCTAAGAGTGGAGAGACCAAATGGATTGCATGCACATTTAGAAAGTAGTATTTCAGCCATGCAAGATAAGCTTCCAAACTCCTTGCAAGTGTTATCTCTGCTAGTATTTCTGAACCCATAAATAGAGCTTCCAAAATACGAAGACAATTTGCAAATTACATAAACCAATATATGAGATAACGAAATCATAAAGAAACGGGATTGCTTTAACAGAAATATACAATGAACTATCACATTTCTTAACAATTGGGTTGTTATACCATATAATACACCAATTATTTCTTATAAGAATATAATATACCAATTAAATGAATAGCATATCATAAATTGAGTCTTTCGAAATTTGTACGATAATCCCTCATATGGCAGACCCAATTTGCTTGGGGGCACTTACTAATAAGGACCAATTGATTAAACTTATAGTAGATGTAGTTTCAGAAGTTTGCGATAGAAATTTCATAGGCGCATGAAGCAACCAATCTTGTTGTTAATATTCATAACATATGAGCATCGTGGATGTTAATTATAGTAAGACTCAAGTGATGTGAACACGAACTCCAATAAAGCTAAAAATTTGGACGCAAGAACTTGACTCGATGATTTCTTGAATCAACGAACCGAGTTATAAATGCCACAAAAAGAGCTGCGAAATCTTTGATAAGTTTATGTTAGTTCGATTAAGAACTCGGAAGAAAAGAAAATCCTCACTTTTTAATTAATCTCTAAAAAAAAATCGTGTAATTGTTTACAATGAAAATTGCTTAAATAGTATACATTAAAGAAATCCTAATCTAATTCAGAAATAATTAAAAATCAATTAAAATAAGAGTCCTAAATAAAAAAGGAAACTAAAATAAGCTAAATTTCAGATTTCTCCGAAAAAGATGCCTTGCGTTCGCATAGGCTTATTCCATGTGATCGTTAAGGCTCTTACGTTCTGCTTGTTAAAAGTCACTCTTGCGATCGCGCATTCTATAACCATGCGATCGCATGGTTATTTCTTCTAATTCCCTACGCGCAGTTTTCATCCCCATCTGCGTTTTAGTCCTCCAACTTTGTCTCACGCTCCTTTTGGTCCTCCAATCTTCCATTAGACTCCGATATACCTCCAATATGGTCCTTAGCTTGAATCAAATGTACCAAAGTTGGTACTTCATTTGTCATACTCATTTTGAAGGTTTTGGTCGCACTTTTGATATCGGTTTCGCCCCACGTAGCTTGAACAAGACCTTGCATGTCTTCCTTGATCTTCTTGGCTCTTGATCTCGTTATTGTTCCTATCGGAATATATATAGCCGGTCCATGGTTCGCACCACCAAGCCTCAAAGGATTGCACTCAATCTACAAGTTAATTATAGGAGGATACCAATACTATAGGATTATGTTCGGTGACCGATACCTATGATTATGTAATATGTAACTAATTAGCTCCTAATTTGTGTATGAAATGATACCTCTACACTGAACAAAATTTGACACTTCAATTCCAATTATTCTAAAGAAATTTCATGGTACCACATCCAAAATTTGAAGCCTTGAAACCATGGACCAACCAAATCAAAGAACCTAAACTTAGCATTCAATCTTTTAACCAGTGATCTAGCTTAACTTTAATCAAACTAAGCACGTCAAACTTCCATACATATATTGAGAAAAAAAAAAATTGTAATCAGATACTTGATTAATAGTTTGTTAATAATCCATAAATACGACCTGCAGGTACATTATTGTACCTAAATCTTGATTAATAATGAAATTTGAGGAAACTGATTGTCAATAATCAAATGTGAGGGCAATAACTAGGGGTGGGCAAATTCTCTCGGAAATGCTGAACAGGCTTGGATTCAGATAGAAAGGGCTGGTTTGGGTCAGTTTTGTTAAAATAGAAAACTGACTTCAACTCAAATTGGTGCAGTTCTCGATTTTTAATGTGGGAATTCTATTTATAATCGATTCATTTGGTTCTCGAATAATCAGATAGTATGATTTGCGAAAAAGATTATGATATATTGATATTGTGAAATAGTAAATGTTAACAAATTCTATCCATCAGAGCTGCCATGCATCCTTGTGCAAAGATTCGTCTGTTTTACATGAGTCATTCTCAACAATATTGTTGTACTGCTTGAGTCAGGAAGAACACTTTCATAACGTCATCTTGTAGGCAATATGGACGTAAATATACTTGTTGGGCGCCTTGTATTTGCTTGCACGCATCAACTTTAAATGCAACAATAAAATATATATTTACGAGTCAATCTACAATCAATTTAAAGTGATTTTTCAATTTCATCGAACCAAAATAAATGAATGATTATTGCAGGTGAAATAAGAATAAAATCAGTGTTTACCTCAAAGTTTGGCACAAGCTCGAGGATGCTTATATTAGCTAGTAAATTTGAAATGACTGGTCTCATCGATCAATATAATCAAAAAGAACACGTCAAATACTTCCACATTCTATAGTTCATAGCCTCATCTCATGCTCCGACGGTTGGAAACTGGGATCTAGACATCACAAAAATTAATTTTCTGTGATGACATTCAATTGGATTAAATAAAATTACAAGAACACATAGGTGTTGAATGAATTACCCTTGTAGCGTACTTTACAAAATTCTTATCAACGACGTTCTTGAATCTTCCAAAGCTCCAAACCCTCAAGCCTTTTCCAGTGTTCTCCAAGAGTAGCTATACCGGTGTGTGGTCACCTCTCTAGATCTAGGTTATACTAGGATTAGGGTTTTCTTTGTTAGGAGAAAACACACACTTCACACTTTAGTGTGTGTCCCGCCTATATGCTTATCTAGATTAGAAAAATAGTCTTATGAAACTATTTATAACCCACTTACACTTCAAAACCCTACCAACCCTAGTACCATAACCCAGACCCATTTCTGCACAGCCCAAAATAGGTAATAAGCCTATTTAGCTCTATATATTGGAGCCACTGAGGGGACTTGATCGGACCCAATTAAACTAAGCTCTAATAAATTAATTTTGACTCGGTCAACTCTTGATCAGTCAAAATAATTTATTAATCAAGTTCTATTCCACTAAAAGAATAAGACTGCACTCTTAGTCTAATTGAAATTACTGAAGCAACAATCAATAATTATATCCTCCGACTTATCGATCCTACATGTTACCCCCGTCGATCAACTCGAATATTTGGAATAAGTAAAATGACCAAAATGCCTTTATTTGAATATTCACAAATTCTCAACTCTCATCTTTTAAGTGACAGTTCAATGTGATCACATCACATCATTGAATTCAACAATCAATGTCGAACTATTGAGCTCAGTTAAAGCTGTACACTAGAAGAACCGGTGAGATCATGATCATACCTTAAAGGTGTTTGATTCCATATTACGAATATATGTTCCTCGTTAGTTCACTCTAATTTCCAAAGTATCGAGATATTGATCGACAATTTAATCTCACTCATTGACACCTCAAAGAACTTCAAGCTAGTAACCAAAGTCTATTATCCGCTCGGGATTAAGGTCCCATGTCACGATAGTTAAGTGAAATTAAATTTATGCAGTCGATGTCACAAATTAATTTCACGTGGTCCCGTTCAATACATTCCAAATGTATTCTCAATTTTATTACCAAAGTCAAAGATAGACTTTAATAAAATCGAGACGATCTTATCAAAATAAATTATCCATATTTATTTATTGATCGTGAATGACAATTTTAGATCAAATTACAGATTGAATCTTTCTGTGTTTAACAACTTAAACCCTCAATTTGTAATATCAAATCGACCTATGGACAAATGTAACCTCAAAATAATATAATAAATATATCAATCAATATATTAATTTTATTTCAAAATGTCACGAGTACAAATAATTTACTCGACGGGCAAACACAATCTAACACCGACTGTGGCATGATCAAAGACTTGCAACCAAAGGAGTGCGCAAAGGACATATACCGAGGTGAGGAGTCATAGGCAGGGTGACCAGACAATTGCAAAGGAAGCCAAGGCTCAGTGCTGCAAGACCAATGTGAGGGACCAAAGATGCGGGATAGGAGCAGGATGTGTGGTGTTACGGCCTGAGGGACAGGCAAGCGAAGACAGGGACAAAGAGTAAGGTTGGCGGGCAGGGCAGAACGGGGCCTTTATGAGCACGTTAGGTAGAGCTTTTAGGGGGAAAATGTATATATATATATTTTTTTTTGCGAGTTTTTTGACTTTTCAAAAGTTTTGTAGGTGAAATAACAAAATTGTACATACTATTTTAAAATAGAATTGTGTTGAATAAAAACAATTTTATCATTTCACCTTCAAAACTTTTAAAAATCAAAAAACTCATTTCTAATAAATATTAGATATAAGAATTTAAAATGAATAAAATAGACACCATGCAGAATAACCTAGTATTGCATAATGTCCCCTTAGAGACTTGTTGAAGTCTACTGTATGATGTTTGGATCCTACTAAATAGATAGGAAATACTTCTCGTAGCAGCCTTTGCAATGTAATGGTATTTTTAAAACAATAAATTAAACTCAAGTCACTAAATTTTTGCAATGTAATGGTATTTTTAAAACAATAAATTAAACTCAAGTCACTAAAATTTTATTTTTGTATATGTGTGTGTGTGTGTATAAATAGCCTTGATAATAGCCTTGATTTACCATATTTAGGATTCTTCCAAAGAAACTTGTGATAACACTCTCTCTCAAACAGACACACACTTCAGGCGTGTTTGGTAGCTTGATTGAATGAGAAGATTGGATTAAGGAAGAAAAGTATGTAGAATGTGTTGGAAATTGGTTTAAGAATTCGAGAAATTGACTAAGTGTTTAAAATAACTAAAGTGACTTAGTGTCAACTTCGACCAAATATTCAGACCCGGCCCAATTCGTTTAGGCAAAATAGTTTGCCACTTCGCCGCTTCGAGGCGTCGAAACGGGGATCGACCTACATGTGTTAAAGGGTATATTTGGCATCTCGAAACCAATATCAGATGAATGAAAAATTACGGAGAAGGACAAAATCGGGTCAATTTTTTACCATGCGATCGCATAGGTATTTTATCATGCGATCGCAATTCTTTGAATTTTTCAGCAGAATGTTTTTAGGTCCTACCATGCGATCCATGGTTTTAATGATCAGACACGTCCTTTTGAACTGTTGCACGATTTGGGTCCACACCACTTCGTTCCCAACTCTTCTTCATCTATAAAAAGGATCTTAGGGACGTCCTTTTCATACAACAATGATATGCAAACACATTATAATCATATATTATTTCTCTTGAACCAAAATTCTTGCATTTTGTTGCATAAATTCTGGTTTTTCATTTCATATTCATATTTTGGAGTACAAAGCCATTTTCTAGTTCGTTGTGCTTATGTTTTGAAGTGCTGCAAACACAAATGAAGGTCGTTGTATCTTGGGAGTTAATTGCCAAAAACCGTAGGCACCGGTGAGAGGTAAATTCGAATTAAAGACAAAATGTTCAACATTTGCTTTGACTTTGCCGTTACTCTATTTTCATTTTCTTGTTTCCAATTACTTTACACAAAATCACTCAACAAAATGTTTATCCATTATCTTGTCTGGTCTAATGCCTTTCGCGTCGCGCTGTATTTTGGAGTTCAGATGAGTTGTTAAAATTGATCGTGATTCTCTTATCAACTACAGAGAGAAGAGAAAGGAACAAAGAGAAAAGAAAACTAATTTAGCCAAGAAAGTTGAGCACATCATAAGTTATGTTTACAAGACAAAGTTTTAGTTTTCTTTTACCTCGTTCCAATTCACTTTACCAAACATACCATCAAAGTAAGTTTCTGATAATGGCTCTGGCTACATCAGAAAGATCACGAACCGCTTTGTTCAATCTAGTTAATGGCGACTTACCCTGTTTGAATCTGTGCTCGCATAAAACAGTTTCAACAGATGAATCCGCCATGCCATTTTCTGCAAACTTAGGATCCCCTTTGGTTAAAGCCTCCACTGCTTCTGGTACATCAGCCTCCAAAATTGCGTTGTATCCCTTGGTACATTCATTCAATGCATTTCTTAGCTCGGGTCGGGAGCCCTTCAGTTTTTGAATGGCATTCCTTGTTTCTTTCGCCTTGGCTTTCACAGCATCCACCAATATAATGCCAAGACCCGCGACATCTGTATTGATGCTTCCTCGATTGGCTCTAAGAGTATATATGCATAGTTGATAATTCGGCGTGTTTTTGCAAGTCGTTTCTATCAGATTTTGATCTTTTTCTTGTGGGAATCCATGAAGATGAACCATAAGCATCATAGTTGCAAACAAAACCCTCATCTTGGTATTTTCACAAGAAGAAAAAAGGAATGGACGAATAGGAAAATGGGGTATGAAGAAAGATAAGTGAATGCTCATAAAGGTGCATAATTTGCTTTTATATAGGCTACTTTTTTCCTCATTTATTTTGATGGTGTTGAATTAATTTGATTCTATCCGGTAGAATCATTAAATATATTTAATGATATAGGCTATTACAATTAATTTGGAGTGAATTAGAAAAGTCTCTAATAAAAAATAATATTTAAAAACAGTACAATCAATTGTTTGATTCAACCAAAAAAATTGGTATAGTGCAATCAGAGGCAGATCCATCACATGGGCGAGACCCCGCGTCCGCCCTAAATTTGAAATTCATGAAAAAAATGGTGAAGAAGGCTCATTTGGAAAGTTCGATAAATGAAGCCGGAGAAGAAGAAAGACTGTGTGTGTGCATTCTGTGTGTATGTATTATGTATATGTATATATAAAAGATTGAAACGTGTGTGTGAGAGAGAGAGAGAGAGGTGTGTATATATATGTGTGTGTGTCAGTTGGAGAGAGAGAGAGAGAGAGAGGTGTATGTATATGTATATGTGTGTGTGTGTCAGTGTGAGAGAGAGAGAGAGAGATGTGTATGTATATGTATTATATATTTAAAACTTATTGGTTGAAAATGTGAGAGAGAGAGAGAGAGAGAGAGAATGTTTATTTTTAATTCAAAATCTCATTTGTGGTGCTCAATTTGATAAATTAAAAATAAAGTAATTGCATGAATAAATGTTTGAGTAAGATTTTATTTTTTTTTTTAATATAATAATTGCATAATTTAGGAAAGGAAGGTTCATAATTCAAGAATATAGAAATTATTTATTAGAGCTTTTGCTCTCTTTTTTTTAGTTGTCGTATATTTGACTTTATTTTAAGTTTTTTCTTATGTAGTATTGGAGGCGAAATCATAGTAGCATGCCACGTTAGTGCATAACGTGTCAATTTCTAAGCGTCAATAGCATAGGCGGTGCAAATCTTAAACCTGCTCTAAGCCACTAAACTTCAATTTAAATTTCAAATCTCGTCGAGACGATCTCGAAAACATATTATAATAGAAATTCTGAGTCTGTATGTGAAATCTATGCCCGTTTCTTTAAAAAATCACGATTACAATCCATCGCGTCCAGATAAGCCAAAGCTAGGTCCTCTACGCCATCAGTTTGTTAGCCAGCAATTCTTTTTTTATTGAATCTGTTAGTCTGCAATTCAAATTGGGGGACATTCAAAGAAATAGAGAATGAGGCGATCTTGAAATGGTTTCAGACTATGCGACCTCAAAGAATGCAATTATCTAGTCTCACAAATTGAAATTGGAGTTGTACTAAACAATTTTTAGCATTATTACGGTTTGTATCGAATTATATTTCACTATTATATATTTTTTTGTTGTTTGATAAGTTACGTATTTATTAAAAATATTTTTACATTATTTTTTTACAAGCATCGGCCAACGTCCGCCCTAGCTGAACTTCAACCCTAGATCCGCCCCTGAGTGCAATACCAATTTCGGAAAGAACGTGGTATCTTGGGAGACAGGCGTTCATGTATTCTGTTGGCACCTCTTTGCAGGGGACAAAATTTATCTTAAGGAGATCTGTTCCGTCATACTTCACTCCATCTCTGCTTCTACTTCATTTCATATTGCTCGGCAAGCCAATCAGTTTTCTTGAGTAAAGGACCATGTATGTAATCATTTATGTTATTGCCTCACACGTGGAAACCCATAACACATTCTAGGTTATAAAAAAATAGTCTAAAAAAGAATTTAGTCCACCTTAAAAGTCATGTTCAGTCTAACCTCGAATTTTAATCGACTCTAATTTTTAATTCTAGTTCCACCCCTGCAGTAACACGACGTGCACTCTCATCAATCCTTTGAGGAAGATCCCTGGAAAGAAAGATAAGTGAACAATTCGATCCCTTCGATCCCTTGCAAGCAAGGGATTTGGGCAAGTACAAAGACTCGAGATGAGCTCCTTAGCGCTTACTCCATCGGCAGTAGATGACCTTTCTTAAGCACCTTGGCTGACTCGCGCTCCCAGCTCCTTAATGTCATTGCATGACTTGACAGTACAAGTAAATTCCAATTTGATTTTATCGTTTTTTGATTTTTTTTTCTTCAATTTGATTGAGCTCTTTTTCTTCACCAGACTCTTTACATTATGCATAGGCGACGCCACAACTTAGTTTTGTAGCTTGTGAAAGTTATCTCTTTGCTTGTTGTTTATTGATTATTATTATTATTATTATTATTTATAGTCCAAACGGCGTTCTAGTCTAGTTACTTTATGTTTCATAGTCATTTGATCCCTTGATCAAGTCCTAACTAGAAATATCTTAAGAGATGACAAGAAATCGTTTGGATTCGAGGCGAAACCCACCAAAAATTGAAATGTAATGAATATTATAAGAGAGGAAAAAAGAACTTGAAACCACATTACTTTGAGAGAATAAAAAATATTGATGATTAGTTAGTGGGATTATGGTAAGATTAGATATTACTTTAAAATAATGAAAAAGGTGAATATTGGTTGATTGCTTAGGACATCAACTGGACCCATAAATCCCCCATTTTCCTCAAAAAAGTAAGATTGAAATCTAAAATAGTTTTGTTTTAGATAGAAATAATTTTATTGAGTAAAGGTCCATATATGTAATCATTTATGTTATTGCCCTCACATTTGATTATTGACAATCAGTTTCCTCAAATTTCTTTATTAATCAAAATTTAGGTACAATAATGTACCTGGTATTATTTATGGATTATTAACAAACTATTAATCAAGTATCTGATTACAATTTTTTTCTTCTTTCAATATATGTATGGAAGTTTGACGTGCTTAGTTCGATTAAAGTTAAGCTAGATCACTGGTTAAGGATTGAATGCTCAGTTTCAGGTTCTTTGATTTGGTTGGACCATGGTTTCAAGGCATGCAAGTTTTGGCTATGATACCATGAAATTTCTTTAGAATAATTGGAATTGAAGTGTCGAATTTTATTCAGTGTAGAGGTATCATTATATACACAAATATGGAGCTAATTACATATTACATAATCATAGGAATCGGTCACCGAACATAATCCTTTAGTATTGGTGTCTTCCTATAATTAAATTGTAGATTGAGTGCAATCCGTTGAGGCTTGGAGTCTTACTATAATTAACATGCATGATGCGCATATGTTATGAATATTAGCAACAAGATTGGTTGCTTCATGCGCCTATGAAATTTCTATCGCAAACTTCTGAAACTACATCTACTATAAGTTTGATAAACTGGTCCTTATTTAGTAAGTGCCCCCAAGCAAATTGGGTCTGCCATATGAGGGATTATCGTACAAATTTTGAAAGACTCATTTTATGATACGCTCTTCATTTAATTGGTATATTATAATCTTATAAGAAAATAATTGGTGTATTATATGGTATAACAACCCAATTGTTAAGAAATGTGATAGTTCATTGTATATTTTATATATTAAGTTAATCATTTATATACTTTAATTTACATGTTTGCATTATGTGGTGTAATATAAATTTGATCAACCGTACTCAATATGAAGGTCAAATTCATTTTCACCATGCTATGATTCCTCTTTCTAGAATTAGTTTTTCAAAAAGTATTTATATTCTCTATTCCAAATCAATTCAAACTTTCTGCTTTATGCATCTGGTTTATTAAAATATATCTCTTTATGCAGAGCTATAGTTATGTTCAAACCTAGCTTCATTTCAGTCCATTATATTTTTTGACACAACCTTTATGGCAAGTACTCTTTTATCACCAAGGGGGATGATTTTCCAGTCTAGACACAATGGAACGCAATGGTGGAACTTCCGGCTGCATTGAGAAGAGAACTTCGGAGAATTCAACTCTTGCTGACAAATTGAAAAAAACCTACATAAAATAACAATACCACTTATGTATTTGTCAATCATGGCCTAAGTTTTGCTTATATGTTTTAGCTTTCTAAAGAGTAGAAACTAACAGTGTCTGATTCCATCATTATTTTGGCCCACGTTCAAAAGTTAATTTTTTTTCTCATTCCTATCATTATTGGCTTTATTCGGATACAAAAATAATAACAAGAAGTTAATCCTTATCCCAATAGGGAACTTCAATAGTTTTTTCCCATCAAGAACTACGTCAAAATTAGTCAAAATCAAATCTTTGGCAAGCACACATGTCATGTTAATTTCAAATGATCATTCTTATCGATCTTATGAATGGCTCACTGCTCATAGACCACAGGTAATTAAGGTTGCACCTGAGTCTTTAATTTTGCCACTGTTCTATCTTTCACTTCAGAAATATAATGGAAAAGTTTTTTGATTTTATTGTTTCACTTATTTTTGGAAAACTAATAATTGAGAAAAGGTGCACAGGAATTATATAATATGGCTAACTATGTCGTGCAGCTGCAATTGCATGGTAAGAGAGCAAGAGAAGATAGATTGGAGATATATCTTAGAGGTCAGAAAGGATGCCAAAGGATCCAATTATAAGGTACGGTATGTACTCACCTATTGTCTAACTTTAACGTCGTTTGCACTATCGGAACATGCAAAATTTGATCTAGACAATTGCTAGGTAGTCTTTCGAAACATTTCCACTTTCAACTTCTTGTAGTTTATAATATTAAACATTGAAATCGACTTTATTGTTTGCTATTGCAGGTGGTAGATGACCTATGAAGATATACTCTCAACTAATGACCCTTTCTCCAAGCCAATTCCTTTACCTGTAAATTATCTGGATACTAATACCAAGTGGAGATATCAAGTCAAGACTTTTTGACTATTCTTCTGCACTTGCAGCAAAGCAGAATTTATCTTCACATATTTTAGTGTCTCCCTCCACTTATGACCACTAACTTTTAGTGCCTTTAAGATAGTTTTTATGTCAGCATAAAAGATGAATTATTGTTTTTGGACTATTACTTATGTTGCATTTCGGGATAACTCCTCTATTAGAATTTCATTTAGATTAGAATACCATATAGTAGGATAAGTAGGATATCATATATGTAATATTCCTATTCTAGGTAGAACTCTTTTCTTTTTATTTCTTTCCTTATTAGGTTTCTATTAACCTATATATATATATATCTTGTAACCCCATTCATTAATTACATTACATCAATATCTGAGAGAGAACTATTTCTCCACACGTATTCTCCATTATATTTTTCATCTCTTTTATATTTCTACATGGTATCGTGAGCGGCGATTACGAGCAACGATGTCTGGTACAAACACCATAGAAGCGACGATTGCCCAATCGGATCCCATGGCTCTACAGCAATCCGATCATCCCGGCTTAATCCTTGTTTCTAAACCACTTGATGGAAACAATTATGGACAATGGAGTAGATCTATGAGAATTGCTCTAATTGCCAAGAATAAGATTGGCTTCATTAATGGAAAAATCGAAACACCAGGAGCAGAAGATGAGAAGTATTCCATATGGGATCGAAGTAACCATATGGTACTGTCTTGGATACTTAATTCGGTACATCCAGATATTGCTTTGAAAGTATCATATACTCCGAATCGCCACGCAGGTATGGAGCGACCTACGAGATCGATTTTCTCAAGGCAACGATGCGCCGAATATATCGATTCGCCAAGAGATTGCCGAGCATCGACAAGGAAATCAATCGGTGTCAACCTATTATACCAAATTAAAGGGACTATGGGATGAATTGGGTTCTTATCACAACCCAATTGGATGCACTTGTGGAAATCTTAAAGCATTTGGTGAAAGGGATGAGAAGGAGAAAGTCATGCAATTCTCGATGGGATTGAATGATTCTTATTCTGATTCGTGGAAACATACTAATGATGAGCCCTTTCGAGACACCGTAAAAGTCCACGCTATTTTAATGCAACATGAAAGGCAAGTTGAGGTTACAACAGATCGTGAAGGACAACATTCAATCAATTGGGAGAAGTCGAGCAATTGGGGGTAATAGGAAAGATAACAATCGGTCTAACCGGTCGTCCGTTTCATCCGATCGGTCGACCGGTTCAATGTAACTCGGCGTAAACGATGCACCCATTTGTGGGATGATTGGCCACATCATTGATACTGTTATTTCATCCATGGCTTCCTCCAGGCACAAGTTTCATGGGAAGGACGTGAAGCCACGAAACAAACGCTTCACAAACACTACTACCACTTCTACACACGACCCAAAGGAAGGCAAACGCTCACAACCAAGGAATATGAGCGGATCATGATACTTCTAAACAACAAGTCGGGTAATGACAAGCCTTTATGTTAACACCTCGGTATCAATCTCTACTACCCCTTTGAGTAATTCGTGGATTATTGATAGCGGGCCATCGACCATGTGACGAAGGATGGTATTCTTGAGAATAAATTCATGCCAAAACACAAATCGTGCAACTACCGAATGGGGGCCATGCTCCTATTAAATCCATTGGTGCGATTAAATTTGAAAATAATATATTTGTTGATAATGTGCTTTATGTTCCCAATTTCAAAGTTAATCTATTATCTATCAAGAAACTTACTCAAGGGTTAGGTTGCTATGTGACATTTTCCCCGATTTTTGTGTCATGAAGGATTTGACGACGAAGAAGGCGATTGGCTTAGGGAAGGCGAGTAACGGCCTATATTATCTTTCGCAAAACCACAAATACATCATACTACTAGTGGATCAACCAACTTATGGCATAGGACGTCTTGGACACCCTTGACTTCACCTCTTCAATTCTTAGCACAAAATACCTTAGATATTAGTTTTGATTCTCAAGATATTTGTGATGTTTGTCATTTGGCAAAACAATCTAGACTCCCTTTTAAAATTAGTCAAATTTCTAGCAATAAACCTTTTGATTTGATTCATTGTGATATTTGGGGACCTCATGCAGGATTTATTCTTTATTCGGTGCTAGATATTTTCTTACAATTGTTGATGATTTTCTCGTTATACTTGGGTACACCTCATGCGTCACAAATCCGAAACTCAAAGTATAATTAAAAATTTCTTTGCTTGGGTTAAAACTCAACACAACTTGACTATAAAAATCACGAGGTCGACAATGGCCAAGAGTTCTTATCTTTGCAAACATTCTTAGATGAAAATGGTACAATTTTCCATAGATCATGCCCTTATACCCCTCAACAAAATGGAGTGGTCGAGAGAAAACACCGACACCTTCTAAATGTAGCTCGTGCCATTAGATTTCAAGCCAATCTTCCATTAAAATTTTGGGAGAACATATCAAAACAACTTGTTATCTCATCAACGGATACCTTCGCCATTGCTCTCACACAAAACACCATACGAAAGATTACACAAAAACCACCGCCTTATTCCCATTTACGTGTCTATGGTTGCCTATGTTTTGCCACCAACCTCAAACCCCACCATAAATTTGATACACGAGCCAAGCGGTGTGTGTTTCTTGGTTATTCCTCAGACAAAAAGCATACACCTTATATGACCTAACCGATAAAAAGCTAGTAGTATCCCGAGGCGTCGTATTCCATGAAAATATATTTCCATACACTTCCCAACAACATGATGAAACTAACTCCATCCCATTGCCACAATCTATGCCTCTAGATGTTGAAACACCATATTTCACAAACCCAGAGGACCAACACATAGCAGAAACGGATAACTTGTCAGAAGATCCCGAACCATCATCCGGACCAATCCGGTTCAATGAGAGAATCTAAACGGTCGACCGTCTTCACCTACCTGGGTCGTGGGTTGAGCAATGTCCAACCACAATTGATCTACCTACCTCTTCTCACCCTCCGGATGACCAACTTAGGCGATCCACAAGATCAATTCAAACCCCATTTCACCGAAAGATTACTACATCAATCATACTCACGCTTTACTCAAGCCGGGTCTCTTCCAATCAAATCCAAAGACCCGACACCCTATATCAAGGTATGTATCATATAGTAACCTTTCTTCTATACATCGTGCTTTTACATATAATATTTCTCATATCATAGAACCAGCTACATATGAGATAGCATGTCAGGATCCCAAATGGGTCGCTGCCATGAATGATGAAATTCGTGCCTTGAAGAAAACAATACTTGGTCACTTGTACCGCTTCCTCCAAATTCTCATCCTATTGGTTGTAAGTGGGTGTTCAAAATTAAATTTCATTCTGACGGTACAGTTGAACGATACAAAGCACGGTTAGTGGCGAAGGGGTTTACACAACGAGAAGGATTGATTATAATGAAACTTTCGCCCGGTTGCAAAGTTAACTACGATTAGATGCTTACTTGCTATCGCCTCTATTCGTGACTGGACGCTTCATCGATGGATGTACACAATGCCTTTCTTCATGGTGATCTTGATGAAGAAGTCTATATGACTCTCCCTCCCGGATTTTAAATCGGCAGGGGAGACACCCGATTGTATGTCGACTTCATAAATCTTTATATGGATTGAAACAGCATCTCGTTCTTGGTTTCAAAATTTGTATCTGCTATTATTCGGTTTGGGTTCAAACGATCACATGCTGATTACTCACTCTTACAAAGGTCAATGGTAATTCATTTACTAGCGGTTCTATTATATGTATGGATGATATGATTGTCACAGGAAATAATAGAGAAGCAATCTCTACTACAAAAATATTCCTTGCATCTCAATTCAAGTTGAAAGACCTTGGCACATTAAAATACTTTCTTGGAATAGAAATTGCTCGCTCAAGATCAGGGATTTCAATAAATCAAAGGAAGTATACTCTTGACATTCTTCAAGCGGATTACTTGGATCAAAACCACAAAGCATTTCTATGGAGCGGTCATTGAAATTTAATCGATCGACGGAAAGTTATTGAAAGATCCCACATACTATCGACGGTTGGTAGGAAAGCTCATTTATCTCACCATTACCAGACCAGAGATCTCATATTCAGTCAATACACTCAGTCAGTTTATGCAGACACCTAGACAACCCCATCTTGATGCAGTTCACCGATTGCTTCGATACTTGAAAGGGGCACCAGGACGAGGATTATATTTCCCATCAAGTGGGAAATTGCAGCTAGCAGGATTTTGTGATGCAGATTGGGCCGGAGATATTACTACACGACGTTCAGTTACAGGATATTGTGTATTTTTGGGAAAAGCACTTATATCATGGAAAAGCAAGAAACAAACGACTGTGTCCAAATCTTCAGCAGGTTGAGTATAGAAGCAATGGCTTCCATTACATGTGAGCTTATATGGTTGAGACAATTATCGATGATGACTTATGTGTAGATCATCCACAAGCAAAGCAATATTATATTGTGATAATCAAGCAAACAATGCATATTGCCGCTAATCCGATGTATCATGAAAGAACAAAACATATTGAAATAGATTGTCATATTGTTCGTGAACGAATTGATAAGGGAGAGATCAAGACTGCCTATGTTCCAAGCAACAATCAGATTGCAGATTTATTTACTAAAGCATTGGGGAAGGAGGTATTTCACAATTTCACTCACAAGTTGGGCACTCTTGACATACATGCTCCAACTTGAGGGGGAGTATTAGAATTTCATTTAGATTAGAATACCATATAGTAGGATAAGTAGGATATCATATATGTAATATTCCTATTCTAGGTAGAACTCTTTTCTTTTTATTTCTTTCCTTATTAGGTTTCTATTAACCTATATATATATATCTTGTAACCCCATTCATTAATTACATTACATCAATATACGAGAGATAACTATTTCTCCACACGTATTCTCCATTATATTTCTTCATCTCTTTTATATTTCTACATCCTCTATGTATTATATTAATGATCGAGCCAGTAATTTTACAGAGGTCACCAAGTTGCTGAAAGGGAAATGTGTTGAATTGGTTAACAACCGGTTTATGATTCTACAGGTTAGGAATTTAATTAATATGTGATCCGTGACTTAATTTAGTTTAAAGTAAATAAGCTTAACTATTACAATTGCTCAGTTTGTACTAATTTATTAATTTTACCATATAAAAACAAAAATTATTTGTTAAAATGAAATTATAAAACATTATAGATTTATAAATTTTTAAGGTTTAAGGAAAAAAAAAAAAGTTCATACATTGTAATAGTTCAATTAGCAAGATAACCTCAAAAGTAGCTAATTATCTCAAGAGTTGCCCTTTTCCTCACAGAAGATCTCTGGCAAATAGTTCAATGCTAAATGGGTTCATTTTTCCTTCTTTTTTTTCCCCCCAAATTAGCTTTCTGATTTTTGTGTGCATTTGTTCTGTTCTCTCAATGCAGTATGTGGAAAAATAAGTTGTTCAAAAGCACAAGGACAATCATTCAGTGGCACAACAGATGTGGGATGTTGTTCGTGCTAATGATAAGAAAGCTGTGTGTGGACTCATTATTAAATCAGAAGCAGATGTAAATGCTACTTATGGGCTGGACTCATAACTCTTGATCACTAACCCTTGCCAAAGTCATGCTGCTACAAGAGCAGGTGCTTCGTCAAATTCGTGTTTGATTTCATTGGCACCATTCATAGACCTGAAAGTTCAAGAGACCTTTACCAGGTCCCACCCCCACCTCCCCTCCCCCGAAAGAAAGAAGAAACAGTATAGGAATATCCACAACTTTTTAGCTGGACTGCCATTGGTTTGGGATGAATGATAGGTGTGAGTTTACTGTAATTATGTACCATAGTCCAGTTCTGTGATGAAACAAATCACAACTTTGTGGCTTTCATGATTGCGCTGTCTGATGGATATTTGGTAGGTTGTTGAGCTGCCGATGCTTCACCCTCCCCCAAAGGGTGTTCTCTGCTACTGGTAAAACTCTGCTAGCCAGAGCCGTGGCTAATAGGGGTATACAATATTGAGTTAACATGATCGAACTAACATCAAACTGTTTATAAACATTTGAAGCCATTTTTAACGTTACTATCGTCACTCTTTATTTTTATTTCGTAGTTCAATGTTTTGAGGCTTTATTTGTTGTGCATATATACAAGATCAATGTTGTTTGTATGAATGCAATGTTTTGAGGTTTTATTCGTTCCACATATATCATTCACTAACTAATTACTTATTTGCTTATTTGTATATATTTAACCTTTGATTCTTAAATTATTGGAATGTGTAGACAAATTTGACTTTCTTTGCATTATGCAGACGTAGTTAGTTACTTTAATTGAGCTCCTTATCTATTCTTCTATTAATTATATCTTATATTGCCCATATATACGCTCTTAATATATATTTATTAGATTTCGATCGGCACTTCAGTTATTTATGCCCTGTTCTCTTTGGTGTTTTCAACCCGTTTTCTATTTTGTGTTTTTGAAAATAGTCAAAACGTGTTCTCTTTACCATTTTCGAAAATGCATTTTGAAAACACAAAAAAAAAAATTCCAAAGAAAACGCAAAACGCCTTTTTATCATTTCCGGGTTTTGTGACCAAAATGAGTTGTTGGCCAAAACGGCCAAAACGCAGCGCGTTCGAATCCTGCCTTGCCAAAATTTTTTTATTTTTTTTTTCACTGGTGAAAACACTTTATAATTTAACTATGTCTCGCGTCTCTTTTGACAAATGGTGACTGCTTGTTCAACTGGTCAGATGCATGGTTTGGAAACAAAAGGTCAAAGGTTCAAATCCCTCCATGAACAGGGTTTTGAATTCTTTTTAAATATTTTGAATTGTTTTTAATTCCATAATTAAATATTTTTAATTCTTTTAAATGTTTTTATTCCATAATTAAATGTTTTTAATTATTTTTAATTGTTTTTAATTCCATAATTAAATATTTTTAATTCTTTTGAAATGTTTTTAATTGTTTTGAAATGTTTTTAATTCCAAAATTAAATATTTTTAATTCTTTTAAATGTTTTTATTCCATAATTAAATGTTTTAATTATTTTTAATTGTTTTTAATTCCATAATTCCATATTTTAAATTATTTTAAATTGTTTTTAAATGTTTTTAATTATTTTTAAATTGTTTTTAAATGTTTTGAATTATTTTTAAATATTTTTAATTTCATAATTAAATGTTTTTAATTGTGTTTACATGTTTTTAATTCCAAGTTTAAATTAATTTTAATTGTTTTTAATTCTAAGTCCAAATTTCTCAAAAAATTCAAGTAAACGCGTTTTCAAGTTTTCTGTTTTCAGAAACAATTTTCGAAAACACCAAAAAGAACTCATTTTCAAAAATCTCAAAACAAACACTCAAAACACAAAACACAAAATAAATTCAAAACTCAAAACACAAAACTCAAACGCAAAGACAACACCACCTTAATTTTTTGTTTCCTAAAACTTTGTAACTTTACTATATACCTAACTACAAATTGCAATCCAACTTTAATTGTCCTCTAAGGTCGTTGAGTTTATATTTCTTCTTTGAATGGTTGCAATATTGAGAAACTTAGCAAAAACATGTCGCCAAATTGAATTTCATTTTTTGATGGATGGTAGAGGGTTCCAGTAGATGTAGCAAGGAAACCGAACATAGTAAAGAAAAAGAATTTATGTGGCAGACTCAAAATTTATCAAGAACAATGTTTAGTTGATGGTGATGGGTATGCAAAGAGGGCGGTAGTGCACCTATTTTATTGCTTGTTAGCACCTCTGATGCGATCCAGGACCATATTGGAGTCTAGTGGAAGATTTGAGGACCAAAATAAGCATGAAACAAAGTTGGAGGTCAAAACGCGGATGGACAGAAATTTGCGCAGAAAAATTCAGAAGAACTAACCATGCGATTGTATGGTTATAAATGGATGCGATCGCAAGACAGCTAGAAAATCTGCAAAATCTTAATTGATTAAACCATGCGATCGCAAGCTTAATACCTATGCAATTGCAAGGCATAATTTTTGGACAAATCCAAAATTTGGCTTATTTTCGTTTCTTTTTCGAATTAGAATTCTTATTTTTAATTAGTTTTAATTATTTCCGAATTAGATTAGAATTCTTTAATGTTTACTATTTAAGCAATTTTCATTGTCAACAATCACAGTTTAACTTTTATTTGAGAGATTAATTAAAAAGTGAGGATTCACTTTTCTTCCGAGTTCTTAATCGAACTAACATAAACTTATCAAAGATTTCGCAACTCTTTGTGACGTTCATAACTCTGGTTCGTTGATTCAAGAAATCATTGGGTCAAGTTCTTGCGGCCAAATTTTAGCTTTCTTAGAGTTCAGCTCAAACATTCTGTAGGTTTCGAGATTCGATTCTCAGCGGGTTCGCATCAGTTGGTATCAGAGCCTTGACTCTAAAATCATATTCTATCTTTTAAATTTTTGTTTTATCAGACTCATCTTGGATCATATAAAAATAAAAAAAAATTCTTGCTTTGTGATTCTTTTTTTTTTAATTTCTTGCGTTGGACCGCAAAAGTTTAAAAAAAACGAAAATTTCAAGAAATTTAAAGAAAAGTCAAGAAACACATTGTTTTGAAATTTTGTGTCCTATTATCATCCGGTGCTTAAACCCTATCCTTTTTTTTGTGAATTTTCTTCTTGATCGTTTTCGTTGTCTTTATTTCCTTATTCTTGTTCTTGAACATTTCGGAGATCAATTTTTTTGATTGAGTTTAGTTAGTTCCTTAAAGAACTTGGCGAGAAAAATAAAGAGAAGTAAAAGGCAAGAGTAGTGAGATTATTATCGGAAAAAAAAAAGGTCATATAGAGTGAAACACGAGTATAAACACGTGAGGCAAATATTATTTTCTTTCCTAATTTCAATTTTTTATTATCCTAAAATGTCCAGAAAAGAGAACTACCAATTCTTATTGTTAAGGGCCATGCAACAACAATTTGAGAGGATGAACAGGATGTTGGGCGAGATGAGGGATAACAATAAAGAGATGATGAATAGGATCGATAGGCATGATACGGTGCTTACAAACTTACTAAGGGAGAGACAACTCAGAATCCCTAATATTAAGAGACAGGATAGGCACGGTTATAACCTTATGGCTGACTTTGAGGATGAAGATGCTTATAATTATATGGCTGAGATGGGTGGGATGAGGCGTAGAAGAGATAGGCGTGAAAGAGCACCTAGAAGAGGAGACTATAGAGGCCACGATGGAGTAGATCAAAACTTTGGGAATATAAAAATGAAAGTACTTTCCTTCCAAGGTAGGAATGACCCTGAAATCTATTTCAAGTGGGATAACAATAATGTGAGTGATAGGGTTGTTCAAAGGAGACAACCGAACCACCTAAGGGAAGAGATAAGGTGACTAGCAACAACACAATGAGGTTATTGCATGATAATGGGGTTGTGGGTGTAAAAATATGAAAGAGATGAAGAAATATAAAAGAGAATATGTGTAGAGAAATAATTCTCGTGATTGATTCAATTGAATAATGATTGAATAATGAATATTACAATAGTACAATGTATATATACTAGTAGGAAAAGAAATCTGCCTAAATATATAAATATTATATATATGATATCTTTCTATAAATACAATTATACCAACAAGGTGAATATAAAATATGGTAAGTAAATATATGTTAATACTCCCCTCAAGTTGGAGCATGTATGTCAAAAGTGCCCAACTTGCAGTGAAAATGAAATGCCTCCTTGCCAAATGCTTTAGTAAATAAATCTACAATCGATTCTTTGCTTGAAACATAGGTAGTCTTGATCTCTCCTTAATGATTCGATTCACGAACAATATGACAATCAATTTCAATGTGCTTTTTCCTCTCATGATATAATGGATTAGCCTTAATATGTATTCTTCGCTTGATTGTCACAATATAAGTGTCTTTCTTCGCTCGTGGATGATCCACACATAAGTCGTCGCCAACTGTCTCAACCACGTAAGCTCACAAGTAATGGAAGCCATTGCCCCTATATTACGCCTTGGTGAAGATTTGGACACGATCGTTTGCTTCTTGCTTCTTGCTTCTTGCTTCTCCATGATATAAGTGCATTTTCCAAGAATACACAATATCCGTGAATCGACCGTCGTGTAGTAATATCTCCAGCTCAATCTGCATTACAAAATCCTGATAGCTGCAATTTTTCATTTGATGGGAAATATAATCCTCGTCCTGGTGCTCCTTTCAAGTATCGGAGTAATCGGTGAACTGCATCAAGATGGGGTTGTCTAGGTGCTCGCATGAGGCCCGATTGAGTGTATTGACCGAATATGAGATTTCCGGTCTAGTAATAGTGAGATAAATGAGCTTCCCTACCAACCGTCGATAATATGTGGGATCTTTCAACAATTTTCCATCCGTCGAATTAAATTTTGATGATCGCTCCATGGAAAATGCTGCGAGGTTTTTTGCTCGAGTAATCCGGCCTCTTGAAGAATGTCAAGAGTATACTTCCTTTGATTTATCGAGATCTCTCGATCTCGAGCGAGCAATTTCTACTCCAAGAAAGTATTTTAGTGTGCCAAGGTCCTTCAACTTGAATTGAGATGCAAGAAAGCGTCTTCGTGGAAGAAATCGCTTTATCGTTTCCCGTGACAATCATATCATCCACATATAATAGAACGGTGTAAATGAATCACCACCGACCTTGATAAAGAGTGAATAATCGCATGTGATTTGTTTGAACCCAAACCGAATAATAGTAGATACAAATTTTTGAAACCAAGAACGGGATGACTGTTTCAATCTATATAGAGATTTATGAAGTCGACATACAATTGGTGTCTCCCCCTGTCGACGAAATCCAGGTGGAGGAGTCATATAGACTTCTTCATCAAGGGCACCATGAAGAAAAGCATTGTGTACATCCATTTGATGAAGCGTCCAGTTGCGAATAGAGACGACAGCGAGTAAGCATCTGACTGTTGTTAACTTTGCAACTAGAGCGAAAGTTTCATTATAATCAATCCCTTCTCGTTGTGTAAACCCCTTTGCCACTAGCCGTGTTTTGTAACGTTCAACAAGCACGTCGAATTAAATTTGATCTTAAACACCCACTTACAACCAATAGGACGAGAACCACGAGGAAGTGGGACAAGGACCAAGTGTTGTTTTCTTCCAAGGCACCGGATTTCATCATTCATAGCATGACTACCCACTTGGGATCCCGACAAGTCGCCTCAAATGTTCCGGCTCAATAATATGAGAAATATTGTATGTAAGGGCACGATGAGCAGAAGAAAGATTGCTATATGACACATACCTTGATATAGGATGTCGAGTCTTTGGATTTGTAGGAAGAGACTCGGTTTGAGTAGGCGAGCATGATTGATATAGTAATCTTCGGTGAATTGGGGTTTGAATTGATCTTGTGGATCGTCGAATTTGGTCATTGGGTATGACGGGGAGGTTGGTTTGGTACATCGCTGCCGGTAAAGGTAGAGAAAATTGCTCAACCGGTCGACCGAAATGTGGAGACAATCGACCGTCTGAGCTCTCTGTAGAAACGGATGAGGGAACCGGCTGACCAGACGGTCGACTGGGTGAACTCTCTGTTAAAACGGATGATGGAACCGACTGCTCAACCGGTCGACCAGATGAACTCTCTGTTGAAACAGATGATGGAACCGGTCGATTGGTAGGTCGACCGCTTGAATGATGTTTGGGACTGCGAGCAAGGAATCATTTTCGCTATATGTTGGTCATCGTGACAAGGTAAATGTGGCATTTCAACATCCGAAGCATAGATTGCGGTAATGGAATGGAGTTAGTGTCTTCATTTGGTGGGAGGCATATGGAAATATAGTTTCATGGAACACAACATCCGGGACACCACTAGTCTTCTATCGGTGAGGTCATATAAAAGGTATTCTTTTGCCCTAAGGAGTAACTAAGAAACACACATAAATACGTCCCGTGTGTCAAATTTATATTTGGGTTTGAGGTTGGTGGCAAAACATAGGCAACCATAGACACGTAAATGGGAATAAGATGGTAATTTCTTGTGCAATCTCTCATATGGTGTTTTGTGTGAAAGTAAAGGAGAAGGTATCAGGTTGATGAGATAACAATGTCGCTTTGATATGTTCCCCCAAAATTTTAATAGAAGGTTAGCTTGAAATCTAATAGCACGGGCTACATTAAGGAGGTGGAGGTGTTTTCTCTCTACAACTCCATTTTGTTGTGGGGTATAGGGACATGACCTATGAAAATCGGTACCATGTTGATCTAAAAAGGCTTGCAAGGATAAAAACTCTTGGCCATTATCAGATCTTAGGGCTTTTATGGGCAAGAAATTCTTAATTATGACTTGAGTTTCAGATTTGTGACGCATAAGGTGTACCCAAGTATAGCGAGAGAAATCATCAACGATTGTAAGAAAATATCTAGCACCGAATAAGAATAAATTTTATGAGGGCCCCAGATATCACAATGAATTAAATCAAATGGTTTATTACTAGAAATTTGGCTAACTTTAAAAGGCAATCTAGATTGTTTTTGCCAAATGACATACATCACAAATATCGTGAGAATCAAAACTAATATCTAAGACATTTTGTGCTAGGAATTGAAGAGGTGAGGTGAAAGGGTGTCCAAGACGTTTATGCCATGCAGATTGGTAGAGCAGTGGTAGTATGATGTATTTGCGGTCTTTGTGAAAGGTAATATAGGCCGTTACTCGCCTTTCCAAGCCAATCGTCTTCTTCGTAGTCAAACTCGCATGCATGACATCGAGAAAAAAATGTCACAGAGCAACCTAACTTTCTAGTAAGTTTCTCGATAGATAACAAATTAACTTTGAAGTTGGGAACATAAAGCACATCATCAATGAATATATTATTCCCTAAGTTCACAACACCAATAGATTTAATAATTGCATGACCCCCATTCGGTAATTGAGCAGTTTTGTGCTTTGGCATGGATTTATTCTCAACGATCCCATCTTTCGTCACATGGTCAGTGGCCCCGCTATCAATAATCCATGAATTACTCAAAGAGGTAGTAAAGGAATTGATACCTGATGTATTAATATGAGACTTATCATTACCCGTCTTGCTTTTTAGAAGTGTCATGATCTGCTCGTATTCCTTGGTTGTGAGGGTTTTTCCTTCTTTTGGGTCAGGTGTAGAGGCGGCGGCAGTATTTGTGAAGCGTTTGTGAGGCGGCGACAGTGTTTGTGGCTTCACGTCCTTCCCATGAAACCTGTGCCCTCGATGGAAGCCATAGATAAAATACCAGGTATCAACAATATGGCGATCATTCCACGTTAGGCGCACTTTTTACATCGATTTCGGTTTAAACGGTCGACCCGATTGGGCGATTGTCACTTTTTTGGTTTGATTTCTCCCAATTGATTGAATGTTGCCCTTCACGATCCGTTGCAACTTCAACTTATCTTTCATGTTGCATTAAATAGCGTGTACCTTTCGGTATCGGAAAGGGCTCATCATAAGTATGTTTCACGAATCGTGGAATAAGAATCATTCAACCCCATCGAATTGTATGGCCTTCTCCTTCTCATCCCTTGCGACTAGTGCCTTAAGATTTCCACAAGTGCATCCAATTGAGTTGTGATAAGAACCCAATTCATCCCATAGTCCTTTTAATTTGGTGTAATAAGTCGACATCGATTGATTTCCTTGTCGATGCTCAACAATTTAGCAATTTCTTGTGAATCTAATATATCCGCAAGGTCGTTACCTGAGAAAATTAATCTAGTAGGTCGTTCCATACTACGTGGAAGATTCGGAGTATATGATACTTTCAACAATATCTGGATGTACTGAGTTAAGTATCTATGATAGTACCATGTGATTACTCCGTTCCTAAATAGAATACTTCTCATCTTCTACTTCTGGCACTTTGATCTTTCCATCAATGAAGCCAATTTTATTCTTGGCGATGAGGGCAATTCTCATAGCCCTACTCCATTGTCCATAATTGTTTCCATCAAGTGGTTTAGAAACAAGGATTAAGCCGGGATGATAGGATTTGCAGAGAGCCATGGGATCCGATTGGAGCAATCGTAGATTCTATGATTTTTTGTATCGGACATCGTTGCTCGTAATCGTCTCTCGATACCATGTAAAATATGAAAGAGATGAAGAAATATAAAAGAGAATATGTGTAGAGAAATAATTCTACAGTATTGATTCAATTGAATAATGATTGAATAATGAATATTACAAGAGTACAATGTATATATACTAGTAGGAAAAGAAATCTGCCTAAATATATAAATATTACATATATGATATCTTTCTATAAATACAATTATACCAACAAGGTGAATATAAAATATGGTAAGTAAATATATGTTAATAGTGGGATCCAAGGATGAGTGTGATCATCGATGTCGTGGAATCTAAGGATGAGTGTGATAGTGATGTCTTTGCTGAGTTGAAAGATGTTGGTGTAGAATACCCTGTAGATGATGAAGATCTAATTGCGAGGTCTACTCTTTCGTGCCCAAATTAAAATAGAGACTTTTGATTAGCAGTTTGATTTAGATATACAAGAAACGACGACGATTGAGGAAAAAAGTCAACAAATGATTTTGCTAATACACAAAAAATCCCACCTTGTACTACGAAAAACTAACCAATCTCTCCCCAGTTTGACTATTTCTTTATTGCAGGAATTGGAGGACATATCTTCAGAGAAAATATCTAGTATGTTACCACCTATTCGAGACAATTGCATATCCACTTCGCTTTGTACTTGGAACTGTTCTTCCAAAACAACCAACCAATAGAAGCAATCCAAATGAGACGAATGAGCTTCAAATACATCAAATTAAAGCAAACAAAGGCTGCAGATTTATCTTTGATCCTGGTGATTGGTTTGGATGCATGTGAAGACGGAATGTGTTTTTCTCCCCTTAACGCAGGTGATGATTCGAGGTCGAATCCTTCTGAGGAAGGAGGAGATGATGCGATCCAAGACCATATTGGAGTCTAGTGGAAGATTGGAAGATCAAAATAAACATGAAACAAAGTTGGAGGTCAAAACGCGAATGGGCGTAATTTTATGAGAAAAATTCAGAAGAACTAACCATGCAATCGTATGGTTATAAATGGATGCGATAGCAAGACGCCAAAAAATCTGCAGAATCTTAATTGATTAAACCATGCGATCGCAAGGCATAATTTTTGGGCAAATCCAGAATTTGGCTTATTTTAGTTTCCTTTTCGAATTAGAACTCTTATTGTTAATTAGTTTTAATTATTTCCGAATTAGTTTAGGATTTCTTTAATATTTACTATTTAAGTAATTTTCATTGTAAACAATCACAGTTTAACTTTTATTTTAGAGATTAATTAAAAAGTAAGGATTCACTTTTCTTCCGAGTTCTTAATCGAACTAACATAAACTTATCAAAGATTTCACAACTCTTTGTGGCGTTTATAACTTTGGTTCGTTGATTCAAGAAATCATCGGGTCAAGTTCTGCAGTCAAATTTTAGCTTTCTTGGGGTTCAGATCAAACATTTTGTGGGTTCCGAGATTCGATTCTCAGCGTGTTCGCATCAACCTCCTTCTCTTTTTATATTAGTTAAGTCATAAAAGAACTAAACGAAGGCCTTTCGATAACCTCCTTCCTATATACGTTTAGGAGTGTACCTTTTTTTGTTCGATTGTCAATTCAAGTGTACAATGTAATATTTTCAATTGATAGTTATACGATGAAATGATGAGATTAGGTTTATTAAATTATTGTAATTCCTTGTAAAGAGATATTAAATATTTGTCTCATACATTTATTATTGGTTGAATTCACGAAATAAATTGACTATATTTCAAAAATTGTAATTCTTACTTTTAAGTTTATAATGATCCTATTTATATGTATTGTCGTTCATACTTCATTTGTCTATCTAATATTTTACAATTTTATATCGCCACACGAACGCACGTTTCAAAAATTGTGTGTGTGGGGTGGGTGTGTGGGTGGGGGGGGGGTATAATAGTCCTGATATGCATCATGTGAGTTGGGTAGTTTCACTATCTTGATTTACCATATTTAGGATTCTTCCAAAGAAGCATGTGATAACATTTTTCTTCTCTCTCTTTCTCACACACACACACTTAGGCATGTTTGGTTATTGGTAGCTTGATTGAATGAGAAGATTGGATTAAGGAAGAAAAGTACGTAGAATGTTTATCCATTCTCCTGTCTGGTCTAACGCGTTTTGTGCCGTGTTATTGGAGTTCAGATGAGTTGTTAAAATTAATCGAGCGCCGTGTTATTGGAGTTGAGATGAGTTGTTAAAATTAATCGTGATTCTCAAAAGAAAAAGAAAACTAATTTAGCCAAGAAAGTTGAGCACATCATATTACTAGGAAAGTCTAATTACAATCCCTTCAGTTATGTTTAGAAGAGAGTTTTAGTTTTCTTTTACCTTGTCCCATTCACTTTAATTACCAAACATACCATCAAAGTAAATTCCTGATAATGGCTCTAGCAACATCAGAAAGATCGCGAACCGCGTTGTTCAATACAGTCAACGGTGATGTAACCTGTTTGAAACCGTCCTCGCATAAAACAGCTTCCACAGATGAATCCGCCATGCCATTTTCTGCAAACTTTGGATTTCCTTTGGTTAAAGCCTCCACTGCTTCTGGTACATCAGCCTCCAAAATTGCGTTGTATCCCTTGGTACAATCATTCAATGCATTTCTTAGCTCGGGTTGGGAGCCCTTCAGTTTTTCTATGGCATTCCTCGTTTCTTTCGCCTTGGCTTTCAAAGCATCCACCATTATAAGGCCAAGACCCGCGACATCTGCATTGATGCTTCCTGGATTGGCTCTAAGAGTAGATATGCATAGTTGATAATTCGGGGTATTTTTGCAAGTCGTTTCTATCAGATTTTGATCTTTTTCTTGTGGGATTCCATGAAGATGAAACATAAGCATCATAGTTGCAAACAAACCCCTCATCTTATTATTTTCAGAAGAAGAAAAGAGGAACGGATGAAAAAGAAAATGGGGTATGAAGAAAGATAATGGAATGC
The DNA here is from genome assembly GCA_023638005.1 of Forsythia suspensa. Classification (NCBI taxonomy): domain Eukaryota; kingdom Viridiplantae; phylum Streptophyta; class Magnoliopsida; order Lamiales; family Oleaceae; genus Forsythia; species Forsythia suspensa. The sequence continues at coordinate 47,380,181 of CM042675.1, forward strand.
TCAGAAATGTGCATAATTTGCTGTTATATAGGATACTTTTTTTTTCGCATTTATTTTGATGGTACGTTTGGTAAAGTGAATTTGTCATGATGTGCAAATATCATTATATTTTGTTTCCCGGAAATGATGTGGACCTCTTTCATTTATCACTAGACTTTACAACGACGCTATCAAATTGGCTTCCAAATCCGTGTGCTGTGATGATATAGAATCTGTTGATCATCTCTTTGCTTCGAGCTCACAGGCAGCTAAGCCTAAGGTATGGGTGAATTATGTTAAAAGGAATGGGCGTAGTTAAGGATTGCCAAAAATGCAAAAACGGCCAGCAATATTTCTCAAATCTCTAGATGAAGTGGTTTGCACGCATGTACTTGTTTATGTTTTGTATTTTTCTAATCGTTCATCAAACTTTAAGAAAGTAACATGATTTATTCGAAAAAATATTTGTATATAATTGATTAAATATGATTTTTCAATTTTATCATACATTAGTTAATCATCCCTTATTTCCCTTACCAGATTTAATACATTTTGTGAAGATAAAAAATGTAATTAATTGTTGTAATTGCTCGTATAAGACAAACAACATATTGCCAATGCATACACTACAAGTTTAAAATCATATTTAATACACAATATTGTAGAGTACCATCAACAAAATTTCAATTTTTTTAATCTTTTGTAGTTGTATCCAATTTAGCGTCTAAGCATGCTATAACTTCTCAATTGGAGAAGGGTAAAAATCATTAAATTTTAAAAAACAAGTAATGTTGAATAAATTATCTAAATTGTAAATAGGCTAATCACTAATCAATATCATGAATCCATCTAAATACTGACTCAGAATTACAAAACGAAAAACAATTGCAAAATGGTGCACAGAATTATACTAGTAAACGAAAGAGGATTTACATAATGAGTAATGCTATCTATTTTTGTAGAGATCATTACTCGTCTAAGCGGCAGTGTACCTTTAATTTATTGTTTAACGTGTTAAAATACATCACAATTTTATTGGACTATAAATCAAGAGACACTAACACGTGTGTTACACAAACCCATCAAAGCAATTATTAAATAATTTTAAACTGAGGGCAAGTCAAAACTGTGGATCTACTCAATGTCAAACAATTTAAAAACAAAATTAAGAGAATTAATCTAAATATATCATACTTAACACAACCCAACAAAGCAATTATTAAAATAAAAGATCTGCCCACATGAATCCTCGAGTCTAATGCAGAGATCCCTGAATTTAGGCGAGAAAATGAAGCAAGACATGCACAATGTCATAGTTTAGCCTATGTAAATTTAATGAACCTTCCGTAATAAGTGATAAAAGGCCGGGAAAAAATAATTAATTTATCCATATGAAGAAAAAAACCCATTATATCGTCAATGAACACGTGAAATGAATGAACAAACTTTGATCTAACACGAAAAGGTCTTGAAACATTCCCATATGATATAAACATTCACTCATTACTAGCTAAGCACCCAAAAATAAGGCAATCTCGAGGAAGGAAATACTATTTCAAACTTCGACCGAGAAACCATTCGAAAGGCTTGGAAAGATGCTGAGTTTGGAAACTTTAAATATACTCTTGTCGCAAAGCTTCTGTGACAATTTATTTCACCCTTTTAGTATCGAACTCTGTACACAGGACTCGTAACCTGTCCAGGTCTGACATCAGAACACAGATTATTAGTCTATAACGATCAGCTACTGGATATCGTCCGTGATGAACTGTGACGACTTGCGGTCTCTATGTGTTGTATCAGTATTTATGCACTCGTGTAACTCGTGCTTCTTTCTAACTATTATTCCATTTCACTCTACGTCTCTATTCGCCTTATCCTTGATATCTGAACCAGGTGTCGGTTCCACCAGACTACAAAATACAATGCAAGGGAAGCTCTGTTAAGCTAAGAATTACAATGGATAGAGTTTCCTACTCCTCGCCAAGGTTGGAGGACGTCAGTTTCTTCAAAGATTGACATGTAAGTAAGATTTTGTACTGAAAATCTGAGAAAGAAATAACTTTTTAAAAAGTTCAACATGTTTGGTAAAAAAAAAGCTAAATGTAACTTATAAGCTTAGCCAAACATGCTCTTATTCATTTTTAGGAGAAATAAAGAAACATACTTGGGAGATCCAGAACCAATTGATGACGTGTTGGGTATATTTTGGTGGTCGTCAACCACAATGAAACCACTCTCAGATCTTCCATTTGTCTCCGGTGAACCATGGAAGCCAACGGCTGAGGTATTTCCGGGGGACATTCCTGAGTGAGCACATAATGCAACACCATTGTCAGGACACAATGTGCAATAGAATTGATAAACCAAACCTAACGAGCCCCTTTAATTCATCCATTAAAGTTATACAGGAGCCCAATACAAATTTTGGGACAAGGGCCACTGGATACATGTTTAAAAAGTGAATTGAATGATAATTGCTCGGAAATTCATGGACGAAATTATGGATTGCTCAAAGAAAGTTTTGATTGATGCATCATCACTTATGCAACCATGCCAATACAACAATAGTATTTTCATCTGAAGGAAAAAAGTAGTTTCTTGTGGAGTTACCCAATTCTTACTGGAGATTTACGAGAATCAAAAGGAACTTGACAAACCTTCTCATTTAAATTGCAGATAAAATGAGACAGAAATTTTGATATTTTCAGATATTTACAACAGGAAAAAATAACAGATTTACCAAAGGTTTTTGATTGAGAACACAAACAACTATTATCACGTCCTAATACAATACACAAGAAACATGGAAGAATAACATAGATGTAAACATAAAGAAATAATGAATATAACAGAAACGTTAATCGGGAAGTCGAAAATAAAATACAGAAACAGTGAAAACTGAAATCTAAGAGAATAATTGGGAAAAAGAAAAGCATGAAAGCGCTTGCTGGTCTCAAGGGAAAGAGAGTTGAGATCGATTTTCCAAGAGAAACAAGAGTTATAGAGCATGTTTGGCTGTGCTCAAAAGTAAGTTAAACTTACTTCTAAGTTACTTATTTTGGCAAATATAAGTTTCCAAGTTACTTGTTTTTCCTAACAAAACTTGCTAACTTTTAAACACAGCCAAACATGGTCTAAAATCTAAATGATGCATCAAATCTTGGAAATTGATGAATACAGGGCCTCTCAATTTATTATCAGATAGGAAATATTACCTTGAAATATGATCACAATACAGAAGAGAATGGTGAATAGCATGGCAATCAAGTTTCCACTTGATGATGACAGGGATGATGTCTTTGCTGCTTTCATTTTCTTGTATGCCTTCATTCGCTCGATCCTCGCACGTTTGATCATTGCAAGTTCAGCAATCTCTTTGATCAGCTTCTGATCAGCGGCATCCATTGACAATCCGCTTGGAGGACGGGGAGGTTTAGGAGGCTTTTTGGCACTAGTTGACTTGCGCTTTTCCTTCCTTACGTTCTTCTCCTGAACTGGAGAAACATCGCTCGTAGTTTTCACATTGCTGCTCAAGCTCGCCCCATTTTCACCCCTGACCGATCCATCTAAACTCACCAGCGCATTGCAGACCTTAGCAGAAGAAATCTTCCCAAGCTTGGCGTCCAAAAGGTCGGGGCTTCCTGCTTCTGGGCTCATATTTACATTGCACTCAATATCAATCACAACTTCTCTCATAGGAATGTGATCCATCGATAGCTCCCGCTGTTATTGTCGCATAAAATTCTAAACTGTCGGCGGTAAAATTTAAAAATTAGCCTCGAAATAGCCCAAAAGACCTCTTTACTGGAATTCAATAAATATATGTCCAATGCAGGAAATTGAAAATCTTGCTAATAAATTACTGTCCACATTGCCCCCACAAAATTCCATAAACAAAAACTACTCTAATGCAAATATCAAGCCCAGTGTCAAAAATTAGTGAGTGACAAAGTCATTTATTTCTAAGCCCAGAGAATTCCTACAATATACTTATAATAAATGTGAAATTATAGTTGGCAAGAACTTGAATTAGAAAACAAAAATACAAAATTGAAATTTTTATGAAGACAATGAATAAGATTCTACAAAGAAATGATTGTCGGCAAAGCAAGGAATAATACAAACCCAATTATTGATTTGGGAAAATAATAACAAATAATAGTTAAAGCATAAACATTTACATACACGAAATCATCATTCATCAAAGTGACAAAACTTAGCCATAAAATCATCAAAACAAAGCAAAATATCAAGTACCATTTACAAATGCATATATAAATAAGCACTAAAAATCATAAAAAGAAAATACCTTTTTAAATGCCAGATCCAATGAAGCCAAGATCGTCAAAGTACCCTGAAGTGGAAACTTCGAGTGGCTATTCAAGATTCAGGATTTTTTCCCCCTTTTCTCTCTCTATTTATCTATGTATAGAGAGAGAAATTTGAATATGGAGTGTGTGAGAGAAAGTGAGAAAGAGAGAGAGACAAATAAAGATTAGCGCACGAGGAATTGGGCCAGAAGCGCACAACCGGGAAAGTGGTGGTTTCAATTCTTTATTAGCAGACAATTTATATATCTATAATTTATGAACGCAATGCAATGTGCTTTGAATTTGAAAGTGACAGCCTAAACAGCCATCGAAACTCAAACTGAGATTTTGCAATTCTTATCTAAAGTCTAAACCATCTCCACCGACGCTTTTTCTATTAAAAACCTTGATTGTAGTTTTGGTCGGGTCAAAATCAATGGATCGATCCGCACTCACCCGTTTGGTAAATAGGTTCATTTAGCACTCTATTCGAGTAAAAATATAGTTTAGACTAAACTAAAATTATTTTGACTAAACTAAAATTATTTTTCAAAATTATATCGATTGAATTGGAATCATCAACCAGCCAATATTGGGATCGGTCCAGGCCTCGCAACCCATCAAATTTACTTTTCCATTTTGGGAATTAAATACAATTTAAAACATTTGTTTAAGAAGACGGTTTCATCTAATTGGTTCTTAAGGATTGTTGTGCTACATCATCAAGCACGAGAGAGTCAACTATTATGGCGGGGTCAACTTGTGAAATTTCTAGGCCGAACCAGGTTAATTTTTGAATTCTCAACTAACTAGTTCATTTATGATACATTTGTTACAATATATCAAAATGCGCTATACAATATAATAGATAAAAGTTGAACTTATTTTTCTTCACCGTTTTTATAATTCGGCATACAAGATATACCATAAAAGTATATTTGATATGAACAATATAATTAACAAGATTTTACCTTCTATTTTTCCCTAAATTCGTTTCGTAATGTCCAACTACCTTCACAAACGTGTCGTCATAGTTATTTTATTGAGTTCGCCCACCGACTAATTTTTCGTGATATGTATTATAGACAGGTATATTGGCATACATACATATTCTAGAAATATACTACATTGTTCAATAATGAATTTCGAAATTAAATGTATAATTGTATCTTTACGGCGTGTAATTTTTTAAAATTATTTTGTACATAATTGGGAAAAAAAAAATGATTTATTGTGTTAAATGAGCAAGGGCGAATTTGGATCAAACACGTGGAAGTCAACCTTAACCTAATTTGTCTGAATATTCCTCCAAGGTTGGCCAGATTCTTGTTCATATTAGCCTAGGCTTTTGTTGTTTTATTAGATAAAACAATATTGAACAGTCTTCAAACAGGAAAAAAATAATAATAAAGTTTAAAACTAAATCAATGGGCAATTAAAGAAGCTAAATAAATCAAATATACATGAATTAATCCTGAAATTGATGGACATTTAAATTTAAATATCTTGAGAATAATTCATTTTGGTAATCCAGTTAGAAAATTTCCATTTTAATTACAGTGAAATTGGTAAAAGAATATATTCTTTATCTTTAGGCAAGTAATTATGAGTGACAATAAATGAATAAAATGGACACAAATCTCCTACTCTTAATTGTAACTTGCCTTAAAAAATGAGATTTCACTCCCAATAAAGTTTCCAAAATAAAAAATGGTGCATGTATAAATCTCAAACTTAAGTCTACCACATATGCATATTGATTTGAATATACAAGACTGATGAATGATGAAGAAAACTTTTTATCACAACTTCGTCCCGTCCAAAGCAGAAGAACTAGTATGTAAAACTACCAATGTCCTTTATCAAATCACTCGAGTACTCATAGAGATTAAAGATGTTTACCCTCCACCAGTTCTTGATTACCAAAATCCGTGGCAGATCAAGAAAATACTCACACACTACGAGGTAAACACTGGCAAGATACGTGTCTCATTTTTTGACATGTTTGAGCACGTTTTTCGATATTGGAATTTGTGCATGGCCAACAATGTGGTTTTGGGGCACAAGGTGAATGTTATTCTTTGGGATGTGACTGATAATCACAACCCTAAGAGGTATAGAAATGAGAGTGTTTATGTTGAAATGTTGCCTAATGATGATTATACATTAGCTTGCATGGAATTGTTCAAAGATCTTAGTTTGAATGTTGATGATGAGATTGGACTTTATTGGGATCCTAGGGCTTCTACTTTTCAATTTAAATTATTATGTAAGACTATAGGATGTAATTTATTTTAAAGAAATAATTGTTATAATGATGTGATTAATAAATAGATTTTTGTATTAACAACTTGCAATCATATGAATTTGATTCTTTAACAACAACACATGATAGTAAAGCTCAATATCAAATGGAATGATGGAGAAAAAAAAAGGTATATAGTCGACTGTAAATTTAATAATTTATTCGCACTTACTACTTTGGTTGCGTCTCGTTTTGACATGCCAACATTTGGATTGAGATTAAAAAGTAGTTGGAAAGTAGTATAGAGATTATATTTGAATCTTAAACAAATAACTTTTTTAATTAATTATGTTTACTATATTTGATTTGCTCCCTCTATTTTGGTCCATGATTACCTTGATCTGGTTTTTAAGTTTTTAATCATTTAAATAACAAAATCTACAGACTGCTACATAAAATATTTTGTTTTACAACGACACTTTACCAAATTCACATACCTAAAAAATAATTATGAAAATTACGTTTGGCAAAATTAATAATTTAAAAGTAAAATTAACTAATTTTAAATTACAATCCAATATTTTTTTGATATGTGTAATTTTAATTTAGATAGATAGGTGTTAACGATACATGGAACAACTATATATGGCTTTTAACGTTTTATGAGGTGCTACTATGACACCAATAAAAAGAAATCTTAATAAATTTATTATAAAATTTGATGTGTAAATAATACTTGTTCAATACATATATATTTTATTTTAGGGAAATTGGCGCAAAACGTCCCTAACGTATCGACCTTATACGCAAATCGTCCCTAACGTATGAATCTTGGCACTAACCCCTTCAACCAATTCATTTTCTGCGCAAATCATCTTTTTTCACGAATTCCGTCCACTTCAGCCGTTAAACATACGCGTGTCTTTCACGTAAATTTAAAAGAAGGGAAATTGGCGCAAAACGTCCCTAACGTATCGACCTTCTAAGCAAATCGTCCATAACGTATGAATCTTGGCGCTAACCTCCTCAACCTATTCATTTTTGCGCAAATCATCCTTTTTAATAGATTCCGTCCGCTTCTGACGTTAAAGATATGCGTGGCTTGCACATAAATTTAAAAGAAATAAAAAGGCAAAATAAATTGAGGGCAAAATCGTCCACACGCTACAAAACTAGAGGCAAAATTAAACCAACTTCCCCGCCATCTTCTTCAATATATGTTAATTCACTTGTGATGGCAGAAGCAGTATAACTAAGAAAATAATTAGCTACATGTGCTCTCAAAAATAAGAATTCTTTATTTAAGTAAAAGGAACATTGTAAATATAATTAAATCTCACTTTAAAATGAAATTTTTGTTTTATATTTCCTAGTAACATAAATATTATACGTTTAACAAAACACAAACTGTAGCTAATTATTTTCCCACCATCAAGTTAAACGTGTGATAATTATGTTACTAGGAAATATAAAACAAAATTTCATTTTAAAGTGCGATTTAATTATATTTACAATGTTCATTTTACTTAAATAAAGAATTCTTATTTTTTAGAGCACGTGTAGCTAATTATTTTCTTAGTTATATTGCTTCTGCCACCACAAGTGAATTAACATATTGGAGGAGATGGCGGGGAAGTTGGTTTAATTTTGCCTCTGGTTTTGTAGCGTGTGTATGATTTTGCCCTCAATTTATTTTGCCTTTTTATTTCTTTTAAATTTACGTGCAAGCCACGCATATCTTTAACGGCAGAAGTGGACGGAATCTATTAAAAAGGATGATTTGCACAAAAATGAATAGGTTGAGGAGGTTAGCGCCAAGATTCATACGTTATGGATGATTTGCGCAGAAGATACTGAAGATAGTTGATTTTCTCCTCCTCCGAGCACGGCGGCAGACAGTGGTGGAGATCTGCAAAAGGTGGCGGGGCTTTTTTCCCCCGTGGCCACTCCGGTGTGATAATCAGTATGTGATTAAAATACTTGTGCTAAATAGCAGTATAGAATGTATTAGAGTTGTGTGTTGTCCTTTTACCTGGGGGGTTGGTCTCCTATTTATAGGAATGACCTGCTGATGTAACCTTCAACGGTTATTAATTGTGGGTGCCTTTTCATCTTCCCTCTTTATGAGGAATTAATTAGGGACGTTTCACCTCTCTCTCGGCCGGTGTTTCATATTCCCAGCGGACGATGGTAGCCCGTTTTATAGATCACTGTCTAATTGGTTAGATGGCGAGACAAAGTTATGGTTGTCTCGCTTGCCGGAGGTGGGCATATGAGAATAGCCGGCGGGCGAACCGATAAGGCGGGCGGACCGCAAAGCGGGCGAGTGCTTGCAAAGGCCCCAAGGGAGCAAAGCAATCATTTAGCAAAGTGTGTTTATATTTATCATCATAAGCCCCTCTACTTCCCATAGACTACTTTTCATAAACTGTTGTCAATGGAAAGTAGAAATATTCTATTGCACCTGCTATTTTCTAACTTTTTCAGATAGAAGCTAATCGCTTTAATTTTTAAACATAGGCTCATCGCTTTGTTTTTTGGACAGGGGCTCATCGCCCTAATTTTTAAACATAGGCTCATCGCCTTGATTTTTAAACATAGGCTCATCGCCAACATGTTTGGATAGGGGCTCGTCGCCTTGATTTTTGGACAGAGGCTCATCGCCCTAATTTTTAAACATAGCTTATCGCCTTGATTTTTAAACATAGGCTCATCGCCTTGTTTTTCGGACAGGGCTCATCGCCTAATTTTTAAACATAGGCTCATCGCTTTGATTTTTAAACATAGGCTCATCGCCAACATGTTTGGATAGGGGCTCGTCGCCTTGATTTTTAGACAGAGGCTCATCGCCCTAATTTTTAAACATAGGCTTATCGCCTTGATTTTTTAAACATAGGCTCATCGCCTTGTTTTTTGGACAGGGGCTCATCGCCCTAATTTTTAAACATAGGCTCATCGCCTTGATTTTTAAACATAGGCTCATCGCCAACATGTTTGGATAGGGGCTCATCGCCTTGATTTTTGGACAGGGAGCTCATCGCCCTGTTTCTCTGACATAGGCAGCTGAACTTGGCCTTGTTTCTGGCCTTATAAGCCCCTCTACTCCCCATAGACTACTTTTCATAAACCGTTTGTCAATGGGGAGTAGAAATACGTGCTCACCTCAAAAAAAAAAAAAATTTTTTTTTTTTTTTTGTTTTTAGTTTGGGGCGAGGTCACCCACCGGGCGAGGTCGCCCGCCCGCACTGGCGGTGTGACCTCTCAAAAAAATTTTTTTTTTTTTTTTTTTAAAAAGATGAGAGGAGGTCACTTCTCTTGGGGGCAGGTCGCCCTTGCTGCTGGCGAGGTCACCCCACCACCGTGACCTCTCAATTTTTTTTTTTTTTTTTTTTTTACATCTTAAAATGACGATTTCGAGTTCCACTCATCATGGCAGTGACTACGAGAGACATCCGTAGTTCTTTGATTCCTAGCGGCTCCATTGGCAAGGCAATGAAATCTTTCATTGCTCATCCTTGCCTGTGCAATTGCATCGACCGATAGCAGCTTTTCTTAACACGTTTTTCTTGGCAAAGTGTGTAGTAAAATTTTAGAAAACTCGTCAAATGTACGGATTGATTTTGGGGAAGGGTGGCCACCGGCCTCGGCCTCCCGCCTAAGCGTCGGTGGAAAGCCCTACACATAATTGCATCGGGGTGGCTTGTAACCTCATCAAGTCAACAAAGAGACTGAGGTGATCGGACGGGATCGAGAGGACCCGTCGTGTTCTCCATCTTTGGTTGTTTGAAGTCTCGTGGCGAGGGACCGCCATTATTTCTAGTAGAAAGGGTCTTCTTCCAACACCATGGATTGTTGCCTATTACTTTTGTTGGACAAAGCCTCGGCTATTTTGCGATCCATCAATTCTTCTAATCTCTGTTTCCCAACTTAATCTTGGTGTCTCAACCGGTAGTAGGTGTGGGCATCCATGATGGTTGCCCCAAAGATAGATTTTGGGCCGATGTCGGTGAATAGAAGTGGGGTGCGAAGGTGGAGCTAAAAGCTGGAGCTCGAGCGGGAGCCGTTGTGATGTTTCTATTCTACGGAAATTTAGGAATATGGGGAGGAGCCCCCTGGCGGTAATGGCCCTATCGGTGGAGGGCTAAGACCACGGGCGAGCCCCAGTAGTGAAGATCCCACCAAGCTGGAGGTTGGGACCCGTGGTAGATGAGAAACCGCAGCGTTCCGATCTTGGAGCAGAGCCGTTAAGACCGTCACTTGAGCTTGTAGTGCCGCGAGTTGAGCCGCAGAGGCAAACTCTTGTTGTGGGTGATTAGTGGCGGCGTTGGACTCGATGCCTACATCCCCGACGGGGTGGTGGAGCAGTTATATTCCTAGCTCTTACGGGTTCGAGCCATAGCTTCTTGTGCGCGTTCCCATGATTTGGCGCCAATTGAAGATAGTTGATTTTCTCCTCCTCCGAGCACCACGGCATGCAGTGGTGGAGATCTCGCAAAGGTGGCGGGGCTTTTTTCCCCCCCGCCAGCCACCCGGTGTGATAATCAAGATGTGATTAAAATACTTGTGCTAAATAGCGAGTATAGAATGTATTAGAGTTGTGTGTTGTCCTTTTACCGGGGGGTTGGTCTCTATTTATAGGAATGACCTTGATGTAACCTTCAACGGTTATTAATTGTGGGTGCCTTTTCATCTTCCCTCTTTATGAGGAATTAATTAGGGACGTTTCACCTCTCTCAACTGCTTTGGTGTTTCATATTCCCAACGGACGATGGTAGCTTCCGCTTTATAGATCAACTGTCTAATTGGTTAGATGGCGCATGTGTTTATGGTTGTCTCGCTTCTTTGAGGCGGGCATATGAGAATAGCCCAGCGGGCGAACCGATAAAGGCGGGCGGGACCGGCAAGGCGCAGCGAGGTGCGTGCAAAGGCCCCAAGGGGAGCGGCGGTCATTTAGCAAAGTGTGTTTATATTTATCATCGATACGTTAGGGACATTTTGCGCCAATTTCCTCCTCTTAAATTTACGGAAAGCCACGCGTATGTTCAACGGTCAAGTGGACGAAATCCATGAAAATGATGATTTGCGCAGAAAATGAATAGGTTGAGGGGGTTAGCGCCAAGATTCATACATTAGGGACGATTTGCGCAGAATGTCGATACGTTAGGGACATTTTGTGCCAATTTTCCTTTATTTTATTTTTAGATTTAGAGACTTAAAACTCATTTCTTATTCTATGTTATGAAAAGTAAATCGGGTAGGAAAGACATAATTTATAATTCAATCGTTTTCAATCAAATAACTCATTATTTAAAGTAAGTACTTTTAACCCATTGTTATTATTGAATCACATCATCTTATAACAACCAAATTTGATTCTTAAATGAACTTATATATTAGTCGATAAAGCATTCTCATTTATGTCGACAAGTCAAATTGGATTCTTAAAGGGCAGGAGATCGAAATTCATTATATCTAATGTCAAGTTAAATCACTTCGTCCAGACCCACAATAGATTCTATGGATTTGATGTTTCCTAAAGCATGTGGCAATGTTCTTACACTTGTACAAACAAAAGAAGTGTTTGGGACTTTGAATAAAATGTGTAATTAAAGAGGGCTAATTTTCATGCTTTGTTGGTGGGGAGCTGGTTTGGACAATTGGACCCATGACCCATGACCCATATCTTGGATTGCGGTACGTGCCATGCCGCTCCTATAAGTTTTTATGCATTGAATTCTGGTCCATGTGGATATTGTTCCAATTATTGCTTCTATTTCTACTATCTTTATAAAAAGTAATGTTATCTATTACTAATAAAGATCATTACAGGCCCCCAGGACATATCTCCAATGGCAAAAGGAAGGTGGATAAGACTCAACATGGCGGGATATGAGGTTTGAATCTCGAAAAATTTGCCTTGTCTTGTCAAGCGGGAGTTACCATATAGTTAACAGCCTAGGCTTATCTATAAGCTCTCCACCCTGGCTCCTGGAGGCACATCCTGCGATTTACCTCCTCCACCAAGGACCTAGGGCAAGGTCGGTGGGGGCCCTCAAAGTTGGAGTTCAATATTTTGACAATCAAAAAAATAAAAATAAAGATCATTACAGTCTAGGGGGAATGTTTTCCTACTCATGATGAGTGGGAGTTATCATGTCCACTATTGAAGTGGCAACTAATGATTAAAAAAAATAATGAGTGTAGAGCTATAAATTATCAATCATGAACTCATATCTACTATAGGTAGGAGAACATCTCCCTACAGTCTAGATGATGACATTAGAACTCTTGATCCGTCGATAAATGTATTATTATACGACTACGACGAGTACCACTCTATTGAAATCTTTTGTACGATCATCTTTCTTCATGGAATATGATTTCTCAACAATGATCTTAAATTAATATAGTGAACTAAATAAGCAATGCATATGTGCATAACGAAGAACGAGAAGACATGAAAAAAATAAAATTCAGACAAAATTGAAATGTTGACTAAAAAAATAGAAATTTAGCAAAAGTAATGATATTTATAGTCGTTCACGCAACATTACTCAATTTGATGAATTATTCATAATTAATGACTATAACTACATTACTTAATTGGAGAAAATAATTCATCCAATTGAATAATGTTATGTAGGATAACTATCGGTAGTAAGCAACTGTGAATAATATTATTTATTTAGCAAAATGTAGAATATGATATGAAGACTATATATATAGTAGAAATGGGTATATATTTTTATTTTCTCTATTTAGGTTAAGAGTATTTCATAACCTGAGTTGAGAATCTCATATTAAGAAATTAATATTTTGAATTTTAATTTATTAAAATTAAAAAGAAAATTATTCCTCAATTAGAATTGAGATTCTCAAATCATCTCAAGAATATCTCTCAAACCCAAATCAAGAAAAAAAAAAATTACTCCACGAAGGCCTCAAGAATCACAACCATGGTCGTGAATATCTCGACAATGGATTGAAAAAAGTTAAAAAAATATTTAAAAAAAATTAGGCATTTCACTTATAAATGTAGGCTAAAAAATTTATTAATTTTATGAAAAAACAATTTAAAAAACAAAAGTATCTAGAGTGCTTTTATATTAGAGAGTTTTGAGAATTTTTATCTCGATGTTTAATATTTTCCTACGGAAGTTGTAGATAAACCATCTCCAAGAAATCTACGGAAAAAAAAATAGTGTTAAAAAGCGAAAAATTACAAAAGTTCTAAGGTTCCATTTAGTGTTATTTGTATCAATTTCCAAATAATTTCCTATCTTTATATAGTTATGGTCTCAAAATTAACTATAAAATTCTATAACTGATCAATCAGAAGATTGGGACAATTTTCAAAATTTGAGTACCAGTCATGCCCAGAGAATTGTACCAACATTTGCCATAATATCAAGTTATCAACTAAATGTTGCATCGCATTCACAACAGAACTCACTTTTGGAGACTTGGAGTTAAGTTCAGAAAATGAGCAAATTATTATAGAGGGCAAGTTTCCTAGAAAACACATTTAATCTATATTTTTCGAATTGACATGCCATTAAGTATCCTTAGTAAGCAAAACTAGAACAGACACTTCTCTTTCAAAACATAAGCGGCATAATGCGCACGCAGTTGTTAAAATTTGATAATGGCAGCACCACTAGATGGCTTCGAAGCAAAAATGTAGAGGCCGAGATCTTTCTTATTAATCACCCCCTTGTCGATTCTTGATTGAAAAAATTGCTCCTGATATAAATAAAGGAAAAATATAAATATCCAATGTCCTGCACATGGAATCGTGGTAAATTTTTTTAACTCGTGGAAATGATGAAACTAACCTTCAAGTTTAGGATAAAATGGGGGACGGCATTCTCCTTCACCAAGGCAACGGCACAACCACCCCACCCGGCTCCTGTAAGCCTTGCCCCAAGAGCACCATTATCTCGACAAATCTTTACAAGTTCTTCCAACTCCGGGCAGCTGATTACGGAGGGCGTGAGCAAATATGCCAATGAGAACATTACAAATAGCATTGTTGCAAAACTTAAATAAAGTAAAAGTGAGTTTCTGTTTCCAACAATGTTAAGATAACATACTTCTTTCTTATTAAAAAAAAGTACTTATTTTGAAAGTAACTTTTGTCTTCATGTCAAAATAAATATCTTGCCTATTTCAAACTTTGACCAATGAAAAATGGTTTATTTTAAAACTTACTTATTTATATAACTAACTTTACCTACAAGTAAACTTTTTAATGAAAAAACAGAGTAGTGAAAAAAGGATTCACATAGCCAACCCCAAATGTTTCGCTAAGAAGACTTAATTAATTGTTGCATTCAGTATGGGGGAAAAAATCCTTTTATCTTTAGCAAGCAATGGAGGCTCAAGATAAGCCTCTGTTTACCATTAGCTACTCTGCAATTAAAAGTACAAAATGTACTAAATTTCAGAACCGTAGAAGCAAAATCAACTATGTTTGAAAAATCACAAGCATCTTCCAAGTTACATATGATCCCAATGCATTGATTATATACCTGCACTCGTATAGCACGCTGCAGCTATAGTGGCTTTCATTCATAAGGTCGCCAAGCTTTTCAGCATGTCTTCTTCGCTGCAATAACAATTTCTTGGAATGTTACAATTTTAAAGTACTATAGAGTGAAATTCTAGTATAGGGCTTTCCTACATTATCAATGTTACTTGAGCATGAAAATTGAATCTTAGAGGTTATTAGAATTTCGGGGAAAAGTGTTGCTCTGAATTGAAGGCTAAGGACGAGAAAATATTGGATTCATCATCTTCCGACCATTGGGGCGGTATTAAAATGTGAAGATGCATAATTACTATGTTAAAGACTACTAATTTTAAAGTCTACTTAAAATGAAAGATTGATCCCAAATACACAAATATAACCATTAATGACAACGTTAAAATATCCAATTGACTAATGCCAACTCACCTTGAATTTGATGACACGGTATCTTTGAAAGCATGTACGCGCTTGGCTTCGGAGTAGACATGAGTAGCTCTCTGAAAATTGATTTTAAAATAAAATTACAATCCTCAAAAGTTAAAAAAAATGATTAGATCATTTCAGCTAGTGAATACAAGGAAATATGTATTTTATCGGAAGCAATAATCAAATTTCCAAAAGTTGCCAGAGATTATGGTTGCACTAACTAATTTAAAATTTTCCTGCATTTTGCGGGTTATACAAATTAACTGGCATAGGTAGAAAAATGAACACAAGGGGAAAAAAAAGAAAAAAACCAAGACCAGGCATTGGGAAAAGAACAAAAATAAAATACAGCCAATACATGTAAAAGCACAATAGAACCTTGATTTTAAGGACAGACCACCAAATTCACACTGATCGAGGAAAAAGAAGAGCTTATCATTGCTGAAACAATCTAATTTCCAGAATCCAACTAATATAAACCAAAAGGTAAGAAGGATAACAAGTTATATATCCAAATGCCACTCAACCACAGAAACCCACCTGGTGTAACTTAAAATGTTTAGCAGCTCTCAGCACATCCAAGGAAGAAGGAGAATTGGCAAAAACGGCTTCAAGCTTTTCTTCAGTGATTTTCTCGATATCTTCAGCACTATACGGTTCCTCGTTCAAAAATTCCTACAGTAATGCCAGAAACCATTACAACATGACACTATGTAAGAACATCCAAGAACAATTAAATAAGGCATATACAATGCTTGCAATCAAAAGAACCACACGACGGTGTCAACATTGCAGAGATATGACAATAATTTGCACGTGCTTGGCTTTTAGAAATACTTGCTCCACAATCTGCAATAAAAATAAGTTTTAAATAAATACATACCTTAGCAGCGAGGAGTGGATCAGAAGACCCACGAGTAGCTGCAAAAGAGACGCATAGTCCTTCAACATCCGAAAGTGTCTTGATTGTGTTTATTGCCTCTTGAGGTTTCACGCCAAGCTTTATGGCTAGTACGATCTGATACATCCCAACAATCAGTTTTTCACAAAAATGGGGAAAAAATTATAAAAAAGAAAATCAATCTCCTTTAGAACCTAAAATTAATATAATGTAGAACACTATCACCTTCCTCTAATAACATTTAACAATTCATCCAGCACTGTTAGCAAACATGCATGTATATAGAAAAGGGATGCAACAAGAAAGTATGTACAAACTATGTCAAGAGTCTGGAGTTGAAGTCAGAGCAAATCACTTACAGAAGCTAAGCGGCATTCAACAACTCTGTAATTATAATTAGTTGCAGCACTAACGGCTTTCAGAGATTCAGCCAACGAATGAGCTATGATGAAAGTTCCACCAGCAGGGAGTTGTACATCAGTTGCACGAATGGGGTTAAAATCGATGAGCTCTGCAAAGCCAGATTGAGCCATCACAGAGATCGCCTGGTAAATGAAGCAATTAAATTACTTCAAAGTTGTAGGCACTTAACATAGAGATTGTACAAAGAAAGAACTTCACCATAATAACAAACATAATACCGAAGGATTACAAGAAACAAGCATTATACAATTAGCATAAGCGAGATTTAAGTGAAGAGATACTTAAAAAGTATAGCCACCTAACTATTCTTGGGACAAGATGTGTAAAGCACATATTCCTATTTGAGAAAGAATTTAAAAGTACCTGGTCCATTCCCCCAGATTGGGTGCCAATGTGTCTTTCACATTCGCAAGTAAGTTGAGCAAGTTCCTTCTGAAATACATTATTAAGAAAACACAGTTAGAAATGGGAATAAAAGCATTTTACTTGACTAGTTAGCATGGGCACATACTCGTTAACTACTTTCAGTCCAGTGTTCCTTTGCAATAGAAGCATAAAGTAACCAATAGGTAATATTTTTATGTAGATCAGTGCCTCGGATCTGATTTATGTGAGGCTGGTCATTCAAGGGGAGCACAAAATCAAAAAGTTATGGAGTATCCATGAGCAATGGTCAAGATACCTTGGGAAAGTTCAAACCAAATGCAGCCATTATGGAAATTGTAGAAGAGCAAACAAATGCAGCCGAGCTTGATAGCCCAGACCCTACATTAAAAAATTATATTAATCAAATATTAAAAAACCAAATCAGTCAACATCCTCCTCTCAATTTTAGAATATAGTGCACAGCTAACTGTTAAGCTTCAATTAAAAAATTACTTAATTGAGTAACATACCGGTTGGAACTATGCCATCGACAATGATATCAAGTCCTATGGGTTCACCGACATTTATCTCTTTTGATTTGGCGTACTCATAGAAGCCTTTATACCTGCAAATTGGAAATTACTAACTTTGGCAATAACAATTGTAAAACAGTGTAAGCCATTTTTGGAATGTTGCCTTAATACCAAGAAGTGGACCAACGGCATCAGTTTGCCCGCGACTTGAGAACAATTAAGATATATGAAAGTATATTACTCCGAAATAAGTTCTGTTCAACAACTATGGCGGATTAATTTCTTACCCACAAATGAAATAGTGACCCCATTTGTGATTCTTCAAATCAATTTCCTGCAAGATAAAATCAATTCACATCTTAACATGCCATACTAGAATAGAAAAGAATTGACTGTCTTTTAAATTTAATACACACATTCTGCTAACTAAATAAATCTTAATTTCAGGTAGTTGCACAAAGGACACATTGCTGGATTGAACCCAACAAATCTTTTCCCATTCTAAATATACATCTTTCACCAATGCTCCCAAAAAGAGTCGCATTTATGACTTACCATTGCTTTGAAATTATTTGCACAAAATCCTTATGACTCCAAATTTTCAAGTTTATTCTAAAATGGCCCAGATCATAATACACACTAAAATCAAATAGAGCAAACAAGAAAAATTCAAGAGAAAATGCTGAAAATTCGACTTAAAAAATCAAATCTTTAAACCAAAAGCAACATTAAAACGCGCAAAAATCATTTTTTCTGCCTAACAAACTCTTGAATACATTATGCCTGAAGTTGATAGAGTAATATTATTATACCTGGTCCGGATCGGCAGGGTAGGTACACACCGAGTACTTATCACTATTCACATTCAGGATGCGATTAACCTTTTCCTCATTCACGTCACATTTCCGTATCGCCACAATGGTATCTTGCCTGATCGCCATAGGCAACACTGAATAACCTTCATAGTCTATGTGCTCCCCTATCAAATTCACCCTCCCTGAACAATAACAACTCAAAAAAATCAATTTTTTTTTTTTTTACAAACAACACATCCAAATCCAAAATATAAGTAAATCATACTCCATCTCATATTAACTGTCTCGTTCCACTTGTTAAATTCAAAATCACATTTTTCCCCAACTCGTATTGCAAAATTAACACGAGAAAATAGAAATCCATTCAGCCAACCCAAATAAGTAATTTTTTGAATACAAAACTAACTTTTTCAACGCGGTATTTCACCATGTATTCGTAAACAACGAGACTACGCAATTCCAAATGCTTGTCAGTAATTTGCAGCAAATCGAATTAAGCTTGTAGATAAATATGCATGATTTGCATGAATGTAAACAAAAACGTAAACCTGGTGATCGCGCGTATATATCGGGGGAGTGGCCGAAGAATTCGATGAACTTTGATTTCAACTGATTGAACCGGAGCTCCGCTTCTTCCAGCTGGGATCCGGTTCCGTAAACGGGTTCAAGTGTAGTGAAAATGGGCACCGGTAGTTCCTCGTGTCTTGCCATTGAATTATCTGCCTCTCTCTCTATTCTCTGTGCTTTCTCTGTCTTCTGGGCTTTTGCTTTTGGCTTTTGGCTTTTGATAAAAGTGAAAGCGGATGGGAATTTAATTAATCTGAAGCGGTGAGAGTAGATTTGGAGTTTTATGGGTTTGCTATGAAAAAAAAATAAAAAATAAATTAACTTTTGAAAGATTTTTAAATACAATCGAACTGCCTTTTGGTATTGGTAAAAGAAATAACAAAGGCAAAAGGAAAAGAATCTTGACGATGTTTTAGAAGAAGATGTATTGAGAGTTTAACTCGTGTTTGGTTTGATGTACTTTCAAGAGCGTATTTTTAAATAAAAATTAATTTTCAAACTATTATATTGTCCTTATTATTTAGAAATGTATTGATTAAGTAAAATAATCATTTCACAAACAAAAATTTTGAAAAAGTCGATCTTGTCAGCCCACAAAAATAGATTTTTTTCAAAAATCAACCGAACATACTCTAAATAAAAATTAATTTTCAAACTATTTATAAGTAAAATTAGATGTGCTCATAATTTCATCACGATAAAAGAAGTGTCAAAAGAACTCTCAAGAGACTTGCAGAGTTTTAAGAAATAATTTGAGAAGGATCGTGTTTCTTTTTTATATCAATATTGACTCATCATCTCAAATTATTCTTTAATTAATTATCAACGAATAATAAATGAGTCGAAACTTAACAAAAAAAAATTATATCGGTCTAATCAAAATATTTTCACTTTTATACATATAGTTTTGGTTACGAGTAATTTGACTTTTTATTTTCATATCCAAATTTTGGAAAATTATATAACTTAATATTACAAATATTTTTTGGATGTGGACAAACTGGTCACTTTCTCGTATTTTATAATTGGACTTGAGAGTTTTGTCCAAGAGTATCAAGGGCTACATTTTCGAGGTCCAGCTTTGTTACTTAATGCTCAAATGTTTTTTTTTTTAGGGTAATTTGCACTTTTGTTCCCCAATTTTTCAATTTTGTAACAAATCTACCTTCAACCAATTTTTTTAGCACCAGGCATCTCCAACCGTTGAATTAATTGCAAATTAGGTCCCCAATCACAGTTTCCGTTTAATTCTACCGTTATCTCACCAACGTGGACCTCATGCGTCTATAGTACCTCTTACAGTGCATCTGAGCACTTAAGGACAAATTTGTCCATTCACCAAAAGCCTTCCTTCCATCCATCCAGTGCGTCTGATTTGTGCTCGGAGATCCGGGACCTTAACCCGACAACAACAATTTCAATCAATGTTGGCGTCTGACTTGTTTTCAGAGATCTGAGGACCTTTACCCGACAACAACAATTTCAATCAATCGAAGAATGAAATATCAGATTCACAAGGTATCCAGTTCGGTCGAAATCAGCTGCCACAAACATACACTCTGGCTCGGAGAGAGGAAACAAGGGCAAAATCGCGAGTGACTCGTGGCTCAACTCGAAGAATTCGAATCCGAATCCAAATAGGAAAACGCAATAGCGAGAAGAATCTCACGGGCATTATTCACTGTAATAACAGACCGATTCTTATCCTAGTCGCGCGCGAGTCATCTTAATCTCCTCAAAGCTTACAATCTCAAATCAAACGGCACAGACCCAGAGGACGCCTGATTCAACAAGTTCCTCACCATTGTCGGATCTGTAGGCTGTTTCGATGTAGAAATTCTCTCAACACCAAATGACCGGTTCGCTACGCACCATTCTTAAATAAGCCTCCGGAGAGTAGGGTTGAAATGAGAGTAAAATCCATCAGCGGCGAGCGGGTGACAAGGTAAGTCGTATTTCTGGTACCCACCCACAACTCGATACTAGTCCGATCATACGTCTGGCCCGTACAAACAGTCACCGGATCACGCATCAGCCAAGCGAAATCGGGCGGTGAAAATGATATGGGATTTGCACACCCACATCCAATGGCTCCAAACTTACAAATCATGTTATACTCTTTCCTTCCTCTATATATCTCTGTATGTGTATATATATATATATGATTTGTATTATGGTTTTGTGTATAACTATGTATGCATATATGACCAAGAAAGAGGAAAAATGAGACAAGAACTAGAGAGAGAAAGTACGTGTGTATATATATATATATATATATATATATATATATATATATCCTAATAACATATAAGAGTGGGGGTTTGTCACATCGTGTTCATCCAACGCCCAAAACGGGCGTCGTTTTTGTCATTTACAAAAGCGCCTGTTTTTGGTTAACAAAGAGAGAAAAAAAAAAAAAAACAGATCTCACCCAAAAAACGCGTCACGCCCTATCTTTCCTTTCCCATCTCGTGCATACCCATACCCACGCTTTTCCAAACCTAAACCGCCTCCTCACGCACATTCGTACATGCACAGATCGAATTACGGATCTAACGCGGCCTCAATCCGTCTGGAATCTGTAAGCCTACCGTCGTCCCTTCATTTTCCTTTCATTTTTCTTACTTTTTGGTATTCAATACGAGTGAACTCGGCCTTCATTTTCTTTATGCCCGGATCCTTTTGGAATCGAATAGTTACATATTTCATTTGTTCTTCTGTTGTTCTACATTATTTTTTCCGTTTTTCGATTTCTGCTATTTATTACTCGATGTCTTATTGTCTTATTTTTTCCCCAACATTATTGGATGGAGTTTCATATGTTCTTTCTACCCGTAAGTTCTCCTGACCCAGATTCGACCGGAATCGAGGGGTTGTATATTTGGGTTGTTTTGGTTTTTTTTCCCTGCCAACACATATACTATTTGGAGACATACATAGATAGTTTTTTGTGATTTTTTGTAGTTTTTTTAAACCTATTGTTTATTTTGAAATGGTTATATATTTTTGAGGTTTTATTTCCAGAAATTAGTTTTATTTTTTGCGTTTTGTTTAAGTTATTTAAATCCATTGTGTACTTTCAAAGTGTTATGTGTTTGAGGTCTGAGGATTTTTAAATTTTTTTTCTTCCCCAAAAAATTATTTTAATAGTTCTGCAATTGTCTTGAGTGGACTTACCAAAATTAACATGGTTTGATGTGGTAGAGAAATTGGAATGAAGAAGTGGCAAAAAAGGATTCATGTAGCCAACCTATATTTATTGGAAATAAGCTTAGTTTGTTGTCTTGTGTTAAACTTAGGTCTTTCCTAATGCACGTCTGCAACTTCCAAGAGGAGCCTTGGGATTTGAGGTTTTAACTTTAATTTGAATTTTCAGGTTTAACATACATGCTGTATCCAGGGCTGTGCATTCTCGGTTTGAGCATTTAGGTGGTGTCTATTGGCTGCATAGCGAAGCTATAGATAGATTGAAAACCTATCAAGTATGTATTCACAGTGTGATTGCTCTCTTTGTGAGCTTTAATATTTTAATCCATGTCATCTTTGTAGGGATTAGAGCTTGGTATATGACGCTTTGACATACAAACAGTAAAACTTGCTGGTATTTTTCTTTTTTTACTGTTTTTTTTAGGTGAACTTGTTGGTTAATCAATGTACTTAATATCCAATCACTTTGTTTACATAAGTCAATGATACTACAACACAAAATGATTCTTTGTATTGGAATTAAAAAAAAAACATTACCCTCAAACTATTCTATGAGCACACTCGTTTTAAAAAAAATTCTTCTTGTCGTTGATAGTTATGGTTCATATACCTAGGTTATATTTATGGATTGTAATTTTTTTAATGAATATATAATCCAAACACGCACATTGGTATGCATTTTAGCATGTGTTTAATGAATTTTTTATTATTTTTGAATGCTAACCTTTTTATGGTACATATTGGTACAGATTTTTCACAATTTAGGCTAAATATTTTAAATGATTCACTCTAAATTGTGTCTTTTATAAAAGGATAGTGTTTAAATTGAAGCTAGATTTTTTTGTTGTTTTTTTCATCGTTATTAATTGTATCTTCCAAAAGATTTAGTGGGTTCTGTTGTTTACCTCATTTTCCATGCGTATAATATAAAGACATTTGTTGAGCATTCGATTATTTGATAACTTATTTCAAGGGTATTTGAATTATAAGCAATTTTTATTTTCAAATTTAGAAAAGTGAATGATAGTGATATATTTCAAATCATTATATTCTAATATATTCATGTAAAGTATATCTATTTATGTTTACTGGTTTTATTTGTTTTTTTTTTCAGTTTACAAAAAAAAAAAAAAACTCACAGCTGCGTCCAACCGATTTGTTGATTGTTTCATCGACTCAAAGGTATATTTGGGCTTCTTACTTTCATTTTGTCCTATTGGGTTTGTTCTTTTTGCACTTACATGTTTTATTCTTTCAATTTTCACCTTATTTCGAATCTGGGGAATTCTTCGATTGCGTCGTTTGATTTGATTTTTTTTGGTATTCAGTTTTTTGGGCTCGGTTTGCAAGTGTGTTGGTAGTGATATGATTGATTTTTATTAGCTTAATTTGTTTCGTTTTTTTCCTCATTTTTGCATGTTTATTTTTAGCTTTCTTCATATGGGGCAAAAAATTATATGGAATCTTTCGTTCTCCTGTGTAATTGTGTAATTTCAGCTATGATAATTTCTTTGTGTTTGTTTTTTTATGTGTTGTTTACTGTTTGTATATAATACTATGGGACACAATCATATTGTAATTGCTGATTTCATTTTTGGTCTTCAGGAAGGCAATTCCACTTTCCCAGTAAAGCTCTTGTTGGTCAAGCCAATCGAAGTCCGCCATCCTTGTGACTGGTTACGCCATTGGGTATGATTTAATTTCCATGTTAATGCTTCTTAATTTTACTTAAAAAAAAGAATATAAATGGTCCCTCAATGATTTATGTTACATGTCCTTTTTCTCAATTGTGTGCACTTGAGATGTATGTGTTGTAGTCGACAAACACTACAAATTCGACGCTTCTTCTCTTCATCTTCTTTATTATCGTAATCTCTTTATTATCATTGAGCTGCTATTTTTAGCATACTTTATTTGCTCATGTCGTTAATTAATTCTTATTTACATAGATAAATTATTGAGGAATGTAACTCAAACTATTATCTTATTCATGATTTTTTTATTTTTACCTTTGCCTGTATGCTGAAATAAATAGGGTTTTATTGTGTTTTTATTTGTTTCGTTAATGTTTTATGTTTACAACGCAGCAGTCAAAAGAAAGGGAAATAATTTGGTCAATGCATGTCCCATTCAATGTTCAAAGTTGCTTTTATCTTTAGGAAATCTTCCATGTGTCTTTGATTAGTCAACTTTTGATATTTTTATAATTAATAATAATTTATTCAAAATGAGTGTCTTGGTTACAAGAAATCGATAATTGAATTCATTGTATGTAGATCTTCTCCAATCTATTTTATAAATTGTTATTTAAGTGATATACAAATTAAAAGACTTTAGATTTACGCAATATTCGTTTCTAATAAATAGATAATTAAGTTCAGATTTCATTTCTAATAAGTGATATCTACAGCCTACAATGCGGCGTGTCTTGTGAAGTGCCCAAACCAGTATTGTTTATCACTTTAATTTTTATTTTTCATAAATTAATTAATACAAATTTCAATTGGCAATCAATTATTCAAAATTATTAAACAATCTTTCTGAAGCAACATTCAACTTTGAAGTTCAATATTGTAGTTTAAACCCAAGAATATGACCTCAAAGATTAAAAACCAAAAGATATTATCAAAACCCAAAATACTTATATTTTTCTAATGTCATTTGTTTGTATGGTAAGTCCCTTGTGAATTCTAATAAATCAATTATATTATCTTATATGCTTTACTTATCATGATTATGGTAATGTTTTTCGTTAACATTCAACATGTGTATTCAATTTGTCTTGTATCACATTTTTTTTGTTTTATTTAAGTTTTGTACCTGCAGTAGATGGATTTAGAGGGAAATGTTTCAACAAGTAAGGAAAAACAAAGGAAACAGCGAAGAGAATTGCAAGCTGAGCATAAAAAAATCGTGTCCAAAAAGGCAATACACAAAACGAAAATTCAATTTTTGGATTCAGTGCAAGATACTTCACCAATGTGGGTAGTAGTTCAACTTTTCCATGGTAAGTATTGCTTGATTTGTACAAAATGTGCAATATGTTATCATCCAATGGTTCTTGGTACAGAGTTTTAAAATGCGCCTTCGTTATTGTAGTGGATGAAATCGATGATGAAGAAATCGTTGATGTCTCAAATAGTATTCTCCAAGATAGCTTACCCAATCTTCAGTCATTGAATGAGGATCTGTGCATCATTTATAGCAGTTTTGATACCTCAAAAAAAACTACATGTGTTATAGAAATTGATATATCCAACATCTCAACTCAAACGTACGCACTACAAACACCAACAATTTGTAAACATTGTAGTGCTAAAAAGTTTGAGAAAGAAAGTAAAGGTTTTTGTTGTGGTGATGGGAAGGGCAAATTACACATAAATAATGTGCCTTATGAGCTGTATGAGATGTATACATCAACTTCGATGAAGCGTTACAACAAAATGTACGAATCTACAATAACCATTTCTGTCTTTGGAACATCCCACATGACTTGTTTTTTTCCCAACATAATCATTTCTTTTATGTTCCCTTATTGTCTTATAACCTCACATATATCTTCATAGAGCAAGAGTCTTTGTTGAACTCAAAGACTCAACGACATCAATTAATGGTACAATTATTGGGGAGCCGCAGAAAAGATGATGCAATGCTCAGCCAACAGATTGATGACCCTAACTTCTCCAGTATGTATACAGCACACCACTATTACAACTAGATACAACACGATCCTCTTCCTAATAGTAACATAAATGCTATGTTTCCACATGACAACCAATTGCAGATCTTAGATGAAGCTTGCATTACAGTCGAAGAGAACCACTTGTTTTACTTGAAGGTGGTCAAAAAAGATGGTACTACAAATCAATGGAAATACGATATTATTTTCATGATTGAACCATCGACAATGACAGAGAACGTGCAAGAAGTAAATCACCCTAAACATTCAAGTTCTACCTCCCAAAGCATTAACTTTGTGCCACAACTAATGCCTTCACCATTAAAACGAATGCTTTTCGAAGTTCCACCCATTTCAACATCAAACAAAAGAGTAACTGAAGAAACTCATCTTCATGGCAATCTTTGAGGCCTTCTTGTTCTCAAGTTATAACTTGCTCCAGCTACACCTGCTATGAAAAACAAAGAGAAGGTTCCAGCAACAAAATAAGTGGAAATGGCATGCTCTCTGTTGGCTCAATTTTTTGTTCTTTCTTTGTTGTTCTTGGGCTAACTTTTTTTGTTGGTTCTTGTGTTTTTCTTGGCTGCAAATATGGTCCATCTTGTGCATTTATGTTGGCTGTAGAAAAGTTATGTGTTTTGTCCACTCCACACGGAAACTCTTACTAATTTCATATTAGAATAAGAGTTTCACTCACACAGTTCTCACAACATATTCTCCTTTTTTATAATCACATTACGAATATCAAGAACCATTTGTATATACACATGAAGCATGTTGGGCTACATGTTGGACTACTTCTCTGTTATTTGAATTTCCATTTTCCTAATTGTTTTTTCAACTCAATTGTTCATTAGTACATACATGTAGAATTACTTATCCGTTAATTAGTGCGCATGTGTTGTAGTTTTTTACACTTCATTCAATCAACCTAATAACAATTGGAGATCTAACGACATTTACAAAACGCACCCGACGCGTGCCAAAACTAGTATATATATATATATATATATATATATATATAGGGATGGCTTTGGTGAATGGACAGATTTGTCCTTAAGTGCTCAGACGCACTGTAAGAGGTACTGTAGATGGGTGAGGTCTACACTGGTGAGATAACGGCAAAATTAAACAGAAACTGTGATTGGGACCTAATTTGTAATTAATTCAAAGGTTGGGGATGTTTGGTGCTAAAAAATTGGTTAGGTAGATTTGTTACAAAATTGAAAGATTGGGGACCAAAAGTGCAAATTACCTTTTATTATTATTATTATTATTCTGTTCATACGTGCAGTAGAGTTTGACAATTTTCTATGACAAATTATTTTATTATATTTAACAAGAGTAAGGAGATTCTTTACACCTAACCACTTATATTAATATAACAAGATTTCATTCATGCTAGATCTGTAAAATTTGTTTAGATGTGTTCACTTTCACTTAGTCATTTACCATTTCAAAATCTTTGTTGTAGAGACACGACCAAAAAAATGTCTAAAATGGTGCTTCGTGAAAAAATCGTGTGACGTATTAAAAAAAAATCTTAGAATTTTCGACTGTTGTGAAAAGGGTGAAATTCTTTGATGGTTTGGTAATGACTCTTTTTGATCTACTAAAGACAATAGTTAATGTACAAGCAGAGGTTGTTTCGGAATAACCAGTGTTAACAAGAAGGGGAAGTGCAATTTCATCTAGATAGAGATGAATGAGGCTCTTGTTGAAAGATCTATTAATAATTTGGTCTCTCCTCCTCTTCATGAAGAAAAAATAAAAATACTTAAGAAAAAAGAGTAAACATAATTAAAAACTAACACAACTAAATATAGTTATTAATAATTTAGTTCGTTTTGCTTTTTTTCAACGATGTAGTAATAAATCAAATGAATAAACATTTAAAAATTAGTTGATCTAAAAATGTAAGCAATCAAATATATAGTAATTTATGTAACATGAAATTATCATGATTATAGGGAATTTTTTTCGCTACGAAAAAAAAAAAGCCCGTTGTCACTACGTCTTCAAGTTCATCTCCTCTAAAATTTATTTTTCAATCATCTTCTTGAACAAACCATCTTTAAAATCTGTTCATCATCTCAATACATCCTCCTCAATCAATCATTTCCTCCGTCGATTATTTTCAAAATCTGCTCAACAAATCGATCAATTATCATAATAGAGCCTGCGGTCAAATTTCACCACACAAAAAACAATGTACTAGTTTAAATAATAAAGATATATTACCTCATAAAAACAAAAAGTATTGGATCCCAACATGAGTTAGATCCAGAAAACATCTAACGTGTCATTGATACTCTCACCTGTGATTATTTTTGTCACTTTCATTCATATAGTTGGATTCCAAAAGATGCAACTAAAAAAAAAAAAAGAGCATATTTTTTGTCATTTTAATATGTTTATGCAGTACAAGTGCTTGCCTAACTTTCCACCCCAACTTTAGAACACCTAAAAGTTTAAAGAATATTTGATGATTAAACACATTAGAAAGTTACAATGTTGGTGCACCACATGTTACTCACATTTCTATACACAAGAATACTAATGTTTGACACAAACCTTTTTCTCTAAACGTTCTTATACAAAATAATTGATAAGTAAGACGATGAATTATTTATATATAAAATTGAAATATTTTGATTTCAATATAGTACTGAGGATTTTTTGATCAACGCTTGTTAATTCAATCGAATATCAAAATCTGATTAAAATCGAGATTTTGTTGTTGATTATGAAGAATAGCGAAATTATATTTTATTTTTTTTCCTAATAACTAACCAATAATAAATAAATAAATAAATAAAACACCCTAGTTCTTGCTAAAGAAATCAAGAAAATCCTAGTAGCAACTTTTAGAAAATTACAAATGGGGTGACTCCAACTGCATCAATTAATTACTCACTTATTTATAACTTTTATTGAAAAAATTGTTTATTATAAATCTTACTTGCATCTAATCTTTTGCTACTAATATCATCCCATTTGAGCTTATTGAGTGCATCTCCAATACTTTGGAAATTGTTAAAAAGAAATTGTAACGTAAGTAAAATAAACAATTTTATTTTTAAAAAATCATCTAATGCGGACTCTGTCGAGTTTATGTGTCAAAAAAAAATTAGGTTTTATCTAAAATTCTATCTAAATTCAGATGCTTTGTTAGACATGTCTGAAAATTATAGTAGAAATTCCACTAATTATTTAGTTTTGTTTTAAAACCTGATTTATATTGTTTAATAAAATATTCTAAAAAATATGCTCCTAATAATAATAATAATAATAATCTAATTTAAAGTGAATGTTGTAATTGTGCCCTATTACCACATGGGTGATTATATTCATACCACTTTTTATTTGTTCCACTATATTTTAATTGTCTTTAATGTCTTTAATTTTTGCTCCTTGTAGCACTCATTTCTCCATTTTTTTTTATCGTATTTGTATCCTTGAATTTTTATTCATTATCACATTTTATATCTGATAACGGTTTTCGTCAAAAAAATTCATTGGAAGAGCGTAAAACAACTTATTTGTCCATCATATTTTAAAAACACCAATAAATACAAAAATGCAATAAGATATTTTTTTTTCTTCATTTCAAAGCATGCAAACATAATATCTTGACAGAAATCATCATTAAGGATGATGCGTGCTAATTAATGAAAGTTGAAGATAATAATTCGACAAAAAAAGTTAAGAACTTAAGTGTTACAATGTAAAAATATTGATGACCTTGAGTACAATTAAAATGTAGTACATTTATAATAAATTGTAGTGTGAATATAGACATCCTTACCATTTAGGACAGGGTTTCAAAATTGAAAAATCCAATTTCACAATACGCACGCGAAGAGGGGAGAAGAGTTTTTATACCAAATTGGAGTCGATTTCATGTGTAATTCACTAATTCTTCAATCAAATCTATTTTTTCAGTTTTGTCTCATTTTTTAATCTATTTCATCTATTATTAAAAAATGGTGATCACTCAAAGTGGAAACTTTAAGGGTGTGTTTGATTGACAAAGGTAGAAAATGATTGAAATTCCATGTAAGTTAGAAAATGAAAAACACCCTCCCATATAAGAAAAATATTTTCCATGGAATTGGCCAAAAACAAACTTAAAGTGGTTCTACCCTAAAACTCAATTTCCATTTCCACATTTGTATCAAACAGCCAAAGTAGGAATTGAATTACTCAAATGTGACATTTTCCATAGAATTGGAAGCCATCAAACACACCTTAAGTTGAAATCCACAAAATTCATTCTGGTGAAAGACGTCTCTTGGTTATACGTGTGGGTAGCCTTCTTCAACTTATTTTATCGAATGTAATACATAAATTCATAGTATTATTATGATGTTAGGTAATTAATGTTGAGAATTAGATACTATAATTTTATATCATCGATCTCCGCCGTTTATCAGAGTATTTTCTGGAGTCCATCTTCAACGATACCGAGATGTTATCCTTGTTCGATGCTAGATGTGGAAAAACAGGCCGCCCGTATAACTCAAATTTTGGGTTGGACTTGGCCTTTAAAAAGCTGGCCCAAACAAAATCGGGCCTATATGGCCAGATTTTTTTGGAGAAAATTCAGGGCCGGTCACTGTTTGGACACTTATGGGCTCTAAAGTCATATGCTCAAAACTTAATTCAATTAAAGTCATATTTTAGAGCTAAAAAACCAACATACCCTTAATTGTAAAAAAACGCTAATTGTGAGTGGTGATACTGTTTTGTTGTGAAACTGTTTTGTTATGATACTGTTTTATTTTGCAGATACAAAAGTGTTCTGAACCTTATCTTATTTGGTTAGAAAACATTTTCTTTCCACACTTATGTTGGGAAAAAAAACAAAGATATTAACTCTTTTTTGTGGCTACTACTTGAGTGATGATATGATTTGGTTTATAGTTTTGTACGAGTTCATTTTCAACAACAAAAATATAAAGATGAGTATACTTTGCTTTATTTTTCTCTATGCAAGTTGTAATACTCATATTGGAATTAGTGAGCTGATAGACATTTTTTCTGGCATTTCTTTTAAGACAAAGACTCCTACCCACTTCTTTTTCGTTTAGATCGTGAGAAGAGGAAGATAAATGATGGGTTATCTCGCATGATGACATGTGGATCACATTTTCTTGTTTCTTGAGAACAAAGGGCGTGATGATCTTAAATCCCTTGGTTATGTTCTTTTGTATTTCTTGAGAGGAATGTGCACCAATTCTTTCCACTTTTCTTATGTTATATTCTATTTAGATTTTAGCAAAATGTTGATATACAATGGTTTTTTTTAACCAACTACTAGTCTCGCATATATTGTGATCTTGTTTTGTGGTGATACTATTTTTTTGTGATATTGTTAAACCTATGATTCTTATAGTGAACCTTTATGATTTTGTAGTGATAATGAAGAACTAGGATCGATCAATCAAGAACCGGAAGTGTTAATGAAAATGATCAAGTTCAAAGGATGTTCAACAAGAGAAAGATGAATGGTGGCTTCAATAAAGATATATTTATCCGTGATGATCTTTGTTTTAGAGGATTTGTAATACTGTTTTGAAAAAAAAATTAAAGATTGTCATTTTAAGCTAAAGAGACGATTTCAAACGAGTAAAATCCATCATAGGCAGTGGCAAAGCGACTGGTCTTGACCGTCTCGTCGAGACCATTCTAAAAACATATTATAATAAAAATTCTGAGCACGTGTGCAAATTCTATATTCATTTCTATTGTGATACTATTTTTTGTGAAATTGTTTTGCATAATACAGTATCAAACAACACACATGACTATGATACCATGTTTTTATCTTTGATATCAGATTATGCAAAACAATATAATGGATTAGAACATGGATTAAAATAGTATAAAAATTACTAATGCACATTACCTAAACAAAACAAGATCATAGATTAAAATAGTATCATAGACAAAACTAAGACATTCAAACAAAGATCACATGTTCAAACATTGGCATAATTAGACAAGATCAAAGAATAAAAGTACTAGTATCATAAATAAAACTCATTCTACATAGAGTAAAACAAGATCATGGATTAAAATAGTATCAAAATATACTAATGCACATTACCTAAATAAAACAAGATCATAGATTAAAACTAAGACATTCAAACAAAGATTATCATATGATTAATACATATGCCTACATGGTTTTAGATGACTTCCCTTTAACTTGAGAATGATTGGCAGTTCTTCTTTCTTCATTTTAGCATTGCTCAAGTATGTGTTTGCTTTTAAAGAATTCGAGATACCTTGGAAGAGCTTTAATTTGCAACAAAAGGATGTACATTTATCCGTGATACTGCTTTTAGAAGATTTGTGATAATCGTTCAAGAAAAAAAATTAAAGATTGACATTTTAAGCTAAAGAGACGATTTCAAGCGGGTAAAATCCATCATAAGCGTTGCAAGCGGTTCGGGCCAGTCTCGTCGAGACCATTCCGAAAACATATTATAATAAAAATTACGAGCACATGTGCAAATTCTATGATTATTTTATTGTGATATTGTTTTGCATGTCTGATATCAAACAACACACATGACTATGATATCATGCTTTTATATTTGATCTTGTTTAATTAGTCATTATATTTAACAAGAGTAAGGAGATTCTTTACACCTAAGGACTATTACACAAGCTATTGATATCAGACATGTAAAAGTTGTTTAGATGTGTTCACTTTCACTTAGTCATTTACCATTTCAAAATCTTTGTTGTAGAGACACGACCAAAAAAATGTCTAAAATGGTGCTTCGTGAAAAAATCGTGTGACGTATTATAAAAGTCATAAAGGGAGAAGGGAGACACATTTTTGGACGATATTGCCCCTTTTGATCTACTAAAGACAATAGTTAATGTACAAGCAGAGGTTGTTTGAATAACCAGTGTTAACAAGAAGGCAAATAACTCATAATTCCTAAGTCATCTTTCAATTAATATAATTTATTTTGTCTTTAATTTAAACTATTTAATAAATCAAATGAATAACTCATAATTCCTAAAGTATCCTTCTATTAAAGTCACTTGCCCTTAATTTACACTACCCATATTGCCCTCAACAACTCCATAATTCAAAATTAAAGATTGACATTTTAAGCTAAAGAGACGATTTCAAACGGGTAAAATCCATCATAGGCAAGTGGCAAAGCGGTGGTCTTGACCGCCTCGTCGAGACCATTCGAAAACATATTATAATAAAAATTCTGAGCACATGTGCAAATTCTATGATTATTTCTATTGTGATATTGTTTTGCATAATACAGTATCAAACAACACACATGACTATGATATCATGCTTTTATATTTGATACTGTTTAATTAGTCATATGTTTTGTTTGATACTGTATTATGCAAAACAATATCATAGATTAAAACATGGATTAAAACAAATATCAATTTATATGAATGCATATTACCTAAACAAAAAGCTGTACACACGATTACGACATGGTCGCCACGTCAAGACATGCCCCATCAAGCCAGGTGGGGCCCGGCCCAGCCCATAACTGTCAAGAACCCTATCACGGGCCTGCTAGAGCCTTGGAAGGGCCCGTCACACGCTTGGCCTTCCGGCAGCCCGGAAATCCGCGAGTCATGTGGAGGGCCCGGTGCCCTCATGCGAACCATAGGGCCTCGTCAGCCGCGCACCATTAGTAACCGCATGTAACTCGATATGCCAGGCACCGTAGGAGAAGTAATTAAAGAACGATTGCGTTGGATGGGGGCGCGCGAATCTCCACACAAGGAAACACAATCATGATCTCCTAAAATCATGTAACGTGATAAACTCGAGGAATGAATGCAATCTCGGGTATCTTTATCACATAAGGAAGGAAGATCCGATTGGAGACCGAATTGATTTGTCTTTCAAATCAATTAAAATTTTTGCGCTACAAATACAACGCTCCGGTTATTCCAAGTACGCACTTTTTATGTTTAAGAGTCTCACCCTAAACTCGCTTTCAAATCTACGCTGCTTGTCTCTCCCACACCCCTTTTTGTTCCCGCCCCGTGTATCTCCCATATCTCGTGATTGACTTGATCGTTGAGTGCCAACGATCGCGGACCATTTTTCTCCGGAGATCTTGGTGTCTAACGGTCGTCCTAGTGTGCGTAACATACGAGCTGGCGGGGAAGTATTTGGAGATCATTGGCACGTGGGTGAGTGCGAGTTCAGGCGTCAACAAAAATATTATCATGGATTAAAACTAAGACATTCAAACAAGATCACTTATTCAAACATTGCCATAATTAAACAATATCAAAGATCACATAGAAGTATCACGGGATAAAAGCAAAGATCATGGATTAAAACGGTATCAAAATATACTAATTACCTAAACAAAACAAGATCATGGATTAAAACAATATCATAGATTAAAACTAAGACATTCAAACAATATCACGAGGTTCAAACATTGCCATAATCAAACAAGATCACATGATTAAAACACTATCATGGATTAAAAGCGGTATCAAAATATACTAATTACCAAACAAAAGCGAAAGATCATGGATTAAAACAAGATTCATAGATTAAAACTAAGACATTCAAACAATATCACGAGTTCAAACATTGCCATAATTAAGCGATTATCAAAGATCACATATATATATTCAAACAAGATCGCGTAATTAAAAACAAGATCATGGATTAAAAATGTTTCAAATGATAGTGAAATATTATGACAAAGTTTTAATCTATTAAACCTTGCCATAATTAAACAAAAGATCATAGATTAAAACTAAGGCATTAAAACAAGATCATGGATTAAAACTTAAGACATTCAAATATTAGATGATGGAACATTCAAGCTCCTATTTACAACAATTTTATGTCCATTTATATTGTGATACTGTTTTCTGTGATACTGTTTTGTATAATATAGTATCAAATAACATACCATGACTAAACATTAGACGATGGAACATTCAATCTCCTATTTACAAACAATTAGATGGTGGAGCATTCAAGCTCCTATTTACATAAGATAGTAGAGTATTCAAGCTCATATTTACGACATTCAAGCTCATATATACAACATTCTATGTTTCATTTACATGCTTGTGATCTTGTTTTGTTTAATACAATATCAAGTTGCTATTCTATAATCTGAAGATCAACAACATTGTTTATATAACTGGAAAATACTCATTGTTTACATAAATGCTAAAATACTCAACCTAAATACTCAATGCTAATCTGTTAAGACATTAAGAATAGAGTACAACCACGGAAGATGAAAAAATAAAAAGCATACAAACCAAAGATAAGGATTCAAACATTGTGACCAAAGTCCATAAAATGTTATTTTTTAGTTTCACATCTAACAAAATCTTCACCAAAAAAAGCGCTAAAAAGTTATCCAAAATCTTCACCAAAAAGTGCTTAAAAGTGACATGACATGCTTTAGAAGCACTCATGAAAGGTCATGGGAGATGGAAGCGGTGGTCGCTGGAGGTCGCCGGAGGTCGCCAGAGGTGGAGGAGGAGGTCGCCGGAGGTGAAGGCGCGCTGGAGGTGGCGGGAGGTTGTCACGAGGAGGTTGTCATGAGGTGGAAGAGGTTTGTGGAGTTGAAAGATTGTGTCGATGAAAAATATGGTTAAAATGGGTGATTTTGGAATTAATATAAAATATTGATGTGAAGTATGACTTAATCACAATTTTAAAAAAGTTTTGACCTAATTTGAAACAAGTCATGTGGAGATGACTTATTGGCAATTTTCTCATTTTTTTTCCCTCATTCCCACTAATTACCCATTGTGATAATTAAGCTCTCTACCTATTTTTTTCACAATATTTTAGATTTACTATATATATATATATATATATATATATATATATATATATATATATACTAATTCTAAAAGTCCCTTAAAGGGAGAAATATTTTTGGACGATATTGCCCCTCAAATAACTCATAATTCTTAAAGTCATCTTTCAATTAATATAATTTATTTTGGCTTTAATTTAAACTATTTAGTATTATATAAATATTGTATCTTGATCATTAAAAGTGATTCGTCTCTTTAAATTCCATTATATATTGTAATTAATGAAAATAAATAAAAATATACTAATAAAATTTTTAATATATTGAAATTATTATCTTTAATTGTAAACAATCAAAGAGTCAATCTTATTATGCACGAAAATTTAAGCAAATTTCTTCATCAACATAACAAAACAAGATGAATTTGACTTTGCATTTCGACGTTCTTATTATTGATTCATACTTTCTTCATCTGTTCCAAATATGGGAGAAACATTTATGGACGATATTGCCCCTCAAATAACTTATAATTCTTAAAATCATCTTTCAATTAATATAATTTATTTTGGCTTTAATTTAAACTATTTAATAATATATAAATATTACATTTTGATCATTGAAAGTGATTTGTCTCTTTAAATTCTATTATATATATTGTAATTAATGAAAATAAATAAAAATATACTAATAAAATTTTTAATATATTGAAATTATTATCTTTAATTGTAAACAATCAAAGAGTCAATCTTATTATGCACGAGAATTTAAGCAAATTCTTTCATCAACATAACAAAACAAGATGAATTTGGAATTTGGCTTTGTATTTCGACTTTCTTATTATTGATTCATACTTTCTTCCTTTGTTATTCGTCTTTTTTTTTATTATGCCAATAATATTTTTTTCTCGCAATGACGATTTTTAATCTTTGATAATTAGTTTGATAGTAATGTGGTAATAATGGATGTGTTAATTTTCCATGAATGATTCACTAATTTTAAGAATATATATGATGGTAATATTGATTTTAAAT
Organism: Forsythia suspensa; assembly: GCA_023638005.1. NCBI lineage: Eukaryota > Viridiplantae > Streptophyta > Magnoliopsida > Lamiales > Oleaceae > Forsythia > Forsythia suspensa. The sequence goes on from CM042675.1 coordinate 47,417,011, forward strand.
TTTGATTTCTATATCTTTTTTTCTTGATTTATAATATTTGTTCAATGTAAAAATGTTAATTATTGTGGTAGTCTTGATAACAAAGGGATTTAAGCTCAAATGATGTTTTATGTCATTTGTAATCAATTAAACGTATATTTATTGTGGAAACAAGTTAGAACAAGGAGAATTTGTGTTACTCTAACTCTTTCAAGCACACGACTGAGGAAGACATAACTTGGATGAAGTGAGTCATGTTATGTATAAGGTGAAGGTAAATCTCACATAATAAGTAGTTTATGTGATGAGTTAAAATCATTGTCCAAATATCTGGATGTTTTGAATTTTTTTGAAATTTAATAATATTTCAGATAGAATTACTGGAAAGAATGCATGAAGAGAACAAAAAAAAAAAACTCCTTAATTTATGGGTGCATTAAAACTGAATGGATATTGCAATAGAAAATTCTTCTTTATCTTATGTCAAAGAATTTTAAGATTCTTTTTTCTGAGAAATAATTACCTAAAAAGACTAAATATTTTGTTTTCGTGTGCTTTTTATAATGATATAAATATGGAAAATCAATGAAAAATTGTGTTATACTTTATATCTACTATTTTCATGTATTTTAGAATTTGATACTAATTTTTATAAAAAAAGTTGCATTTTCTAATATGCCATTAGATATATGCTTTAAAATATAATTAAAAGAGTATCAATAATCTTTCAAACTTGATATTCACGTAGGTCATGTATTTTTTAATGAACCACATGTTTTACCAAGAAGTTTGAATATCATTCCGCCCCTAGGGGTATAGGCGAATTGGTAAGGCTTGAGGTGACATGGGGAAAATCTTCCGGCAACGCAGGTTCGATTCCCTTGTGGGGTAGATTTTCACTGAAATATTGGGAGGTCTGTCCTAGAGGTTGGCCTGTTGGCTCTTTCCCTCAGGTCCGTGCCACTCGTGCACATCCCTCGATTTACAACCCGCTTGGTCAATGGGCCTCTGAGCTTCGCCTTCAGGACTTTCTCCTTATCAGAAGTTTGAATATAATTTCTTAGTTGGTCATAATTATTGATGAACTTATGATTAAAAATTAGTGTCATTTAAGTGTTATATTCATCGATAATTTTAAAATAAAAAATCATAATATTATTACAAAATCGCGCAACGCACGTATTCTTAACTAGTATATATATATATATATGTCTCAATATTACTATATAATTATTGTACATACTGTAAAAATTTTTAAAATATATTATATTTATATTAATTATGATTATTATCATTTTGTAATTGAATTAGATAATTTTTAGAAATTTAAATAAATCAATCACTACATTTAAATATTAATTAATATATTTTACCATTTTGCTCTCATTAGTCTTACAATCAATATAGTCACCAAATTCCCTTTTTGGGATCTTCTCACACCCAGCAAAGAAGAATCCATCTTTCATGAGAAATATCTCAAAAACCTTGATTATCATCCAACAATCAATCTTCCACATATCGGGATTCTTCGAACCAACACCAGCAAAGTAAGTGAATATAATATCATTAATTTTGATTTCTAATCATTTATTCATTGGTTTTTTTCATTTAGTCTTAGATTGAGAGTTTTTTTGTGATTGTTTGTGAATACCCAGATTTCATAGAATGGCATCATCACGCGGTGCTTCGAAATCAAAACGTAGAAGCAGAAAAAGAAGAAACCATTCGGTCACAAAGAGAAATCATTGTCAAACTAAAGCTATCACCAAACTGGTGAAGAAAAAGTACAATATTCCGGTACCAAAAGGAGAAAATATAAGTTCCGGTGATTTTGTACTTTATCAACCATTGCAAACAATTGACTATGTTGAAAACGTTTTTAATTAAAGTTATAAAAAAAAATTGAACAAAATGTTCTTTTGGTATTAGAGTTTAAGACTTCTGGTTGTTGGTTTTTTTCTCATAAGTATGATTTAGTTTTTATTTTATCTTTTATGGAGTTGATATTCAGTTCAAAAAAAAATTTCGAATTAATGTGTGAAAATCTTGATGTTGATTTTTTTCTGGTACAATAAATGGATACACACATTCATTCTTATGTGCGAAACAAATATAATTTACGATATTATAATGTGTTTTCAAATTTTCACATTCTTGTTGACATCGCTTAGTTATGTATTAATATATATAATTTATCTACTTGTTACCTTAATTTATATCATTATAATGTTAACTTGAACTGTTGTTTATTTAATTTTAGTTATAAAATTGAGTATTACATGAACTATCGTATACTTGTGATGTAATCTGTGCATTGAGTTTGTTACGTGGAATGAATGTGAAAATACCAAAGATAGTTATGATTTTTTCTTGTTATAATGTTAAATTGACCGTCAACATATTACATTATTATTAACCTATTATGTTAATTTATTTCATAAGTTCGATTTGTAAACTTTTTTTTACATTGTTAACACATTATGTAATTAATAATCTATTACGTTAACTCTTTTTATAACTACGAAGTGTGTAATTTGTTTGCATTCATTATTACTTGACTTTCTTATGTTAACAACTTTTATAACTTTTTTTGTTTAAATTGTTTAAATTCGTTGTTATGTATACCACGATTTGTCATTATATTAACATCTTGCACTAATGGAAAATATATGGTTTTTCTATATTTGTGTCTTTTTATTGATAACAATGAAAAAGTGTGTAAATTTCTTATATTATATGTATTGCAAGGAATTTCATAAATTTATCATCGTTCCATACTTTGCGTTGACGTAGGATTGGAAAAATCTCATCCCACCGGACATGTGGTCTCTTGGAAAAGCTAATGCTTTCTCAAAGCCTAATACATCCAGCTCTCTGGTTGAAAGATTGTCTCAAATGAATCTCAAGTACAGAATAAGTGCATCTCAAGCCTAATACATCAATATTATTTTTTTTGCATTTGTCTTTCGTCGACCATTTCACGGATACTGAAATTCGATTCCTTTTGAAAAATATTATTTTTGAAAATTGAATTCACCATAAAATTCGTTTATAATTTGATGTTAATCCTCCTTATCTTCATCCGGTGGTAATGTGAATGTATATCGGATTTAGTAACAGTGCGCAATTAATGGGCTTCATTTCGTTTTCCTGTATGAAAAATATGTGGCCCTGCATGTGTGATATCAAATTGATACCAACCCATTAATTTAGTCAATTCAAATATGGGCCGGTATATTTGTTAATATGATGATAAAAGAAGGGTATATGTGTTAATAACCCTTACTCATTTTGTGAGTAATTCCAATACAAAATCCAAATCATCCCAATTCAAAATGGCAAAAAAACCCAAACCCCAACAACAAATTGTTTAGATCCAATTAAAATTTTAATTTAATTTAAATTTCCACCCAAATTTCATACGTAGTTCGACTTGTGCTTGTGCATACACGAAATATAAATACACACAAACGAAAACATTTATAATATATCTCAAATTAGTTTAAATTAGTAAATAAAAAATTAAAATTTTTGATTTTTGATTTTTTAGTGTTAAATTAATTGTAATTCCATTGCTTGTTGGATTATTAGACACTTTATATAGTTGAATATCTTTTTGATAGTAGTCAATTTAAATTCTTATTAGCAAGAGGAATAAAGTGTTATATATAAATTACTTTTAACACTACTAAATATGTAGAGAGAGTAAGAACCTAACACAACATTTTTTTTCAAGATATACGGAGGTGTTCTTGAGTTTATTCCCAGGTCAAGGCTTGTTGCTTCTGTTGTAATGATTTTCTGTGGTGTTTCTAAACATAAGAGATAAGATTTTATTGTACTTATATATATTAGTTAAAAGTATTACTAATAAAATGTTTTTTCCATCCATAATCATCAACAAGTGCCTGCTGCTATTCCTCCTAAAAAATATTTTAATGGGTACCTCCCTGGCAGGAATCAAGTTTAGATTATTGTTGTGATGTTCAAAGCAGCTGAATGTTTTGAAATCCAAACTTTTTGTGTCATAAGATTTCGGGAAATCGATTGTTGGTTTTTGACTAAATAAACAGATTATAACACTTTGAGATTCTTCACAATTTTAGTTATGAATCCTTGTAGATTTCTTTAGATTATACAAAAAGGATAGTATTTGTACTTGTTAGGAGAATTTTGTGTAATATGTGTGAGACTATTGTGCTAGATGGATATTGGAAGCACGAAAAATTGTTTTTAACAAATTATTTACCATAAAAATATATTGTTTATCTTTCTAGTTAAAATAAAAAATTATTTAAAAAAAAAAAAGAAATTAAAATTAGGGCCGGGCTACCCTCACAAAAATCTGGCTTTGCCAGCCCGGACTAGTTTCAAGTGTGGATCAGCTGAGTCGGTCCGTTTGCCAGCTCTATTCGATACACATTCAATTTCGTGATATTCACTTGCCATTTAATTTGAATTCTGACCTACGATCGAATCTCTACGGCCTCCACATGTTAGTGGTATACTAGTATTAATATTAATATTAATTACCAACCATAGGAAGATTTTCACTTCTACTCACAACAAAATGCAACATACAACTGTCTTCACCAACACATTTGGTTAACAATTGCTCATCTACTCAAATCTCCTCTCATCATCTCTGTCTCTCCTTCGCCATTCATCACAAGTCTCCGCCGTCTGTCAAGGTATTCTCCAGATTCTATTTTCAGTGATACCGATGTATTCTTTTTGTTCGATACCCACCCAATTGCGTAATATTCACTTGCCGTTAAATTTGAATTATAACCCTACGGTCGGATCCTATTGTAGGAAAGCAGCATACTAGTATTAATCAACGACCGTAAGGAGGTTTTAACTCCTACTCATGAAAAAAAGCAACATATGAATGTCTTCACCACACATATTTGGGTAACATTTACTCTCCTCTCAAATCTCCTCTCATCATATATGTCTCTCCCCAACCACTCACCACCTGTTCCCGCCGCCTGTCAATGAATTTTTTAAATTCCATACACCAAGGTATTCTCCTTGTTCGATAACCACCAAATTTCATGATAGTCACTTGCCATTGAATTTGAATTCTCACCTGGTGGTCGAGTCCTACTGTGAATAAGCAGTATACTAGTATTAATATTACAATATTAATATTAATCACTGATCGTATGGAGATTTTTCACTCATACTCACAATAAAAATCAAGATATGTATGTCTTCACTTTCACCAACATATTTGGGTAACATTTGCTACTCTGCTCAAATCTCCTTTCATTATCTCTATCTCTCATCCGTTATTCACCACCGGTTCCCGCCGTCTGTCAAGGTATTTTCTGGATTTCATCTTCAGCCACACCAACGTATTCTCTTTGTTCGATACCCACCAAATTTTGTGATATTCACTTGCTATTGAATTTGAATTTTCACTCAAAAAGTCGGATTCCACTACAAATAAGTAGTATACTAGTATTATATTAATATTAATATTAATCATCGACCGTATGGATGTTTTCATTCCTATTCATGATTAAAAAAAAACACATTGTACGACTATTTTCACTTTCACCAACATAATTGGGTAATACTTACTCATTCGCTCAAATTTTCTTTCATAATCTCTGTTTCTCCTCAGCCATTCACCACTAGTTCCCGCCGTCTGTCAATGTATTTTTCATATTCCATCTTCAGCGATACCAATGTATTCTTCTCATTCACTCTGATACCATTTTGAGGGGTGCAGTGCGAAATTAATTAAGTGCGGATTATTAAATTTGAAAAGTATAAATGTATGTAAACAAGACAATAGATTCATATGGATCAACATGTAATAAATAAAACTTGAATAAATCAAAATCTTCTTTATGTATTTGATTGGTTGTTCCTCTTTGCGCTTCTATCCTGATAGTAAATTCTGCCTCACCTTGATGTTTGATCAGTGTTTCCCAAATGGCCACCTTGCCTGGATGGTACTCCTGTTGATCTTTAATGTAAGGATCTGTACAGATTAAACAATTTGGACATGTGAAAGCTTTGGAGAAGTAGAAGAATTCAAAACATAAACTGTTTTTTATTCAAATAAGGCTTGAAATACAAGCTTATTTAATTACAAGTCTTCGATCCAAGTTTCGTGATTTTCACTTGACATTGAATTTGAATTCTCAACCAACAGTCATATCCTATCGCCAGTAAACAATATAATAGTATTAATCACCTAATGTCGTCAGTAAGCGGTATAATAGTATTAATCACTTAATGTAGGGAAGTTTTCACCGCTACTTACACAAAAAATAAATATATGTATGTCTTCATCAAATGTTAACAATGTTCTCATATATCCTATTCAATTCGATATTTTCCTATCTTTTGCAAAACTTGTGTGTTGAATTTGATTCATAACCCTACGATTGGATCCCACAATGGGTAAGCAGTATATACTAGTATTATATTAATATTGACCACCGACTCTAATGAAAGTTTTCACCGCTATTCACAAAAAATGGAGCATATGTCTGTCTTTCCCAAATTAACAATCATCCATCTCAAATCTCATATACTCTACTCTATGTTCTCTTTTGTAAAATTTATCTTTTGAAAATTTAAAATCCACGTTCTGTAAATAATCATTGCATCCTAATTGGATCCCACTGCGGATAAGCGGTATATACTAGTCACTAATCGTAGGAAGATTTTCACTGCACTCACACAAAAAAGAATATATGTTTGTCTTCATCAAAGGTTAACAACCGATCATCTCAAATCTCCAACTCTGTCTTTTCATCCCTTTTGTAAAATCCATCTGTTGAATTTGAATCGTAATTCTACGGTTCGGATCTCACCGCTGGTAAGCGGTATATACTAACATTATATTATCAGCGATCGTAAGGGAAGTTTTCACTACTAATTACAAAAAATAGAGTATACGTCTGTCTTCATCAAATGTTAAATCTCTTATCCCCAACTCTGTATACCCATATTTTTTGCAAATTGCATCTGTTAATTTGAATCATAACCCTAGTATGTATCATTTCAACCCCTACAATGATTTCACCTGTGTAAGTTTATATATACTAATATTAATATTAACCGTAAGGGAGGTTTTCACTGCTATTTAAAAAAATTAGAGCATACGTTTGTCTTTCTCAAATTAACAATCCATCATCTCAAATCTCATCTCCTCTACTCTTTATTCTCTTTTGCAAATTTCATCAATTGGAAATTAAAAATCCATGTTCTGTAAATCATCACTGCATCTTACGGTCGAATCCAACTGCGAGTAAGCAGTATATACTAGTGTTAATCACCGATCGTAAGAGAAATTTTCACCGCTACTCGTAAAAAGAGAGAGTATACGTATATCTTCTCCAAATTATCAATCTATCATCTCAAATCTCCTTTGCAAAATTCATCTATTGAAAATTGAAAATCCACATTCTGTAAATCATCACTGCACCATATGGCCGGATCCTACCGCGGGTAAGCAGTATATATTAGTATTAATATTAATATTAATATTAGTCACTAACCATAAGAAAGGTTTTCACCGCTACTTACAAAAAAATAGAGCATACGTATGTTTCTCTAAACAATCCATCATCTCAAATCTCATCTCTTCTACTGTGTGTTCTTTTTTACAAAATTCATTTGTTGAAAACCTACGTTGTGTAAATCATCAGTGCACCCTACAGTGGATCCCACCGTGGGTAAGCGTTATATTCTAGTATTAATACTATCACCGGCGTAAAGGAGGTTTTCGCTGCCACCCACAACAAAAGAAGTATAAGTATGTCTTCTCCAAATTAACAATTCATCATCTCAAATCTCTTTTTCTCTATGTTTTCTTTTGCAATATTCATCTATTGGAAATTGGAAATCCAAGTTCTGTAAATCATTACTGCACCCTACAATTGGATCTCACAACTAGTAAGTGGTATATACTAGTTATTAATCACCGACCGTAAATAAGGTTTTCACATATACTCAAAAAAAAAAAGTTTATACATCTATCTTCCCAAATTAACAATCCATCATCTTAAAAATCCTCTCATCTACTTTGTGTTCTTTTTGAAAATTGAACATCCACATTTTGTAAATCATCAGTGCACCTTACGGTCAAATCCTACCGATAAGAGGTATATACTAGTCAACGACCGTATGGAGTTTTTCACCCATACTCATAAAAAAAAAAAATACGTTTGTCTTCATCAAAAGTTAACAACTCATCTTCTCAAATCTTATTTCATAAACTCTGTCTTCTTATCTCTTTTGCAAAAATTTTCCATTAAATTTGAATTGTAACCCTACGATTGGATCCCATTGCGGGTAAGCGGTATATACTAGTCAACGATCGTAGTGAGTTTTTTACTCATACTCATACAAAAAAATATATACGTCTATTTTCATCAAAATCAGAGATTAAGAACCCATCTTTTCAAATCTCTGCTCATCTCTTTTGCAAAATCTATATATTGAATTTGAATTATAACTCTACATTCGAATTCCACCATAAATAAGCAATATATACTAGTTACTTAATCAACGTCCGTATGAAATTTTTCACCCCTTACTCATACAAAAAATCATATAATGTCTTTATCAATATCAAAATCAAAAGTTAAGAACATATCTTCTCAAATCTCATTTCTCAACTCCATCTTATTTTCTCTTTTGCAAAATTCATCTGTTGAATTTGAATTGCAACCCTAAAGTCGACTCCCGCGGTTAAGTGATATATACTAGTTAATTAATTATTAATTAATCAACGATCGTAGGGAGTTTTTCACCCCTACTAACGATAAAAAGAACTATACGCCCGTCTTCACTATTTTGGATAACAATCTCTCATCCCTTCAAATCTCTCATTCTCAACTCTTTTCATCATTGTCATTGACCGCCAGCCACTCATCAACTTCTATCAATCTCCATTTTTCCATCATCAACATGAGCAAAGTATTCTCCTACCTACCAAAATTTTATTTTCTATGGTTAGATTTCATTGCAAGATAAGTGGTATACTAGTCACGATCATATTGAATTTTCACCTCCATTCACGATAAAAAACATTGTTGTTTTCAAAAAAATTAGGTAAGAATTGCTCATCTCTTTATCATATATTCTCTATTCATCGAATCTCATCTCTTCAAATCAGATTCTCAAATCCATCTCATTCTTCATATGCTATTATTTTGCAGCCCACAATTGCACTGCTTCGCAATATTCACTTGCCATTGAATTGGAATTCTGACTCTACGACCGAATCTCACCGTGTGTAAGTGGTATACTAATTAATTAATTAATCAACGACCGTATGGAATTTTTACCCGATATGGATACAAAAAATATATATGTCTGTCTTTATCAAAATCCATTGTTATGAACCATCTTCTCAAATCTCTTCAACTCTACCTTATTCTCTTTTGCAAAATTCATCTGTTAAATTTGAATTGCAACTCTATAGTCGGATCCTACCGCGTGTAAGTAGTATACTAGTCAACAACCGTAAGAAGTTTTTCACCATACTTACAATAAAAAAGACTATACGTTTGTTTTCACCATTTTGAAAAACACTCTTATCTCCTTAAATCTCTCATTTTCAATTATGTTTCTTTTTACAATTCACCATTTTACCATTGATATTCAAATCTTTCTTTCTCAACTTTGTTGCTCTTTCCTCTTTGTTATTAACCACTGGTGACTCACAAATTTATATCATTCTCCATTTTTTCATCTTCAACGTGAGTAAGCCATTATCCTACCAACCAGTATAAACGATATACTAGTCACGATCGTGTATGGAATTTTCACCCACGCTCACAATAAAAATTATTGTATGTTTGTCTTCAAAAAATTATAAAAATTACTTATTTCACCATTATGTATTTTCTATTAATCAAATCTCATTTTTTCAAATTAGATAGGTAAGAATTTTTCATCTTTTCATCAAATCTCATATTCTCAAATCAGATTCTTAAATCTATATTATTCTTTTATCTACTATTATTTATCTTTTATCTACTATTATTTAGCAGTCTGACAATTATACTATTTCGTGATATTTACTTGAATTTGCTATTGAATTGAAATTCGGTTACTGCGATCGATCCACGTACTATATAAGTCAAATCGTGCACCAAAACCCGTGCCCTAACTTGTCTGTCTTAGCGTTCATAATAATAATTTATACCCCTCTTGCTCTTCTCTTATCTTCAATTCGAAATTTCTCAACTTCACAAATACGAATAGGGTTTATTTTCCTTTTGTTTTCGAAATTTAATTGAATTTGATTTGCTCTCGATGGACAATTTCGATAGGCACAGAGAAGGAGATAGATACAATAACAGCAGCAATCAAGAATTTCATAACTATAGTACTAGCAGACAGTCCCGTGGTCCTCCCTCCTCTCGAATCTCAGACGGCGGCGGCGGCGGTGGTGGTGAAGAAGGCGGTCCGGCAAACCAGCACCAACAAAACCGTCACGACGGTTACCGCGGTGGTGGAGGAAGGGGGCGTACTAGCCCGGGAAATTATCCGAGCGGATTCGCAAGTGGTGGCGGGATGGAACATCGCAGGCCGTTTGATAGTCCTCCGAGCTACCCGCCTCCAGCAAGTGGTGATAGAGAATTTAGACCATTTGATGGCGGGGCCAATGGAGGATTCGGGCCAGTTGGTGGTGTTGGGGCTGGAGGACTTCGACCAATTGGTGGCGGTGGAGGGTTTCGACCTATGGGGGGTGGAGGAGGGTTTTGGCCAATGGGTGGTGGAGGTGGAGGTGGAGGTGGAGGTGGAGGTGGAGGTGGAGGTGGAGGTGAGGGTGGAGGGTTTGGTTCAAATAATCAACCGATGGCACCATATGCTATCTCTGGGCAAAAACGAGGGTATCCATTTTCTATTAGAGAAAGGTCCCCAGGTATTTCTTGGAGAAATTTTCCAATTTTTATAAAAGAGCTAGCTTTAAAAAATACATTTTTTGAATTTGTGTTAGCTGAATTTTGGAGCTTTATTTGTTCCTATTTAGGCATAATTAGTTGTTCTTCATTTTAACTGCATTTGGAATATTAGTCCTGGGTTGCTCTTATCTACCGGAATTAATTGTAATTTAGGTTTAGTTTTGTATTTTTGTTGGGAGAAGTTTTGGTTAATTAACTATGGCATAAAACTAATTGAGAAAGGGGCACTTAGCATGCAGTCAACAAGATACCATATCTGTACTTGTGATACACTGAGGGTATACTATGGCAAGAAAGTTAGTTCAAATTTGAAAAAGCTTGGAGCTTGAGGCATCAATTAATTAAGATTTGACATACAGACCAAGGGATGCTTATCATTTTGATGTAAGATTTTAAGACTAAAGAACTTCCCGCAGGTTTAATTATTCACAAAATGGGAGCTTTAGAATGTAATTGGAAGAGTACGAAAACTTAAAAATAAAACAAATTTATATCAGGAGAATTTCCCTTGCTGCACTTTGAATTTATTTCCTCTTTCTTTCCCTGGAATTTCTTTTGTACTTTTTTGTTTCTTCATTGAGAACCTCGACGATATTATGCTTCTTGATTTTCTTAGTGTTATAACCATGAATATTTTTGGGACATTATATGGTGATAAGGTGTTCAGGCTACAGGCTACTTCATGATGTACTTCTGACATTCTTTCTTCCATGCCTGCTTTAAACTTTGTTTCTATGTCCACTACACTAGAATTGAGCTTTATGTTGAAGCCTGGTTATGTGTGCTTATCTTCGATTAGTCTTGCTTTTATGTTCTTGCATTGATCTATATATGCTTTACCTTTGTAGACCAATTTGATGGAGCTCGTTTCGCTAAGCTTTTTGTCGGATCTGTTCCGAGGACCGCCACAGAAGAGGATGTAAGTTGGATGTATTGCTGAGCTATGTTGATTATGTGCAGATTCAAGTTTAGGAAATAACTTTTAATAGGACTCTTTTGTAGTATGACTTTGTGTCATTGTGCTCTATTGGATTCAGTGACGATTAAATTCCATTTTTATGTGGAACAATAGACAGAAATATAGTTTATTGATAATGTTTCCAAGGCTCCACTTGAAATGGAAAAACAATATTGCAATAATCCTTAATAGCATTTATTTCATATCCTGTATTGAGCTTATGCATACTACCACTTACTTCTGTGATAATCCCAAGCTTTACGTGCTTACTGATTGTTTTTCAGTAATATGTAGACTTATCCAGTTAAGTTTCTTAATTATTTTTTGGCTAAATGATGTCAGATCCGACCCTTGTTTGAGGAACAAGGGAACGTTTTAGAGGTTGCTTTGATCAAGGATAAGAGAACTGGACAACAACAAGGTATGTGCAGATCCTGTGTTTTACATGTTTTTGTGATTATGCAAATGTCTTTTCAGGTCCTTTGAGGGGGCTGAAGGGAGCAAATGTAAGCTTCCGTGTCAAGTCATCTGTTTTCTCGAACTCATTTTTGTTCATACCATCAACCAAGAGAAGACAAGATTAATCATACTATAAATCATTCCATGTATAGTAGTGAAGAATAGGAAGAATCAAATTTTGCCCTGTACCTCTAGTTGTGGTGTTTAGTCAGTGACAATAATTATTTTGCTTAAGATGCATGGAAAGTTTGTTGTTGTATGGAAAATGAGGCAACGATATCTGGTTTATGACTCATGAATTGGTTTTTGAGTTTTCGTGGAGGTTTCAATGGTTTCTCCTGTCTTGGTTACATTTAAATGGTTTGGGGTTGCTTTGTGGCAGTAGTTAAATTTTGGAAATTTTGATGGGCCTGAATATGGATTATCAGCAAATCGGCTGAGTTTTAATTTTGATTTCCGAGTGGTTTATACCTGTTCCATGGAAGCTATCAACGAAATTGCAAAACTGTCGCTGATTGAATGATGATTGGTTTTCATCTTTAGATGGTTATTTTTTGAGAAAATGTCTTCGTTGGCTCAATCTTACTTTAGTTTTTTTTTTTTGCGTCATGGTGCTTTCTTTCTTTATTATTTAGAATTATTAAAGTTTCGATGTGATCATATGTATGCAATATGGTACCTTGACATCGTACTAGATGTTACTGATGATGAACTCACCGGTGCAATAGAGATGCAATGTGGTATCTCTAAATCTTTGAGATGGGTTAGCAATGTGGTCCCTCCTTAAATGGGTTGTTAAGCTTATGTGCTGTTTCACTTTTTAACTATCAAGTATGATTCTTTAAATTTGCTTGTTCCGCTGTAGAATATGCTACTCGTCCAAATTGCATAGTAGTTTTGGGTCAACATATTAAGCAATACGATGGAATATGGTTTGAAAGAACCTTTTGGTTTGATGCTGTGGATATTAGAGGTTTATCTATTTTTCGATAGCTGTTGAATGTGATCTTGAACTTATTGGACAACTACAATGCTAAGAACACAAAATTATATGCTGTGTATGAGTTGCAATCTTTCTGTTGTTGGGGCCAGCATACGACTGATGAAGGTTGCTTGTTGATGTCTTCTGTTGTTGGGGCCAGCATACGACTGATGAAGGTTGCTTGTTGATGGCTTAGTTTTTTATTTGGGAAACAGCATTGTCTTTATAGTCATTTATGCTTGCTGCAATGTTGATTATCTTTATCATCAAAGTTGGGGCGTCTGTATGATTGAATTATGGGTTTTTATGTTGAATTTACGACTCCATGCACGTATCTTCTGGATGTTTGTATTGGTTGTTCTTGGTTGATTCAATGATGGGTGGCTCCATACATATTCCTTGTACAATTAGTATCAAAGCTTCCAGGAGTTGGTTTTCCTGCTAAAACTGTTCTGATTGATGTACTTCTTAACCAAAAATCTGTGGTCAAGTCAATTTATTATATCTACAGCATTATGATTTTGTTGGTTGGATGCAGCTTTGGTGGTGTAATGTTGGAACTTGAATGATATGGGTATCAGGACAACGTTCTTCAATTTTTCTGAACTAGGATCTGACTTGAGTAACTCTTAAAAGTATTTGTTTGCCATACTGTGGGTTTAGTAATATAGTGAAGTTGGATACATTGACTCGTGAATTTTGACAGTAGCAACATTTATATGTTTAGTTTCTTTTTATTTTCTATGGTGACTGGACCGTTGGTTACTTCTTTCTTTTCAATCTCTCTGTCAGTGTTCGTACATGATTGGAGATCTAGCCGAGAAGTTGTATGATTTAAATTTGACATATAGATATTTGTCATGGACTTATAATTTCCCTTCCTGCTGTAATGGAAACGATAAAGAAACAAGAAGACTGCTTCAATAATTTCCCTTCCTGCTGTAATAGCTCTAAAAGTTTTTTGGGCATATATTGGATTTATCTAAATGGTCAATGGAGATCAACTGAGTAATTGCAACTATAATACATTATTTAGATAAGACCATTACAAACGTGTTGGTATAGCACTTCATCTGATGATCATTGAACGTGGAGGCATCTGATTGAGAGAGCTTCAGAATGTACAGCTTTACATTTTTAGTTTCCTAAACTGAGATGTAGTCGATATACATCTTGTCTCATCTCATGCGCTATCTTCATTTCTATTTCATGCGAATTTGATGTAGTCATTCTTCATCCTCTTAGAAAAATGTTGCCAGTTTGTTTTATTAGACACGAGCTCTTGATGATTTCTTCCTCCTAATAGCGGTCTATATCTTACTCAATCCAACCAGCCCTATTTACTTGACGTTTCGCTATGTTCTTTCTGAAATTCATATACTGCTTCTGTATTCGTTCATGGATGGATGTTGCTTGTTGTTTGAATTGATTTTTAGTTTAGATGGTTGTGTGATAATTATGTTCTTTGTGTTTTCTGGAGTAGATGGGTGAATAGACCTTTTTTTTTTCCAATCAAGACAACAAATCTATTGATCTCTAGGTTTGATTGGGAAGGATTGTGAGGAATTAACAAAATTATTATGGCGGGCTTTGCCTCCCTATTCCATTTCTTTGACTGTATGATTTGATATGTGTCAAACGTCCATTTATTTTCCCAGGCTTCCTTAACTAAATTGTGTTTTGGTTAGGAGGTGGTTTATCTGTTCCCACAAACGAATTCCATTTTCTTTTTTCCAGTGTTACCCATCTATTTTAGTGAAAGCTGAGACATTTATCTATGTGCAATCTCCACATCATTTTGAACATTGGTTTTTATTATAGTTCAGCCTGTTTTGATCATGGACTGCCATGCAATGTAGCGCATTTGTCAAGTGATTGGTCTAGTAATGGGCATACATGCTGCAGATGTTAACTATATGTTTGTGTTCTTTGTCGCCTTGAGGTCATGCGCCTGAATTAGTTTACCATGTCTTGTTTCTGTGTATGCAGGATATTAGACTAATATTTTGTAATCTTGTTTCCTTGAATCAATTTAACAGCTAGGAAATTAGTCATCTAACTCTGCTGATGATTTTAAGACTGAATTAATTATGCTATTGTTTTTCTTGCTGCACCATGTTCTTTGTTTTTGATGCTACAGTTCGATGCGGGGTTCTTTGGCATGTTCATGTCACTTGTACTGTAACAATGTTTTTGTTGGAAAATGCATTAACGCCCTAGAATGTCTTGCCATTTGGTGAATGTCACTGAGTTCTCCAGTCATGATTGTTGATTACCAGGAAAGTTGATGATTGTTTAATTTGATAATCATAGCTACATGCTCAAGGATATGGGATTTTAAGATTAGATTCCATTATGCTTTATGTTCTTGGTTTTTGGTACTGGCATTCAGATGGGTTTTTCTTACATTAGTATCACTTATACTATGAGGTTTATGTTGTTCAATTTTAACGATCTACAAGGTCTTGCTGGGCAATGAATGTTAGTGAGAAATTCTCTGGCAATGGCTGTTAATGATTAGTCAATGTGCTACATTGGTGGGCCTCATTTTGCTGCTGGTGTTTAATGCATTTTGTGTTATGAAATTCCTTCTCTCCTTCCACTATTCTGTTACCTGTTTCTGTTGCTTGGTCTAATGCTATGGTACAGTGTAGTGCTGGTATGTGCTGTACAATAGCATTGGATCCTCTTGAATGAAGGATGCTGTCTTGTGGAGATCCAATGCAGTTGAAACTGTGTAGTTTGTTTTAATATCCATCGATCGATGCATCTATGAACAAATGATGTACAAGTACTACTATTTTGAGCTTTAAAGTAACTGCATCCATGTGTTATTCTCGGGCAAAGGTAGAGTATCTTGATAAAATCCGGGCACACACTTTTGACTTCTGCAGGGTGTTGCTTTGTTAAATATGCTACTTCAGAAGAAGCTGATAGAGCCATTAGAGCTTTGCACAACCAGTATACTTTACCTGGGGTGAATTCTTCTTTCTCTTTCTTCCTGTTATACAAGTTGGATCCCTATCTTTCATGATTCTTTATCGATTTATAAATTTTACAGGGAGTTGGTCCTATCCAAGTCAGGTATGCCGATGGGGAACGAGAACGGCTAGGTAATTTCTTATAATTTGCAGTAAATTCTGTAGTTTCGTAAATTTTTTTCAACATTTTGAGCTTCCTTTCGCACTTTTCGTTGCTTTTGTAGTGTTTCTCCTCCCCTTAACTTTTGGCTGCAAATTGTGGAAGATTTGCAGTTAAAAGTTATTTATTTACAATGTGTGGATTGATTTTTATCTTCTTGCTCTTTTTCTTTTTCCCACCCATTGCAGGGGCGACCGAGTACAAGTTATTTGTTGGCTCTCTGTGTAAACAAGCTACAGAGAAAGAAGTTGAAGAAGTATGCTCTATACATTTTTCAGAGCTAGCTTATCCCTTCTTTACCTGCTATAATCTTATAGTATTGATATCTTACTGCCTGCAAGTATATAGAAATGAGGGAAAGCTACTGCCTACCTCTTTATGCTTACATTCCTCTTCCCTCTTCCCCATCAATATACCACCACCTCCATCCAGAATTGGTTGTCTTCATGTGAATTGACATGGAGTTTTAGCCAGTCGGAAAATTTGATATTGTTGGTAACTTTTTTTCTTTATACTTGGAATAGTGTTCTTTCTTCAGCTGTTCTGATCATGACACATTGGTGCCCCACTAGTAAGAGCATATCAACCACAATCTCAAATAGCATTTTGTACTGCTAGATCCTATATGAAATTTGCTTTTTAGAATCTCGTTCTCCCACAAACGCTTGCTTTCATTCACCGATGAGGATTGTTGGTTGAGACAGTCGGTTTTCTCATTTTAGGTTCAGGTATTTTCATTGTTTGGTATATCCAACGTTTGTGAAGATTCCCTCTTTTGTACTACAAATAAATAAGCTCCCACAACAGAAGGAAGAACTGTATATTTGTGGAGCCGGGGGGAAGTTTTTACTTCCTTTGCTGTATGCATTTTTATATGCCTGTATGTGAGGGCTAGAAGGTGAATTTTTGGGCTTGGGTACCTTAAGGATATGCCCTAGTTGGGAACAAAAAGGGAAATGGAGACAAAAGTGAATACTTCTTTGTTTGCCTTATAATGATTGGTTGTCCATCTGTGTTCTCTTCCCTAAATAGGATTTCCTCTGGGGTCTCTCGAAGAGAAGTCTTGACCCTGAATTTTTGCATATCTCTAGTGGTTTCTGTTGGTGCAATGATTGCGTTTACCGTTTGTAGAGAGATCCAACTGTCGCCTAAACGAATTTCACAGAAAAGTGACATTTTAATGCAGGGTGCTTGTGGAAAGAAATATCTATTTTAGGGGGTGAGGTCGTTATTATTAGATACCCCAAAAAGAAAATCAGGCCACTCAATCCTGGATGAAGTATTTTCCGAGGAGGGGGAGGGGGGCTGTTTATAACTAAACAGTGCAAAGGGAGGAGCGGGAAGGTGCAGAAGGCATAGAAAACTTATTAATCCGCAACTTTTGCGTGTCATCTAGGAAACTGATGAAGGCCGATAGGAACTTTATTCTTACCATTACTTTATCGTCATCTATTTGGGGTCTCAACTATAGGAGCTTTCTATTTTTACCATTATTTTAATGTCATCTATTTGGTGTCTCAACAGTGGAATTATGTTCATCATAATTTTACTTGTTAACTTTTACCTCCTCTTTAGTTTATTGGGACCTTTTTTTTCATTGAATGAACATTTAGACTGATTCTAATACTGGTATTTACTCTTCCAGATTTTTTCGCCTTATGGTAGAGTTGAAGATGTCTATCTTATGCGTGATGAAATGAGGCAGAGTCGTGGTATGTCTTGCATTTTCTGATACTTTGTTCTAACTCAATATTTTAAAGGCTGCCTCCATACATAATTAGGGCTTATTCCCTCCCTACGTAATCTGGACTTAGCTGGACAGATTTTTATCATCTGATGACTTCTTACTGTGCTGCAGTAGGATGTTTGAATTATTTTCTGTCATAGATATTTCGAGTTTTGACATTCGTTGATTTCTGTTTTCCCCTAACTTGTACGATAAAATTCTTGGAAGGATGTGGATTTGTCAAATATGCTCATAGAGAGATGGCACAGGCGGCAATTAATTCTCTCAATGGAATATATACAATGAGAGTAAGCTCACTTCATTTTCCTAGTGGTGCTCTGTGTTGGGTCCCGTCTCGAAGTCAATGAACTTATTACTCCTTTTTTGTGTCATAGGGGAGCGATCAGCCATTGACTGTTCGTTTTGCTGATCCTAAGAGACCTAGACCTGGAGAATCAAGGTTTTTCCCGTGCCTTTTGATGATTATTTCATTTGGATCTTTGCAATTATGTTTTAGCTTTATTATGTTTACAAGTGCGTTGTCCATGTCTCTAGGCTGTTGTGCACATTTTGCCTGTCAGATATGACAATTTGACTTGATGTTGAGAACTTTTGATTTTTAACTAAGCCCTTTATTAATATGGATACATTTGTTCCAACATTGCTTGATACCTTTTGATGGCACACTGAGATTGTTCTTGGCTCACGTCGTAACTCCTATTTAGAGTTCTGTTCTTTTTTAGTTTTTTTTTTATTTGGCATGCTAAACTCATTATTCTTTCTCCTTTCTCAGAGGTGGTCCTGGTTTTGGTCCTCGCTTTCCTGCACCTGGGACTAGGTATTCATTTCTATTATTCTGCCCCTCCTTTTTCATGTCAAACACTCATGTTCTAATGCCTTTGAATATGAGAACATTTTGTCTTTATTTTGTTTTTGGGCTTTTCTGCAGACCGGCATCTGACCTTGGTGACCCATTGCGGGGCGGCATTCCTCCTAATGCCTGGCCTCCATCAAGTTCTCAAAATCTGGGCCCACATTCTAATGTTGGCATGCTTGGTTTTGGAAATCAGTTGCCTGCTAGGTCTGGGGATATTGTGTCTTCTACTCCAGTAAGAGCATTAACCACTTGTCTGATGGGTTTCCTATTTAGAAACTTTTCTGATCTCAACATTTAACATTTAGAGCTTACAATTTTACTGTGCTGCATAATTCTAGAGTTTTTTGGATTTTTTTTTAAAGATTTTCTTGGGACTAATATTTTGTTTCCATTGTTTGCATATAATTTGGCTCTATATCTAAGGGGTTACGGTTGTCTTTAGAGGATTTGACTTAAAAACAGTAAATTGTGATTTTTGCATGCATGGGTCCACATATTTTCTTGGGCGGGGTATTGTTCTCGGTTTTTTGCACTAGCAGGCATTTATTTTAGATATAGTAACTTGTGGAATTATATCCACATTGTGCTGCTTATTCTTCACCACTATTAAGACGTTTCTTAAATCTTTTTTTGCGTGCATAAACTTTCAGGGCTCTATTGGTGGCATTCCTGGCAATGTTGATGGTATGCATTCTGGACCTGTGGTTTCTTCTGCACCTATGTCACAGTTGGTATGTAGAATAATTAGCTTTTTAGCTGGATGGGGGATTATATTTATCGTATCGTTAAAGCTGAAATTTATTAACTTGGTGTATTTAAATCCAGGGTTTTAACCAGTCTCTGCCTCAAGTTGCATCTGTTGGGCCGCAAGTATCTCCGATACAGAGACCACCTCAATCAGGACAACACTTGCCATCTTCCTTGCAACTACAACCTTCGAATGCAGCATCTTTCTCCACAACCCAAAGTTTGCATGGATCACACACGCAACTGGCTCAAATGCATATGCCGTACTCTGCTGGTCATCCTCCTTACAGTCAGGCTCCACAAACACAACAGCTGCCTGGTTTGAGTGGGCAGTTAACTGTTCCTCAACCACGGATGCAGCATAATGCACCATCTGCCCCAGGACAAGGACCTGTGATGGAAAATTTACAGCAAATACCTGCTCAGCAGTTTCAACCTCTTCATCAATCACCATCACAGTTAGCTCAGATGCTGTCACAACAAAAACAAACTCTACAGGCCAGCTTTCAATCCTCACAGCAAGCCTTCTCTCAGCTTCAACAGCAGCTGCAGATGCTGCAACCATCGAATCAAAGTATGGCAGTGCAGCAGAGTCCAGAGGTTGCTAAACAGCAGGTATCATGTTGTTTAAATATGAGTGTAACACTCATTTCATAATTTGGAAATCTCTAGGTATTTTTCTCTGAAAATATAATTTTTTAAATAACACTCGTTTCATAATTTGGAAATCTCTAGGTATTTTTCTCTGAAAATATAAATCTTTAAATAGTTTTCTCTGAAAATAAAGTTCAACCTGGTAGTTTCTCCATATATGGACATATGCCTAATTATATGGATTATATCGGCCCGAAAGAAATTGAGTTTGGCACATGAAATTGAAATCCAGTCTAATTCATTCTTTATTTAGAGTAACTCTATTTATCCATAATTCCTGTTAGTAGCATGATTTTAAGATGTCAGCGATCTGATATTTTTGTATTAAATGATATCTGCTTCCTTATGCTTACCGTGTAATGATACTCGTTGAATCACGGAAATGTTGGTGTTATCTTTGTACTCTTGCATTATTTCGCTACTGCTGTATTTTGCTAAGTGCATGTCATACTAATATTGCTTTTTGTTCCTCTATAGTCTCCTTGGGCTGGAATTGCATCACAGACAGTTAACAGTACTTCTGGTGTCCAACCAGGAGATATAGCTCCTCCTGCATCTGCTTCACCTTCTGTTGCACCTGCGGCACAGGTTGTGGCTCCTGTTAAATGTAACTGGACAGAGCATACTTCTCCTGATGGATACAAATATTATTACAACAATTCAACTGGTGAAAGCAAGGTAAAAGTCTTATCATCTATGTGCAGTTTGCTAACTCGGACATGGGACTCTCATAATTATTGACTTTGGCAGTGGGAAAAACCTGAAGAGTTAACATCCAATGAGCAGCAACAGCAACAAAAGCCGTCTATCCAACAACGTGAAGTGCAGTCTCAGCCACAAGGACTGTCCGTACAGCAAGGTCCTCAGACCCAAACAAACCTTCAAGGTCAACGTCAGACACAGTTCCAAACCCATATCCGGCCATTTCAACAAACTTCTCAATTATCTTCGGTCAGTATTTGTTGCATTCTTATTTCTTCTGTTTTAGAACCTTTTTACAATGCATTTCTCATTTTGTGGTTTTTTGATATTCCAGTATCAGGTCCCTGGACTTTCAACTCGTCAAAACGCTCAGGTAATTTGGGTATGAAATAATTTAATCTACTTTGAGAGAATTTACTAATCAGACTTTTATTAGCATCAATTATGACTTAGTAATGCAAAGAATTTTGGAGCCTTTCTATGTGTTTGTTTTTTTGGAGACTATCTACTTCTTCACAAGGTTTTTAGGTCTCAACCTAGTCACAGATGTGGGGTTTGGCTTTATCCCTTACCTTGCATATATATATATATATATATTGAAAATTGAAGTACAAAAGGGAGTGGAACATGCCATCTTACCTCCAGAATTACAAAATGGGGAGAAAGTGAATTTGGACAAACATTAAGTTGGAGGTCTACCTCTGTTTCAAAGCATTTTGAGAAAGACTTACAAATAAGGCTAATACATTATTTTTAAATATAACATTGGGTAGTTGAATTTTACACGAACTATTTTTTTGTGATTATATAGCTGGATCTTCAATGGTAGCTGTGATCTTTACGGGCTGCATTAGAAAGCTATTTTCCCTTTATGATTATAACAAATTATCTCTCCCGCTCTCATTCCTGTAAGTGGGTATAGACTTCTTGGTAATTACAAGCGTACATGGCATCCCCTTGCTTTCCCAAAGTATGTTTTTAAAATCTGCACTGGTGTCCTCAAACTTAGATCCACAACAAACTAGCCCTCCCAATAAATTTGGGGTTGGCTACATAAATCTTTTTTATGGAATTCTGTTCACGTCATCACTACATCGTCTTCAAGTTTAGATCAATGATATGAAAAATAGACGTGCTGTATTAAGAAGCCCCCAATCTTATCTGGTGGTATGCATACCAAGAACAATAAATAGGCTGTGCTTATTGCAAGATTCAGTGTATTTGTATTGGTAAGATTTTTGATTTTATTCTTTTCTGGATTATTTGGAATATCAGGAACTTGGCTACACACAGCTATCAGCAGCCACTGTTTCAGTGAATGACCCAACGCGTTATCAGCAGGTTGGAGTTGATAAATTTATGTACTGAATTATTTATTGCGAGTGCTTTTCTATTTCATTTGTCAATATTTTGTGTTTTTTCTTTTCTTTTGTAGGGGTTCCAGTCTTCTCAAGAATGGATGTGGAAGAATAAGCCTGCAGGTACTTTTCAGGAATAAGCCTGTTTCGTTCTTTTCTTTATGTTGAAATGTTCTTTGTTTGTTACTTGACATAAATGTAAACAAAACATTTCGATACTTTTAACAATCTATTGATGTCTTCTTGCTTGTGTTCTGGTTTTGTTTTGCCTGCAAAAGACTGTTGACCAAGAAATCTATCTATCCTTATGATTTGATTCCCGTCAAGATTTGAATCCTTGGATTAAGACTAATGTCTCATTTACCCTGCACACCTTAAGTAAAGGGTTTTATGGTACTATAACAGTGATTTCTGTCAATCAGTATATGAACTCTCATGGTCCCATGTTATCCTCAGGAGCCTGATCCAGATGAGCAAACAGATTGTGCGCAGAATATAGAACTGCAAGGCTGTAATTCTGTTCAGGCGTCGAAGGAGGCAAGCAGAGAAGATCATCTAATCCTGAAATGTAAGGAATTGTGTCCGAGTTGTCTTCTCATTGTTGAGAAGTATGTGTACGTGGCTGGTGCCCCGAGAATCACCCATGACCAAATACATAATACTTAAAAATGCTTTAGAGTAATGTTAGGACATTTTCTTTGAGATTGTGATTAATGTGTGGTGTTGAAATATTTTAGGATGCTGCGAAAGTTCTTATCTTTTTAGTCCCTGATGAGTTGCATCAATTTGCATTTTTGGTTATTTTTCCTTCAGTACGAGTTTCTGCATATCACGACATACATGATAACGGCAACAGACATGCATTAGAAGTTCTACTGTTGGGTTATTTAGGGTTCTTTATGCTGCCCACATGCTCTGGTTTGTAAACAGGTGATTTGTCCAATGATTTTTCTTTTTCTTTTCATAACTGAGAGTTAGAATTTAGGAGGCATGTGTACTGAACATGCCATGTTCATCTTTTGCTAGATTCAAATTAATTAGCAACCCTACAGTTTCTACGAATTTCTCCACCGCTAGATACAGATGCCAAGCTTCCCATTTTCAGCATCGAATTTTTGAAATCCTCGTAGAATGCAGCCGGATCATCCACATAAGTCTGGATGATTTCACGTGTCCCATCATTGCCAGTGGCTAGCACCTGGTCGGACGCAAGTAAACCCTCACCAGAAAGAATGTTGACGTAGTACTGATTATCAAACATTGATGGAGTCATATGATCAAGATCTGCAAGTGTGGTGTTAGAATCAGATTGTGAGCATAGTTGCTGGAGGGACTGTAAGAATTCCAAATTAATGTCTGGTGAGTTTGCGTGATTGTTGCCATTTATGCGAGAGCTAAACGTTGAGCATCGAGCTTTTCCCATGGTGTGCGCACCTGATCATTCAAAGAGAAAAAGTGGTTTGTTCTCATTAACTGTATCTATGTACTTGTTTGAACTTATAATTAAAGGTGAAATTAAGTGACTTTATAGCAAGAAAAAGGTTAGTTACCAGAGAGTGCAACCATATCTTCTAGCGAGAGCCCGACATTTTGGAACTTGGCTACTAATGTGGGCACATCAGAATTTGGGCCTGGGATATTGTTATTTGCTGCTGTTTTGCTAGCACTTAAACTATCTTTCCGACCCATCTTCACCTCCCAGCCAGGACCACCTGACTGAAAATTGAAGCCCAATTTCAAAGAAAGTCAAGAAATCAAATTCAGCTAAAAGTATATATTCTAAGCAATATAAACTTAATTAGACTTATTGTCACTGTGATGTGTAGTACGAACAGGGGTGTTAAAATGTGTCAGATCCGCTTAGGTCAAAGTGGCTTGGTAATTTAAGGTAGCACTGGTCACTCGGGCCTACATTTTAACAAAAACTATGTAGATCTATGCAAAATGAAAACTCAAAAATAGAATGGGCCGGGTATGACCCAATTGTATGGGCCTGGCCCTGTCATTCCAAAGGTCCGCTTTGGGCTCAAGAAAATTTAGGCGTGCCGACCGGGGCCACGCTTTGCATGGGCCAACTCAAAATCGTACTATGTTGGTCGTGCCACGTACATGTGCTCATTCGTGTCTTAGTGTATAAATGACATGAAATGTAAGGAGTCAAATATATATCAAAACACAATAAGTAGGACAATAGTTACCAAAACAACAGAATCTCTAGCAGCAACAGCAATAATATCAGCACAAGACACAATCTGAGGACAAACATATTCAAGATCAGCTTTTATTGCATCAATCACTTCAAATCCCCTCAGTGAGTTCAAGTTTGGTGCTGCAGTTTTTTCTCCAACAAAATTTGGTGTGTCATCCAGTAACACTGAGGCATCACATCCCTAGAAATATATATCGCACATTAATCTTAATCAGAAATAACAAATGAAAATGAGTTAACAAGACTTTTATATTTGTACTGTATTTGTATGTTTGGAAAGGTAGACTAGATAATATTGAACAACATTACAGTCACGCCAATGTTGCTTACTAAATTTGTAGTATATGTAACGGATAAATTAAGATAGATAAACGACTTGCATTAACAAAGCAATCGTGAAAATGGAGTCGCAGTAAAGAAGCAGCCATTCTCGGGTCATCAGAAACCGCCTTTTCGACCCACGAAAATATGATAGGTTCTGCCTCTGGACAACTGTCTTGGTAGAAACCAAAGCTTAATACAATAGTGACACCATCAATGCATGACTCATTCCTAAGGGTGCTGGCAAATGTTACAGAAAGTTTCAGCAAAATCATGCAGACTGCTAAGTAAATGGCCATTTCTTTGAAACAATATTTGAAGGAAATTTTGAAGATGAAAGTGATAGTGAAAAACTTGCTGTTTATATAGAAGTTGGTTTGTAGA
Source organism: Forsythia suspensa (assembly GCA_023638005.1). Lineage (NCBI taxonomy): Eukaryota > Viridiplantae > Streptophyta > Magnoliopsida > Lamiales > Oleaceae > Forsythia > Forsythia suspensa. The sequence continues at coordinate 47,442,451 of CM042675.1, forward strand.
ATTTGAGGTTGAGCATAGAAAAAATTTGGTTTAAAAAAGACATAGTCAAGCTAAGAAATGGTCAGTTTGTATGAGGATGATGACATGAGTCTTAACTGTTTACCTAATGCCCATGTTCTTCTGAAATTGGGATGCTTTATTTTTCTTTGCTTTACATCTTTGTATGCTATGAATATGATGAATGGAACATTCTGATACAAACTAAAGATCATCTTGATGTGTTCATTTGATCTAAGTAATGTCAATCTTCACATACTAAGAACTACAACTCGCCCTCGACACAAATATGAAAAGAAAAAGGATTGTGGACCGACCCGCCTACAACTAGGCTTGACCCAAATCTGTTGAGGGTTTGAACCGACCTGTTTCAAAATATGTTTCGAGCTAGGCTTAGATCATCTTCAAGAAAACAAGACATCACAATTCCCTCTTATTACTAAGGTATTATATTTAAGAGTTTAAATTACGGATGAACAAATTCAAACTATCCTCCTCATCTTGAGTTTTGATTTCAAACTGTAGACATTTCGGAGAGGGTAACAGACCTGCAGATTGGCTTGCTAACGAAAGAGTGCACATCAAAGGCAACAATGAATATAGTGAGACAGCCCCTCCACAAGAACTTGAAAATATTTTACTTCTAGAGGCACCCTCCACAAGAACTTGAAAATATTTTATTTCTGGAGGCACCCTCCACAAGAACTTAAAAATATTTTAATTCTAGAGGCACATGATCTTCTGCATTTGCGTGGACGCACATAATTATTCTATGAAGTGCAACACTAGTAAACACAATTTCTCTTCTAAGATTTGTTTGGTCGCATTGTAATAGAAGTAGTACTTCCATGTTTATTGTTTTAAAGATAGTTTTCTCTTCAGATATAATTTCCCCTCCTGCTTGTATTATCTGTTATTCCATTATATAATATAGGGTCGGGGAATCCAGACCCTCCATTGAATCTAGGTGGAAGCCTAAATACTAGAGATGGGCATGTGTTGGGTTAGTTCGGTTTTGGGCCCAACCTGAAATTGAACCGACCACATCGGTTTGATTATGGCCCAAACCGAACTAACTTGTTTTGATACAGAACTCACCCAAACCGAATCTGACCAACATTGAATCGGTTTGGTTTGAGTTAGGCGGTTTGGGTTTGGGCCCAAATGACAAATTGCACTATTGAGAATTGCCAAAAAAAAAAAAATCTAATTATTAGCATAAACTTTAAATTGTAAATGTCAATGACTCAATGCTGAATATTCTAAAGTCCATTTTATTATATATAATGAATATCACGAAGAAATGTTAAACAATTAAAATGAATAATACAAAATAAGAAAAAACAAAACAATTTAAGGAATGAGATGAGAGGTCTCCTACTCTGCTTAAAACCAATAGAGAGAAACTTTTAGAAAATTAAAAAATAACATTCTATAAAAGCGGTTCGGTTTGTATATGGGTTGGGTTGGTTTATTTATCCCAACCCGAACCGAACCAACTCAAAATGGAATTTCCCCTACAGTAACCCGAACCAAACTGTTAACATGTGAAAAACCAAATCAACCCACTCGAGGTGGTTCGGTTCGATTGAGTTGATCTATTTGGTGGTAATTATGCCCATCCCTACTAAATAATAAATACCATGCTTAAGTGTGAATGTTGTTCTATTAAAAAAATAAGAGAAATTTGCACTTTTTGTCTTCAAACTTTGCGAAATGTAATCAATCCACCAACTTTTTTTAACAATTTTTTTTTAGCATAATCTATCTCCAACCTTTCAATTATGTAGCAAAATTCGTTATTTTTTTTTTGTGGCCATTAAATAATAGATTTGCCATCCTCTTTAAATAACAAAAGTAAACACTACAAGAAAGGAGGTCAATAACGGCGACATATGTCGTCGCTGAATCATAAAAAGTCATCTCTTTAAATGTATAGAGACAACAAAGTCGTCGCTAAATGTCGCAGCAATAGTTTAGTGTCTCTAGATATATAGCGTCGACATTATGTCGTCGCTACATATCTTTGAATCTATAGCAACGATAACTTCGCCGCAACATTGTCGTGGTCTAATCTCGAAAATAGATACAAAGGGACGACAATGTCGTCACCAATGTCGTCGCTTTTATATGAAATAATAGCGACGTGAAATACGCCACTATTATCTCGCCGCCATACGCCCTTCTCATAAAAGTCGTCGATAAAACTAATTGATTTATTTTACTACAGCGACGACAATGTCGCCGTTATAGACAATTTGAATTTTTAAATTTTTTTTTTGTTCAAATAATAGAAACAATGTATAAAAATTCTAAAAATCTACGGACTCTTCAAACCCTCGTCCTCGCCCCCGTTCTCCTCCTCCGCAGCACAACACTAGTATTCTATTTTTCAGAATCTCAATTTCATGCTGCATTTGGCGTAGCTGAGCCTCGTACATGGCAAACCAAGGATCGTTATCCTGGGAGTCTCCAGAGAACTGATGGGAAGTTCCTTGTGGGGCAAACGATGCAGCAGTCGAATCTAGTGAGTGAGAGGTGCCCTTCGGAACCCGTCCAACCCCACGGACGTGACTTCGTCGTTCTCCGAGAAACTCATTTGCAATAGTACGCTCGTCTAACGACGCACCACTGGAGGCGACCTGTGTATGTTGAATATCTCTCAACTCAACAAGTTTATCCTGTTTAGTGAAAAAATAATAATAAATAATAATATTATGTCAGATAAAATTATATTAACATAATTTAAAAGTTCTCACATAGTCACTAGCCGCCTGCTGGTTCACCCAATTGCCATCCCAGAATGTCTGAAACGTCTGGAACAATTCAATAATCCCCGGCCACTACTGAGTCTCGGGGTCCCGCTACGACAATTTAAACGTGAAATGTAGTTAGTAGACATTTTTACGTAATGTAGTGAAGATTTATATAATGATATCGAAAATTTTAGTTGTACCCCATCGTAACGCGTGGCAGAGAAACTCTTCGACCCCTGCAAGCTCGGGTATTTAGCTTTACCCCGATTGGCTTTATTTTTGAAGGACCGTTCCTGAAGGTATAAAATATAATTGATTAGCAGAAAACTTAATAGTTAAAAAAGTATATAAAAAATCGTAAAAATAAATAAACAATACTTACCACGTAAAGTAGGACCGTGAAGAAGTCAATGCACTTCCGCCAGGTCCTCGTGGACATCTCTCGTCAGTATGGTCGGTTGGGTCCATGCGCTTTTAAGTGATTATGCGCCTTGAGTTTGTAATCACGATAACGATCGATCGCCAGACGATCTACAATGCACATCTTGTCTCGAGACTCGTCGGGCGATCGATCGCCTACTGATCAAGTAGCTCAAGAAGAGTGAAAAAATTGGGTTAATGTAGAAGTCGTGGAACAATTATTTATTGACCGCACTAATAACAAAACTAATTTAAGTTCATACATCGATAATGTTACGTAATCGTGCCCTCCGCCGCTCATCCGGAACCTCCGTCCATGAAGGGTAGCACGGGGCACGGTGAATCTCACTTGGTTCCCAACCAAGCGCGTAAAGTACTTCTCGTTATTCCCGATCGGCTGCATTGTGCGTTCGACGATAGGAAGTGGCATCTTCCCATTAGCCTGCCAAACTATCTCAAAGTTGATGCCTCGAGAGATACCCTATCGTTTTGGCGAGGGCGCTGAAAATGAAAACATACGAACCATATTTATCATACGAAATTCAACGATATGTATAAAATACAAGATAAACTGAATTGAAAGAAAATTATTATTAGACTCGCAGGCCGAAGCGAGCCGGTGAGATGGCTGTTGTGGAAGATCTCCTGCACCATCACCTCCGTGCGACATCACGTCAGCCGTACTAACACATAAAATAATTGCGAACATCAATTAGTGCGGAATAGGTCCCTACCTTTAGTGAAATTGATCCTAATAAACTTTTTTCTTTATTTCAAATAGGTTCCTGAAACTTTGAAGGTTTTCAAAGTTTCTAATAAGTTTGAAGTTGATGATGAATAAGTCCTTCCACCTCTACTTTATTGTAAATAGGGCCATAAACTTTGACTCTATTTCAAATAGGTTCTTAAACTTTTATGTTATTTCAAATAGGTCCCTGAACTTAGAAGATTTTCAAAGTTTCTAATAAGTTTGAAGTTGATGATGAATAAGTCCTTCCACTTCTACTTTATTGTAAATAGGGTCATCAACTTTGACTCTATTTCAAATAGGTCCCTAAACTTTTATTTTATTTCAAATAGGTCCCTGAACTTTGAAATTTTACGTAGTATCTAATACGTTTGAAGTTGTTGATGAATTGGTCCTTAAACTTTTAATTTATATCTAATATATCCCTCAACTTTGAATTTTTTCTTCGTTTCTAATAAGTTTCAATTTGTTGATTAATTGGTCCCTCAACTTATGAAATGTCAAATAGGTCCTTACAATTTGAATTTTATCGTAATTTCTAATACGTTTTAATTTTGTTATAAGTAGGTCCCTAATGAAATTGTTCATTTCAAATATGTCCCTATACTTTGACTTTATTGTAAATAGATCCATAAAATTTTTATTTTATTTCAAATATGTCCTCGAACTTTGAATTTGGTCATAGTTTCAAATAAGTTTGAAGTTGTTGATGAATTGGTCCTTAAACTTCTAATTTATTTTCAAAAGGTCCCAAAACTTTGACTTTAGCTCAAATAGGTCCCTACATTTCGAATTGTTAGGTAGTTTGTAATAAGTTTGTAGTTGTTGAAGAATTGGTCCTTAAACTTTTAATTTATATCTAATAGGTCCCTCAACTATGAATTTTTTCGTTATTTCTAATAAATTTTAATTAGTTGATTAATTGGTCGCTTAATTAAACTTGTGAAATTTCAAATTGTTCCTTACATTTTAAATTTAACGTAATTTGTAATACTTTTATATTTTTCTATTGATAGGTCCCTAATGAAAATTTTTATTTCACATAGGTCCCTCAACTTTGACATTTTTCAGTAATTTTTAATAAGTTTCAATTTGTTGATTCATTGGTCCTTCCAAAATAATCCTAAAATTTACAACATTCCAAAAAAATCCTAAAATTTACAACATTCCAAAATAATCCTAAAATATTCCAAAATTTAACTTTAGTCCCCAAAATTTACAACATTCCAAATTAATCCTATAACATTCCAAAATTTAACTTTAGTCCCTAAAATTTACAACATTCCAAAATTTAACTTTAGTCTCTAAACTTTTATTTTTTACAAATTAGTCCCTACACTTTTTTTTTTTTTTTTACAATTTAGTGCCTAAATTGCTCTTAAATCCAACTCCAGTTAACAAACCCCAACCCCAACTCCAACTCCTTTTCCTCAACTCAATAAATCAAAGTAATGAAATCAACAAAATAAAAAAATCAAAAAACCAAAAAACCAAAACAAACTGAAAATGAAAAAATTGGAAGCCATTGTTACTTACTGCGGCAGACGGCGGAGAAGAAGACGACGGCGGCAACGGTCTAGCGAAGGCGCTGGAAGAAGAAGAAGGAAGCCAACTCCAACTCCTTTTCCTCAACTCAATAAATCAAAGTAATGAAATCAACAAAATCAAAAAATCAAAAAATCAAAAAACCAAACCAAACTGAAAATGAAAAAAATGGAAGCCATTGTTATTTATTTATGATACCATGAGAAGAAGATGACGGATGATGGCGAGAAGATGACGGCAGATGACTTGAGGCAGCAGTCTCAGTGAAAGCGTCAAGAAGGAGGAGGAGGAGGAGGAGGAGGAGGAGGAAGCACAACCAAAATGAAAAAGAAGAAGGTCAAGCATGAATTAAAAGGTCTGACTTTATAGCGACGACATATATTAATCACTAAAGCGAGGACATTTTTTTCAACTTTTAAGAACACGCGCCTAAAACTTGGCGCCCAATATTCGAGAACATAGCGACGACACATGTCGTCGCTATTGACAATATAATACAGATAATTACATTACATTCTCATTATAAAGGGGTTTTTTTTATCTGAAATAATTTTTAAAATTATTAATTTCTAATTTCTAATATTATCAATAAATTTATTTTTAAAATTATCAAAAAAATTTATTTTTAAAATTATCAAAAAAATTCTACATTCTTATTCTTAATTTCAAAAATTCTCAAAAATTAAAAATTCTAAAATATTTAATTCTAAAATGTTGGAAAAAAATTATTAAAAAGTAAAAATAGTTAAAACTCTTATTGGTTATTAAAAAAAGGAATTTTAAAAAATTTATTTGAATAAAAAAAGATTAAAATTCTTAATCCACAACATTACATTTTTTTTTCTATTTTGGTAATTTATTATTTGTTTGTATCTCATTTTTGTAGAAAAAAATTATTAGAAGATTTATAAAATTATTCTATGAATAACCAATTAATTGAATAAAATGTCGTAAAATAATTTCTCAAAATTCCATAAAGTTTTTCAGAATGACAAACAAAACGTATTTTCTACAACATTCAATCTGATTCACTATCATGATACGATTGATCTTCATCATCGTCATTGTCGTCCTCATTGTTTTCACTCGATGTTTCGTCATCCTTGTATTTTGCATTTGTATCGACTTCCACATTATCATCGTTGCTAAACGAAGTTTTTCCTCGAGTATTAGACGAGGCTCTCTTGATAACTGATTCTTCTATCTCATTAGCTTCATCATTATCCCAGTGCAAGGATACGTGCTCTATGTTGTCAAGATCAACGATCAGAGGTAAACCGGACGAGTAGTTATTGTGGAGCAGGTCAATCTCTGTGATGTTAGCTCCCACTGTGTCTTACGTGCTCCTGTGATGGACAATTTGTATTACTCGCCAATTTGGACCAAGAGATGGATCTTCAATGTAGAACACTTGTTGTCTAGGCTCGCAAGTATGAACTGATCATCCTTGAATGCCCTGCGCGCGATGTCAATACTGATAAAGTTATTCTCGATTACCATCCGTCTCTATCACACCTAAACCACTTGCATTGGAACAGATAAACCGAAAGTTTCGGTTCATACTCGTAGCTCCGAAGATATCTTGCAACCGTCTGTAATAAATCTCACCCCCAGTCCCTGGGACGGACACACCATCGTTTACGAAGTTTTTCTTCGAATATCACGATCATATGTCAGGAACCGAACTCCTTTGACAACACAAGCCGTGTATGACATAACCTGCTGGTAACATCCACTAGCCAATGAAAATAACTCATGAAAAACTTGATGGTTGTGGCTTTGGCGCATTGCATATAGCTGCATGACGAGAATTATTCTCAGTTGTTAAAAAAAATAATGTTGAAAACTTGCAAATTTATTCGGTCGATGTTCGTTTACCTTTCTGTAGAACCAACTGTGAAAGTCTCTTCTGTGCACTAGTTCGATGTTTGGACAACCGTTGTTCAGTAGTTTCTACCTATGTTCCCTATACAAAGTATGAAAGATCAAAGTTCATTAGTTCGTTTCAAATGATAAAGTTTATTCGAGATAAATGAATAATAATCAGGAATAAACGCTGTCTTACTTCGCAAGAATGGCTCAACTTCATAATGCTTGTTCAGGACGTAAAAAATCATTTGATTTCGAACTTGAGTAGGAAACGTCGTTGGTGACTTCTTTCCAAGTAGGCGACACTGCGATTGAAAATGTAAAGTTGTGTGCATGGAACACTAGCATCCTCGTTTCTGTCCGGTCGGTTGAACCTTATTCCTATGTCCTCGAAGTACCTCGAACAAAAAATCAATGCCTCATCCACAACATACCCTTCAGCTATTGATCCCTCGGGCCGAGCTCGATTTTTGACGTAGCCCTTCAATTTCTTTAGGTATCGCTCGAATGGATACATCCATCTCATGTGCACCGGACCTCCAAGGATTGCCTCTTCTGGTAAATGTATTATGAGGTGAATCATGATGTCGAAGAAGCGTCATGGAAATATCTATTCCAACTTATAGAGAATGAGTACCGTGTGATCATGGGAAGCCATCATGTCGCTAACATTTAGTGTTCTTGCACAAAGTCGCTTGAAGAACGCGTGCACGATTCAATAATTGCCGTGAAATAGTTTTATTCAAGAACGCCGACATTCGATAGCAATAACCGCTGCATGATAATATGGCAATCATGTGACTTCAACCCGATAATACGGCTGTCGTTATGAGCAATATTCTTCCGAAGATAAGAAGCGAAGCCACCTGGAAACTCAACCAATCGGATAAATTTACAAAACTTCTTACGATTTGAAGACGACATAGTGTAACATACGGCAGGCTTCATCCACCTATTTCCGTTCTGATACAAGTGCAACTCCCTAATTGCATCAGATCGGTCCTCGCATTGACTGTGTCCTTTGATTTGAATGGATCGTCCATAATTGTACCGAGCAAGCTATCACATACATTCTTGTCTACGTGCATGACATCGATGTTATGTTTAAGCTCTGTAGAAGTCCAATACGGCAACTCATTGAAAATGCTCTTTTTTCTCCAATTTAGCTCGTCATCACTTCTCCGAATTGTAGCACCACCGTAATTAGGGTGCTTTCTTGGACTCCTATATCTGACACGGCTTAACTGTGCTAAAATGTCTGTAGGCGTTAACCGACACGAAGGTGGTCGTCTCTATGTCCTCCCATCGAAGTCTAAATTGCTCCGAAAATGATGCCTGGATGGCAGGAACCGACGGTAACCCACATAAGCTGTCTTACCTATCACATAGACTGAAAGAGTATCCTCGTTGCACGTAGGACATGCCTTGTACCCCTGACCACCCAACCCAACAAACCGCTTATATTTGGAAAATCGTTATGAGTTGACAACAACGTATTGCACGTAGTCTCGAATACCGACTTGTTGTTGGTTCCACCGTCACCCGTGTCAATCCCATCGCCCACAAGTCCTTCAACTCGTCCACTAATGGTCGTAAAAATATATCAATGTCCTTACATGGTGCTTTAGGACCGGTATCAACAGCAGTAAGCATGAGGTATTCGGCTTCAGGGATAACCATGGTGGCAAGTTGTGGCTGTTACAACTACTAGCCACATCATGTCAGACGCCTGAGACTCATGTCACCGAATGGATTGAATCCGTCTGCGGCCAAACCTAACCTCGACATTCCCGATCTCACTTGCGAGCGAGTGGATATTTCATGTCAAAATCCCCATGCCTTTCCATCAACGGGATGTCGCATTTCATCATCGTCCCTAGACCTTCCTATCTTGTGCCACCTCATGAGTTTTGCAAGATCCTTCGTCGCGAACATACGTTTTAGTCTGGGGGCCAAGAAAAAATATCGCAACAACATATGCAGAACATTCTTTCAGTTCACTTTCCAGTGCAGTGCACCCAACGATTTTCTTGGCAAATCGGGCAAGTTTATCTATCAGCACGTTCACCCCAAAGCAAATGCACAATCATTCTTCTGTGCATGAATGTATTTGTAACCCAAACCAAGCTTCATCATCAGCTTTTTAGCTTCGTAGTGAGAGTCAACCAGGTTCATGTTTGGAAATGCTAACTTCAGCAATTTCAAAAGATCATTGACAGACTTGTTTGTCCATTTGTTCATAACCTTAATATGCATTAACTTGACTAAAAAATTTAGGGATAAAAATGATGAATCTCCTGTGCAGTTCTGAATGGAGAGCCTGAAATAATTTGTCATAGTAACCATCGGTGCTTGTATCTGCATGCTCATCACCAGCTACGTCGTCCATGACATCCATCATCTTATCCTCTACACCAGCTCGCTCATTCTGTCTATACACATTCGCAGTATGAACTTCGGTCTCGCCATGATATATCCAGGTGACATAACTCTCCGCAAAACCATTACGAAATATGTGAGCCTCGACAATTTCCAATGGATGTGTGAGACCGTTTAAATATTTTTTGCACGAATATTTAATCATTCTCCTGTCATTAACGTATGGCCTCGCCATGTTTATAAATGCTTGCAAACCGTTCTGAAAATCTACAGATTTTGTGTGATTTCTAATTATTGTCCAAGTTTTATCAATATCCATACTTGAAAAATACTATATTTTCACAAATACAGTAAGAATAATAACTGGAGATGAAGAAATGAAATGTAAATAAGATGATTATAAAGAAAAACAATAGAATTGCAAGTGATCGGGGAGATGCGGAGATGGAGAAGATAAATTTTTTCGCTTAGCTTTCAAATACGTAAATGCGAAGATGGGGAGAAGAAAAGAAGACTTTATAGCGGCGATATTAGTCGTCGCTATATGTAAATGTCATCGCTACATGATCCTTCCTATTTTACGAGGAAATTAATAACTCACGTGCCTACCAAAATGATCAATCGTATATTGCGACAACATGTGTCGTCGCTAGAGAACAAATGGGCGCCATTTTCCGTCTCCAAACATTGCAAAATGTAATCAATCTACCATCAACTTTTTTTTTTTTTTAGCATAATCCATCTCCAACCTTTCAATTATGTAGCAAATTCGTCATTTCCTCTTTTTGTGGTCATTAAATAATGGATTTGCCACCCTCTTTAAATAAAAATAAAATAAAATAAAGCAATAAAATAAGAAAAAATAAACTATAATTCAAAACAAGTATTTTTAAACCCTTTGGGTGGGTCGAGAGCAAGGTTGTTGGCCCATTGTCACCTCTAGGTAACAATATGAGAATATTAGAGCATCTACTTTTGCCATTTCAAAATTTGAAATATACATGTACATATTAATTTTTTTCATATTTACATTAATTTATATAAATACATTTTATTGCAAATATTTTAAATATATATGAATTTTCCTAAACCCATCTCGACAAAATCGAAAATTTCCATTTTCAAGAGATTAGTCCGCATCTAGAAATCTTCCAAGAGAAAATTATGTCATATTCCTCCATTATCAATCAAATTGAAATAATATTATTCTCTATTAACCATTCAAAAATAAAAATAAAATCAAGGCCATTTGAACCACGTTCTGAAGATTTCAAGGTATAATAAGCGCATTCTAAGGTATGATAACTTTTTAATGTTTGTTAACAAGTTTTGTTACTAACATCTATCTATTTATTAACACATGATGTTAACACATACATCTTTGTTATATCGATCTATAAAATTACAACGAGTATTGATAATCTTTCAAGAGTTTACTTCATTTTGTTACTATTTGATTTTGCATATTATAATGTTTCTCCGTCGTTCTAATTATTAACCATATGTTAGAGGGTGTATAGAGAAAGCTATGAAATAATATTCTTTTTTTAGATTGAGTGGAGGAAGAGGTTGGACAAAATTAATGGATTATTTCATTTTAATCGAATATCCATCATTAGTAGTTGCATGTTTTTAGAATTAAATTCACAGTATAATAATGGTGCAACCGAGAATTATGACTTCCTAATGAAACGTTAAACAAAAAATTAGTATGGATGGACTTTGAATTTGAAATTCAAGAAGAAGAAAATGATATAAAATCTTGTCCAATAATAATAAATACTAATAATTAAGATAACAATAAAGGATTTCATTCCAACAATATTCAATTTTTTATCATTTAATGGTATAATTGAAAAAATTAATAGTTGAAATTTCAATTTTTAATTTGAGAATAGGTTATATGTATATTTTTTTAACAATAAACCATAACTCAAAACAAATATTTTTATAGAGTACGTTAGTGTTATGTAATTTATGGAGGTGGAGCCCTCCCATTTGTACTATCCAGCCCATTATATAATAATGGGTCGGGGAATCCAAATTCCCCATTGAATCTAGGTGGAGGCCTAAAAATCTTGATTAAACGTTCATGGTATTTTACTAAAAATAATAATAATAATACTATGACTCCAACATAAAATAACAAATTAATTAAATGAACAAAAAGATCACCATTAGCAGTTACTGATTTTTTTCCCTACAAATATGTAAAAACATAAAATAACTTATATTTATTATGTTTTGAAAAAAAAAAAAAATTTATAATGTTGGAAGTATCTATGTAAAACTCACTTGGGTTCTTGAACATGTTGGAAATTTTACACAAATAGCACTACATTGGGCTGGGGAAGTCAACTATTTTTTATCCTTCGTAAAAACGAGAGCTGCTATGGCCTATGAACGTCATGAGAAATTTAGCTATACAAAATATGCAATTACAGAATTGGTGGACTATGAACGAATGCTTGAACAGTTTCACTAAGAAAGGTAAAGTTCCAAAATAAAATAAAAAAAAAAATTCGAAATTTAAATATATCTTCTAATGAAGTCGAAATTAAGACAACGTTAATTACTTCATAATTATTGATTTTCTGTGGAAATATTCTCTATGTAGAAATAAATAAATGAATTATGGTCTCACTCAATTTTTTTGAGTGGTGGTTATTATACCGGTTCTTTCTGCTAAAAAAATAACTAGTGGCGCGAGACAATTCTCTATGACAAACTTGACAAAGTCCGTAATCCCCACAAATTTGAGTTACTTGTTACCAAAATTACGTAAAATTTTAATCCACAATACAAATCGAAAACAAGTGTTTATTTAATAATTAATTTAAAAATTATTATTCATCATTCAGAGCCAGGGTCGGTTTTGGGCCGAGGCGAGCCCCCATTTTCATTAAAAAATAAATACATTATTTGTGATTACCCAAAAAAAAAAAAATTGTGCGAAAGTTACGTGAGGATTATGCCTATTATTAGTGATAATTTTGCTACATATTTGATTTTCTATTAAAATTCCACAATTATTTTTTAACATTTTAAACTCTAAAAGTAACAAATGTAACACACATTTTGTTATAAGAAATATAACAAACGTAACAAATGTTACAAAAATAAAAATAGTATTTTTAGAATAAAAAAAGTCAGATAGTATTTTCTAAATTATTTTATATTTTGTGGTGTATGGTGAAACTATCCCTATTATTAATTAAATAGTGATCCAAAATTGAAGAGGTCCATTTTTTTTTTATAAAAAAAAACATTGAAGTCTAGCTGACTGGCAACCATGCCAATGACTTAAGACTATCTTGGGGCCTAATGTTTGAACTTCGCTTAGACTCCTAAAATATCAGAATCGACTTGTTCAGAGCCATGGCATCTAATATATATGAGCTGTGAAGGAAATTCTGTATGTTCCCCCCCACAAGTATGTACTACCCCCGTATTTTGGCTTTAGAAGTGGAATAATTATTGAAGAAAATACTGGAAAATCTTTATTTTCATTATTTGAGCATCTTTTTTTTTTTTCTTCTCTGTAATTGATATTGGAGGCATAACTTTTGACTAAATGGTACATAAAAGGCATTACTTTATTCCTAATTTTTTTCCACGTGTATTGATGTCATTGATCATATATGGAAAAGAGCAAAATTGAAAAATCGACGCGAAAATGCGATATATCGAGACTAAAAAAATTATAGAAAATTTTAATTTCCAGCCATGATGAATATTTTTTTTTTTTTTGCTGGAAAACAATGCACAATATTGTTCACATCCCTTTACAGTTCGAAAAAATCTGTTCATTCTGATTCCTTTTCAATGGTTGACACCTCAAATATTTCCAGTACTTATCGAAATTTTCACAAATTCAAGACTTAGATAAACTCGTTGTACTTTGTATCAAACTCGAGCATAGACTAGTAAAATTAAGAAGCTCATAATTAATTTTTGTGACAACCATATTACATAGCAATAGTATTACACGTCAGCGTTACTTTCTTGACCATAGAAATAACATTCACAAAGGGGAAAAAATTTACAAAACCTAACTTATATATGTTAGCTAGCTTGGTCCCCAATTACAAATGTAGATAATGCATGGGCTATTTTTTTTTTTTTTTTTTTTTTGCGAATTTTAGTATTTCACACGTCAATTAAAGTCGATCGCATAGTAAAGTACGAGACTAATTAAGTCTATGTACTATTATATGATTCGATTTTAATAAACTGGTAGGGGTTAATGTGTAAACGTCTGCTATCTAATTATCAATAAAAAAAAATCCCAAAACTTGCTAATTCTTTCTTGTCAAGATACCATGTATCTATGGGATGGGAAAAGTAAAATGTTGGCAAGACATCTTGTTTAGCCACAAGTAGAAATTATTCCTATTAAACATTTTTAGGGAGAGACCTTCAAAAAATTATATATAGTATAGAACTTCAAAAACTAGCTATAGATATTCTTAAATTCGATACTATATTTATATGCTATACTATATATCCTTAATTGAAGAAAAAGGAGATTACCATCAATTGATATATATCGAGTCTTCTTCCATGCAGGGGGCGGATACAGGGGGGGATTACCCTTCATTGGAGTTCCCCCCTTGGACCAAAAAATATTATTTTTAGTAATTTTTTTATATAGAAACTTTATTTTTCTCATATATTAGTTAAGTCTAAATTTTTTTTTGTGAATTCACCCTTGCTTCCATGTAGCTCCTGCATAAAAAAAAATGTGCGTTATTATGTCACGGTGACACAACAAATTCTCTCAAAAACGGTTGCTGGTAGGAGATGTGCAATTAAACCTTTAGACCACTCAGAAATCTACCACAAGCACTGGCATTGCTTTAAGAATCAGTTATGATTTAGGTCGACACTCATGTTGATAGCAATGCTCTTGCATCACATTTATGTTGAACTCAAAGAATATCCATTCAAAATGAGGGTTTAAATGCTCATAAAGAAACCCTAACCCTAAATTTTCTGAACAATACATCCCTGCTCTGATATACATATACATATATATGTCGATAATACACATGCATACGCGCACTGAAAACAAGAACAAAAGGAATTAGAAGGAGAAATGTAGAAGAAGTGAGGAATAAGAGATAATTAATTAAGCATTCTTAATAATTATTAGTAGAATTTAATTAAGTAGAAGAAATAACAAAGAAAAGAAAATTAATTAAGTAGAATAAATAACAAAGAAAAGAAAATTAATTAATCAACAAACTACTAATTCCATGAGCTAAAAGCTAGTAATTTACATGAAAATAATGGGGTTTCTATGTAAATTTGAAGTGGGTTTCTGTTTAAAGAAAACCCCAACTTCATTTGTCAGTTGGAAAATAACATACCAATCCACAGCAAAGTGAATTCCCCTTTTACTCCCTCTTTGTCTCCTTTAGCATTTTTGATGGTAGCATGTCTTCAAGAAGTCCATGGTCTCTGGCTGCTAGAGGAGGAGGAGAGGGGTAAAAAGGTCTTTCTTGATGTGGTGGACGAAGTGAGGAACTTGTACTGCTGAAACTCAAAGGTGGTGCAAAATTATGGAAATAGGGTTGTTGCTGAATTTGAAGCTGTTGGTTTTGATAATGAACCACTTGAGGGATGGCAAAAGAACCACCAGCTCTACCACCACTGCTGCTTCCGCCTCCACCAAAAGTGGTGTTTTCCGGGATAAAACCGAAGCTTCCACGAGGCGTTATCGGACACGGGTGTGTGTGGGTACCTTCATAGGTTGTGACAACTATGGATGAATCCTCAGATGATCTTTCAACTCTTTTCTTCACACCACAAGCTGTACTAGTACAACGATAATAGCTCCTGCACACACAAAAATTGCATAACCCCACAAATTAATTTTAGCAAAATCTACTCATAATCATTAATACTTTGAGGTCACTTTTCACTCCCATTGTCAAAAGAAGTAAAAAAATCATTATAAGTGAAAAAGTGAAAAATAAGTTGATACACAACAATGTATCTATAAGTGTGTGTATACGCGTGTGTGAATATACCTTGGAAAGGGGCTGTTTTTCACAGCCTTTTGGCCGTACTTTCTCCATCTATATCCATCATCCAAATGATCAATTTCACTCTTTGTCATGAACGCAAATCTCGGTTCTCTTTGCCTTTTTTGGTTCTTCTTTTTGAGTTTCAACCTAAAGTCACCAATTAAAATGTTATATAAAATGTATATTTTTTTGTCTCTTCAACAAGAAATTAAAATTAAAATTTTTGAGCATCATCAAATCCACTGTATTTACAGTAATCAGAACATGCACAACAGAAACCCCTGATCTCCGTTTCATGGATTTTAGTAAGGCAATTTCACTATTGAACCATCTAGTCTAAAAGCTTATGGGAAATAGTAATCAATATTTGTCTTAGTTTTGGTGCAAAGCTTAGAAAAGATTAAAACGATCTTAAAAATGGGACCTTTATCTTTGTACAAATAAAAAGGGAAAAAAGCTCACTGTTTTTTGGTCTTTTCTTGGTCGTTTTCTTCCTCTTCTTCCACAGTTTTAGTCTGTTTATCATTACCAGCTTCGGTTGAAGACGAAGACATAGATGAAGAATTTGGGCTCGCCGGAGTGTTGACCACCTCAGACGACTCCGGGATAGTCGACAGCGGCGACAGCGAAGGAAGAGGCTGTGACTGTGACTGTAGTGGAATAGCCGGCGGTATTTGTAGTAAATCAAATATTGAAGGGCTAGTAAAATCTTGAACATTCAACATGTCTATGAAGCCTAAAGAACCCTTCTGATCAGCCTCACATGGCATGTCAAATATGCTATTTGGCATGAAAAAACTGTTTGATGGAATCATCTGATCTGAAAGTGCTGCGTTTTCCATTGAATTCTCTGTTCTCTGCTCCTCTTTCTTCTCCATGGATTTGATTACAGGCACAAATTCTCCATTTAATTTTATGTTTCTTGCTTTTAGAGAAAGAGAGAGAGTTTTTGTTTTCTTCTCTGGGTTTTGAAGTGTGAAGAGAGTTTGTGAAGGGACTTTCATAAGGTGCTTTTCTGGGTGGTTTGGACAACAGGTTGGCCCCACATACTTTTTTGTTTTTATAATTAATCTCTTTCCCTTTTTTATTCTTTTATGGTTCGTCTCGATCATCTGAACAATATTACAAAAAAAAAAAAAAAAACAAAACAATTTAAAATCTTGTCTGTACTCAGTCCTATTATATATTGTGTACCAAATATAGCACATATTTGGTGCATATTAAAAATTTACTAAAAATTTATGATCAAATTCAATAATTAATTTTAATCACATGTTTTATTAAATTCACTATTTTTATTAACTTTTTAACTATATCATGTTTAAAATTACTTAAATTATAATTTCAGCTAGTCAAACTGGTCAAACATACTTTTTATCTACACATTTCATAGGACACATAACTTACAATCTATTTTTTATCTACACATTTACCAACAACTTATAATTTTAGTACTTAAAAAATAATATCAGCATTATCAAATATGTGCTTAATCAATTTTTTTATCAAAATTTATTAAAAATTTTTATCAAATAATCTCGTAATTTTATTATTTATTTCTAAAGGTAATTTGAGAAAAAATGAAAACAAAAGTTCCAAGCTATACACTAATAATTTTTTATTGTACTTGAGTTTATGGTAAAACTTTAAGCACTTTTGACCATACTTAAAAGTAGTTTTCTCTTCTTGACTGTAGGTAGATGTCAAGAATAAACTGTAGAGAAATGTAGCTAAAAAGTCGATTTTAACGAGTGGAACTAAAAACTTTTTAATATGTTTGGCAACGTTTAAATTATAATTTTCGTTGGTTAAACTGGTTAAATATATTTTTTATTCACATATTTAATATGACCCACAACTTACAATCCAATTTTTAATCACACATTCACCAACTATTTATATTATAAGCACTTAAAAAATAATTTCAGCACTTAAAAAATAATTTGAGGAGCTTGAGAGTGACTGGAAAGTGCCGGTGGACAGTTGGTACGGAAAGTTAAACAGATGGTATAGAGTGGGGGGCCGTTGGCAATTAATGCTAAGGACCGACCAAGAGTGGTCCGTCAAAATAGTTGACATTTCATTACGCGACCGGTTGACTGGTAACTGGTTGTGTGTGAAAGGGAGCTCCGGTTTCACCTAGAATTGAGAGGAAAAGTCGAAAAGAGGTTTAGGTGGTGAAAATTAGTTCATCTTTGGAATTTGTTTTCACCTTTAATTCCCCTCAACTTTAGCGGAAATTCATTCATGAGTGAATACAGAATGTCCTTTATGCCCTTCTACTTTAGAAAATTTGCATCGTCTCACATATTTGTTATATCTTATTGATAAAAATATACTTAATTTATTAATTACATTTTAATATATCACTATTTAGTTAATTTATTAGTTTTTTAATGTCACTATTTAATGTGTCTTGTTATTAACAAATATGAATTACTATTATATTAATGTAAACGTATATTAGGGGAAAAAAGTAAGTAAAATTATTGTTCAAACTATTATAATTAAATTTTTTCTTAATATGTGAAAATAGATTTAGACTTATCTTTATAAGACGAATAAAATATTATCTATGACAACTCAAAAAGACAACAAAATTAACCTTGTTAATGAACCAACATTAAGACCCCTATGCTCACCATGACATTCCACGTAATAGACATTGTTATTTCATTCAATATTTTGTTGGGAAGATTCTGATTGCACTACGTTGGTATAGTTGCGTATGCAGTACCAAGTTGGTCTCCAACCTTTATATGAAAGCATTTTGATTATCAACATTTCATTTCCATTAATTATATCCTTATATTTAAATTTGAATCAAATTTTCATGAATTTCAATTATGTATGAGTGAGTAATGTTTACGTCTTCAAGTATAAAAAAAAAAATTAAATAGTATAGAATTAGTTGATTGCGATGATGACATATCTCCTTATAATTTATGGGTATGATTCCTAAAGTTAGGGCCTTCTCAATATAGGTTGATAGATTCATGGGTATGGTGTTAGGACCTTTAGCTTTTTAAGCTATAATTGTTGCATTGTTTACACCAAGATCAAGTGTACTCTGTATGACAATATTGTGCTAAAAAAGGTGATGTGGTCTATAGATTCTAATCACTAACAAAAGTGATGTGGTTTGTAGGTCCAATTTTGGTAACTGCAACCATAAAATGAATTCAGACACGTTTGTTTAATAAACACCACGAAAAATAATGTATAAGTTATTTGTGTACAAGAAAGTTAAAATTAAGTTATAGTTTGTATGCACGAGTTTTTGTTGTAACCTATATGGCATAAAAGGGCAATGTTGATAGTGTAATATGTTTTAGGTGATACGGGAAAAAAATTGATAAATTGTTAGAAAATAATACATAAATATTTCTGCGACTTGATGAAAATGAATGATGTATATTTCTTAATAAGAATAAATACAATTACTCGCACTTTTATGTTTATGCATGGGTATTGATTTATCTCGAAATCCGTTGTCTTTAAGAATAATCTTGTTATAGGGTTGGGGGGTTTGGGGTAGGGCTAGAGGTAGGGGTAGGGGCCGTCACCTGAGCAATAGATCTTATGTTCCTTTTCATAGTACTTGTGCAGCCCCAACTTGGTTACAAATTTGCATTTCAGAAGTTCAAATATTAAAAAGAAAAAGACTTTTTATAACAGTAGGGGTAAAAGTAGGAGTAGGGGCCTCACTCAAGCAATTAGTGTTTGTTTGATAATTTTTTTTTTTTAAATTATAAGCAGTTGGTCTTACAAAATATTTAGATAAAATTTGTAGGTCTTACAAATTGTTTGGATAAAATAATATTTGACTAACTTAAAAATACACATATTAATGCTGATAATTAGATGAAAATGGTCGTAAAAGACATTTTATGAATGATGGACATTAACCGCCATGAAAAGTTTTTCTGAGAGTTGAAATCGTTATCAAAATTGTAATTGTTAAATAATAAGGATTCAGATATCCAATATAAATAATTGATTAGAATTAACCCTAACAAAGTCCTAACTTTAAAAAAAAAAAAAAAAAGTAGAATTTTAAAACATATTGTTCCCTAACTTAATTGAAACTCTATTCATGATAAGACATTAGATGTTGATGGTAGGTAAAATTTAATTTTTTTAGGGTTAAGCATTAGCTAATTTAGGCCTCTTGTTATATTTTACGTGCAATGTTTCATCATACAATCTTTGGCAAGAAAAATTTGAAATTATTTTTATTTTATTTTTTTGTTATTTTAAAAAGTAGGGGAAGATTTTTGACGAAATTTTTCATCGAAAACTTTATCGGTGACACTATTTTCTTTTAGAAAAAAAGAAGAAGACATCTTATCAAAAAGCAAGAGAATAAAATGGTTTTTGTGTTAGATAATATTTGTGGTTGTTGGTGGTATTTTTAGTTTGGATAAGCTTGTCAAAGACTGGTGTGGAAAAATCTATGAACAAAAAATAAAATTTTAAAAAGAAAAAGAAAAAGAGAGTCATATATATTAATTTTGGTTTGTCAACTACTTTTTGTTGGCATTCTAAAATGAATTAATTGCGACTTTTATTTGTTGCATAATTCATCATTTTTTTGTTGGCCTTTCATTCTTTTGTGGATTAATTTATGTTAACATAAAATGCATGATTAATTAGTTGTATAACAATACAAATCAACATCGTAAAATAGAAAAAATCTTGTATCAATACTGAAACCGCGTCAAAATTAATTGTACTTGCTTTGTATCTATATTTAGATACTACTATATATTATCATCTAGACAAATTAGACATCTAACTTGTACGTAATGGCACAAACTCGATTACAATTTACAAGTTCAAAACTCTACCAAATGAAAATAGTATCTCTTATATATATGTGCATAGATGATATTGCACTCTAGATGCACATAGTTTCATTAAAAAAAATCATTTTTCATTAGTAAATCCATATATAGACAAAAGCACATGCAATTAATGTTAACGCGGTTTCAGTATTTTAGGGTTTCTTGCATTACAAGCACTTTTTTTTTTAAAACACTTTCTGAGTCAGTCCATTTTGCCTTGTTTAATTAGAATGAAAGGATTATCCACTTAAGGTGAATAATTAATGGGAAATTTCAGAAATTAGACCATAATGAAAGTGAAATATATATGTAATAAATGTCGTAGTAGATATTGTAATACTAATTTTTTGTTAATTCTAGAATGTCAACACACAAGGTATAGTTGTTAATTTGTTATAATTAATTTTTATTTATTTTGACCAAGAAAAATTAATATAAGTCTCTTTTCTTTTTATTTTATCTTCGAACAATGCATTTGTGCATCTTATGCACGACTGACTCTACAATTTCATATACAATTAATTTTGCATACAAGAACATGTAATTAATTTTTAAAATTTTTACAAATCCAACTTGAAATCAGATGGAAAATATCTTATCTCGAGTTTTTTATTTTATTTTTGAATACAAAACACGAGTTATTGTAAGAAAAATTTCTATAGGTTGATGAATATTTAGTTCGATCATATCATACTTTTCAAAATCTTGCTTAGTTATATGTCAAGACCGACATAAAACTCCTTCATTTTGATTAGTCTCCATTATAATCTTACTGGACGACCCACGAATTTACTTATGAGGTGTTCAACTTGTTTCTTGATATATTAATTAATCCTTGATCATTAGTCTTATAAAATATCATTTTGCTATTACCAGAAAGACAAATTTTCACCTAATCCAAGCTAGTCCAAATCCATGTAATTTACTTTAAATCATGGTACGGCATTGACTTATTCAAATGCGAGTTTAATTTTGGATTTACATAAGAGTAATTGTCGACGGTACGATATTATAATAATTATTTTTCTTTAAAAAATTACTATATATTTTCTTTTTTCTAGAAACCTAAATAAAAAAATGGCTATATATAATCAAGGTTTTACTTGCAATTGAATAATATTTTACCAGACAAGTTGACTGTTGTTTACTTCCTACATAAGTTTTGGTGCTGTCAGGAGGGACAAAAATGTACCGTGTATTTTAATCTATTGTTTTACGCAACAATAATATTTTATGGTAAGGTCGATTATTCAGTATTACAGATTAAATACGTCCTACTATTTCCCTTAATTTGGTTTGAGAAAATTAAAGAAATTTTGTAATAGTTGTGTGTAGAGATATACATCGTAGTTATAAACACACAATAATAAAGTATGTCGTTAAATTGGTAAAATAATCTGGTAAATTATAATTAAGGAGATAATTAATAACAAATTTAGTGCAATGTATTTTTAATTAATTATTAATACATAATAACATATATACGAGTTCCTGCTCCACATGCAGTGGCCCGTATGTAATTGTAAATTAAAATAAATTAAATGATGTTTATGTCCAACACCGACAGAATAAATATTAATTCAAGAAACTGGAGTAGGGGGTCCCTGTCTCCATTGTATTCCGCGGATACTTCGTTAAGAATAACAAAGTCAGAAGTCAAAAACTTTGAAAACATCTATTTTTGTGTCTATATGTATATACACACACATTACATATATAGATAAGGGCAATATTTGATTATTGCAAATTGACAATTAATTTGTGTTGGTAACGGAATGACTACATCGTAAGAGTTCGATGGGTTACAAGAAGTACTTTGTCATGCATGTCGTGACTCAAAAGTCACAAACGCGATGCACAATTCAACACCCATGAGTACTTATTCTATCAATCATATATATATGGACATATAGATAGATAAATTCATTGGGTGTTGAGTTGCACAAGTCTAGTTGAGGGTGAATTACGGGGTGTGAAACAAAAAGTATGCATATAGGCAAGGGAAGGAGCTAGGGGTTTTGACTACGTGCCTGTGGTATTACGACCATTACCATTATAATGTTATTTATAGATCAAATTATTTTGTGAATTAGAATTTCACTTTAAAGTTTATGGATTGGAGTCAGGGAAGGTGATTATAACTAAAAAAAAAAAAAGATTACATTTTAAAATTGGGTTGTTCTTGAAAAAAAAAAAATTTACATTTTAAAAATTAATTTTTTTTCGAAACAAAACCGAACTATAGAGTGGGGGTTCTAGAAAAAGATAATTAATTCATTACTCCATGTGAGGGTGTATCTAATTAATCATGCTATAATGTTCTTAATTAGATATGTTAGTTTGGGTCTATACTATTATTGGGTAATTAGGCATTTTGGAATAGGATGGTCCAATAATCTCATTTGTAGTGTAAATATTTGTGTAAGAAAAACCATGCACATGATGTTACCAATTTTCACATGGGGAATCTATCTATCTGAAAGTACTATCCTTCTTATCTCATTGATTAGTGTATGTATTTATGCAGGGTCGGTTTTAGGCAGGAGTTCAAAAAAATAAAATTTTCATATAAAAATTTGTTTTAATTTTTAATTTTCTATATTAGAAAAAAAAAAAACATTTTTGTCTCAAGGGGAACTCCAGCACACGGGAGCTCCCTATATCCACCCCTTGTATATAAGTTGTATGTAATTAACCACATTATAGCATGCACTACAACAATATTTTTTTTTTTTACGGCGGGTAAATTGCAGTTAGTGTTTTCAATCTTTGACTTCATTTGAACTTGTATCCTCAAGATTTAATTCTTGGCATTCATCACCCCAACATTTTATATGATTAGCAGGCAATGCCCTCATATCCTTATATAATTAACAGCCAATGCTCCTCATGTAAAGGCATTGGCTGCTAATTATATAAAATGTTAGGGTGATGGACGTCAAGATTTAATATTGAAGATACAAATACAAATAAAGTCAAAATTGAGGACAATAGCTGCAATTTGCCCTAATAGGACTTCTTATCATGACCATGCGACCGTCCTAAATATTTTTATTGGTTGAATTTATTTTTTATTAAATATTTGGTAAATGTAATTTACAACTAGATTTGAAATCAACATAGGATGACTATGTAGTAAGCGACTATGAATAACATTACTCATTCTAATATATATTGAATAACCTTATTGAAAATATTAAACAATATTAGTTAAATTTATTTATTTATTTTTAAGAGGCAAATCTAATTATTCACAAATCAACTGCCTTAATTCATTAATTTCCTAGTTAAATTGTCATCTCCTCGTAATTTTTAAGTCATTCGCCGCCACTAGAAGTCTAGAAACAAAAATCTTAAGATTCCTAATTTTAATTAATTTAATTTTTCTCTCGGCTTAATTAATTAAACCAAAGAATCAATTATAATCCACAACTTAATTAGTTAAAATGTTGCCTTCAATAGGTCTCATCAAATATAATCCAGCCTATAACTGCCCCTTTGTTAGGTATTAACTTACACTGCAAAGATAGTGGTTACTATATAAACTAAGGGCAATATATAACCGACCATCCATTTTTTTAATTATTTTCAATTAATTGTGGGGGTAGGGGAATTTCACAAAGGAATATTTGAAATAATTTCCTATTTTAAGCTAAGGGGTTAAATTAAGTATTTGAAATTTGTGAATGTAAACATTATTGGCAACTTTTACTTGCAATTTTCACACCAAATCCATATATGATTCACCAAACTTCGTCTCATCTATTGATATTTTTAAGTTAAACAATAATTTATTTCAAAAATTATTTAATTATATAAATTGATAATATTTGGACAGAAAAATTAAAAAAAATAATAAAAAAAAACATTTAACATCAAAAAACAAAACATTTAACATCAAAACCAAAAATCATTTGTGACGCTTTTTGTCTCAACCATTGTCAATGTTGCAGAAAAGATGATAAAATTTGATGACATCCATGCCACTAGGATAGTGGTGTTAATCGAATTGAATTGACCCATTTGTAGAGTCTCAAAATAGCATGTAGACAAGTCTAAACTAGCCCAAGTTCGGTGGCTTCTTAGGTCGAGATAGACTTACTGACTATGCATGTATTAGCATTTTATTTTTTTTTTTGCGTGTGAGGTGACCCAGTCACACCTACATGCCATAGCTCTTACTTTTTTACTACTATGAGATAAGCATTAAGGATAAGATTCTCCACAATATTATTTTATGCATTTTTACTCGCAGACAAAATATATATTTTATATTTTTATATTTGCTAAACTTTTTTAATTTTTTTTTTTTTTTTTGAAATCTTGATTCTAGAATATTGGAATGAAAGCAAAACTTCCATTGATTCATTGAATAACACTTTATTTTATTTTATGCGAGGAGAATCCATTGAATGTATTCATTGTATATATTTAAATATGGTGTGTAAATGATTCTATTTCTAGATAATTAGCATGATCCATTTTTGACAGTTACTAAATTAATCAATATTCTTTAAGCAATTAAACAATATTTAGATTCTACTAACAACTATTAATTCCATCCGCCCCGACCCACTTAATTTTTTTATACTTGACAAGATACTAACCAAGATTTTGTGCTTATATATTTTTTACTTGAAAGTAAAAAAGAAGAAATTATTCAAAATATATTTAAAAATAACTTTTACTTTTGGGAAATTTATTTTTTTACTTAACTTGTGAAAAATTTAATTGTTTATTAACTGTGGAGTTTCCAATTAATTTAATTTAATAAATTAAAAAAATCTGTTAAGATGCTGAATGATTGTCTATATGTTTAAAAAACTAATTCACATGACGAATCAAATATCCGAGAAATGAAATTAAATCTAATATTTAATATAGGAGCTTGATATATAATATATATTTCACAAGCTATTGTTTGACTTTCTGTTCATTAAAGCCCGTGAAGTATATTATATTAAACTCTGCTTAACCACTTCATCAATTTGAGTAACAAATATTATAGGATCGTTTAGTTTGTACCAACCTAGGTCACAACTCAAAAACATGGTAGCTAGGGCTGCAGGAAAAAACCCAACTTGCAACGTCAAAATCAATAAACACATAGTTTCATATAAATGACAAATTTTATTTTCAAGTCAATAGCATATATTTTGTAAATCAACGGCATATGTGATATGACCTGAACTCGAAATATTTATTTAATTTAAAAGTTTGAACAATTAAAATAGAATATATTGTAAATATTTATTTTAATCATTTAACAAATCCTTTGATAAAATTTATTTTTAAAGAAAACATAAGAAATGTGAAAATTGGTTGACTTAAACCCTGTGGAAGTTTGAACACTCACCGATGATTGCGGCCATTTTCCCTCGAAATTATTAAACAAAAAAAAACATAATCTTATTGTTATGGGACTTATATTGAAATAATAATAAAATCTGTAGCACATGATCAAAGTCAAAGTCAACAGCTTTTTGGTTCTTTTTTGATGGATTTTATTATTATTTATTTATAATTGATTTGAAACTGTAACGCGTCAAACATAAAACAAGAGTCCAGACAAAATCAGTCTTGTTTTGCGTGCACGTCTCTCTCTCTTTTTATTATTAATTGTAAGTGATTCCTTCACTTTTTTGGGCCAAATATTATTTTGCATGCAGAGTCCCATACTTTTTTGCTTGCCGTCTCCTCCTTTTCTGTTACTTATATTATTTGTGTAGACAGACGTTTTCTAGAAACTAATTCATATGTGCTTACCAAAACAAGCAATGAATAATGAAATAAGAGATGCAAACGTAAGCAAAAGATGTTTCAAACGCTTTCATGGTACGAATCAGAATTTCGTAAAGGGCTAATAGATTGTCCCAGACTCCTTATAAGTGCAAAGGTTAATTAAGTTCACATTGTAGTTGAGTTTGGATAAAAAAAAAAAAAAAGAAGCCTCTGTTCTTTTAAAAAAAAATTGACTAAAAATACGACATCTTTATTAAAAGCCTCCTTCAATTAAAGTGATTTTCAAAATTGTAAACTTGTTCTGTGAAGTTGGTCGCCTATAAGATGCCCTCAAAGTGTTCAAGCCCATTGTGTCCAAGATTGATGCCCTCTATTGTACTCTTCTCAAAGGGTATGGGCAGCAGACACTGTACATAATGTTTGATAGTTTTTTTGGGTTAATTTCATTAATTGTCACTAAAGTTTGTGCAAAATTTTAAATTAGTCATTAAAATATTTTTCTTATCTTATTAATCACTAGAGTTATTCATAATTTCATAAATAGTTACTCAATTTCAAAAATGATCATTCAAGTGATACGTTAGATTTTCCAATATTTACCCACTTTAGCACCATTTTCTCGAATTTTTATATCTTGACAATCTTATGCTCAACCTTTAATTTGTTAGCGCACCACATTCCTTATGTGACAGTTAAAAAAAATATTAAGTGAGTGTTTAGAATTTACCCTTAAATTCATATAAAGAAAAATATATTAATAAAAAGAGAACAACTAAAAAATATAAAGAAAATAAAATTAATTCACCTTAAATTGGTGGTGTGCTGCCAAGGTAGATGCTAATATATTTTGTTCTTAATACTGTTTTGATTAGCACTGACAGATTCACAGTTTTTTTTTCTTAAAACTGGTATTATATTGATTCTTAATTTGCCTAATATTTTTCTATACTAATTTTTAATTGGAGTTTGGTGCTAACTTAAAATGGTGGTCACTACATATATTAGTGTATAAGAGCAATGTTGATTGTTTGTTGTAGTGTGTGGAAGTTGTGGCGGTGCACAGAAGTGGTAGTTAGTTGCTAGTTTATTATTAAATGGGGATGGGGTTTCTGATGGATAAAAAAGAAGGGTCAATTTTCCATTTAAAAAATGTTTAAAATTTTTCCTTCTTATTTATATGTTTTCCTTTATTTAAATATAAATGAAAATTCATATTTGAACACACCAGAAACTATTATTAGGGGTTGAGGATGTTGAAAAAAATGAAAGGTTGGGACAAAATTATGATTAAAGATCAAACCTGCAATTTTCTCTTAGTTTTACTAAGATCACTATTTGTGAAATCATTAATAATTTCAATAACTAATAAGGTAAGAAAAATACTTTAATGACCAATTTAAAATTTATCAAAAGTTTCGATAACAATTAGAGAAATTAACTTGTTTTGATGTGGGATAGAGTAGTACTAGACACCGGTGGTGTATAATTTCCGTATCTAGTGAAAGCTTGTGCATATAGTTTTGCTGCTAAAAGGAGTAATGAAATCCACACTCAATAATAGTTAATGGATTATCTTCTAATTTGTGCGACATGACTTAAATATGGATGTTAAATGTGGGTTGATTCATGAGTCCTATAAGATGTTTGATAGAATGCCTAAGAGGGTTTTGGTTTGCTGGAACACTGTTATTGTGGGTTAGGCTCCAAACGGGATGCCAAAGAAGACGTTGGAGTTGATTTTATTGATGCAAAAAGAAGGGGACATGCCTGACATGGTTTTTGTGGTTTCAGTTTTGCTTGCCTCTGCTTCTATTGGGAATTTAAAGGTTGGAAACTATTTCAAGGGTTTGTTTTGAGACGAGGGTTGGAGACTTGGAGTCATATTTGAATGTTGCAACTGCTCTGATTGACATGTATGCCAAAATGTGGGATGGTTAGAAATGTACGGTTGATATTGGATAGGATGGATATGATTACAGTTGTGTTGTAGAATATCATGATCGATAGTTATGCGCAAAGTGGCAATTCCAAAGAAGCATTGGAGCCCTTTGATAAGACGTTGGATGAAAAGTTACACAAGTTAGTTGGTCAGTTCACAGTTGGAGTTTGGTTAAGATAATTCTGTGATAAACTCTTTGATTTCAATGTATTGCAAGTGCAAAAGAGTTTATATAGGTGCTGGATTATTTGATAAATTACAAAGAAAAACACTTGTATTGTAGAATGATATGGTATTAGGATGTGCACAAAATGGTTTAGTATTTGAGCTATTAGTCTGTTTTGTCAAATGCAACAACAAAATATGAAACCTGATTCATTCACATTGGTGAGTGTCATAACTGTTATAGCCTAGTTATCAATGTTTATGTTGCGCCAAGCAAAAAAATCCGTGGACTGGTTAAGGATGTGTTAGGACAAGAATGTGTATGCAAAATGTAGAGCAGTGCATATGGCAAGGAAGCTATTTGACATGATGGATGGGAGGGTGGCATGTTACTACTTGAAAGGCTATGATATATGGATATGGAACACATGGGTTTGAGAAGGAATTTGTGGAATTATTCGATAAAAATGTGTTTAGGTATTAAAAATAAAAATAGTTGGACTTCTCCACACATGCACGGTTTGATTTTTTCTTTGTTTCTCTCCAAATCCATTGGAATTGTTTCAACCTAAAACAATAAAATTAAAACACAATTAAGTAAATATTCATTCAAGATTACAAAATTGTCCAATTTTCAAATAAGCGTAAGTTATCAAAAATACTTTCAAACGTTCTTGGATTTAAGTATTTAACTAATCTCAGCCTGTAGCCATTCAGGAATTGTAGATAAAGGCTGCCTTTTTTACCATCATGAAGGAAGAATACATCTTAGAGCCTTTGATGGATCATTATGGAGCCATGGTTGACCTATTTGGTCAAGCTGGTTGACTTGATGAAGCTTGGAACTTCATTCAGAACATGCCCATTCAACGAGGACTATTGAATTAATTTAAATCAGTACACATTAACAAAGTCTATAATTGTACCAAAACAAAATTTATAATTAACAAACTAAAAAATGCAGGAATGTGATTATTACACAATTTGTAATATGAATAACACATACAAACAACACATTATTAAGCAATTTGTAATATGAATTATAAAGAAATAACAAATTAATCATTATATCATAATTTGTAATTAACCTTTTCAAATAGTAAAAAAATTACATAGTATAAGTTACAATCATTGTAACTAATGAAATACAGGGTTTCACCAAATTTTGCAGTAAAAAATTATTCGTATTTTTCTTTAAACGTCTGTCTATATTGTAATTTTGCTATATTTAATAAAAATCCGTATTTTTCAATTCACCCCTATTTTTCCCTATTTGTGTCATTAACCCTAAATACAATCCATGTATCAATTTTCTTTTGGGGATCTAAGTTGAACAAATTTAAGGATCTTATCATAGTTTCTCTACCTATCCGATGTACGCTTTTGATCGTCCTTTGAATCAGATAATCATGCATGAGACTTTCATCTAGTTCATAAAGACTTTGTTGCCACTTGAAGCGTCACGACACCTCGATGGACTATTATTTGTAATTACTATTTAATATTACTATTAAAATATAAATGCTGAAAAGTCAAAAATGTAGGAAGAGTAATGCTATTTATCACAACGAATGATCATCACAAGTCTATGTGGTATTTTATCACAGCGGGTGAGATTACAAGTCTATATGTTATTTATCACAACGGATGATGATCACAAGTCTATGTCTAATAAAACGAGTTTCATATTCCCACATTTCATTATACCTATTATTTAGGGTCTGCTTTGGAGTTTTTTTTTCCATCGGTTTTCACCGATTTTGGGAGGCACCGTTTATGATGGGTTGGAAAAACCGGCGCTTGTTAATTTTTTGGGGCACCGATTAAACTACCCAAAAGCAGTATATCGTAATTTGAAGTGTATTTCTCAACCCTCAAATAGTTGATTTTTTGCTGTTCTTCAAATTATCTTTCAAATTTACCATTTCTAAAAATAATTAATTCTAAATCTACCATAAACTTAAAATATATATTTCATTCTTCATATTATCTTGAAATGCACATTTTGCATATTCTTTCCAAACAATAATTTATTTATGTGCTATTGAATTATTTTTGAAAATTTTTGCAATCAAAAATATATTTATATTTTAGTTTTTACATATTTCATATTGTTTATACATATTTTTTTTAATATATGGTTATATATATAATTTTATTCTTTTAGGAAACTTTCATGATTATTGAATAATAAACTCCCAAGCATGAGTTGGAAAGTTGGAATATTTTAAAAATTGGTACTAAAATCGTCCAAAATCAGACCTCACATAAACGCTCAAATACGGTACTTTAAAAGACATTCATAATCAATGTTCTAATTACCACGTAGCGTGAACAGACTAATAATAATCACATAAAAAATAGGGTAATTTGCAGCTTCCGTTCCCAATTTTTGAACTTTTGGCACTTTTATCTCTATTCTTTATTTTTTGGCCCCATATCCTCAACTTTTCTTATTTTGGTGGCTGAAGTCCTCAATCTTTGAACGTTTGGCACTTTTATCCTCATTCTTTATTTTTTGGCACATATATCCTCAATCTTTCTTAATTTGGTGGTTGAAGTCCCCAACCTTTGAACGTTTAGCACTTTTATCATCATTCTTCATTTTTTTTGCACCCATATCCTTAACATTTCTTAATTTGGTGGCTGAAATCTCCAATCTTTGGACTTTTGTATCATATTTTTTAATTTTTTAATTGGAACTTATGAAAAGTCTATTTAAAGCCAAGTTTTGTGAGTAATGTTGTCTATAAATATTGGTTTATTTAAAAAAAATTATTTTTAAAAATTTTATGATATTTTTAGATTAATTTTTAATTTTTTAATTGAAATCGGGTCGACCTTGGTTTGACCCAGTTCGACCTTTTGACCCTTGACCCGTTATTTTTTTCGGATCGATGGCCAGTCATGTTTTCTGAATATTGTATTATTCAGATAAATATTTTTATTTAGATAACTATATTTTGATTAATGCTCCATTTGGAGATATGGTTACAAAAATGAAGAATGAGGATATGGAGTGCAAAAATTGAATTTTAATTGAAACCGGTCGACTTTGGTTCGACCGGTTCGACTTTTTGATATTTGACCCGTTATCTTTTTGGGTCGATGACCGAGTCTATTTTCCGAATATTGTATTATTCGGATAAATAGTTTTATTTAGAAAACTATATTTTGATTAATGCTCAATTGAGGATATGTGCAATTTGAGGATATGAGTGCAAAAAAATGAAGAAAATCTCAAAAAAATTGTAAAAATAAGTTTTTTTTTAAAAAAAATCAACATTTATAGATAAAATTACTCACAAAATTTGGCTTTAAATAGATTTTTCATAAATTTTAATTAAAAAATTTAAAAATATGATACAAAAGTCCAAAGGTTATGGACTTTAGCCACCAAATTAAGAAAGGTTGAGGATATGGGTGCAAAAAAATGAAGAATGGGGATAAAAGTGCCAAAAGTTCAAAGGTTCGGGACTCCAGCCACCAAATTAAGAAAGGTTGAAGATATGTGTGCCAAAAAATAAAGAATGAAGATAAAAATGCCAAAAGTTCAAAAGTTGGGGACGGAGGCTGCAAATTACCCTAAAAAATAACATTATTATTGTAGGAATGGGGCCACAATTTGAAGTATATGACGTGAACAGACTGTTTCCAGTGTACTCAAATGTCCACACGGGGTTTGAACCCCAAGAAAGAAGCCCAAATTGAATTCATTTCAAAGTCAAAAGTCCGCAAGTGGCACCTCTACTGGTCAAGATATTGTTTATGCCAAAAAACTACTTTTTTTTTTTTCTTTTTCTAATAATTGCGGTCTCCAACTATCAGTGGTGTGTTGAAAACAAGAATTGAACTCTATGAAATGTGATATTCCAAATAGATATTTGATTCATTTTAAATTAACAAATTCGCAACCCCTCGTTCAACAATGACAATACAATTGTGATTCCCGTCTAATTTGATAAAAGTATATTAGACGGAATATTGCATATCAGATGTGTCATCAATTTAAGAAATGCATGTGCTAACACGTTATATGGCATGGCATATCACCATGTTTAAAGTAGTGCCAAGCTTTCAAAATATAATGGTTAATGTCATTGAAAATCAATATGCAAAGAGTTCTCAAATTTTGAGATGCCAACCCGTGTCAAGTTTGAGTTCACAGAGAATTATTCTGTATGACAAAATTCCCACAAGCTCTCATCCCAATGCAAAGTGACTAACTTCTTTGAGAGAGAGATTGCATCTTGAGATTAACGGCCGTACTAAACAAAACCAAACGACATAATATACAAAATTTAGCTTTTTTCTTCATTAATAATGCCGGTACTCTACAGTCTACCTAATCAAACAAGACTGTAAATTATATATTGACACTTCATTATTTGAAAGCAACGGAGAAATTCTTTCACAGGAAAGCTCGAATAGGCCCCTTAACCTCCGACGACAAACCAGGATTCATAATCTACTGTTAAAGCTAAGTAATACCCCTTTTAGCTGAACTTTAATTAGCTCGAAACATAGAACAGGAAAGTGAATTAACAAGGAGCTACAGAAGACAAGAAGTTATTTGATACAAATTTGAGAAATTTTAACAATCCTATTGTTACAGAAAAAGGTCTATTCTTCTCAGCATCAAACACGCTAATAGTAGATATTTTCTCTTCCACACCAATCAGTTGATAAAAACCAAAATTCAACACCAGAAGCTCAAAAGAGATGAAATAGAGATTTGGGCTATACTCTTGACTAGAAAATCGAGCCCTCCCACCTGCGTTGAGAATCATACACGGTTTCTCATGAATCTGAGGCAGTAGCAACAGCTTGCTGGAGTCTACGTTGATGTACATCCCAGTTGTATACACGAGCAATGGTAACCTGGCCAACAGCATTCACAAAGATAAAAAGTAAGGCAGGAAAATACTGCAAAGCCATTGAAAGTAGCTTCACATGATGATTATAAACAAAGGCATTTCATTTGCATCGAGGTCAATGGCTATGGCTCGAAAATTTAATGCTGGTATATTGGCCTCCAATTCATCATTTGGCAGACCTGGGCTGATGCAACTTACAAATCAAACTGCTCATAATATCATGATATTAATACTAATAATAGTGATGATAATGTTGAACTACCTCGTCTAAACACTTCAAAGCTATCTGAGAGGGGACACATTTATTTCTTTTAAATTTATTCTTCAAGAAATGATAATGATGATGATAGCATCGACGACAACAATAATAGTGATAAAAACAATTGTAAGCTATTCATCTTTATTCTTCATACGTATAAAGGAAGAACTTCCCTTTTTAATTTCCAAAATGGGCAAGGAAAATGCACCTGGGTAATTGTCACTTGATCCCTCAAAAATTGTAGATCAGCGACAAGAACTTCTAAACTTGCTTTTGCATTTTCCAAATTCTTTTGAAGAAGGGCAGTTGCCTGCAAAAAAGTTTTCAAAAAACACATTGAAGGCATGTAGTGCACGAAAGGACAAGTTTAAGGCCTTTTAGATAACCAGTAAAATACCTCTTCACGTGAATATTCCAGCATGACATTTGCTCCAAGCCATAGGCACACAGAATCAGTATCTTCAATGCGAGCCCTGGAATAGATGCCTTCAGATATTTCAAAGTCGGCAATTAGTGCCTGCAGCCAACATGTAGAGCCAATAACACAAACATCTCAAAGTTATATAGGTTGAATAATAGCACAATTTATCAAATCAATACAACAGCTTAAATGAATCGGACCGAAAGGACAGTGTGTTGGCCAATTTCATATACACAAAAAGTGAAGATATATCTAAAAAATGTTTCACCATAAAAACTAACCTCACCAGTACCCTTCTTAGCTTGCAAAGTTGCAACCACATCTAAGCACTTCTCAATGTCAGGAATCTTTGCCTGTTATATTAAAACAACTCAAAATATTGGCCGAAGTCTCAAAATGAGAAATGATGTAAGGAATGTCAAGCAACAAAACATGATTGAGCCTGTCAAAATTCAATTTTCACTTCTTTAGTCAGGATAATGGCTTACAAATTACACAATTCATGAAATTCATTAGTTGGCACACAATGGATGGTAACTTTTGGGATTTCAAACACTAAAGTAAAAGGAGTCATGCAGGCGTAGAGTGCAAAAATCAGATAAGGCATCAGGCTTTTCATTATGAGCCGCAGACAAACAAGGAAGTGAAAAGAACCTGCTAATTTAATACCAGACAACAAGAATTGTCAAGCCAGTAGTTCAAATCTTTATGAATCATCATCGGTTGCGGTTGCAAAAGAAAGAACGAAATGCATGGTCCACTGAAATTTAAATCATATTCATTTCCTTAAAAATTTAAGAATAGTTTGAACCTAAGTAGTTGAGTGAGAGTCAAGGAAATATTTGAAGAAGAAATAACAGAGCCAAACGACAAACTGAGTATACCTGAAGATCCCGTTGCTGAGCAAGAAGTTTCATCTCCACTACCCTGTACTGCTGAAGCCTGCCATGCGTTTAAAGTAGAATGTATAGTAGGAAACAGAAAAAATATGTTAACAAGCTTGACAGAAAAAGAATCCCTTCAAAGAAAAACGAGTGACATTTGCAAACACATTTGTCATGATATTCCATGTAATTGGTAAATAGCTCAAAAGCAATGATCCGATTATATACACTGCCTAAAGCCACCACACAGTTCAACCTAAGCCATCATTCCATACAAGAGCTGTACATTTCACTTACAAAGACAATTACACAAACATCTGTTCTTATATTAGTAAAATCTATGTAGTCAACAACAAGCAAAACCTTTTTCCCAGTGAACTTGAGATAGAATACATGAATCATTTTTTGTCACTCTGGTAGAGCGCAATATCTGTTGCAAGGTTCAATAAAATCAAATCTTTTGCAACCATATCTCCATTCTACAAACTTGTCTTTCATCTTATGGACATTTTCTCCCATAGCAATCCAACGCTCTGTATGTAAAATATAGTTGGTCTAACAGCTATTCTAGGAAAAATGTTTTGTTAACTTGTTAGCTATCTTTGTATCACATAAAATCTCTATAGCATCTCTCCATTTTGTGCAACCCACTTTAACTTTAAGCATTACATCCTCTTTAAGTTCTACTACGTTATTAATAATTGAACCCAAATACCTAAAATTAGAACTCTTCCGGATAACACGATCCTCTATTATGATTACACAATCATTATTATTCCTAATTTCCTACTATGACTAGAAGGACATTTTGTATTATTTTTATTCCATCCTAATTCTAGCTAAGCACTCTAGAATTTTAACTTATAATTATTCTCTCCTAATCTCATCAATCAAAATTATGTTGTTAGGGAAAAACATGTACTAAGGGACATTATAGCAAAGACTAAGACCAAAAAACAATGATTTTGTGCAATGTATGATACAAACCTATAGTGATAGGAAATTCTCTAATAAATCATATGCAAATTTTACTTTGTTTTCTCTATATTTTTCCATAAATCTGGAATGAGTGAACCACCTCCATAGTAAATCTCTCAAACTGGTTCTGTAATAATTCAAATGACACCAAAATCTATACTCAGATGTCCCTCTCCTATAATTTCATAGCATCACTCATCAACTTTCATTTTTCTCCATCACAAAAATCACCAACATTTTAAGAGTGTGAGCAAGGTGACGCACACAAATGCATCTTTAATTTTAGACATAGAAAACCAAGATGACTAACTAGACTAAATTTGAATTGAGAAAAGTTGGGCCAAAGAGATAAAATGAACCTAAAGAAAAGAAAAGATACGTGCAAAAAGAAATAAGAGGTTAATAATCAACTTGATGGGGGTGAACAGTCTTTATGTATTGCAGAGAAGCTTTGTCTACAATTTTTTTTGAATATAAGGTGTGAATTTCTTGTTAATTTGCCTTCTCCCCTCATTTGATATTCATGACACAGTATTCCCATGCTCTAGGCTAAATGCCTCCCACTTTAGATATAATGTACAAACAAGGTTCTATACCCCTCTTGTATCAAAATTCATTGACACACGTCTCCTACTCCAAAGTTCCAATGGGAAAAGAGTTGCGGCAACTGCTTGCCCACACATATCCATGTCCGACACATGTTGGATGCCAATTTGCTTCACTTCAACATGTGTAACTGCACAGTAGTTTTCATAATATGTAACACATGTCTGTGGAATAGCTCAATTAAAGACCAACGGTTAAGACAATTAAACGCCATAAAATGGAGATGTCACCTATTTCACATATAAAAAACAAACAAGGGGGATTTTAGCACATTCTCATCAAGGATTCCATGCACCAGTAACGTGAAGAAGTGTACGCCATTCATAACTGATGTTAGCATCTGGACTTGAGATATTATATTTTCTCTAACAAGATTCAACAGAAGCAATTATGCAGGAAAGGCCAAAATGATAGTAAAGGTATGGAATAACTTTGATTTGGTGTCCATGACATATTCTCTTGCCATAATAAAACTGATAAAAGTTACAAACACGTTTTGCTCCATCAGTGACGACTTCTTATTAATGAAATGAAGGACATGGTTCATGATAATTATTCCACATAAAAGAAGTTCTATATCATGCAATCAACCAGACGAATTGCATATCGAACAGCAAAAACCCGCCCGTCAGATCAGTCATCTCATTTGTATTCTATATATTATCTTTGGTCCACAAGATTCAAATGTCATCAGATATTATCTAGAAACTCTATCTTCAACTTTAGAATTGTTGATTAGGTTGCATGTTTATCTCAAAACCTAAAATATTCCACTCACTTAAAACTGAGTGGAAACTAGTGCTTTACATCAATCAAAAAATACACTGCACATGGGCTGAGTCCTATAATTGGGTTCCAAAATAATAAATAATTATTAAATTAAGTTTGACAGTTTCAATAAAGTGGTAAAATCCAGTTAGCAGAAACTGAAGAAATGTATCTCAAAATGAGGAATGTGGGCTCTATACAGCATGAATTCAGTAGCAAAGATGAGAATGATAGTAATTTTGGTATTATATTAAATATAAGTACTTAAATTATTTGATTCAATGTTAAAATAGACACTTAGTACTTAAATTATTTGATTCAATGTTAAAATAGACACTTAGTTATAGTTAGAATAGATAAGAGGGTAAATGAAATATAAAAGATCTCCGAGAAAGAGAAACTCTTTAAAGGTAAGATGCTTTTTATTTATTTTAAAGAGTTAAAATAAAACTCCAACACACTCTCTATTTCAACTTTTTAAAATAAAAAGTGGGTTTAGCTATTTATATTTGGAGAGCCAAACTCACTTATCTATTTATATTTTATATTAAATGCATTTAATGATTTGGTTGTAAAAAAATATATTAAATAAAAAATGAGGGAAAAACAATAAATGTTTATTGAAAAAAGTAAAATGAAGAGCCAAAATAAAAATTATTGTTGTGGAGTGTATAAAAAATTTTATTCTTTAATTTAAAGATGCTATTTAAAAATAAAAAGACATTTAGAGATACTTTAAGAGTATGTTTGAGTAAAAATTTTTATAAATTATAAACAATGGGTTATACGAAATATGTGGATAAAAAATGGATAAAAATTGTGGGCTATACGAAACGTGTGGATAAAAATGATGTTTGACCAGCTTATAAGTGCTTATAAGCACCGGCAAACGTCATTAAGTTTCGAGAAATATTTTTGTATTTTGTCTCTTACTCGGACGACTAATTTGTTATTTGTTCTTGTTGGTCAAATAATATAAAATAATAAAATTTACCACAAATAAATATTCATATTCTACAAAGCAAATATTTCTGAAAAACATTAAAAATTTTTTCCACTTACGACATTAAAAATATATGCATCTACAAATCTCAAAAAAAAATAAAAAATTGAAAAAAGAAAAAACAATAATAGGTAAGAAATGGCCACGTGTACCTAAAACATGGTCTCAAGAAACGACATAAAACATGGTTTCACTCCGTATCCATGGTGATAACAAGGTAACAATAATAGAGCTCTCAATCCTCACTTTAAGTTCTATTCTCATGAAGTCATGATCAAGTATACCAATTCAAGAATTTCATGAACATGATATACGAAAGAAAATCTTACTAAACATTTATGTCCACTTCAATTATTAAACAAAGAACACAAACAATTACCCCAACCCAACGCATTGTCAGTCTAATGAAAATCTTCAAACAATGAATTTCATGAATTTTACATCCTGGGTGCACAATTCACTTATCATTTAAAGCAAGCAATTCCCTCGTGGATTACAACTTCCACCCCAAAACCGATATCCATGATTCCAATGCCAACCTTAAAATTACAAAATTGTAGAATGCGAGAGTGTGAGTATAAGCACACGCTAGTGAATATTCTAAATTCACAAAATAACAGACAAAATTAATTAAAAATGATATATTTTCCTACTGATCATAAGAATATGAACAAAAACTTTCAAGAAAACAACTTTCCGTATAATCTTAATCATGCCTTAACTCCCAGGGTTTAATCAAAATCCACCATCCTTCATATAATCGGAGAGAGTAATTAAACCAAACACTATAAAGATGAAACGCATTAAAAAAATAATAATAAAATGATATAATTTCCTACTGAGCATGATAATATGAACATAAAATTTCAAGAACCCAACTTTGAGGTATAATCTTACTCATGTCGTAACTTCTTGGGGTTTAATCGAAACCCCTTATATCCTTCATATAATTGGAAAACTTGCATTAAATTAAACACCACACAGATGAAACGCATTAATAATCAGATATTAAGCAATATAGAGCGGTAAAGTGTGAAAACCTTTCTTGCAGGAAAGAGAGGGCTGAGTTGACATCTAGACCAGTTTGTGAGAGGTAAATCTGGACATCTTCCACGAATGCCGCCGCCGGAATCCCTCTTCTCTCCGGCACACTTGCTGATGTTGATGCTGACGTTTCCATTTTCCGGTGGTTATCGTGTACTGTATCTCACAGTGTGTTAGCCTCTGCAGCTCCGCTTAGTCTTTGAGGTTTTTCTTTTACTGTTTTCTCTTCTGATTTTTTGATTTTTTTATTTTTTGCATTATTGCCGGCGGTGGGTGGAAGAAAGGCAATACTCCGCAACTCATTCAATATTTTTCAAAATTTCAATTAGGTCACTCAATTTTAAGTTGTTGCAATTGAGTGCAAATTTATGAATAATTTTACTAATTGCAATATTTATTTTATTTTATTTCATTTCACATGATCTTTTATTTTTGATTTTGGTTGGAGACAAATAATTGTTCGATAATTTTCACTCACTTGTTTGAATCTATTAAGGAAAAAAAAAAACATCTGCTAGGCCAATGCCCAATGTAACAAAAATAAGGATTGTACGATAGATTTGTAACTCGTACCATAATGACTAAATTTAAAAAAAAAAAAAAAAATGTATACACCAAGAAGTAAACATGACTAAATGAAGACATAATTAGACAATAATAAGACATAGGCTTAATCTGACCCATTTAGAGATAGCCCATTAAAGTTCTCTCTATGAAATCAACCCATGCAAGCTCAAGGTTAGGGCTTTATTACATTTTTAGCACTAGATCCATGGCCCATGTGCATATAGTAAAAAACAAAAAAAAAATATTTTTTTAATAATTCATTGACCGAAACAAAATTTAAATATTTTTTTATAAGAATAAATTAAATATAAAAAGTTGGATTATACCTATTTTTTTTGTTCCAAAAGGTTTCGAGATGGAGTTTAACTTGAATCTTAACTTACAATTGTCATATCGATTTTACGTCATTTACATTTTATCAAGATTATGTTTCACGAAGATATGTCAATGTGATAAATATTCTATATGTAGTATATGAATATTTATTTATTATAATAAACCAGCATGTCTGAATAATATTAATTTTTATGAATAAAAATAAACTACATATTAATCGTATATTCAAATCTTACTTAGAAACATAGACTAAGAAATTAAAAAAAAAAAAAAAAAATCTTATTTAGACGATTCATACACATTATATATATCACATGATTGTAAATAGGACGGTCTATGTTTCTATTCACTTTAAATTTTTTATCGGAACAAGAATGATGCAATTGTGATTTTGTTTTAAACTTAGAGGACTATTCGAATAGAAAGAAAAATTGATTGTAAGTTGACACACAAATTAAGATTTTTTTTAATTTTTTGAGTTCCTTAAATATTCTCAAAATTAACGTATTTTTAGACGTATTCATACGTTGATAACGTAAAATTTGAAATTGAAATAATGAAAGTACTTAAAATTAATTAATTATATATAAGCTGGGTGGAACCCACATTCCACATTTGCAATACATTTCGATTTCGTACAGTTTCTGCTAACTGGATTTTATTGACTTTATTGAAACTGTCAATCTTTAATTTATTAATTTTTAATTAAATTGGGCCCCAATTTTAGGACTCAGCCCATGTGCCTTGTTTTATTTTGATTGATGTAAAGCACTAGTTGTGTTTCCACTAACAATTACAATAAGACGTGATCGTGATGATTAAACTAATATGTTAAGGTGTCAAATTATGATTAAGGACATGTTTAAGTGATTCTATCCCTTTTAACTTTTGTGATTAATAAGTTTTATTGTTCTAGGTTTTGAGATAACATCCAACCTAATCAAGAATTCTAAAGTTGAATCTACATTTGTCTAGATCATATCTATTCCATATCAATTATTATCTATGTATTAAAATTCAGTTTTGGAGATTGACGCTAAAAAAATAAATCGGGTCCTAATAAAATAAACATAATTTTGAGAATAAAGTGACTGGCTCCGGAGGTGAGCTGATAAGCTTTTAGTGTCAACCAACCACTTATGAAGTTATTTTAATAAGTTTTTCGATTTCTCTAATTGAACGAAACAGCCCGATCAAATTTTTATAACAATGATCGTAATTAGTAGTTATGTGACTCAATTTGATAGTTTATATTAAATTTTGTCCCTCCTTAACAAAAGTATTATGTAAGCAAGATATGTAGATCATATTAAATGGTGTAGTGGAGTAGTAAATTTCGTATCCAACACAA
This sequence comes from Forsythia suspensa, assembly GCA_023638005.1. Classification (NCBI taxonomy): domain Eukaryota; kingdom Viridiplantae; phylum Streptophyta; class Magnoliopsida; order Lamiales; family Oleaceae; genus Forsythia; species Forsythia suspensa. Next base: position 47,483,984 of record CM042675.1, read on the forward strand.
TTTTTTACCTTTTTTATTAACAAAATTTATATTTACATTGTTATCTATTCAACGATCGTAATATTACATAATATCATTGAAGTGGATAATATTTTTTCTTCCAATGTGATTTTTCTATTAAGCAAAATAAGGAACCAAGATTATGGCAGGTGTAGTTATTGAAATGATGAAAACTTGGCCCCTAAACTAAACTTGTATCAACATGACTATCATGATAATAACTAATGCACTCAAGATTAATACCATTTAATGTTGTAAGGTTGATCCCACCTCCCTCAGCATGACTATTTTATTTAGTGATGTTGGGTGTGCCAAAAATGGACTAAAACCGGTCCAAAGTTGTTTTGACTTGGCCTATCAGTTTGTTTTAATATAGGTCGCGTGAATTGATAGACAATGACACAATTCTCTAAAGTCGAGGTTAGATTATTTGACTCTAAGCCTGCTTGCAAAATGATCGTCGACTGGTTATTGACGGTCTCGGCCACAACACTCGTAATGAAAACGATGATATATTCACCTTTGTGTAAGCCATTCTATTCAATGTAATAAATTCAAATTCAGACAATTTCTTAAAACAGAAAAACGTTGGGATTTAATGAAGCCACATGGGTGCATATGTATCTTCTGATGTTGTTGGTGCTCATGAATGTATGAAACCAATTGAAACGTGGTGTGTCACTATTTTGACTATGTGCATTCATTGTGGTTTTCTCATCCATCATCAACTGTCCATATTTAAAACTCGTAACAAAAGACCCATGTCACTCCCCCGTGTCCCTCTGATTCGCTTCGGTCGAGTTTTTGTCCGATTTTGTAACGATTACTTCTGAATTACATTTTGATATCCTCTCTTTACAAGTTGCTTCTAAAAGTGAGATTTACTGGAGAGGTTAGTTACACTGGGAGATGAGTACTTGAAGAGGATTGTGTTCACTGGAAGATTGATTCGTAAAGTCGCCCAACTAGAAGAAGTGGACGGCCACAAACACCAATTTTGAAAGTGGGGGATTGTAAATATTACATACTTTTAAATTCCATATCACTTGCAAGAGACATGATTTGAAGGTATATAAGTACATTTGACTCTCATGAGCCAATTTTAGAAGTGAGTTCTACTCAAAAATACCTGTAAAAAAAAATTGTGCGTGTGACAAAAATACTTATAAGATTAGAATATTCTAAAGTGCTAAGCTAACAAAATGTGAATGTGACAGGTGTTTTGCTACTGTACATGTCATGTATTACAATTGTAAGTATTAAACCTGAAGTGTGGGTAATACCCACATTTTATGATTCATAAACTAGATTCAAAACCATTAAATATTGTGGGTTCGAGCCAGCTAAGCTTACCGTCCACTTCTCTTCACCTGATACAAGATAGTCGAAGTACTCGCCATCTTGTAGTTCTCAATTTAGCGGCGGAATGTGGAAACACACTGCAAGAGAAATCACAGAGAAATGATCGAATATTCGAACGCCTCAAAAATACTATGAAGTACTTGAAAATGGTCAAATCTGTTGAGTCCACTATTTTTCATATTTTATCACATGCAAATCTTTCACTAGGCTTCACTCGAAAGTTTAAACTAATTGGTTACTCTATATTACTCAACCTACGAGGATGTGGGAGTAAAGAAGCTCCAAGTTGAAAAATATTGGGTAAAGATTCTAAACTCTAATTGTTCAAAGGACATAATGGCAAAATGTAAAACTTTCTCGCCAAGGTATCTAATTATCTTCAATTTACCAAATAATTTTGGGGGTAATTAGCACAAAACGTCTATACCTTTTGAAGTTATTGTGCAAATCGTCTCTACCTTTAAAATTTTGGTATTTTCACCCTTACCTACACATTTTCTTGCGCAAAAGGTCCTTTTTGTCCATTATCATCCAAAAATTGCCATTAACCCTCTTTCAGAACACGACTTGCCCACAAAGGAAGGGTAATTTCATCTATACACTTTCTTCAGATATTTTGTTTCCCTCTTTTGTTGCCAATTCTTTCACCTGAAAAATCAACCATAGATTAGATTAATAAAATTGATTCTGTAAATGATATTCAGCATCCTTTTATCTCTTATGTCTCACCTGAGAAAGAACAACTTGGTATATTGTAGGACTGAAGTAGGTGTAAGTAGTCCCACTATCTAACAAAAATTGCAATTGAGACGCGATAAGATTTTTACCATCATACAGGATGCTTGCAGGGCCAAGCATATTATTTGGTCTACATGTAAATTTCAACATGTGCAAATTAGTATTTTTAATCTTTTGTGAAATACATTTGGGTATGAACTAACTAAATTTCTGGTGAATTCCGCTACAGCTATGTTGATGAAGTCGGTAAACAGTGAGGATGCGGTAGTGGTTGAACCACTGGGAAATGGTGGCTCTGGGAATGCACAAGTGGACATAGCTAGTGGGAATGAATTTATGAATGAAGACACACTTTTTGATTTGCCTAATTTTCTGGTGGGCATTGCTGAGGGAATGCTTGTTATTCCACCAAGAATGACGTCTCAGTCGTCATTCGCCGGAAAATTCTGATGCCGAAAGCCTGTAGAACCATTTACTTAATCAAACCCAAATAAATTAACATCATTATCCTCTACAGGTCTCTAGGTGAATCAACAAAAATATTCTATTACGAGAGAAAAAAGTGTATGGACAAAATGGATGAAATTACCCTTTCTTTGTGGTGCAAGTCGTGTTGTGGAAAATGGTTAACAACAATTTTTGGATGACAATGGACGGAAATGACCTTTTGCGCAAGAAAATGTGTAGGTGAAGGTAAAAATACCAAAATTTCAAAAGTATGGACGATTTACACAACGACTTCAAAAGGTATGGACGTTTTGTGCTAATTGCCTAATAATTTTATGCAAACTAAAAAACTATATCATAAACTCTTTTTCGGGGGAAAAAAATGGAAATGTAATTTACTATGGAAGGTTCGTAGGGAGGCGAATATTTTTGAAAAAAGAATAAGAAAATAACCGATTTTAACTAGGTCGAGATCGACTAGAACCAAGCTTATTAAGCGGGCCACTCAAAAATCCGGCCGCGCCTTAAGAAGAAGAATCAGAAAATAGAAGGCAACTCCAATATATGATCAGTAAGCTTCGCCAAAATTCATGACAGATAATTTTTTCGACAATATATAAACTGTAAAACTTTAATCTATAAAACCTTAAACAACGTAAAAACTAAAGTACCTTCAATTTTTTTAAAAAAACACTAAATTACTACAATATCTAACAAATTTCAATCTAACATAGACCTAAGAAACAAGGCATATATGTGTCTATAAATGAAAATATGCACATCCCTAATTTTTTGCTGATAATAAATTGATTAATTATGCTCTAAGTTGTCTCATGGTAGGGGGGCAATCTCTCTGGAAACCATGATGCCTTCTGGCTGTGTTTAATTATATATTTTTAATGCAAATTAATTGATATGTTGGTGAAAAATAAAAATAAAAATAAAAATAAAATAATAATAATAACTTTGTAATTATTTTAAGATTATCATCATATTATTGTAAAAATATTTTTATATATTCACAACCCTATTCACAATTTTTAATTTTGCGAAGTAAAGTGTTCGAGTTTATTTTTCAATTTATAATATTTCTTAAGATTTAGAAAGTTTGCTCTATCTCTTGCTTACGACAAAATTTCATCGTTCTTTGCTATGCTCAACTCATTTTACATCTAATAAATGATTTGACATAAATTTTTATTTTTATTTTCCTTGGAGTTATAGACATTAAGACACATGTTAAGTAATTTAAAGAGACTTTCATTCAGAAGAGTGACAATTATCAATAGAAAATATTAAAAGATGCATATCTAAGGTAATATGGTCTATTTTGGTTAGAAAAAATCGGGTTGAATTGCTTGTTATAATAGATATAAAAATGACTCGAACATAATGATTAAAAAGAATTTGTCTATATATATCATTTTAAATTTATGTAAAATGAAACTTAGTTTATTGTGGTGGTGGTGGTGGTGTTGAAATGAATTAGAAAGAAAAAAGCAAAGGCCATTTAATTAGCTTTGTTTATGTAAATTGATGAAGCTATCAAATAAATATTCTCCTTTAGCATCTTTATAGGGTTAATGCCCTCGCGCTTATACATTAACAGGCTGTCTCACTTTTTAAAAAGCTAATTATAAGTTAAAATAATAAGCATAATTTGGTTATCTTAATGAAAAGTTTATTTAAAAAAAAGCTACAAATACCAAATACCAAACCCTAAACCATATATATATATATTTTAGACTTCACCAATACTTTCTTGCCAATAAAGATTAGATCATATATTCTTGTTTAATTAATTATTTAATTAATCCTAATGTGAGTTGTGATGTTTCCAATCAAAGACTAATATCATTATTTATTATCAAATTTGTCATCCTCTAATTATTTGATGATTTCATCTTGACCAAGTTTTTTTTCTCGATTGATCCAGTTTTAAATCATATCCTTCTCTATCAGCGAGTTGAGTTTCGTCTCAATTCACGGTTATTTATCGATATATGCATGCGATTTTTTTTTTTTTTATTCGAAACATTTAGAGCATGTTTGTAGCCAGTACCAAATATACAAATACACAAAACAAATACCAAAAGAAAAAAGAAAAGAAATAATACTAATAATTAAAACAGAAGTCAGGAGTAACGGAGACAGATAACGCACATGTGAAATGGGCCCTATGGGCCCTGCCCACCACATGGCCCAAAAAGGCAATACCACAAAAAAAAAAAAAAAAAAACCCATTAATTATTTGCTCAAACACTCCCAACATACACTTTCATTCAATTTAAGCCTCCGCATGCTTTCCCGTGACTCCCTTAAAGCCTCCTCTTCCAGTAGTCCTCGCCACTTCTCCTCCTCCACCACTACCTCCGCCTCCACCGCCGCCGCCACCACCACCGCGTTTATATATATGCATATGTAGATATATTTCATTGGATATTGACAGTTATTGTAGTGAATCAATCAGAATAGAGAACGGAGTTTTTCTCAAGTTTCTGAAGGTTATGATCAATTTGATGATTCACGTTAAGTTCTTAACATCGGCATGAAAAATATCACTTCATATTTGTTCGATTTTTGTATCTTTGCAAATTGCAATATCGTTTGTTCTGTTCTGAAGAATGTTTTGGATTCATTTTCAAGTTCATCGCCTCTTTTATTTATTGATGAGATGATAAACCAATAGAGTTCACTTCCCCCCTGAAAATGAGATCTTAAATTATAATTTATTTGATCCTGAAGCTCTAATTCTATTTGTAGCAGGAGGCTTTTGTTGAATCTAATTAGTTCTTGTAATTCCTTATTATTAGTCCTCTTATACAATGTATTAACTGAAATTTCATAATTACTTTTTGTAGACAGGTTTCCTAACCGTTAATCATCTGTTTATTTATTGCTAATTCTTAATTATCTATTATCAATCAGATTAAATTTCATTCATTTACGAGATGCTTTCATTCAATATGAATCTAACCAGTACTTTCGATTCTAATTCATTATTTATCCTTTCAATTGAATCTATAGGTCCTATTTCGTACCTGAATAGGTACATACATATAAATGGATATAGAGATGACGTCATCGCTGCTCCCAAATCCGGTGGTGAATTCCGAAAGATCAGCAATACGAAGAAAAAAGAAGAAGAAAATCCAAAGCCGAAGCGTTGGAGAAAATCTCAATAATAATCAGAATCAAAATTCTGCAACTCAATGGAAATCTGAATCTCAGCAACAAATTTACTCATCAAAGCTGCTTCAAGCGCTGCGCCAGGTCCGGCACAGCGGCTCACCAGCTCAAACCACCACGCCAAAGCGCGGCCAAGCTGTCCGTGAAGCTGCCGATAGAGTACTAGCCGCTACCGCCAAAGGCCGCTCCCGCTGGAGCCGCGCGATTCTCACGAATCGGCTCAAGCTTAAGTTTCTCAAGAAGAATAACATCACCAAACGGCAGAAAAATGTGATGGTGGTTACCACTGAGAACAGCCGGCCGCAGAAGAAATCAAAAGTGAGCGTATTCCGTTTGAAATCAAAGAGTTTACCGGCGGTTAACCGGAAAGTTCGCGTTCTTGGCCGGTTGGTTCCCGGTTGCCGGAAACAGCCTTTGCCGGTGATTTTAGAGGAGGCCACTGATTATATAGAGGCTCTTGAAATGCAAGTCCGAGCCATGAGCGCTTTGACGGAGCTGCTTTCTGTTTCCGGCAGCTCTTCTTCTTCTTCCGGCGCGGCTGCGGCTGCGGCTTCTAGTGGTCCGATTAATCAGCTTGGCTCAAGCCGGTCTCACCGCAGCTAAAATGGGTTCTTTTCTTATTGTTTTATTTCAAAATATTCTCCTTCCTTAAGTATTCCACTGTGAATTATATTTCCTTTTTTCTTGAAAAGAAATTGTGATATAATTTTGTATTTAGTATAATATTATTTGGTAATCGGAAGATAATTAGGAGGAAATAATGTGGGTTTGGTGCGAGGAACCAAGGTCACAATCTTCTTTATTCACGTGGTGGGGAACTTTAACATTTTGCTATTTTGTCTTTTGGAATATTTGAGTTTTGAATCTTTTTCCCCATATTTTACAACGTCAAGTTTCTTGAATCACATCCCCTCATAACCTAAGCTAATTAATAAAGATTAACCAATTGGCTTTATTTTTATGTGGGTTATAGAGGAGATTATTGAGATTCAGGGGTGGGAGAACGTTGTTTTTATTGTCTGTTATTTATTTATTTTTTTATTGAGTAGACGTCATTTTGACAATTTATTTGGATTGAAATCCTCAATAAAGATCATGTGTTAAAATAACGAGTTAAACTAGTTTAAGGCCTTTAGACCGCATCTCTCTCCGATGATCTATAACCTTTCGGTATGCATCTTCTATCTGACCGGTCACACCTAATCGTCCGAGTCGGGGTTACAACTATAAAAGATGGATTAGCACTGCAAGTTCAATTTGGCCAGCTTTAAATAAAAAGAGAGATAATTAGATAAAGAACTGTTATGATGTGATGGTGCAAATGTGTTTACAAAATTTGACTGGTATCATGACCCCCACCAAAAATTTGTTGTGTTTCATTCCGTGCAATGATTAAGTGAATGCTGGAGGTATGTATAATCAATGCACGCTAAAAGAATTGAAAAACAAAAGACAATGCATGTGGCTTTTTCTCTGGCACCTCTCATCTTTAATTTGTTTTATAATTCTCACTACAGACGACACATGAGGCTCTGGATTTTTCTGGCTCTCTAGGGTGTGGATCCATATATAAAGCTCCATCTTTTCAGAAAGATTGTCTCTTTTATCTTATTGGGATGTGGATGTTTTGTTACATATCTGTTAAACAGTGAACAAAACAAAGCAGGACACAAAGCAGATTTACAGTATGCTAAGTAGGAAAAATAGCAGCGATGTATAGGCAAATAAAATCAACGTCTTGGAGCCGGGGCCTGTGTTCAACACTGTGTCCTTAAAGCAATATTCGCCCCCTCACCGAAGTAACGCGAGCGCTTGCTTCCCGGGATCTGTTGCTTCACTGTTGAGCAATCGAACCGAGAATATCTTAGGAACAGAATCACCAAGCGATTGGAAGTAGTCGGGAATGAGAATGCGAGAGAGATTTCGTGGAGTAAAATTGTTGTGTTTTGGATGAAGATTGTTCTTTGTATATATAGGCAAGGAGGAGCCTTATGCATTGACATCGCCTTTACTCCAAAGCGTTTTGGAGTTACAAAGCGTTTTGATGTTCTGAGAATAAATGGATATAAGTTTTGGAGTTCGTTTTAAATGAAAAACGTAAAATAAAATTCAAACGTAGCTTGTACTTTGTGGCCATTTTTGGTTCATTCGATCCGACATTTGTACGCAGTCGCGCTCGCCTAGCACACAAGTTCAAGGCTCAAGGCCAAGTCGGTCCAAGATTTGCACCCCTACTGCGCCAGCGCGTAGGCCAGCGGAGGATTCTCTATGCAACAAATGGTTACACCTTACAAATTGTTAACCATATATAAATTGGTCCACAATCTTGTTTTTATCCGATGTGGGACAACTATTTAAGTTTTCCACACATTTTCATATTTTATGGAATATTTATATTCCCCATAAATTCCCACTATTCCATTTGTAACCGATGTGGGATTGTAATCCCTTTTTAAGGCTCCTCTCCCAATCCCACTTCTCAAGCAATGTGGGATTCAATTTCACTTCAATAGTGAAAATCTATTTTCCTCAATATATTTTCCAACAATCTCCCACATGAAAGGAAATTAGATGAGAGACACGGAATACTTGATGATAAAGTTCCATAGTTGAAACACCGCATAGGATAGGTAGGAGTTACCTTTGAACCTTCCTTGTTAAATTACATTTACTTTACTAGGCGATTAGTAGACACGATATCTTTGAACTATTACGCCTTTTGTGTAAGCGATGATGTACCTCACATGATTCTTCCTAACACATTTCGAGTTCTCATTGGTATGTTCGTTTGTGGCCATGAACATATGCTCGGTTCGATGAGAGTTATTAAGAATTGAGCCTCACAATTCCCTCAAGCGGCCCCCTTCTCTCTCACATAGGTGATTTCTTAATTAAGAGTAACCCGCATTACTCGCTCGGTTCCGACGCATAAGAATCATTAAAAGCCTATTGCTTATCCTCTTTCCACGGGCATCATTGTTATTACAGGAATGGGCGAGTTAACCCCCGGTGATCCTATTAAGTATTTGTAATTAGGTTTTCTCATTGAACCTAGATCTTGGGATCTCCGATCAGTTAGGTTGAGTTTCCATTACAATAACTTATTCTTTTCGAGGCTTAAGTCCCATTCCTCTAGATGACTTTTGCAACTAACTCTCTATTTAACCCCTTTGGTTAGCGGATCCGCAATGTTATCTTTAGACTTTACATAGTCGATAGAGATAACTCCAGGTTGAGAGTAATGTCTTATGGTATTATGTCTCTGACGTATGTGTCTAGACTTACCATTGTACATGTTGCTTTGTGCCCTTCCAATCGCAGATTGACTATCACAATGTATGCAAATTCTTGGCGCGAGTTTTGACCATCTTGGAATATCCTCTAAGAAATTGCGTAGCCATTGACCTCTTCACCACATTTATCCGAGCTATAAACTCGGATTCCATGGTAGATCTCGCAATAACTGTTTGTTTAGAGGATTTCCACGATATCATTGCACCTCCCAAAGTGAATACAAATCCATTTTGGTAGACTTTGAGTCCTTAATATCGAGATATCCAATTAGCGTTGGTATATCCTTCAATAATGCGGGATATACGGTATAGTGCGATCCATAATTACAGTATATCTCAAGTATCTCGGTACTTTTACTATTCCTTTCCGATTGGTCGACCACGGATTCTTGGTATATCTACTCGGTTTGCTAATCTGCGTAAGCTATATCCGGTCTTGTACAACTCATTAAGTACATAAGACTTCCAATTATTCTAGAGTACTCAACTTGAGAAATACCATTGCCTCTATTTTTCGATAGATGTTGATTTGTATCTATTTGCTCTAGCCACGCCTTGATATCATCATTATTGAATTTTTCCAAAATTTTGTCCACATAATGTGATCGACTTAGAACGAGTCCATCCGATGTTCTTGAAATTTTAACTCAAGAATCATCATCGGCTAAACCCATATCCTTCATGTCGAATTTTGAATTCAACATATTTTTAGTAGATTTAATCATCTTATCGTTGCTACCAACGATGAGCATGTCGTCAACATAAAGACATAAAATGACATAACCATGTTCTGTGTCTTTGATGTAAACGCATTTGTCACATTCATTGATTTTAAATCCACTTTCTATCATGGCATTGTCAAATTTTGCATGCCACTGTTTTGGTGCTTGTTTTAAGCCATATAATGACTTCACCAATTTACACACCTTGTTTTCTTGTCTGGTGCGAGAGAAAAACCCTCGAGTTGTTCCATGTAAATTTCTTCTTCTAAATCTCCATTTAGAAAAGCGGTTTTGACATCCATTTGATGTACTTGAGATTGTGCAAAGTCTGCAATCGCTAATATCATCCGAATGAAAGTTATTCTCGTTCTTGGGAGAATAAGTGTCAAAGTAGTCAAGGCCTTCTCGTTGCTTGTAACCTTTAATTACAAGTGCGGCCTTGTACTTATCAATAGTTCCGTCGCTTTCATTTTTCTTTTGAAAATCCATTTGTAGCCTAGTGGTTTGCTTCCGGGAAGATCCACCAACTCCATGTATGGTTTTGCAAAATGGAATCTATTTCATTTTAATGGCCTCTTTCCATTGAGGTCCTTACGAAGAGTTCTGACTTCTTTGAAGCTTTGAGGTTCGATTTCTAACATATAAGTCGAAAATCGGGACCATAAGATTTTTCTCGTCCTTTCTCGCTTGCTTCGTCTTGGTTCAATCTCAACTTCCTCTTCTACTTCTTGGTCCCGACTATTCTCAATCATAGTCTCATATGTTCGTTTAGAAGAGCTCGCTTCTTCTTTGGATTTGTATGGAAATACATGTTCAAAGAATGATGCATTTCTTGATTCCATTATCGTATTTTGTGTATATCGAAATTTTTGAATCATACACAAGAAATCGATAAGCCTTCTTGTTATATGTGCATATCCAGATAAATATGCAATCAACAGTTTTGGTCCTATTTTCACCTTCTTTGGTGTAGGTACCGCCACTTTGGCAAGACACCCCACACTCGTAAGTATTTGTAGGAAGGCTTTCTTCCTTTCAATAACTCGTAGGGACTCTTATCTTCTTTCTTCCGGGGCACCTTATTTAAAAGGTAATTAGGCGATAACACGACTTCTCCCCACATGTTACGAGATAATCCGAACTTAACAACATTGCATTCATCATTTCTTTCAATGTTCTATTTTTCCGTTCAACAACACCATTTTGTTGAGGTGAATAAGGTCTTTGTTGTTTCATGTTTAATTCCGTGTTGTGCATGAAATTGAGCAAATGGTGATTCATATTCACCACCTCTATCACTTCTCAACACTTTGATCTTCTTGTTGAGTTGGTTTTCAATTTCATTCTTATAGAGAACAAATTTCTCTATAGCTTCATCTTTACTTTTAAGCAAATACACAAAACAATATTTTGTGCTATATCAATCAATAAAAGTAATAAAATATTTGTTACCTCCCTTGTTTGTATAGATTTTAAATCACATACATCGATGTGAATTAAATCAAGTGGTTCGATTTTCCTTTGAATAGTTTGAAATGATGACCTTGTCAATTTTGCCTCAACACAAGTTTCACACTTATGTTTATTATCAATTTGGAATGTAGGTATGCAATTCAAGTTAATTAGTCTACATAAAGTATCGTAATTAACATGTCCTAGTCTACCATGCCACAAATTGGAAGACTCAAGCAAGTAAACGGAAGAGTTTTCATTTTATTCATTTTGGCTTAATAGCCATAACATTGAGCTTAAAAAGCCCGTCACTTACATAACCCTTTCCTACAAACATTCCGGACTTTGACAAAATAACTTTGTCTCGACTCAAACACTATCTGAAATCCATGTTTGTTCAACAATGAGCCAGACACCAAATTCTTGTGAATTTCTCGGTACATAGAGCACATTGTTTAGAGTCGACTCTTTCCCAGACGTCATCTTTAGAACCACCTTTCCATGGCCCTTGATTTGAGGAGGTTCTTGAATTTCCCATATCTGACTTTTTCTCCATCGCTTCTTCAAAACCACTAAACATCTCCTTGTCGGAGCAAACATGTCGGGTGGCACCGGTGTCTATCCACCATTCTCTCTGTTTGAACCCACCAGTTCACTTGAAATGATACTGCAAGGTTCATGAGCGGATGTATCTTCAACCATGTTTGCTTCTTTTTCTTCTGACAAACGGCACTCAGTAGACTTGTGACCAATCTTGTCACAATTGAAGCATTTTCAAAAACTTACATTTAGAAATTCCACCTTTAGGTCCCAACTTGGGCCCTTTTCCACCGGATGGCCCATACTTGTTCTTGTAGGTCTTGGAGCTTTGACCATGCTCCACAACATTAGCTTTGGCCACAACCGGATTGAACCTCTTTCGGAACTTTTGTTGTCTTCTTCAATTCAAGTCGCACAATTAGTTCCTCAACGTTCATTTCCTTTCGTTTGTGCTTTAGGTAGTTTTGAAATCCTTCCATGCAGGAGGTAGTTTTGCAATTATACACGCCACTTGGAATGATTCACTCACAACCATTCCTCGGAATGAATTTCATGCAAGATCACTTGTAGTTCTTGTACTTGTTGATTCTGATTTGGAGTCCACCATTTTGTATCCAAGAAGCGCCAACAAGAAACTTCTTGGCCCCGGCATCCTCGGTTTTATACTTTTTGTCTAAAGACTCCCATAATTCCTTAGCCGTTTTTATTGCACATGATCGCATTATACAATGAATCGGCCAAACCGTTCATAACATAATTTCAGGCAAGAAATCGAATGCTTCCAAGCATCCATCGCTGCTCGATTGCTTGAATGTCTCCTTGACCCTCTTGGAGCCTTTGGAACATTCTCGGGTCAAGAATCTCGCAAGATTCAAGGTCGTGAGGTAAAACAACATTTTTGTTGCCACCTCTTGAAATTGAACCGTTGAACTTCTCCGGCTTTTCCGTGATTAACCGGATTTGTCATAGTTGGACCAAGAGCTTGAGACTTGGCATAGAAGCCACGATCTTAGTTCCACTGAGAGCAATGACTAGACTTGGCATAGCCACGATGTGTTTATGAGCCGCATCAAAACTTGGCATAGCCACAAACCGAGCCACATTCGGTAGATTCGGCACCATTGGAGGCACATTTTCATTTTCGGATGCCACAACATTATTGGTACTTGTATTTTCCATTTCTGAAACAATCAGAATATTAGTACAAAAGAAATAGAATAAATCAAATGCGCTTAAGAAAAGCATTTTTAAAGCGAGAAGGAATATGTTTTGAAAACAGTAAGAAAGCTGTTTTTAAAACCAGTTTTGTAAACTGTTTAACAAAAAGAATATTGCTTTAAGATTGTTACATATCATTAAAGCGTTGAACAAAACAAAGCGGGACACAAAGCGATTACTGAGTATGCTAAGTAGGAAAAATAAGCGATGTATAGGCAAATAAAATCAACGTCTTGGAGCCGGGGCTGTGTTCAACACAGTGTGTCCTTAAAGCAATATTCGCCCCTCAAGTAACGCGAAAGCGCTTGCTTCCCGAGGATCTGACTTGCTTGTCTTGCAGCAAATCGAGCGCCGAATCGAGAATATCTTGGGAGCAGAATCACCAAGCGATTGGAAGTAGTCGGGAATGAGAATGCGAGAGAGATTTCGTGGAGTAAGAATTGTTGTGTTTTGAATCAAGATTGTTCTTTGTATATATAGGCAAGGAGGAGCCTTATGCATTCATTGAGACATTGCCTTTACTCCAAACGTTTTGATGTTCTGAGAATAAATGGATATAAGTTTTGGAGTTTTTAAATGAAAAACGTAAAATAAAAAATTCAAAACGTAGCTTGTACTTTGTGGCCAATTTTTGGTTCATTCGGTCCGACATTCGTGTACGCAGGTCGCGCCCGCACACAAGTTCAAGGCTCGAAGGCCAAGTCGGTCCAAGATTTGCACCCCCCCTGCGGGCGCGTAGGCCACGGAGGATTCTCTATGCAACAAATGGTTACACCTTACAAATTGTTAACCATATATAAATTGGTCCACAATCTTGTTTTTATCCGATGTGGGACAACTATTTAAGTTTTCCACACATTTTCATATTTTATGGAATATTTATATTCCCCATAAATTCCCACTATTCCATTTGTAACCGATGTGGGATTGTAATCCCTTTTTAAGGCTCCTCTCCCAATCCCACTTCTCAAGCAATGTGGGATTCAATTTCACTTCAATAGTGAAAATCTATTTTCCTCCAATATATTTTCCAACATGTTTTACTATAATCAATTCATAAAACGTAATAATGAGGGTGATCTACTCTCCACAGTGAAAAAGATTATGTTGTCCACAAAAATTTACTAACATTAAATAAGTTTATTTTTAGCCAATTGTCCACTGCCAGCCATGTAGGCAGTGGACAACATAAATCTTCTATGTGAAGAAGAGATCATCACTCTGTGTAAAACTAGTTTTGATTTTTTTTTTCTTGGTACTGCCATTCTCAGCTTAAGATTTTAGTGAAAAAATATTATTTTCTATCAACTTTTACAAAATATTACAAACACTCTTTAATCATCGCTCTATTTTGAATAGCGTCCAACTACCCACCTACTTTGACAATCAACCCTACCCCAAAAGCTCTAACAACATTCATGGCACAATACAAAGGAGCTGTTTAAAAATTTCTTAACTATTAAACATGAAGAGGTTTTGTTAGTCATGTTGGTTTAAAACCTGGAACGAGGAAAAATCGAAACTCTTGTTGGGAATTGAGTAAATATATATGATTATATTCTAAAAATTCTTCTGCAAATAGATTACAAGAAATTTTTGATAACAACAGTCATAGACTCATAATACAATTTCAATGAGGAGTACTGCCAATGCCAAAAGATGGTGAAGATACATTACTAGCGTCAACAGGATGGTGCAAGAAACCTTGATTTTGCCCCAAACAAAATATGGTAGTGATGATATTATTGTTTAAAAATATTTCTTCAATTAGTTCTTTTAGATTATTATTTTTTAGGGTAGGACTTTTAGATATGTTTCAATAGAATATAGATAATAGAACTGTGTACTTTTCGGTCATTACAAAAAGAAAAGCACTATTTATTGAGGGTAATTATATTCACACAATATTTTTTATATTTTGCACTATATTTTAATTACATTTAACATCTTTAAATATTTTAATATTATAGTACTAATATCTCCAACTTTTTTTTATTACATTTGTATCTTCAACTTTTCATTAATTAGCACATCTTGTTTGATAACGGTTTCCGTAAAAAATATTTGTTGAGAATTCGTAAAAACACTTATTTGTCTGTCATATTTTTAAAAAAAACAATAGATACAAAAGTACGATAAAATATTTTTTTCTTATTTCAAAACACGTAAATAAAATATTTTGACAGAATCCATCATCAATGATGAAATGTACTAATTAATGAAAGTTGAAGATAAAAATTCGATGACAAAATGTTAAGAACATAATTGCAATAATGAACAAAAGTTGAGAATCTTAAGTACAATTAAAATGTGGTGCACTTATAACAAATTGTAGTGGTGCAGTTATAACAAATTGTAGTGTGAATATAATTATTCTATGACAATTATTTCTATATCTTTAACAGTGACGTGTCAAGAAGAACCAATAATATTGAGCCACGTGGAGCTTCCTAGAAGTCTAAGATCATTCAATTATCCTAATAAATTAAACAAATAAGTTGACTGAAATAGTGATTAATTACAAATAAATTCCACTTAATGGCTGTAGGATTATGATTTGTCCTAATTAATTTATTTAATTAAGCACTTATGTAATCATTGACCTAATCGACATTCTTCCCAAATTATCATGATGCCATGCGTATTTCACCAAAATATTTATGAATTTGCATTTAAAAAAATATATATAAAAAACACAGCCTGCAAGCATCATAATTTGCCAGAGGGATTGCCCCCCTACCATGAGACACCATTAAACAACTAAATTAGAGCACAATTTAATTAATTAAGCAGCAAAGGCTGAAGAGCTTTTTTATATATTGATCGAAAATAATTGGAAAAATCTTTATTTTTGATTTTTTTTTTCTTTTTTTTGTTGTTGTACATTTTGCTAAGGTAATACACGTACCTAGACTTTAAGATTCCAATAATATGCAGACTTTCTTAAGACTTGCCTTTTTTTAGGTCTATTCTTGGAATGTATATTCACACACAACTTTATGATACTTGCTAAGGAAAAAGGTGAAAGATTTTCACATCCTACACTACTGAGACATTTAGTGCATGTTCAGTGCACAATAATCGACTTCGACAATGACAAAGTTTTATTATTAGATTATATATTGTATGTCTTATTTTATAAGTATAACGTCAGATTGAAGTCGTAAAATATTATCATGAGATTCACACATATTAAAAGAACCTACAGATATCAACATCGAGCTAGATCTTTTTATTAAAAACATTCTTTCTCACCCTGGATCTAAAGCGTATCAATAAGATCGTAAGTAATGTTTTCGACATGTCATATACTAAACAATATGCCTTAGACAAGATCTAGACACAAAATTTCCCCTTATTATCCTGCACTTTTGAAACACAATTTAAACCACTTAATTTGCTTTTCCCACAAAGCATTATTAAGCTACATAGTCTTATTGATGGGATATTGACAAATACAAGGAGGGAAAAAATTGATGGGATATTGACAAATACAAGGAGGGAAAAAACATATATCTCATATAATTGTCTGAATCATAAAGGTTCCTTTGTAGGTAAGGCCACCTTATGCACCTAGGCCAATGGTCACAAGTTTTCCTCTACCGACATTTTGTGGTTTATTTTGTACGTAGTATTAAACAATACTCTATGAGACAAAGAAAACCGAACATGCATGCCATTAGTTCAAAGCACATAAAACCGAACATGCATGGTTGAAGATCAAAATTTTGAAGATCAAAATTTCTGCTTGAGTGACTGATATAACAATTATAAGTCACTACAATCTCTTTTAGACTTCAGTTGATTAAAACAAATTGTTCTCTCAAGTACACAGATATAGGCTAAACTTCACCTAACTTAGAAGGGTATATGTATTGAATTAGCAAAGACACCTTCTACTACCACATCAATCTCCATTAATGACCTCCGATTATGAAAATAGATTCTTTCATGTTCCTCATAGAACAAATCCATAGATCACATACTAATCAATACTCGATTGATTAATCAAGTTGTTATGACGTTACTCACCCATCCACTACTAAAAACACCACTTTTCGTCCTACTTGTATGTGTTAAGCCGCTCCCAACCATGCATATTTCCTTTCTGCATTAGACACTTTCAATAACTGATAGAAACATCAGCCAGTCTGGCCTAAATGCTTATAAGGATAATTGAATTCAGAGACCTGTTTTTCTCCTGTATTAAAAAAACCCTCCCTGTTATACATGAACAGTCCTGGGGATTCTAATTATACCATTACATTCAATTTGTACTTCAGTACTATCATTATATATTGAAGGCTAAAACTTGACCAGATATTTTTCCATTTGACATCGGGATTCTGTTGAATTGTGTGGATCCTAATAAGGGTATTTTACATATTGCATACATTTATTATGGAACCTTAATATTCCTTCTCACATTGAAGGTAAACCACTATAAATCTTTGTCTATGCTTTTCTTGTTTTTTTTTTTAATTTTGTTTATTGGTTTTGTAAGTAGGGACTAGGACTTGATATGTTACAGCTTCGTCCCTCAGCTGCAATTATTATGATAGAACCATTTTAACTACCAAATAATTAATCAATCAGATTGTTGCTCTGGTAGCGGCCTGCCAGAGTGAGTACGCTACCATTTCAACCACCAGTCAATCAATCAGAATGCAAGTCTGCTGGGAAACAATAATGCATGTTTCTCATTAATTTGACAGAGTTTGTATTTTTTTGGAGATGTATTTATGAAATGAATGAATAATTAGAAATTCATTGTATGTTTTTCATGGACAATTGAAATCAAAAGCATCAATACTCTGTGGACGTGTTTCATATGCTGGACTGGAATGGACTAGGCAAGATTGAATAGGATTAAAGAAGAGACGCGTTCAGTCAAATGTACCAAACATGCCAGAAATGTTCCTGTCATGAAACTTCATGCAAATGGCTTTCCAAGTGATCAGCGAGCAGATATAAGTGACTCAACTGTAAGATATCACAAACAAGACAGAATTGTGCAAAAGATAAAATTGGAATATGCTGTATGACATACCCGATAATCTTGACGAGTGCCGACACCAACTCTGTTGTATAACTGCACCAATTCTTGACCGTCATAACTACATCAATACATTAGTGTTGCCGGGTTCCTGCTTGTGAATGTTCAAGTTTCCAGTGCTCTAAAGTTGATCATTGACCGACTTGGAGACCGTATTAATTAACTGCGAAAAAATGTTCGTCACATGGGCATTTATTTCTCTTCTTCAAGAAGATGCCTAAACTATGCACTAATTCACTAATAGTGCATGTTTCGTCTTTAAGGGCTCTTCCCATACCTGATTGCAAGTGTGACTCAACAGTACTGTTGAGAAAACCAATGAGCAAGATGGTTGTTAATAGCACTCCACCAATCATTGCCTACCTATTTCTTGATTTTCTTAATTCCTTGAAAATAATTAATGAATTTTCTTCTTACCCCAAATGCAAATGTTAGTTATAGCTATAACATGCTTAGTTCTATTTAAAATTAGCCTCTAGAGACACTAATAGATCAATCAATCAGATCAGAGAGGTAACTTCATATTTCTCAACATACGGATGTAAAATATTTAACAGAATATATGAGCAATCATATCATCTAACGACCAATGCTTAGAAAAATCTCGAGGAAGGCATGATAAGATGAACATTTCAAGGCACTGTAATACTGTATTATCCAGGGGCAGATCCTCTGCAAAAAGCAGACTTTTGCTATGGCAACAGAGCTGCTTTTAAGTGATCCAAATAAAAATAAAAATAAAAAGTTAGAAAATCAAGAGTTAGGTAGGCAATGATAGGGGGTGAGTATTATTAACAACCATCTCACCATTGATCTTTTCGACTGAACTGTCAAATCCCACCTGCATTCGGAACTGGGAAGAGTCCTTAATGATGCAAAGTAGGGCGGATAAAATCTTTAATTCAGGTACTGATACCAGGAGCACAGAATTTAGCGCCTAGTTCATCATATGATTTGAATGCAATAACTTATTATATTTTTCAGCCTAAAGAACATTTTCATTGTCATTATAAAGGCCAGAACAATCCTTTCACGACAATATTTAAGTTATGTGAAATCCTCATACACGGATAGAATAGTCATCCATGGTGGAAGCCAGCAATGTGTCACCAATCCTTTAACCTTAGACGCATGACTGCCTACCTCGAAAATTTCGTAGATTACATGGAAAAAAAAGACAAACACAAGAATGTCCGGCATTAAAATCATAAATTTTTTCACTATATTAATCAAACAAATGATCCATGAGAAAACTGATTAACTAATCAGAGAAATTCAGCATCTATCCTTTGAGAACTATAAATCTCTACCACATAAGTGACATCATGCATATGCATATACAAATGCCATTATTTCGTATTGTAATGACAACTTCAATACCAATAAAAAGTTCAGCAACAATTACTGACTGCATGTTTGCTACGCACTAGACAAGATTCAACGATATAATGAACAAGCTTTTAGCTTCAGCCAAGAGATGGATTGTGTCAAGTTGGTGTCAGTCCACTATGAAGACCTTTTGCACCAGAATTTGAGAACAAAAACACTGAAACAGCAAGAATACCTATCAGAATACTCAGGGAAACCACTTGAGCTTTGCTCAAAACAAATTTATCGAGCCAGTCCTTCTCTTCATACAAACCACCATAGAACTCTTCAATGACGACATTTATCAAAGCATCTAGAAGCTTCTTTGAATGATTCACATCACTTGAATTCATGATCTGAACTCTAGCATCTTTCAGATGTTTTATCAGTATGTCCACCTCAATAGATCCCATCTTATTCACAGAATTGATTTCAGGATTGTCACATTTGTTTTTCGAGGCATTGTTAGCTATATCTTTATCAGACATAATTGCAGATAACGATGAGGAGGATGACGACGGAGTGAGATCAGACAGAGCAACTGTTTCTGATTTTGATGAAGGTGTAGCCACTGGATTTACAATGTAGTTCTGAAAACAAAATAAAGTACAAATAAAATAAAATTATAGAGAACTTTAGCTAAGCTTAAAAAGAAGTAAATTTAATTTTAAGTTCCTTGCTCTCTCCATACACTTGGAAAACTTTAATTTTTTCCATGCTTTTAAAGTAAAAAACTTACTTTTTTTTGGAAAATAACTCTTAAGTCAATGCCAAAATAAGTAATTTACTTATTTCAGACTTTCATCAATAATAAAAATTATTCTAAAACTTACTTATTTACTGATGAGTAAATTTACTTCTAAGTAAACTTTTTAAGTTTAGCCAAACAAGCTCTAACTCTCTGAAACAAATTAAAAATGTCAATTTACTCAGCAAAGTGAAATTAAACTATAAATTACCTGAGCAGATTCAGTGAATGGATTATGATCAGAAACCTCAGAGACCGACTCGATCGATTCCTTTGGAAGTTGAAAAGCCGAGGGATCCTCTTCATAAACTGCCTTAAAGACATGATTCAAGTTCTTTCGAGTGAACTGCACCAAAAATTATTCCATCAGAAGATTCAGAAACTTGAATTGAACTACTAATTTAAATATAATTAGTTGTCGATCTATATCGCGAATATATACATATACGTATATTTGTGTGCACGAGTTAGGGTTTCCTGAGCTGCGTCGTACCTTGTGAGGCTTCTTATTGAAATCATAATTGGATTTTGATCGGTAATTGGAAGGAATAAGATCCCTCTGCGGTGTTTGTAAGTGAAAATCTCTCATTTTCACGCTCCGTGTGGGTGTTACAAAGCGGGAAAATTTGAACAATGGATTGTTTATCCAAATTTATTGTGATGTATTATATAGAGGTTTTGGACTCCTCTTCCGGTGTCAATTACTCCAATTTTGTCCAGTTTGAGTTAAAATCGGGTCTTAGAACAGACTGTTTTCATTTGAAATGATGAGATGAAGCGTGAGTTATCCAAATGTATATAAATAAAAGTCTCTTCTAACTACTTATAATGCCCACATGACATCACATAATTGATAAAAATAATGAGTGTGAGACTCTGAACTATCAATCATGTAATGCCACCTTAGCGTGGACATTATAAGTAGATATGAGATTAGCCCCCCTCTCAAGAAATATTATGTCATGTTTTGTTTCGTTAAAAATTAATTTTTTAGTTGATTTGATAAAAATGATTGAAATCTATGATCAAAAAGCTGATAAAATTTGTACATCATATAAAATATATAATTAAAATTA